>CM061142.1:686607227-687807227 GCA_030789695.1 Scilla litardierei | reverse complement strand
CCCGAACAAACAAAACTTGTTTTGAGTTGTTTTATGATAAAAAGCCTCAAGTGAAATATTTTCGTGTCTTTGGTTCAAAATGTTTTATAAAGAACACCTTTGGTAATTTAGACAAATTTGAGCCAAGATCCGATGAAGGAATTTTTGTTGGATATTCCATACGTAGCAAAGCCTACCGGATATACAACAAAACCTCTTCAACGATTGAGGAATCACTTCACGTATCTTTTTATGAAGATTTTGATTTTCCTCATGTTGATGATGATAATGTAGATATTCTTTGTGATTCTCTTAATAATGTTAAGATTAATGATTCTATTGTTGAGACTAACACTTCTAACGAAGTTGTTGAAGTTGTTCCTAGTGATCCAGGTATACCAAAAGCTTAACCAACCGTTCGCAACCATCCACATAACCAAATTATTGGAGATATTGGTGTGGGTGTTCGAACGAGATCAAGAATTGAAGAATTCTCCCATTGCGCATTCATCTCTACCATTGAGCCAAAGAACATTCAAGAAGCTTGTGAGGATAGCTCTTGGATAGTGGCAATGGAAGAAGAACTAGCGCAATTCGAAAGAAACGAAGTTTGGGAACTTGTACCTCTTCCAAGTGGTCACCAAGTTATTGGGACCAAATGGATCTTCAAGAACAAGACGGATGAAAACAAGGTAATCACACGGAACAAAGCAAGGATAGTAGCTCAAGGCTACCGGTAAGAGGAAGGTATTGATTTCGAAGAATCTTTTGCCCCCGTAGCTAGATTATAAGCTATTAGGTTGCTTTTATCGTTTGCATCCCATAAGAATTTTAAATTATTTCAAATGGATGTTAAAAGTGCATTTTTAAATGGGTTTGTCAATGAAGACGTCTATGTTTCTCAACCACCCAGTTTTATTCATGACAAATTTCCAAACCATGTTTTCAAACTTAAGAAAGCGTTGTATGGATTGAAACAAGCTCCTAGAGCTTGGTATGATCGTCTTAAGACCTTTCTTTTGAATTTAGGTTTTAAAATGGGAGAAGTTGATTCTACACTCTTCATTAAAGATTATGAAAATGACATTCTTTTGATTCAAGTTTATGTAGACGATATTATTTTCGGTTCTACTAACTTTAATCTTTGTCAAGAATTTTCCAAGTCTATGAAGGATGAGTTTGAGATGAGCCACATGGGAGAGCTCACCTACTTCCTTGGATTGCAAATTCGACAAATGGAGAATGGCACTTTCAAACATCAGACAAAGTACACAAGGGAGCTTATTAAGCGATTCGGGATGGAATCGTCTTCGAGCAAAAGGACTCCCATAAGTACTACTACTCATCTACATAAGGATGAAAGCGGAAAAGATGTAGACGTTCGTATATATCGAGGTATGATCGGTAGCTTACTTTACTTAACCGCTAGTAGGCCCGATATCATGTTTTCCGTATGTATTTGTGCTAGATATCAAGCAAGACCAAAGGAATCACACTTGATTGCGGTTAAACGAAAATTTCGTTATCTCAATCAATCCCTAGATTATGGGTTACTTTACCCTAAGTCTAGCACATATGAGTTAATCTCATATAGTGATGCCGACTTTGCCGGATGCAAGTCTGACAGGAAAAGTACTAGTGGCACATGCCATTTCTTAGGAAATTCCTTAGTTTCTTGGTTTTCTAAGAAACAGAATTCGGTGTCATTGTCCACGACTGAAGCGGAATATATTGCCGCGGGTCTTGCATGTGCACAAGTTCTTTGGATGAGACACACTCTTAGTGACTATGGTGTCAATTGTGATACTTGCCCTATCATGGTTGATAATCAAAGTGCTATTTGTCTTTCCAAGAATCCGGTACACCACTCCCGTACCAAACACATAGACGTGAGACACCATTTTATAAATGATCATGTAGCTAAGAAGGACATCATCTTAGAGTACATTGAAACCCAAAAACAAATTGCCGATATCTTTACTAAACCTCTTAAAGAAGATTCATTTGTGAGGTTGCGTGGAGAATTGGGAATTATGGGTGAATCTGAAATCTAGAAGCTCAATTTTCATGCTATAACTCATTATTGAGCTCATATCTTTTTGATTGTCTTTCTTCATGTGCTTTATTGTTTTATGAGTTTAAGAAAGGCAATTGTGACTTATTTGATTTCATGAGCTTTGAAATTGATTGCAGTAATTTGTGTTTCAATAGATTTATTGTTTTCATAATGATTTTACGATGTATTTGTGATTAGAGTATAGGTCCTATGGTGAGTGTTCTTATTCTCTGGAATTCTATCCCACTGTGCTCTTTTGGACCAGGACAGACGACTGTTTTTCCTTCGACAGTCGACTGCCCTACTCTATTTCCTCAGTCTGAGAATTTATATCTTTCGCACAGCCGACTGATGACTGTTTTATTGTCGACTGTTAACTTAACAGGTGACTGCATTTTAGTCATCAGGCGACTGTACTCTATGTCGAATTTTTACAGTGCTCTCTGTTCTTTTTGTGAACTGTATTAATTCTCGGCCAGTCGACTGTTGAGTATATGTCAGTCGACTATCCAATGGACAGGCGACTGCATATTACTTGCCAGTCGACTGCCCATCTTTCTTTGCTTTAATTTTATCACTTCATCCAGTCGACTGACTTTAGTTCAACAGTCGACTGTCTCTTGCTGTGTCGGTTCATGTGATTTGATCCGAGCCGTCGATTCCTTGATCCAACGGCCCAGATTGATTTCCCCAATTTTATATTCAGTATACGCGATCATTTCCCCTCGTCAATTCTCTCTCCTCCGTTTCGACCGTTCATCTTCCCGCTCGATTGGTCTACCAAATCCGTCGATCTCGCTCCGTTTGTGCGTCTTTTTCAAGCTGTCTTGCTTTCGTTCTGTCACTCGACTAGGTTTGGTCTCTTCCGCCTATCTCGTGATACTTCTAGTTAGGGTTCGTTCGTTTTATTTCTTGCCCTACCTCCGTGTTCGACCATGGATCTTTTCGATCATTTCTTCCCTAATGTCTCTCTCGATTTCCTCAATGAGCATGTTCCTTCACCGAAGCCTGATCCGACTCCCTCCTCGCCTCAATCTTCTGGTGAACCTCTTCATGTCTCTGTCGGTGACCATATCCCTTCTGTGCATGCTGCTGAACACTCTTCTCAGCCTGCTGTGCATCCTTCTAGGTCCACTGAGTTCCTTCTTCGTCAGTTGGACGCTCGTGTCTCTGCTCTTGAAATTCTCTCCGTTTCTTTAGATGAGAAGCTCTCGCTTTTGCTTAAGCTTCAGCCTTCTGGTGACATTGAGCTTCCTGGTGTTGCCTCTACACAGGATGTTGCTGCTACTACTTCTGTTGCTCCTTCTGACCCTCCTCCAGAGGATACTCCTGCTGCGACAGAGCCTGCTTCCTCGTCTGCAGCCCCTGGAGACGCTCACCCTTAGATTGATTTTTGGGTGATGTGATTTTGAGTGATGATATATGTTTTGTCTTTGTATGATGGATGATGATGTCTGTGACTTTTTTATATATGTATGGTGATACACTTTGATGCCGTCATGATGGTGTATTTTTTTGTTGATCATGATGTACCTTTTTTGGGGGGATGGCCATATAGATGACCATCTGTTGATTTACTCAGACTCTCTACATATCTATATATATGATGTTGCATCCTCTCGTGTGTCACACTATGCTATATTGTTTAATTTCTGTGTGATGTATGATATGTTGTCTCTATGTATGCTTCACTCTCCTTGATGTGCTTTTGAGACAATATATGGATTTGATATTGGTTAATTCATGTTCTTTCTTTGATGTGATGAATTTGTGAAAATTATTTTCTTTTCGTATATCGAAAATGTTGATATTTGATTTCAATTCCATTACTCACATGTGTATATGATGAGATTTTATGAGTTTTTGATTCGATATATCTTTATACTCCTTGATTGTTTTTAGTTCGTATTTAGCACTATTATTGTTGTTATTTGCTCCCACCTTTTTGGATAATGCCATAGGGAGAGAGAAATAAACATACAAGATTCATAATGGATGTGATAATATGTTCAAACGCTTGAATCTAAGATTTTCGTTGCCTTAGATTCAGGGGGAGTAAGATTACAATGAATATGGATTTTATTTCCTAGAATTCTGGTATTGAATTCATTCATATCTCACTCATTTGCTTCAATTGCTATGTAGATGCTCTAATATATGTTGACTAACTTGATTGGCATCTATGTAGGGGGAGTAAGTTTTCATTACTCACAATTATTTATCTTTTGGTTTATCTTTGTTTGTCATCATCAAAAAGGGGGAGAATGTTGAGTATTGGACTTCTCCCTACTTGGTGTTAATGATAAGCAAACATAAATACGTGTGACTAATCCCCTATTTTGCAGTTAATCCATTGCCTAAGCTTATTATGAAGATCAACTAGCAATGGATGACTCACAAACGTAATTGAAGGCAAATGATATGAATTGGATGATTGTAGATTGATGATTGAAGCTCCGTAAAGACTTCAAGCTCATACGATGGAAAGAAGAGATTATTCGTCAATGTAATTTTTCTTTTATCTCTTCTAGTATGTAGCTTAGAAGCAGAACTTTGATGGAGCACTCACACACATCTACTTTCTGTCATAGGACATCTCTAGACCTTTGTCCTTTGATCCCAATTCAATTCTCTTTTGTTTGTGCTAGGATTGTTCATAACAGCCGACTACTGAACAGTTTACAGTCGCCTGTTTCAAAAACAGTCGACTGTGTTTCGTTCTACAGTCGCCTGTTATGCACAGACTATTACAATGTAGTTTTGGGCCTTACTCTGTTTATTTCGCACAGGCCACTGGTGAACGATTCACAGGCGCCTGTCCTAATGACAGTCGACTGTGTACTGTGAATCAGTCGCCTGTCTCTCCTTGCCCAAACTCTGTTTTAATCTGACTTCTACGGCCAGTCGACTTATGCTGTATATACAGTTGAATGTCTATTAGATCAGCTGACTGTCTATGCTGCAACAGTCGCCTGTCTGTAAGTCATTTCTTTGACTCAGCTCTCTGGAAATTTCTCTTGCTATTGACAGTCGTCTGTTCAAGGTATTACAGTCGCCTGTTCTGATTAACAGTCGACTGTGTTCCTTGCATCAGTCGTATGTCCTGTATCTTGTGAGATTTCCAGTATTTGTCTAACTTACTCTTCTCTCGGCCAGTCGCCTGTTGAAGATATTACAGTCGCCTGTTGGTTTAACAGACGACTGTCTTTGCTTCATCAGTCGATTGTCCACGTGGTAAGTTACCGTTATGAATTCTCACATACCCTTGCTGACTGTGCAACTGTCGACTGTGGATTGTTCAACAGTCGACAGTCGCGAGTTCAGATTATATCCGTTGAGATTTTTCTCACGGATTTCGATTGGGTTTTTGCCTAAACTGTTTTGTGGATTTGAGAAAGCTATAAATAGAGCTTCTACTGTTTCATTGGAAGGTTACTCATTCATTGCAAAATCCTTCAAGCTTTCATTTCCAAAGATCAAAGCTTTCAAATCCAAAGCCCTAAGTATTTCCAAATCTTGTTCTCTTACTCTCCAACCTAGAACCAAAGATTGATCTTCTAGGCAATTGGTGCAGTCAAGAGAAAGGGCTTTCTCCTCTCTTCCAAGAGAGTTCTTCAACACACATCACACTTCTCCTTCAAGTTCTACTTCAAGGCATAGGTGATTGTAAGTGTTGCTTTTAGATTTCATAACTTCTTTATTTGAGTTGTGCTCTCGGTTGTGAGAGTGGTTTTTGCTTGCTCCCTGGTTGTGGGAGTCAAGGACATCGATTGTATTCGATTGCACTTGTAGGGTTGCTACAAGTGGGCATTAAGGAAATCTCAAGTTAGGGTTCTAACTTGAGTATCCGGTGGTATCCGGGTGGAAGGGACGTAGGATTACCGGGAACAAGTCGGGAGTTGACTTGGGTAATCCGAACCCTTGAAACATATCTGTGTTTGCTTGTGTTTCTCTTTGGGTTGTTTTTCTATTCCGCACTATCTGTTGGATTGTATTTTATTTGGCGTAAATTCCTTTTAAATTTGCATAAACACTATTCAACCCT
This sequence comes from Scilla litardierei, assembly GCA_030789695.1. NCBI lineage: Eukaryota > Viridiplantae > Streptophyta > Magnoliopsida > Asparagales > Asparagaceae > Scilla > Scilla litardierei. Next base: position 687,801,147 of record CM061142.1, on the reverse strand, counting down.
CCTTCTAGTGTTTTCCCCATAGACATGGTCCTTACAAGAGTAATTTAGTGAAAGTATTTTAGTGAAAGTAATTTAGTAAAAATAACTTAGTAAGAGTAATTTAGAAAAGTAATTTAGTAAGAATAATTCAGTAAAAAGTGATAAGTAATTTTTGATTTAAATTAGTATAAATGTAATAAGTTAATTAAAATTAAATTTTTTAAATTAAAAATAATTACGATTTAATAGATAAAAATTACCGGTAAAATTGAAAACGACGCGCTCGCGTTGACGCGCGGACGAAAAATACTCGAACGAGAATAACCGAATCAACGAAGTAAAAACTCGTACACAACAGTCAAACTCGAATAAAAAACAGGCCGTTACAGACCTGCTCCGCGGCTACGTTCGACCCAGACGGTTCCGAGTCGCTGAAAACGAGCTTCTGCCTCGTCTTGCCCCCCCTCCAGTGCAACCACTTCACCTCGGAGGGGAACCCTTTCTTATTCTTCTGTTGAGGGCGAGCCACCTGGGCAATCCCCTTAACGATCATAGGCCGATCTCTGAACGGCTGGGCCGTCGATCTTGATGCGGTTGGTGCCCGGGACGACAACATTCTCGCCTCTGCCTCTCTAATGGAAGCCTCGACTGCTTCCTTCAATGCGGGATCTACCTGATTATCCACACTGGTCATACCTGCCAAAGCAACAAACGAGTTAGGTCGAGTAATGAAGTTCGAACAGTTGGCGAGCACAGTCGAACCAACCTTTTGTCCACACAGTTCAACGCAACACGTCGTCCGACCACAGCCACTCGATCGACCTCATGCCCTCTAGCAGGCTCTTCAGAGTGTCGACGGCTTTCTTCTCCTCGATAGTCAGCGGCTTATCCTCGGCAGTCTGCAAATCAGGGGCACCCCAACCGGTGCAGAAGCTTGCCTCTCCTGGAAGACCACAAACACAAACTTGTCTTCCACTTGGGATTGGAGGTGGGAAGATCTTCCAGTAGCTTCCTGCCTCGACGGACCATTATCGTATACCACCCCAGAGTCTTAAGGGGTGGGATCGAGAAGAAGTGATTGAACAGATGCAGGAATGGTTCAATTCCCTTCGTCACACACAGAACTATGAAGCACATCAACATGTCGATGGCGTTCAACATCAACTGGCAGAGGGAAATGTTTAGGATACACAGGAAGTACCACATGAAGGGATGCATGGGAAGCCGAAGGCCCTGCTCGAAGGCTTTGATATAAACCCCCGCTTCCCGATCACTGGGACAATGAGCCCTCTCATCCCTCCCAAGCAGCCTGATCTGATAATCAAAGTGAACATAGCTCCTCTCGAGCGTCACGATTTGGCCGGCCTTGAATTTGGACCTCACGTTTGTTAGCAAGCCCAGCTCCATGACCCCTTTCTGATTCTTCTGAATAGCGGTGACCACGTTTCTTCCGGAGGCAGAGGACGAAGCCATTGCTTTCGAGAGAAGGAAAATCTGAATCAAGCGAATGAAGACAGTACTCTCGCACTCTATCATTGGAACCGTCATATATGGGCGCGACAACAATCGCATGATGGAACACGTGTCAAGGATCCAAGAACCCAGAATGTCTTGGGGTTCGAACCGACAAATCATCTGAATCGACGAGGCGGGCATTTTGGCACCTAGAACTCAAGTGTTATTTTCTCGACTGCCGAGCCCCATTAAATGGGATGTAACATCGCTTGACTTCAGTGGATGGATCCTTTAAGATCGTGCGACTGGGGCCATTGTTGATTCATTGGGCCAACATTCGAGACAACTCGGTCAACAGATGACTAATGCCCATCAGGCCCACCAAAGAAGCCCAATGTCGACTTAGTCAAAGCCCAAATGGCAAGTCGACCGTTGGGACTGCCTCACTCGAACGTGGGATTAAAGGCGGGCTCAAGAATCTCAGGTACATGCATAACATTTACTCATATTAATGGGGGAAGATCGTGTCCCCATTATGGGGTGGCCGTTATTCCACACGTCTCAAAAAGGACCCCGAACGTCTAAAAATAGAGGAAAGGGTCACATTTCCCAGGTACGAGGTATAATACATAGAACTTTATCTTCTCGACTTACCATTCTTATATTTGATCTTGCACTGCCCGTCCTGAGACGAACCTCTGTGGGTCGATCTCAGCTGCATCAAGCGAACTATCGATCGAATGTCGCATCATTTCCAACTACCATCACTCGACCCTGGTTCTTCCAACCAAGGGTCCCACTCCAACTGCTGACAAGGCTCCGACTCAACATTTCGAGTCTACGTCAGCTTGACAACTGTCTTGGTCAATTTTGTCCTTAACACCAATTTTGGGGAACTCGGGTAATATCTTGTGTCTGCATTTTGTGTTGATTAATTCTTCTTGCAATTATTATTCCGCATTTGCAGGTTAAATTTTAATTGCACAATTTATTGCCATTACTCTATTCACCCCCCTGTAAAGTGTTTGTTGTTAGTATTGCAAGGTAGACGGTCCTTATAATATATAGATTCTGCGCTACCTCTAAGGGTCAAGGATCATCCTACAGGTTAACTGTAACTGCAGATACAAGTTACAGATCATCGCGATCACTACCACAAAGGAACGACCAATGCCTGGAGACCTGCAGAGCATGATTCTAAGGCAACATCAATCCTACCATTCCGAGAGGCTCATCATCCAAGAAGCAAATCATGAGCATGCATAGCCAGGTCATACAGTACCTCACAGACACAGTGACGACTGGGTCAGAGACGTGGAGCTACCTATCGAGTCTGCAAACCACTCCTCTTCAGAAAGCTCCCTCAGATTCAGTAGTTGCCATAGATGAGTGATACTTGTATAGATGAGTGATGTCATGTTTTTTGTACTTATTCTTGGAATATTGTAAGAGATTGATGTATAGTTGCCTAGTAGATCTGCAATCCTCAGCTTGTACAGATCAGGGGGAGCTAAATGAGTGTTGTATTATTTTTCCTTGGCTATTGGGTTTTTCCCATTGGGTTTCCATAGCTCAAGGTTTTAACGAGACAACCTCATTGACTCTGTATCTAGAAGTATACACATGTAAATACTTCTACAAATCTGTCCACAAATCAGATGAAGTTATGTATAACTGTACTCTTTTTCCTTGGTTATTGGGTTTTCCCACTAGGTTTTTCAAAGCTAAAGGTTTTAACAAGGCATCCATCCATAACTTAGGATCTAGTGGTATCCACTCTTTATGATACTCATAAGCACTATGAATCATACAGTATTCATATGTTGAGTATACAACGATGGTTGGATAAGAAGAAGTGTTATGAATAGGATCCAATGAGCCTATTGAATATCTACCTACATTGAATAATATATATAATATATATATGAGACTAGAGGTTTTATCGCCCAACCCTTCACAGTTATATGTGTTTAATTTAATTTACACAGGACGCGTATACCGACAAAGATGATTGCTGCTTATGGTCTCTATGTCTTCCAGCCTCATCCTCCACAGCCAGAACTCCAAAAAGCAACGGCAATGTATTGGGCGCTGGGCACAATATCACTATTATCACCGACTCTCGCCTCGGGCGCAGACATGAGCAAGAGCTCCCGCCGCATCAACGGCCATCGCAGCCAGCAGAAAAAGCAGCCGTCGGTTGCCGAGGTCCGAAGGGCCATCGGAATCGCCGACGGTCCTTTGAGAAATGCGGCGGATTCTTCGTCGGGATCCTCCTCGCCGTCGTTCATGGATATGCTGTCTTCGACTCCGATCGGTCAGGCCGAGGGCCCCGCCGAGCGGAAGCTCCGGGAGCTGGCCGAGTGGGTCACCGATCAGACCGAGGCTAACGGTCGCGCTGGTAATTTCATCTCAACCCCATCCATTCTCGTTTCTAACTCAGTGACAAATTTCGATTCGCATTTGGGTGGGTGATGAATCTTGCTTTTCTTCATAAGCAAAATACAATTTTGCAACTTGCGAATTTTTAATTTTTTCATATTGTTTTCCTCAATGAAGGAAATCAATTTACGCAATCAAGGACTTATTTGAAACGGACTGCATTTAGTAAAAGGAATAGCTATTGTGGAGCAAGTTTTGCTTTTTGATTAATATGTATCAAAGATATCAAAGTTGTACATGATTCTTCTATCATGTTATTGTTATTTATGTATACTAGAAGTAGTATATAAACAACAAGCAAATACTTCTTCCTTGTAAATTGATAATATATCTTTTCATATTGCAATTATATGTTTAATTTTTCGTAAAGTAACATGCCACTTTGATTATAAGCAGATATTTAAAATATTCGAATTCGATTTGTATATGCATCTAAGAGAATACAGAGAGCACCAATATGTATCCAACTTCAGAAAATGTCCATTCGCATGGTATCCACTTTCTAAGTGTGGATATAGTTGTTGTGATATGTGCCTCGGTTCCTCTCCATTTACATCCTAATTGGATACTAATGGGCCACTGAATCACATGAGTAACCTGATGCATGTATATTGATTTAATCTTTAAGCTATTTCTATAAAGAGAAAATAGGAAAGGAGGTGACGCCGCATGAAAATTTTATGTGTTGTCACATTAAACCCCCACACTCTATTTTTCACCTTGATAGGAGCCGTTCTTGTTGATCTATTTACTAAAATCCATGTACACCAAAAATCTTATCAACCTGATGTTATTTGATCATTGATCATATTGCTAGGAATTCAACGGTTTTACGATAACAGAACTTTTTTCAATAATATGATTAATTAGAATAATGGTCTATAATTCATTAGAATTTTGATGCTTTATTATTGTAGCATGTGTAGATCAACTTGAATGGCATCAATCATAAGAAAAACGGTCAGAAGGGGGTTTTTGCAATGGCACGACATGAAATTTTATGTTTGTGTGGTGCCAGCCCACCTCTCGCTCCCGCTTCCTCTTCCATAAATTCTTGCGTTAACATGAAAAGAATTCTACAATAGAGTTGTATTATCATGGATGAGAATGTTATATGTTGTCACTCGAAAGCAACGCATCACATCGTCCCCCAGATGTGATGTTAAATATGCAAGGGTTCCCACTTCCTCATGAACGTAGACGGGTAAAGAAATTAGTCCACAACCAAAGGATTAGATGGGTATCTTGAAATATATGGTCTCTAAATAGGAAGTTAAGAGAGCTTCTTGATGTCATATGTAGGACGATGATTAATATATTATACATTCAAGAGATTAAATGGATATGTGAGAATGTAAGGGTAATCAGGTCATGGTGTCATAAGCTTTGTTACGTGTGTAAGTAGAGAAATCCAAAAGAGATTGGAGTAATAATTGATAAAGAATTCTACATGAATGTGGCGAATATAAGAAGAAAAAGAGGCAAAAAATCACGTTAAATCAGTGTTATCAAATGGCGGCGCCATGAGCGCTATGGCGGAATGGCCTGGCGGTTTTTGGGCTCATCGCTATTCGACATCCGCTTTTCAGCATGATATGGCCCCGTCCGCTATTTCCGCCATGGCACCTGCTATTTCCGCCATAACGCCCGCCATGTGGTGGTTTATGGCGCACATGGCGGACGTTCAATTATTTTTTTGATTATTTATGTTGTTTTTATTTGTTTTTGCAGTTTTTTAGTTTTTATACACACACACATACAAATACACACACACGCACACACGCACACACACACACAGAACGTACACATACATACATACAGATACATACAGACGCACGCACGCACACGCACACACACAGAGAGAGAGAGAACGTACACATACATACATACAGATACATACAGACACATGCACACACACAATCACACAATCACACACACACATACATACATAATTACATATACAGACACGCGTGCACACACACAGCCACAATCACACACACATACACACACATACACACCCACATACACACACATATACACACATACACAGTTACACACACTCACACATTCATACACACACACACACACACACACAGAGAGAGAGAGAGAGAGAGAGAGAGAGAGAGAGAGAGAGAGAGAGAGAGAGAGAGAGAGAGAGAACATACACATACACACAGGCCGTCCGCCATTGGCCGTCCGCCATTGGCCGCTATTTCATTCGCTATATGTTTATGGCGGATTTTTGGCTCACCGCCTTAGCCCGCCATTCGCCATCGATAACACTGCGTTAAATTGGTATTAGGGGAGGATGTGGTGAATACTATTTAGCACTTATGTACCACAAACATGATTGAATGATGTAAATAAACAATAATTTTGGATGAATTTGAAGGATATAATGCAAAAAACACCTGTTAGAGAGAAATTTTTTACTGGGATGATATCAATGGTTATGTAGGCTCAAACAAAATGTGTTATAATAAAGTGCATGGTGACTTTAATTTCGAGAATGGAAATGTAGCAAGAGATTTTATTTTAAACTTCTTACTTACCTATGATTTAATGCTAGCTAACCCTTGATTTATTAAAGGGGATTCATACTTGATAACATTAGGAAGCATAAGGATACCTGTCAGATAGATTTTTTTTCTGACGGGAGAGGGTAGATAAAAAATATTGCAAAAAATATATGGTAATACTATGAGAAAGTGTAATTACATAACATAGAATTTTGATCTTAAATGTATATCTTACAAAGGTGCAAAAAAATCACAAAGCTAAAATAGATTATATGATTAAGAGGTGAAATTAAAGGAAGAATAACAAAAATGATTCAAAAAATGATTCGTAAGGAGGTTGATTAGGAGTTTAATATGGATACAAGTGTTAAGTGGATGAAGATGATGGATTGCATAAGAACAATAACCATAGAAGAATTTGATAAATCTAAAGGTAGTGCATTATCAGTTAAGGAGACATTTTACTAGAACACAAATGTAAAGATTGATCTTAGAGCTAAACGTGATATCTATATGACCCTTAAGAGATGAAAAGATTATAATAACTTAAATAGATAAATTAGTCAAGAAGAAAGCTAGAAGATTTATCTAAGAGACTAAATCCAAAATGTATATTGATGCTTATAAGAAGTTAGATACAATTCAGAAAGATTAAAACATGTATTGACTGGCGCAAATAAGAGAGAAAATAATATTTATGTGTAGTTAAGTACATTAAAGATGAAAATTAAAAATTTGATCAAAGACGAAGAGATCAGAGATAGGTGGATAGAGTATTTTGATACACTCTTTAATGAAAGTCATGCCCATGATGTAAGAGATAATAAGGTACTTTCGGAAGGATTGACTTATAGTTTTATATAAAAAAATTGGAGTATGGGAGGCGAGAGATGCTTAAAAAGAATGAAATCAAGAAAAGCATGCCTATCAGACGAGATTCATGTTGAGATGTGAAAATGATAGGAGATGCAACTGGTATATGTCTCTGGTAAAATTGTTTAACAAAATTTAGGAATAAAAAAGAATACCAAAGAAGTGGAGTAGCATTTTGGTATTTTTGTAAAAACTAAAGGTGATACTTAAAGTTACTCTAACTATCTTGGAATCAAGTTAAAGTGTCATACCGTAATGCCGTGGAAAAGAATGATCTTTACGGGGAAAAGAATGATCGAGTTTAGGTTGAGAAAGAATTAGCATCATATGTGAAAATCAATTTTGGTTTCATGTCATGACGTTTGATAATATGGATAATTGATCTCATCAGGTAGATTATGGAGCAAATAGATTATGGAGCAAATAGAATAAATGAGTGATATTTGCTTATGGTCTTTATTGATTTCGAAAAAACCTATGATCGAGTCCCTAGAAAAATTCTGCAGTGGGCCTTAATGGAGAAGAGTATCTATCTAAAGTATATTACATTAATTCAAGATATGTATCAAGGATCAGTTACTAATGTGAAGATTTGTGGATGAATAACATTTAACTTTCATTACCATATGGTTATATCAATGCTTAGCTTTGAGTTTCCTCCTCTTTGCTATATTGATAAATCAGCTTACTAGGTATCTCATTGGTGTATTATTTATAATTCAAGATATTTTTTAATAGCGAACTTGTTCCAACATGGTACTTCATTAAGTGCACAAACAAGTTTCCAGGGAGGGCAGTTTAATATCAGTATATCTCCTACGTCATATATCATGTCCTTGCATATATCATATCCTTGCGTATGCCCTACAGTACCATATATGGTACAATGAGGAGAGATGCTATGGCCAACTTGAGTTTAATTGGGAATCCCTTAAAGCGAATGTGAAGCCAGTGTAGGGCCAGTAACAATGCTGACAAAAGAACTTCCCAATATTTAGGGGAGAGTTGATAGAGGATCCAGATATGCTAGGTTTAGTTACTCAAGATGCCTGGGAAATAACAATTGACGCACTATCAGAAGATATTATTGCCATAGTCCTTTAACATGCAAAAGAGAAGTTTAAGCGACATGTCTCCTTTAGCCAACTTATTTATGCAATGCATTTGGTTGTCATTTAGTTGTTTTAAGCTAATATGTACCAGCTTCCTGGAAATATTAGTTCTCAAGAAAAGGTAGGTGACAGTTACCCATACAAAATTACACCTTGTATCATCTTTAAGGCAACTCACTGCAGAAATGTAGTCTGCTTTCCTGATCATTCTGGGATATATGCATGTATTACGGGGGAGTCTGTTTTGGCCAAGCTACTCGAGTTTATAAGTGAATCTGAGGGCTGACATGTGCAATCAAAACCACTACCATACAAGATAACATGTACACACTTTTGGTAGATTCTATGTTGGGCAGCATTTTCTAATTAACCAAGTCAATCATCTCTTTAGTTCATGTGAAATTCTTGGTAGACGAAGTGGTTCTGAAGCCTGAAAAGCTTAAAAAATAAATAGATATAGTGGATGTTAGCTCTCATGCATAAGGAACACTGAAAAATATCAAAAATGAATTGGGCCAACATGACGTTATTGTTTAATATTGGAAGTCATAGTTAATCTTACGCATACCGCTGTGTGTTTCCCTTGGTTCTGCCCAACCATTGGAGGAGCGCGTATGGTGTAGAATAAAAAGAATTCCTGTGATATTCAGTTTCTTATGTGATTATCCTATTCACCATACATCTAGTCTTTTGACTTATGACGGTTGACAATATACCCAGTAACTTTGCGAGTACACCACTAGAATAACAACAAAGCCTTTATCAAATATTTGGGGGCAATTACTGGTGTTCAACTATGTCAGAAGTCTTCTCATTCTGTCAATCCATGTGTTTTAAAGGTATACTCCAAGTCATTCTCCCTCTAGTAACTACTGTTCTACTGGTCCTCTGGAGAGGCTCACTTATTGTTATATATTGCAAATGCGCACACATCATTCAGGAAATTGTTTTCGCAGAAATGTAGCATCTGAGGCATCTACCACATGGATGCCTATGAAAGTTTTTTTATTTGCCTACATCAGGTCAATTGCATATGGAAATAGAATGATAATGCATATGAGTTTGTAGTCCAAAACAATTCCAAGAAAACCAATGTGAAATAACACACAAAACAATGTAACACAAGTGCGTTGCGTGCACTTTTAAGGACGATGGCATGCTGTAAGACCAGCATACCCAACATGCCATATGAACTTATTTTTCCACATTCTGTAGAATCGATGCATACATCTTTAGCAACGGATACATTCAAAAATATCTATATTTGACAAGTGCCCAGATCCCAGAACTTGATGTTCCCACCTGTTTTGCATGGCATTAATATCATATCAGGATTACTTAAGGCTGACGAACATAGGTCAGAAGTGAAATGCTGTCTCTCGCATCCTCGCCTTTTATCAGGACTACTTTCATACTTGACGAAATTATATGTGCTTGCTTTCTTGCTCGTGCATGCACACACATCTCGCATACACATTGATGTTATTCAGATGTGTGCATGCTAAGCAAAATATTTATGATATGTTCTGTAACTTGTTCAGGGCAACAAATCCTGCTGATAATGTGCCTAAAGATCCTGCCAGTGTGGCTCTTTCTCCTGTTGGTTGCATATGGGGTGATAAAGCTGCCATTTGATCTGCCGTTTCTGGATGACCTAATCTCATAATCATGGAACAAGCCCATCAATTATTAACCTCCATTGTGAGATCTTCCTGTCTATTGCTTCTAGCTAATCAAAAAGCCAGGGTGATCATGCTGTGTATATCTAGATGAAGCATAAGATGAGAGTCCTCTAGAATAACGGTGTATATTTGATTCTGATAATAGTGTTGGACTCTAAGTGAATGTTATTATAATATAATGTGGGGATACAAGTGATCTTTCGAGCGTATGATATGCATAAGTTTCATTGATCTTATTGAAATGCTTGCTAATCCTTTTAAATAAGTTGGTAGAAGCACGAGCATGAACTTGATTTGAAATGTATAGATTGTTGAATTTATAAATTTATTGTATTTCCCACCAAGTCCCATCTTTCATATGTAAGCTTGGCTGAGTTTGTTTATGAGGCCATTTTTGTTATGAGATATGCGAAAGAAGTGCAAAATGCGAAGAAAGAACTTTGGAGTCTTGGGAAAGTGCTCAGAGAAGAATGAGTTCAGAAAATTAGCATTGAATACAAAATATTAGATTGCATTGAAATCTTATTATTTGATTGGAAGCGAAATATAGGACGCCGTTGAAGTGCTTTAATTTGCTAATGTATTAGGGGATGACACGTGTAGATGAATATTGTAGATACCTGTTTTAGCAGTTGGGCTTGGCACATTGGCAGCGCAGCCCGGTCCAACACATTGGATGAGACCTATCAACGGGGTCCTTTCGATGCTCGGATTGGAGCCATAAGCGGGGATCTCCCGACCTGGCTCGAGGGGTCAGCCATGCCCGATCTCGGCATAGCCCCATGAAGACAAGGCCTCAGGGTCTGTGGTTTGCTTCCCCACAGGATGACTTCGCTGAGGATGACTTCGCCGCTTGGGGCCATCCCTCAGAGACCCAGCCTGGCCCACGTTACCCACGTGACCCAATATTGATCAAGCGACTAGCATTCTCTCTCCGAATAGCATTTGTATTCAATGCATGTCTTATCTGCAGCACGATCAGCCACCTCATATGTACAAAAGTCGGCTATGCCTAGGAGTCTGCATCCTTACATGTGGCAAGCATCTCTTGGCCCATGGACTCTACATAAGCAAGAGTGTATCTCTTCCGTAGGGTATGCTCTTTTGGGTCCTTAAACCCCAACAAGACATCTCCATCTATCAAACGGCCATGGGCACAACCACGTGCAACTTATGCGCTGTCACACACTAGCTATCTTTCGCCACACAGCTCATTTCCTCCTACAATTTCACCTGACTTAAGCATCAGATGGAAGAGTGGGGGTCCTCCCCCCCAACCCGCGAGTCACGTCCTTGGGACTTCTGACGCCTTCGTATCTCTATTTCCGATATCAGAGAAGGAGGGCAGCCCGATGAAACCGACCTGTTCGGGCTCAACCTGCTGTGGGCTTGCTCGTCCATGCGGACCGGGCCAGGTGCCCAACGACTTGATCCGGTCCAACGAGAAACCATGCATCAACAGTTGGCGCTAGGAGGGCCTTGTGACAACGCATATCTGTTGGTTCGTAAACCGGCATCTTCGTGTAGATCTCCTTCAGATCTTATCTCAGATCTACATCATTCAACCACTTTTTCATCTTGCCTTTCGAAGGAGAAAACCCAATATCTTGCAATTCCAAGTTCCTTGGTATTACCCTAGTTTTGATCCTTTCACGAACCACTCTCCGTGGGACGATCTCAGCGGTTCCCCTCGTGCTCTGCTCCTTCACGGGTTACGCCCAACGAGGACGGCTTACGCGGTTACATAGACGGTCGTCTCTCTAACGAGCTTCGCTCTTCAATGATAGTCCTAGTGGTTACACACACGGTTCAGCTCCTCAGCAGCTACGTTCTATAAGGACAACCTCAACGGTAGACACCCTAAAACAGCCTCAGGGATCAGCACGCCCGAGCTCTCGATGCTGCCAAGCACTTGGGGCCATCCATCTGCTTGGATTGACTGACCTGCTCGACCGAACTCCATATGTAAACAAGGTCAGCCACAATGGCATGTTCCCAAATGACACGAGCTATGGTTAGCCCTCCAATTGTGTTGCCTCCACCAAAGCCCCCAGGGTAGGATGGGGCCCCGCTGACCCAACCTCAGTAGTTCGACTGGGATAAGTTCCAATAGTACCCTTTCTTTGCTTCAATATTAATCTCCAGCTTAGGTCGGGTCCCGTGCTGGTCCTACATCAATGACCCAACGGGGCATGCATCCAAGTGACGACTGGGCTGCTACGGCTATGGATTTATGTCTTAGCCAGCCTTCAGCTCCTCTGGTTGTCTGGCAAACGAGCCGATTCGACCTCGGAGTTCCCAACAGATCTCGCAGATGTGCTGACCAAGGGATCAGACTTCTCCTCACTCAAGATACTAAGTGACCAGTATGTACTTAGCAGCTTTTGCTTAGCAAGCAGCATCTGTCAGCACGCTGTGGTATCAGTAATTAGCCTCTTGAGTAGGGAATCGAGATTTGTATATCGAAGGAACAGAGTAAGAAGAAGTGAAGTGAGAAAAGTAATGGTTTGAAGAAAATGTTTTGTTTAAATTTTTTCCAAATTGCCTTTTTCATTCCAGAAAGGTCTATTACAATAGTTCAACCTGGTTCTATTACAATAGTTCGACCATTGTAAGCAGCTTCATTCCTTTACAAAGATCAAACCTTTCATCGGAAAAGCACGGCTGTTTTCAGGACACACAAAGTAAACTGAAGCTATCTCCTCATCAAGCTCGCATCTCGACAGACTTGCCCCTGGAGGAGCCATACATAGAACAATCTACCATCCCCTATTAAATCTAAGCATACAACAGAGCAGATCGGATAGGCAGTATTGAACCAGCAACTTCAGGAACACCTTTGTGAGGAAGAGAGAAGTCTGCAACGGCCATATACCCGACTCGCTCCAAACGGCTGAGATGACGAAGGCGTTCCGATCCTCCGACTCACTATCAGCTCAGACAGGGCCTACCGTGATGATCCTCTCCTGCACTGCCAGTAGGGATGAGAATGGGCATGCCCAAAGCCCGATTGGGCCTCCAATTGGGCATGCACATCATCATCCATACAAATCCTTCACTAATTCTAGAAAAATTAGTGAAGGATTTGTATGGATGATGATGTGGCATGCCCAATTGGAGGCCCAATTGGGATTTGGGCATGCCCATTCTCATCCCCAACTGCTAACAGCGGGCATGTCAGCAACACATGGGAAGAAGAGTAGGTTTGTACAGACACTAGACCTCTCCGCTTCTTCTTCCCCACTTTCGACTCCGATGGTTACGGACGGTGTAGGGTGCCCCAACCCCCTTATCACCATCAGCTTGGACGGAGTCAAGCATTGAGGTTCGACATCTTTGATTCCAAGCAGAGAGCCATAGCAGCGAAATGCTTCTTAACCTCCTGATCACCATCAGCTCAAATAAAGCAGACCTTAGTCCAGAATAGTCTTTCCATCTATGGCATTCAAACGACACATCAGCCTCTCCTTTTCTTTCCGAAGAAGATTTACCTGCCTTCTCCACAAATGGGGACACATCAACAAGGGGAGAAGAAATATCTCAATGAGGATGAGGTGGTTCTCCAACAGCCTATTTGCCCCTCCTTTTATAGCCACTTCGGGCGAAAACCGATGGATCATTATTGTTCAAATCCTACGGTGGATCGATATCCTTGGAAATGCCTCACCGCCATTTAAGCTTTGCCTTGAGTAATAGTCACGTCCTTTCAAATCATGTCTTTAATGCAAGATATAAAAGCTCGTGGAGTGATCAATCACATCAGTAGGCACCGCAGTTTCTATTTCCGAAGAACTGTTTTCTCCTATCAGAGCACCAACTTGGACTTTGGGTAGTGGACTCAACATTACCACATGCTTGATTCAAGACTCCCAGTTTAGTCTGGGGACAATCCAGTGGCGAGGCCTCAGGGTCCATGTGTCGCTTATCTGGTCTTATTCTTCCACTGGCTCAGGCCTCTGTGTCCCTAGCATGTTATTCTTCCACTGCCTCAGGCCTCTGTGTCCCCAGTGTGTTATTCTTCCAATGCCTCAGGCCTCTGTGTCCCCAGTGTGTTATTCTTCCATTGCCTCAGGCCTTCGGGCTCCACTGGTTCAGGCCTCCCCCCGTATGGTAGTCTTCCAATGGCGAGGCCCCAAGGCCCTGGTGTGGTATTTTTTTCACTAGCAAGGCGCCAAGGCCCTAGCGTGGTCTATTATTATCGTATTCCACTGGCGATGCCTCGGGATCCTAGTGTGGCTTCTAGGTTTCTTCCGCTGACGAGACCTAGGGATCCTAGCACAGACCTCTAGCATTCATCCCAGGTCATGCCACATGCATAACAAATCCCTCAATCAGCCTGAGGCACATACCTCTGGCATTCGACCCATGTCATGCAATGTCCATAGTAAAGCCATTAGCCAGCTTGAGGCTTAGACCTCTGGCATCCTACCCTAGTCATGCCACATCCATAGTAAAGCCCTCAACCATCCTGAGACAGACCTTTGTTATCCGACTTCAGGTTAGCCATGTCCATAGCAAAGTCCTTGGCAAGCCTGAGGCACAAACCTATGGCATCCGACTTTCGGTCATGCCATAGTAAATCCCTCAGCTAGCCTGAGGCACAAACCCCTGACATTCGACCCAGGTCATGTCACGTCCAAATCAAACACTAGCTCAAGCCGGTGATTCGAGTTGAATATTGCATATTAAACACCCAATTTAGCCCTATTTTGTGCTTATATGATGCTTAATTGGTCTCTAATACGATCGTATTTTGAATATCATCATTTATTAGAGCAAACCGTTGATTTGTGCACAAAATATGAATTTTATTAAGTATTTCTGCACTTTTTATATTTTTCATGGCAAGATCTCGATCTCACGATTCCAACAACTATTTATTTGTATTTTTCTGAGGTCTGTGCTAATTACTGTGAATTTTTGAATGCAGAATACCAATTTAATGATGAAATACGCTCAAAATACGAGAAATACGGTCGTCGGCTCAATTAGATACTGCCATGTGGCGGCCATCCGTAATTTCCCGCTCCATCCAACGTCCCAGAGCGATGGTTGACCGGCGTGATATGGACCGTTGGATTCTCATCCAACGATCTGGATCTGATAAAAGAGCGGGCGACGTGGCCGACTATTGGCCGCAGATCGATGATCCAACGGTTGTCACCGAAGCCGCTTTGAATTTGAATTCGCGAGGTGGAGCGTTCATCGAGGGCTACGTGGCAAGATCCTGGCAGCTGACTGCTCAAATCAACGGCGACGATCGAAGCATGGAAGCGGATCCGCGAGCGAGGCAAACGAAGCGGGAAAGTTGTTGGGCGATGTGGCGAGATCTCAGCCTTTCGCTAGCTCAATCGAACGGCTGTAGGCGAATCCGAGATAGGTTCGGATACAAAGCGGGCGCGCGGGCGAAAACCCGTTAAGGCTGGACACGTGGCGACGTGTGGTTCAATCCCGCTTAGATCAGCGGCTGTGGTTTGTTGCGACTTGCGGGTGTGGGGGTTGATGCTATTGGATGCGGTTTTGGACCCGTTAACACGACTTAAACCCGCAATGCTTGTATTTAAAGTGTTCTTAGGGTTTTGCTCCGTATTTTGGCGTATTGGGGGCTCTAGGAGCCATATTTCGCCATGAAATTTGGAGGCCCTGAGGACAGAGGCTAGATCTATCATCTGAAGGAGATTTGGAGCTATTTGGGGAGAATTGGTGATTTTTTTCCTATCTTTAGCCTTGTACTTTCGTATTTGGCTTGGAATTGAAGTATTATTCACGTATTTTGATGTTTTTATGATGTGTTTGTCTATGAATACTGAATATATTCTCTCCATGCGTGGTTAATCTTCATATGTGTTGGTGTTGATGTAGTTAAGGTGTCGTAATCATTGATTTCAATATCTTTTCGCCCTATTTGCATTGTATAATCACGTATTTTGTCGATTTCTACATATATCTTGTTTGAGTATGTTATACGGAGACGTGGGCATGCTTGAATTGAATATGATATTTGCGGACTTATTCGTGATGCGACCCTAGAGGGCATTTGTGTTTATTTTCCTTATGGAATGACGTTATACATGATTAACTCTTTGGCACATTTTTATGCGCTTTATCGCCATATTTTCTGACGTTCTCGTGCCCTAACCTGACGAAAGTTGAGTTATAGAAAAGGTATTAATAATCATTGATTGCACACACCCTAACGAAATCACAACCAACACATACTCTCCATATTAGTACCCAATATCGAATTCACCGTAATTATCATATGATTTTCTTTTATTATCTAAAACTCTTGATACCATATCTTTAGGTGTTTGGTTATTATTGTTTTAGTACTCCTTACAAACTGAAGTTCATGGTTTTGCCGGTCAGTTGTCCCGTAGATACGATACCTGGACTCACCAGGATTATTACTTGTTCGATCTCCTGCACTTGGGAGTAGTGCTCACACATTTTGAGACGAGTCAAGTTTTTGGCGCCGCTGCCGAGGATAACGTTAATTGTAAGCTACAATTTCAGTTCGTTTGGAGGAACATTCGGTGGATCCTTCGAGCTATCTGTAGCATGTGTACACAAAGAAAGAGTTTAAGGAGTCCTTCTTATTAGGACTACAACAACAGCTGTAGGAATTTTTAGGAGTCATGACGCCGACAGAGGCGTGGAAATACATGGAGTCCTTACAAGAGAATGATCAGACCATTAATGAGACTTTAGAGCGTGATTTAACGGAGCCTTCATGCCTTGATCAAGGAGAGCAAAGCGTAGACGTACCAGTGCAACCCTTGAAAGATGAAGTTTATTTGCTCATTCAGACACAGGAGGCTACATCCCATCAATTCCAAGAAAACTTCATTGCTCGGAGTCGGCAAATTCAGCAATCCATTGAAAATCTTACTCTGATTGCCACTTGCTTAGAAGAAAGCAATTCTTTTGAAATTCAATTTCAAGAATCTAATATGAGTTCATATTCTATTGCAGGTATATCGAGCGAGCCATGTCACGATGACAGCATAAATCAGAACATTAACATGGTCGGAAGCGTGTGCAAAGGAGAGGACGAGCTAGCAATTTTGGATGAACAGGATGAGGAGACAGCTAGGAACATGGGTTTAGAGATCATCGCTATCGAGCCCGAGCAACTCTCTCGCCCAGTTTTTTCCCAAAATCATTTACCCCTCTCCCCAATGACTGAGCATCATACCGAGAGCAGTGCATATCTTTCAGGGAGTAGTCATCAACATACTTTAATTTATTTCACCTATTTTGATGACTACATTTGGAATATTTTTATTGAAAGGAATTTAAGACTAAAATGGATTGACGTAACTCATCTCTTGCAGGATACATGTGAACAGCTTATAGAGATGCTGGGAGTTACGTTGCTGGGATCCAGTTTAGCCATTGGAGGAAGATTACTCGCCGAGGAGCGCAAGGAGCAAATAGAACAACTTCCTCCACCATTAAAGATTCATGATCCGCCATTTGACCACGGTGTGTTCATTGATCGAGCTGGAATCAACTCCGAAACGATGTCGTTTACCGCAAGCGCACGATATAGTGGCAAGCGGGTATCGAACACGGGGAAGTGGTGCTATACTACCTATCTATTCCTAGGTTTAGTTAGAATTGCGGATTTATTGATGGAAGTGGAGTATGGAGGGTCGTAATGGTGGTGGGTCTGAAAGTTGTGTCACTCAGTGTCGCATATAGGAGGACTAGGGCGTTAGGGATCACTGCTAAGGCCGTCGGGGATCGACGTTGGAATAGAATTTTTACGTTGCGTTAGGGTTAGGGGATTGATCTCCCAAATTTGTACCACTCTTGTGGGTTAGAATTGTGAGGTATTTCGGTGGCTCTCGTTGACGCAATGACGGTAGCCGTCAACGTAGCGGTATAGTTCGTCGATGGATCCCCTCAAGGCACGAGCCGGGCATGGTCACGAGCCTTGGTTGGATCCACCGATTTCCCTATTCGAATCCCAAAGATACCCCTTAAGCACATCAATTCCACAGACCGTGGGCATGATCTCAGTACAGGTTATCTACGGATTCGGTAGGATCTACCGAAATACAACCCTAAATCCCCAATTCAACGTAGAGATTCAGATCTACGTCTCCCCCCTAGGATCTTAGGGCTAACCCATAAACCCTAGAAAGATCTACTCATACATGACGATAATGACAGATAAAAACACCATTTTTATACATGAGAACATCATAGCAATTGGTAAAATAAAGATCAGAAACTTACAGAGCAAATAATAGATCTCAAGAGAAACTCAGATTCCAAGAACGCAAGAAAATAGCCAACAAGCTTCAATGGAATTCGATCCAAAACGTCTTCAGAAATTTAATCTAAATCTAACAATCAAAAATCTACAATTTTCGCTACCCAAAAATGTCTGTAAAAACTCATAATAATTCCCCCTAAGTGGCGGCTGCCTCCCCGAATACATCACCTAATCGAAACCCTCTCAAAATCAAAATCGCGATCTGGACGCACGCGTGGGCCCACGGCGACTCAGTCCGAGCACAAAGCTGCTCGGTCGAGTCGATTGGCTGCTCGATCGAGTTGTACAGAGAATCCAAGCTTCCAAAATATGTCGCTCTGCCAACCCTGGCTGATTCGGCGCTGCTCGGTCGAGTAGGACGTTGCTCGGACCGAGCAGGAGGTTGCTCGGTCATGTAGATGTAAAAAACACATTTCAGCACCATTTTTCACTTGACTCGGTCGAGTAGTGCACTGCTCGAACCGAGTAGTGTACTGCTCGACCGAGTAGGCTGCTGAGAACAATTTCAGCACTGCACCATCAACTTGTAGAAATTCCACGGGGCTCATCCGACCACTGATTGGCACGTTCTTGGTAGCGTTGGAACCGTCTTGAAGTCTATTATCTGGGAAAAATATCAGAAAATAGTGAAAAATCCCAGGTGATAGCAGATTTAGAAATAGTGCACGGTTGTCCTATTTTCAGCACTTCGTGTCGCTTGATTCCTTCGCCGCATCATAGTTCGATCGAGCGACCTTCTCTCTTGCCCCTTCCTTACTCCAGTATTCTTCTTTGGCACCTCGAGCATGTCATGATGAGTCTCATTGGTGCTCTCACATCGCCGATCGTCTTATTGACTCCAAATTGCTCCAATATCGCCCAAATACCTAAAATGGATATAAACGCTCTGAAAGTCATATTATTCCAAATAATAGCGAAAAAGCGTATGAAATATGTAATTGGGCAATCATTTTGACGTGTAATCTTATCGATAAAATGTGGAATATAATGATACATCAAAATCACCCAACTTTACCTCTTACTCGTCATCGAGGAAGACTAGTAAGAAGCTAACACGGGAGTGGAATACAATGAAGATGTGAGGCGGTGATGTGTAAATGGAGACAAGGGTTTCAATCTTAAATTCAAAAAATATAAGAATCAAAGATGCAAGATCTCATGAACACACATCAATATGAAATTAGAACACATATATACCCCAAATAATTAAATCTCGCTCAAATTAAAATAATGTGGATTTCAATAAATTTAATGAACTTGATAAGCAATAAAAAGATATTAGAGTTATATCATATCATAGTTTATCGTGCAATATACTAAGTTCACAGAAATGAAACCAATGTTCACAACTCATTCTCTAAGCAGTATAATATGTCATGATCAAACATTTTCAAGCATGCGTGGTATTTTGTTATACTTCATGGAATGAATTTAGCAAATTCAATCAAGGTGAGGCATCACCACACTACGATCATTTCAAGACTCCTAGAACCCATCAACTTTACCATGTCTTAGTTCTATAAAGAAATGGAGATAAGGATATGGGATTTTTGTACTTTTATATTGATTTTTTTGGCTATATGAATATTTCATAGGAATTTTTCTTTCTTTGTATACACGA
Source organism: Scilla litardierei (assembly GCA_030789695.1). Lineage (NCBI taxonomy): Eukaryota > Viridiplantae > Streptophyta > Magnoliopsida > Asparagales > Asparagaceae > Scilla > Scilla litardierei. The sequence continues at coordinate 687,781,177 of CM061142.1, read as the reverse complement.
GATAATTCAATATATACAAAAAGCGGCCTATGCATCCCAGACCAGACGGTCTTAGGGCATTGGGTTACGAAGAACCCCTAGGGCCTTTTATTCAAAATATTTGTTTGATATTTGTATTTTTTAGGATTTTTACAAACTCACGTAAATGCGATGGAATGCAAAACATGATCAAAGATCATTTATTGGCTATTCACAAAAGAAAATGAAAAAGCATAGAATTTAGACATGGCTCGGTTTCAGGAATTCTAATCATCAATACTTTGGTTGTCGTGGGGTTATCCTATCTCTTTTGAATCACTAAACATCCATGAGACAATAGAATTATCAAGCAAATCACGCAGGTGTCAAATAATTATTTCAGAGTTAATTTATTTATTTTAACTTAACTGTTTCGAGAATATGGTTGTGAAACTATGGATTCTACTATGAAAAAGCATATTAACATAGATATACTAATCAATGAATCAAACTCTAATCTAACAGATATCAAAGTTCATAAAAAAAATCCATGATATTTCATAAAAAAAGCATATGAGACACAACTATAAGAGTGAACATGGTTCATATGGAAAATACGAAGTGTGTTTCACGATAAAGCAAAATGCGTGCATTATGCACTCCTCCATGCTTAAACATCACATTGTCCTCAATGTGTGTATGATAAAAATAGAGGACAACGACAAGAGGGGGGCCACACAACAAAATAGTCTCTCTCCCCCAAGCATAAACATCATATAAAAATTGGGGAGAGATGCAAAATAATCGCCAAAATATAAGGGTGAGCATGGATAATAGATAGTGTGTTGGGTGCAAAAGATAATTGAGCCATCAAATGGGGTGGATTTATTAAAAAAAATATACAATCCTATACGGTCCTCTTGCTGCCGAGAGGATTCATGATTATTTAAAGCATAAAATACTATACTACTAGATTGGTACCACCTGTAGCAAAAGGCGGGTCCAATATCTTTACCGGTGCAAGCAGCTACTCTATCTACACTTTCTGTGGTTCCGTCGGATGCGTATCTCCATGGGCTCCATCAGATTCCAGCAATGCGGTTCCCAGCATCTCTTCAAGGACTCCACCTGTACCCTGCAAGAGACAAGCCGCATCAATCTGATGTGGAATATTTTCCCCTAAAATAAAATTTTTCCAAAGAAAATCGTCAAAAGAAATATGTAAAGGAAAAATAGGTAGACGATACTTCCCTGAAAATACATCTCCGCTCTCATGTACCATGACAGGCAATTCCTTGTCGTTCATCTCAGGCTTTTCATGCAGCTCTGGCATATGAGTATGGGTCTCATTAGGCAACTCCTCCTCATTCTCAGATTCTTCAAGCACGGTCACGTCCAAGTATACCTCCAGTCCAAAATTGTAAGTGTCCTGTAACAGCTACGACGTGTTAAAAAGATCTGAACCAGAATAAATTTCAAATGTGGTGCATGATTCAGAAATGGTGTGGGTAGAAAGATCTCCCTGAGTGGGAGCAATAAGCTCTGGTGGGTGGTCCTCGGCGTCAGTGGAAGGATGAGGTGGCTCTATGTGCTCAGGCATCTCCCCCACAGGCTCAAGAGATGAGAGATACTTGTTGATTTCGTCCTTATCTGTCTGCCATCTATCATTTGACTCATTTTGTATAGCACTGACAGCCGCGATCTCCTCTACCGATGCCATGAATGCATTGAGTGTAAAATTGAGGGGATGGTCAGGACTCAAGAGACAGACGCGGCTATCGTAGGGCATGTGTCCCTTCATTTCACAAGATTCGCAGTATGCATAGAACTCTGAATATTGATCACATCCTTCTATCTGATAGTATGGGTCCTGTGAATAATATTCGCATTCTTCCGTTGGAGCCTCATACTGTGCCGAATGATCATTTCCTGAATAATTCCAAGATTGATCCATTGTACCTGAATAGTCAAAAACAACAACCTGGAAAAGATATCAGTGGTACAAGAAAAAAGAGATAATGATAAAGAAGGTGACGGGAAAAATCTCTCTCTGTTTTTATTTATTTATTTTATTTTTAATTTTTTTTTGATTTTTTTAACGCAATCTAATCTACCTAATTGTGGTAAATAGATAATATGGCGGAACGCCTCCCGGCAACGGCGCCATAAACTTGATCGAGCCGGAATCAACTCCGAAACGATGTCGTTTACCGCAAGCGCACAGTATAGTGGCAAGTGGGTATCGAATACGGGGAAGCGGTGCTATACTACCTATCTACTCCTAGGTTGAGTTAGAATTGCGGGTTTATTGATGGAAGTGGAGTATGGAGGGTCGTAATGGTTGTGGGTGCGAAGGTTGTGTCACTCAACGTCGCATATAGGAGGACTAGGGCGTTAGGGATCACCTCTAAGACCGTCGGGGATCGACGTTGGAATAGAATTCATACGTTGCGTTAGGGTTAGGGGATTGATCTCCCAAATTCGTACCACTCTCGTGGGTTAGAATTGTGAGGTATTTCGGTGGCTCTCGTTGACGCAATGGCGGTAGCCGTCAACGTCGCGGTATAGTTCGTCGATGGATCCCCTCAAGGCACGAGCCGGGCATGGTCACGAACCTTGGTTGGATCCACCGATTTCCATATTCGAATCCCAAAAATACCCCTTAAGCACATCAATTCCATAGACCGTGAGCATGATCTCAGTACGGGTTATCTACGGATTCAGTAGGATCTACCGAAATACAACCCTAAATCCCCAATTCAATGTAGAGATTCGGATCTACGTCTCCCCCTAGGATCTTAGGGCTAACCCATAAACCCTAGAAAGATCTACTCATACATGGCGATAATGACAGATACAAACACCATTTTTATAGATGAGAACATCATAGCAATTGGTAAAATAAAGATCAGAAACTTACAGAGCGAATAATAGATCTCAAGAGAAACTCAGATTCCAAGAACGCAAGAAAATAGCCAACAAGCTTCAATGGAATTCGATCCAAAACGTCTTCAGAAATTTAATCTAAATCTAACAATAAAAAATCTACAATTCTCGCTACCCAAAAACGTCTGTAAAAAATCAGAATAATTCCCCCTAAGTGGCAGCTGCCTCCCTGAATACATCACCTAATCGAAACCCTCTCAAAATCAAAATCGCGATCTGGACACACGCGTGGGCCCACGGCGACTCAGTCCGAGCACAAAGCTGCTCGGTCGAGTCGATCGGTTGCTCGGTCGAGTTGTACAGAGAATCCAAGCTTCCAAAATATGTCGTTCCGCCAACCCGGGCTAATTCGGCGATGCTCGGTCGAGTAGGACGTTGCTCGGACCGAGCAGGAGGTTGCCCGGTCATGTAGACGTAAAAAACACATTTCAGCACCATTTTTCACTTGACTCGGTCGAGTAGTGCATTGCTCGGACCGAGTAGTGTACTGCTCGACCGAGTAGGCTGCTGAGAACAATTTCAGCACTGCACTATCAACTTGCAGAAAGTCCTCAGGGCTCATCCGACCTCCGATTGGCACGTTCTTGGTGGCGTTGGAACCGTCTTGAAGCCTATTATCTAGGAAAAATATCAGAAAAATAGTGAAAAATACCAGGTGATAGCAGATTAAGAAATAGTACACGGTTGTCCTGTTTTCAGCACTTCGGGTCGCTCGATTACTTCGCTGCATCATAGTTCGATCGAGCGACCTTCTCTCTTGCCCCTTCCTTGCTTTAGTATTCTTCTTTGGTACCTGGAGCATGTCATCATGAGTCTCATCGGTGCTCTCACATCGCCGATTGTCTTATTGACTCCAAATTGCTCCAATATCGCCCAAATACATGAAATGGACATAAACGCTCCGAAAGTCATATTATTCCAAATAATAGCGAAAAAGCGTATGAAATAGGTAATTGAGCAATCATTTTGACGTGTAATATTATCGATAAAATGTGGAATATAATGACACATCATTCATCCATTAGCGTAGATTTTTATATGCTTTTTTGGATGCTTGCTTTTGAATAAACTCGTACCCTTTTCGACATTACGAACATTGTCCATCTTTAGTTGGGGTGTGTGTATGAGACCTTAGGATTTTTTTTAAACATGGAAAAAAAAGAATAAACCACCAATCCTCATCATTTAAAACTCCTTCACGCACCACAAATGCTGATGATTATGCATTGATTGAGTTCTAAAATTTGTTTAGGGCTTGAGTTAATTATTTTTCCTTCATGGAATTACCCTTTAATGTGCTATTCATGAAAACTTTCAATTGCCATGATTAATATCTCGAAATAGTTTGAATTTATTTCATGCATGCTACTGTGATGAAATAGTTTAAGTATACACGATTTATTAGAATAGTCTTCAAATTGAAGAGGAATTTGGCCTTTGTTACTAATGTTTATGTTCATATTTATGGGTGTTGAGTTGCCTATGAAAAAAAACTTGAGAAAAAAAGAATGAAAAAAAGTGAAAAAGAAAAAATGCATCGTTCCCTTGAGTTCATTGATTAGCCGGGTCTTCGTGCCTCAAGAAGCATTGGAGATTCGCGTCGAAAGATGGATGAATGCGGAGTGCAACCAAAAAAAGAGAATAAAACTTAAATGATTCGAGTATTAAGTTTGAGGGGCTCTTCTACGCCTAATGTCCGAAGGTCATCTGGCCTAGCAATCATTAACTGAAATCTCGCTACATGGATCATTCTAAGTCGTCAAAAGAAAAAGAAAGAAAAAAGAAATGGTGAATAAACTAAGCAACTCCAATACCCGTGATTTGAATGATCTTTTTGAGATGCCAATTACTTGGAAATAAGAAAATTAGAATGTATCGACATGTTATACTTTCGCTTGCGCAAAACGATGCTTGCATGTTATTTATTCAAATTAAATTAGAGAAAATATCATGTGATTGATCTTGTTCATGGATTGTATATATTGATGGTCAAAATCATGTTGGAAAGCGTATTATTGAGCCATGCAATAAGCAATTGATAGAATTTTGATAGAATTTATTGTTTTACTAATCATCCGTCTTCATCGCTCTTTTTGCTAGGGACTAGCAAATCGCTAATTGGGGGTGTAATTCGGGTTGAATATTGCATATTAAACACACCATTTAGCCCTATTTTGTGCTTATATGATGCTTAATTGGTCTCTAATATGATCGTATTTTGTATATCATCATTTATTAGAGCAAACCATTGATTTGTGCACAAAATATGAATTTTATTAAGTATTTCTGCACTTTTTATATTTTTCATGGCTAGATCTCGATCTCACAATTCTAAGGACTATCTGAGATCTGTGCTAATTACTGTGAATTTTTGAATGCAGAATACCAATTTAATGAAGAAATACGCTCAAAATACGAGAAATACGGTCGTCGGCCCAATCAGATACTGCCATGTGGCGGCCATCCGCAATTTCCCGCTCCATCCGACGTCCCAGAGCGATGGTTGACTGGTGTGCTATGGACTGTTGGATTCTCATCCAATGATCTGGATCTGATCAAAAGAGCGGGTGACATGGCCGACTATTGGCCGCAGATCAATGATTCAACGGCTGTCACCGAAGCCGCTTCGAATTTGAATTCGCGAGGCGGAGCGTTCATCGAGGGCTACGTGGCAAGATCCTGGCAGCTGACCGCTCGAATCAACGGCGACGATCAAAGCACGGAAGCGGATCCGTGAGCGAGGCGAACGAAACGGGAAAGTTGTTGGGCGATGTGGCGAGATCTCAACCTTTCGCCAGCTCAATCGAACGGCTGTGGGCGAATCCGAGATGGGTTTGGATTCAAAGCGGGTGCGCGGGCGAAAACCCGTTAAGGCTGGTCACGTGGCGACGTGTGGTTTAATCCCACTTAGATCAGTGGCTGTGGTTTGTTGCGACTTGCGGGTGTGGGTTTTGATGCTATTGGATACGGTTTTGGACCCGTTAACATGACTTAAACCCGTAATACTTGTATTTAAGGTATTCTTAGGGTTTTGCTCCGTTTTCTGGCGTATTGGGGGTTCTAGGAGCTGTATTTCACCATGAAATTTGGAGTCCCTGTGGACAGAGGCTAGATCTATCATCTGAAGGAGATTTGGGGCTATTTGGAGAGAATTGTGACATTTTTCCTATCTTCAGCCTTGTATTTTGCGTATTTGGCTTGGAATTGAAGTATTATTCACGTATTTTGATGTTTTTATAATGCATTTGTCTATAAATACTGAATATATTCTCTCCATGTGTGGTAAATCTTCATATGTGTTGGTGTTGATGTAGTTAGGGTGTCGTAATCATTGATTTCAACATCTTTTCGCCATATTTGCATTGTATAATCACGTATTTTGTCGATTTCTACATATATCTTGTTTGAGTATGTAATACGGAGACGTGGGCATGCTTGAATTGAATATGATCTTTGCAGACTTATTCGTGATGCGACCCGAGAGGGCATTTGTGTTTTATTTTCATTATGAAATGACGTTATACGTGATTAACTTTTTGGCACATTTTTATGCGTTTTATCGCCATATTTTCCGACATTCTCGTGCCCTAACTGGACGAAACCTTGAGTTATAGAAAAGCTATTAATAATCATTGATTGCACACACCCTAACGAAATCACAACCAACACATACTCTCCATATTAGTACCCAATATCGAATTCACCGTAATTATCATAGTATTTTCTTTTATTATCTAAAACTCTTGATACCATATCTTTAGGTGGTTGGTTATTATTGTTTTAGTACTCCTTACAAACTGAAATTCGTGGTTTTGCAGGTCAGTTGTCCCGTGGATACGATACCTGGACTCACCAGGATTATTACTTGTTCGATCTCATGCACTTGGGAGTAGCGCTCACACATTTTGAGACGAGTCAGCCGGGGCACTCGCTATCGAGACCTCAGTGTCCCAACACTGACATTAGGCAGTCGACCCAATTCATGCCATATCTAAAATCTTAACCCCTGTTTAGATTGGAGACCGACGACCTCTGGCATTTGACTCAGGTCACGACACATCTTGCCGACCTCTAGCTATTGACTCAGTTGAGCCACGTCCAAAATGCACTATCGAGACTCATAGTCCTGGTGCTAGCGACAGGCAATTAACCCCGGTCATGTTGGGCCTAACTCGAGCTCAGGCTGGGGCCCTCGATGGTTCGACCTCAGCGTCCCAGCATGGTTATTTCATTGTCTTCTGACAATTTGACTTGACCATTACATGGATTTCAGTCCGACATAGCGCTACTAAGTCCTACTACTTGCCGTTAGAATCGAGGCCAAGCTTCCAGCTCAAGCTTGGGCCCTGCTTGGCATGCTCAACGCAGACTACACTACCCTAGGTACTGTTGTTTGGCCAGCCTGACCCAATCTAACGCTTAAAACACCAAGTCCACCATAGATACTCCATGCATGAGACAATTCATTACAAACAACAAGCAAACCCCAAGGAAAACTTACATTTACTTATTCAAAAAGTTACAAAAGCGACCATCATGTGGCCCAGCAGAAACTGTTGGGAGATGGGTATACCATCGAGGCAGTTTATCCCTGTGTATGTGTTCAAACATCTTGTTCGAAATTACAGTAAGATGTTTGGTAAGAATTTACCTAAGTTAATAACAATGAAGTCATCATTAGAACTTAAGTAAAGTCCTGAGACTTAATGTAAGGTCAAATATGTATCAAAATGGAGATCTCGATCATGGAGAAGTGCTTGACCGTTAGTAGCATACTTCTAAAAACGTTCATGGTCGTAAATGTTTCGAGAAATGGATATCGATCCATCAGATAGACCATAGTTTCTTAGTCTTCACCATGAAGTGGTGACGATGATCTCATGTTCATTTGACTTGGCAAAGTCAAAGACGAGACACAGGTGCTCATTGGAGAATGAGTTCACTGAACGACCCATCGATTTTTATCATATGGTTAAACATTGATCGATCTATCAATGATAACTCTCAGTGATGATATGCAAGTTGGTCTATTAACTTAAGGTCATTATACGAACATGTACGTGCACGATGTCATTTAGATCATTGATCTAGCATCAGGAAAGCCTCGTTGAAAGGCCTTTGGTTGGGTGACACTTGAAGCGTGTGAGGAGAGTACTGACCTAGAAAGAATTCGTCTATTCCGTTTATGGAGAGTTAGTGCCGCACGTGTTAGTTCGATCTTTAGTAAAAACTCTGGCCAGAGTATATTGGAAGAAGTCCAACATCTTTTGACTAAAGATCGATGGACACTAACCAGTTTTGAGCTATTGTGGTTGGCAGTTAACCATACCCTAGGCTTGACTCAATGACATAGTTTTAACGAAGGGACTAAAACTGCGACATTCATCACGGACACAGTCAGGGTTGTCCTGAGGACCAACCTCATGAAAATCTTATATTCCCTTAGGAGGACAATACTCATGTCGATGAGTTAACCATAAAATTATGAAATCGAAACAGGGACGACACCTGCTGCTCGTGGTCACAGCCGTCTGGGGTTTCGAGCCCCATCTGTAATAGGGTCAGGCTGTAGGATCTCACACAAGTGAGACCTTCGTCAAGTAATTTGTATAAATTAGAGAGATTATACATTGAATGTAAGGAAATTTATTAAGTCACAAATAGTTTACGATATAAGCTTTAAGGGTGTGGAAAATTGCATATGATGCAAAAGGTTTGAATATGTCGTAGTGTATACGAGCATATTTTATACAGAATGGACACATGAGATGTGTACCTAGATGACGCAAACATCCAGGTCTAAATCCAGGTTCAAAAGACATTCAAAACGGACTCCAAACACGACAGATAGAGTCAAAATATCGAAAATAGCACATTTTGGTCATTGCAGGACTCGCCTGGCAGGCAGGCGCCCGCGCCCACTGAGCAGGGCAGGTGCATGCGTCTGCAAAGGAGAGCGGGGCCACCTGCCAGTACGTGTCGCACGTGCGTGCTCAGCACGTGCCCTACTGGGTTGGCACGCGCTGCATGGTGGGGCCTTCACTGTGGGCCCCACTTTTGGGGTTCCGAACACTAATTGTTGGTGACTCGTTTTTTTGCGAAAAACATTATTTTGTGGTATCTTTGGACAATTGTTTGAGGTGTCAAACGAACTCGGAATGGAGCGCCGTTTTTCCTACGCATTCATTATTCAACCCTCTTCACAACGATATATGACATCGTTGTTGGAGCTCAACGGTAAGGGAGGGAAAATTCATTGAAGTTTGTCCTTCGTGAGGGTTAAACTTAAAGTTAATTTTCTCATCCAAGCCTTTAGTCCCACATCGGAAATTGAGAAGAGAGGAGGGGTCAGCCGCCTATATAAATAGGGGCCAAACCCCCTCCTTGAAACTTGCACCAAGCTGTAGACCTGAGAAGCTCCATTAAACGTAAGCAAGCTCGGATCTAAGCTTAAATTAATATTTCCTATTCTCCCTCATTCTTCCTTACTCCTGATCGGGCTCTAGCAAAGCTACGAAGGAGTTCGGATCAGATCCAAAGTCTTGACGGAGGATCCACTCAAGGTGAAACTTTCTTTGGCACGTGGTTGGCTCGATGACAAGGGTATTGCTTGCCTCGGGACGCGGTTCGGCTTGGGAGAAGCAGCGCGGGGAATTGCTTCGGAGATAAAAAATGTTGCTGAAAACAACGCTTCGTATTTTGCGGAAACGAAGTGAAAGGTATGTAGTTTAATTTACATGCGTTTATAATTGCAATAGTTAGATAGATTTATCCTTAGGAGTTGGTCGGACCCAACCCAGAGATAGTAGAGATTCTGGCCAGGGTCAATTCTTTAGGGCTAGACTTAAAACTATTTTAAGTTGGTTTTTTGCTGCCTTTATGCTTTCATCATCCGTCCGACTTAGGTGGATGTCGATTTTATTGCCCTAAGGACCCATAAAACCTATAGAAACAACAACAAAAACTACACAGCAGGCCCCGCATCGGGCTCGTCCAGTCCAGAGGCTGCATCACCATTATGTCATCTCCTGACCGAGGGCCCGGCCCCATCAGAAGTCTCCCACGCAGAGGGTCCATCAGCAGCAAGAGCAGTGCCCTCCTCCAAGAAGGAAAGCCGACTAGCATGTTCCAAGTATATCCCTAGAAACAAATTCCTCAAAAATGAGGCACCGACATTGAAGTCCATCTCTACTCGGATTTTGACTTTCTCCACCTTGCGATGTGGGTCCCAGGCCGCCCAGGTAACCTGCTCCTTCAGCTCTTCATTTTTCTTCTTGCCCTGACACATATTAGCCCCCAACTCTTCTACCTCCTCATTCTGCGTGTGAAGTAGGTCCTTGTAACGGTTGAGTTCGTCTTCCAATTTCTCCACCCTATGCCCACACATGCGAAGGCTGTGGTTAAAGCAGAATAGCTTTGTGCCCCCTGCACAAGATAACGAAGACGAATCAGTATAATCCCAGGAGCACATGGTACTCACGACCACAGTGAAATATACAAGGTGGATCTGCTTAAGAGCCAGCATGAACCCGTCAATATCAATCCTGAGCAGGTTGGACATATCACTGACCTCACCAAACGTGTACTTAAGCACCTCGATGCCAAGGTTCTCAGCATTATCCGATATCAAACGTCAATGCAAGAAGCCTCCTCTTAGCCAATACAACGTCTAAGTCCTCGTTGATAGTGGGTCATTAGCTATCCCATCTCCTGCCTTAGCGCTCCTCTTCTGCATATGCTCCACCAAGACACAATGATGGAGTTTGACCTCTTTGACCGACTTATCATGAACCACCGAAAAAGGCTGCTCAGCCTCAATGTTTGGCCGATAGGCTGCAAACCACTCAGCCCTAGCGTCGCTACCACAGATTCGCTGCCTTTATGCTGTGGTCGTGGGTCCTTCTAGTCTCCTGAGACCGGACCCTTCCATCTGCTGGCTAGGAGCGACAAGTCCTCCAAGGACGAAGAGGAGCGATCAAACATTGGTCTAAAGGGCAAGAAGAAAAGTACAAGTAACAAAACCGCAAGCTTTCTTTCCTTTTAAACCTAAATTCTGGTGGGACCAGTGGGAGGTCGTGGTAACCGTTCGATCTACTTGATGCTAATTACGGCCATCCAAAGATTGATGCAATTGGTTAGCCCTCGCATGGCGTACATGTAGACCTTCTCCCTCAACGTCTGAATCTCTCAACGAACGGGCTCGTCTTTTCAAGCCCTACATTAAAGCGGGTCTCTTTGACATCATCGCTTAGTGTTCCAATGGCGATCACTTGCATCATTTCATATGTCGTGACTTTCCTTTCTAAGGCGTCATCCTTGGATTTTTTTTCCTTATCACGACAGGGGACACTATCCCATCAGATACGGTTAGCGATAGTTCCGCTTCACCTCCCAATCCCACAATGTCAGCTTGGATCAGCAGTGCCCGACCTCGGCACCTCGGCATTAAGAAGTACTCAACCCTTGGTCTAACTGAGCCTAACATTACTGCTCAGCCTAGGGCGCTCTCTTGTCCTAATAAACTATATAGACATTTTAGGTTACAAGGCATGGTCTAGTCGTAACGACTGGTTTGGGACCATGCTCCCAGTTCAGACCCCCATGGGCACTTTCTCTAGAAGCCCGAGCACTACTGTCGGTATGCCCTCCTTGCCTAGAGGGCTAAATCTAACACTCGACCAAGGAATCCATGCCTGTGGACCCCCAAGTCCAGCAAAGAAATTTTAGCCTGTGCCTCTGAGACTCTGTATAGTACAACTCCTTATTTACTAAGCTTACAGAGGCACATAGAATAGACATTCACATCAAAAATTTATTCCATTCACTGGTTCGAGATTACAAAATTTATTGCTTCGACGGCATACATTTCAAAATACGAGGAGGAAAAATTCCATGATCATATGATCGACCCTGTACCAGATCTGTCATTACCTGGTGCTTTCTCCTCGCTTGGATTGCCTTAGGCCTTTTTTAACTTCTCCTTGGCCTGCTTCAGTTGGGCCTTCTTCTCCTCCAGGTCCTCCTTTATCTCGTCGACCAGACCGTGAATGAAAGCGTTTTCTTTCTCCAAGTTCATCACTCGCTTCCTGTAACAGCTGAAGCTGTGATAAAAGTGGCAAAGGTGTCTCGGGTCCTAATACACGAAAAAGGAAGTTAGTCAAGACCACTGGCATCAGACACAAGACTGGTAAAAGAACTCACCATGCCCAAACGCTTCAGAGCCTTGGACAACCTGCCAATTGATTCAAGATAAATATTACATATTTATCCCCTCTTTTGTTAGCATTTTGTGCATATTTTGTGTTTATTTGGCCTCTAATACGAGTGTTTTATAACATTATTGAATATTAGAGTAAAACCTTTATTTATGCACAAAACATCATTTCATGGCTTAACTTTGTCTTCTAATGATTTTTCAGGTCAAAACTATGTCAAAGATGCCAAAATGACAAAGATTAGTCATTAATCGACTAGGCACTATACCTAGTCGACTAGAAATGTTACAGTAAATTAAGACAGTCATAATAGTCGACTACCTCTTTAGCAGCAGTTGACTACCAAGTGATTAGTCGACTACTGCCAAAGTAGTAGTCGATTAATCAGTACAGAAATGACTGGGTCGACTAACTAAGGGCATTTTGATCAATTCTAAGGTTTTGAAAAGTCTATAAAGCATAATCGAGGCCGTCCCTTGGAGTTTATCTCTCTTCCTATCAACCAAAAACTTCCTCTCATAATTTGAAGGCTTATTTCAATGAGAAGAAAAAGGAGCTAAAGAAGGAGATCTAGGATTTAATTGAAGAATTGGTGATAAAGTTCCATCTTTTTGTATTGAGTTTATTCATTGTATTAAGGATTAAAGATGATGTTTTTATTAAAGATTGATTCTTTTCTCTTTAATGATTGGCTAAATCTCTTATGGGTTGGTTGTGATGTAGTTAGTGTTATGTGATCGTGGTTATTAATGTTTTCACCCTACTTTCAAGATATTTGGATGTTTTGTCGATTTTTACATATTCTAATTAAGTATGATCATTGCTAGCGTGAACATGCTTGAATAAAATATGACCATGATAAGGCTTATTTGTGTTATGATCTTAGTGGACATATCATGACCCTAGAGAGAACTTACGCTTAGATTCTTCATAAAATTAATGATTCATTTGATTACACATGGCATTGTTTTCTCAATCTTGATTGCAAAATCTTTTGACGTTCTCATGCAATGGCTTAATGAAAGTTGAGCTATAGAAAAGACATCAATATTCATCGATTGCAAATACCCTAACGAAATCATAACTGACACATGTTCTTCATATTGATCCTATCATCTACTTCTCCATAATTATTTTAGGACAACTTTTTAGTTTTAAAAACCTTTGAAATCATTACTTGACCATCGGAAGGTGGTTGCTTTCTCGTTGGATTATTGCTCTTGATACATTAGAATTTGTGGTATTACAGATCAGATGTCCATGGATTCGATCCAGGTCTCACCAAGGATTACTTGGGAGTAGTGCTCACACTTTTGAGACGAGTCAAGTTTTTGGCACTGTCGGATAACAGTATTTGTGATCTACAATTTCGATTTGTTTGGATGAATATTCGGTGAGATCCTTCCACCTTATAACTATGGGTTTTATTAGCTTATTTTTTGTTTTTAAAAAAATTCAAAAAAATTGGCAATGGAATTCAATAGCACAAATTTTTTGTATGATGCAGAATATGCTATTTTGTAGAACATAGAATGGAGAAAGTCAAGATTCTTGATTCTATGAAAGAGACTGTGAAACTTTCTATTGGGCCTGGAGGAGGTTCACAGAGCTAGTGCTGGGCTATCCACCGCATGGGTACACGAAGAACTATCTTATTGAGTTCTTCTACCAAGGACTACAACCGAAGATGCAGAAAATTTTGGCCTACATGAAGCCGACAGAGACTTGGGAGTACAAGGAATCCATACAAGAGAATGAACAAATCATAAATGAGACTTCAGACAATGTGCCTACAGAGCCTTATTGCAATGATACTAAAGCATGCCTTAATCAAGGAGAGCAAAGCGTAGACGTACCATTGCAACATTTGAAAGAGAAACTCCAATTGCTCATTCAGATACATGAGGCTAAATCCCAATAGTTTCAGCAAAACTTCCTTACTCTGAGTCAGCAAATTCAACAAATAATTGAAAATATTACTTTGATGGCCATTTGCTTAGAAGAAAGTAATCTTTTTAATTATAAACTGCGAATATCTCATATGTGTTCATCTTTTATCACATATTTTTACGAAGCAAGCCATGTCAAATTGAAAGCACATACCAAAATGTTAAAATGGCAGGAGATAGTGCAAAGAAGGAGAGGACGAGCAAGCAATTTTGGATGAACATTCGGATGATACAAGTAGGGAGGAGGAAACAAGTAAGGACACAACTATAGAAATTATCATGATGAAGCCTGAACTGTACCTTCCTCCAGTTTTTCCCCAAAATCATTCATTCCTTTCCCTCATGGTTGAGCATTATACCAAGAGTAGTGCAATATTTTCAGGGAGTAGCTGTCAACATACTTTAATTTTATTTACTTATTTTGATGACTATATTTGGAATACTTGTATTGAGGGCCATGTGAGACCCAATTGGATTGACACAATGTATCTCATGTAGGATAAATGTGCAACTATTGAGGAGATGTGCTCTTTCCAGTAGTATAGATTTTTATTTCTGCATACTTTTATATGCTTTCTAGGATAGTAGTTTTGAATAAACTCATACCCTTTTCGACATTGAGGACAATTTCCATCTTTAGTTAGAAAAAACATACTAGATGTTGCTTGTATGCTAACTATTCAAGCTGAATTAAGCTCCAAAGTCACTAATTGTGGCTCAGGAGTTCCATGAGAGGAGGAACTAGATCCACATGGTGTGGTGGAACATCTGCCACACCTATGGTGATTGGCTTCTGAGGCCCTTGAATTGTGGGTCTAGTCATCGTCAGTATGATTGAAGACGTGGATGTCGACTCGGTTCATACACACCGTGCCAAATGTTTACAGCTGTTTTCTTACCACTGATGTAGTCTGATGAATTGACTGTTACTGTAGATGACGTAGGATAATGTAGGCAACTGACTAGACGTTGGGTGAATGAACTCTAGGATAGATAGACCATGGTCCAGGCTGTTGGAGTCGAATTTAAACTGTAAATGGGCTACCTTCAGCTTCCTGTGGCATGAGAAGCTCATTAAGGAGGGTTGGATCTGGGGTCCGACCATTCCCCTCCGATGCTTAAGTCAGATTGTAACTACCCGCTCTCAGGGGGTCATTACTTATTTGATTACATTTGCAGATCTGCAGATTACCAGTGAAATCAATATAGCTACAATACAGAGGTGTGCCAATACTCAAACTAGCGTACATTATTACAGTCCATATTTGAAATACAACACCACAACACTCTCATACTGAGTACATAAGGAAAATGCGGAAAGGAAATACATAATAGCATATAATACGAACACCAACTCAAGTATCTAGAAATCAGCAGTCTCTGGATCAAACTCTGGCTCCTCAAATTCAGGGCCGCTTCTTCGATCTGTTCGTCATCTGCTGGTGCCATAAATTGAACCGTAGGTAAGTCACAATAAATCTAAACATAGAAAAGACGAGTTCACAAGTATGACTAAAGCAGGTAACAAAAAGTAACTACGTACAAGCAAACCAGAGCGAAAAGTAAACTACTAAGCGACAACTGTGACAAGGTGTACATAACAAAGTAGTAAAGGTAGGCAGAAATGAAAGAAGTCAACGAACTATACTGTGGCAATACAAGTGTAAAGCAGGCTAAGCAAGGATAGCATGCTACCACTGTATCTATAAGTGCGACAAGTAAAGTACATGTGATTACACATGTGTGGTAAGTAAAGTGCATGCAATGCATGAAGTAAAGGTGATAGTGCAAGTAATAACTACACTAGAACTATGTGACTCAAGCCGAAGAGTACGATATGCAACCATTGAGTTCATCTCTTGCCCGAGTGCACTTACCCAGACGAATGCCAGAACACAGACAGCGGTACATGTATTTACTGAAAAGCAAGCAGCGGGACGGGATGCCGAAACACAGGCATCTGTATGGGAAGATGAACTCCAACCACTTTCACACTCTCTCAAGCTATGAGTTACCCTTAAACCCCAGTGAAGTGTCAAGTGTTCTATGTACATGTTTCATACGGGATGTTTCACAAGATGTTTCATATGATGTATCACATGATATTGTTAGTTCCTTATTTTCAATGATAGTTAAACCCGGACCATTGGTTGACTTTCTTATTGAAAATCAGAAAGTTATGAACTCATTTCAAATCAGACTGTGCCAAAGCAAAGTGGATGATAAGAAATTTGAGGATAAAGACAAGTCCAATAGTGGTGAAGTTGATTCCATGCTTTGAGCATGTGATATTTCGATTAGTACACAATTTACCCAAGTTGATGGTCGTGTGTTACAACCACCAAAGTTGAAAGTTGGCAATGTCATATGCTTAATTAGATAATCATTCTGCAGTTGATTAGTTTCCTATTAGATTAGGTCTCTAGTTTTTGGTTTAAGTCAATAGCCGTTCTGAGGCTATATGTGATGTCCTAAGTTCGTACGAGTACACTATCTAATTTTCTAAATCTAGAATTCATTGTGACTTACTAGTTTCGAGGTTGTTGTAGTGAGCTGGGACTAGAGCTAGAGCTTCCAAGGGTGCTGGTGCACGAGAATCGATACCTACAAACACAAGAAATAATCGGTTAAAGAACACACTATTTTCTATCTATTTATCTCGATCATTTTGATTTTATAATCGATTGAAACAGTGCCGAAAAGCGTTCTAAAATTTTATACGGGCTAGATATGAGGAAAATAATTTTACGTAAGAAGGAAATATTTTTCTGAAGCCTCTGGGTATTTTTAATAAATTTTAAAAGCTCAAAATGAATTTAAAAACTAATCTTAATTCGTTATCGTAATTGTTCAATAATTTCTTCTGAATAAAATACGTATCAGAATGTTTCAAGTAAGCTGTCAAAACGACCATTTTGTTGAGTACTACAACATATAATTTTTCCATATATCAGTTTACGTGAAAATATTAAGTTATTAATTGGTAAGTGAAAAAAACGTAATTAAATTATAGGCTTAAAAATTTGCTATGAAAAATCTACTAGCCTGATCGAGATGAAATTTAGCGCCAATGGGTTCGGAAAGTCACGATCGATTTTCTGGAGCTGGTTTTGTATTTTTCTGAGACCTATAGAAATTATTAGGAATTTTAGTCTAAAACACATACTATATATATACTAGTCATAACCCGTGCCCTAAGGGCACGGTTTAGTTAAAATATTCCATCTCAAAACCTTGGATATTCTCATTTTAAATGAACTATAATTAAAGCATAATAATAATTATTTAGTTCAACAAAAGTTTAAGTTCCATCCAATATTACCCCCAACCCCATTTTATAAAAAACTTAGTTCTGCATGTGTTTCAGCCCCGTGGTACAATATGAAAATAACAGGCTCAGAGAACAAATCAAACATTGGAGCATCACACGTAAGATAAGAAATCATCTAGCACTTTTGATATATATCAAGAGCTTTTACATTGATAGACACCATACAATGAGATATTTCATTCAGAAACTAATAGTTTTGTACACAGTGAAAGGGAAGAAGGTGAATTAAACAGGTATGATCCTACTATGACTGATTTCTTAGGCAATTTACGTTTGTAAAAACCATGTCTGGCTTGGTTTGATAAAACGATGCGACTGCACAAACGATGTCTATTTTTGTTCGCTCGACGGGCACTTCACACAGGCTTCAGCATATTCTTTGGCAATGGAAGCTTACATCCTGGAATACCCTCTGTAGTCTTCGTACTGCTCTATGAACTCGTCATTGAACTTCTTCAAGCTTGCCATGATCTCAGGCATGTCTTCCTCGATCTACCGGTAAGATGGTTGTTCTTAAATGGAAGAACCTGTTGGAAGGAAATATTCTGTCAAGTCAGCTTTGCAAATTGTATATAATGATTTGAAATTAAAATGATGCAAAAATATTTGGGGTGCAAACAGATTGGACACAGATATCATATGGGCATAATCGTATACACAATCGTTTTTTCAAAGCGGATAAGGATATTTAAGTCTAATTATATCAGTAGAATATGGATTCAGATTTGTATATAAATTAGACACAAGCATACTTACTAAAAATCCTGATAGAACGATTCAGTTGTACCCTTAATGTCAAAACTACATAAGGCATACGATCTTATCATTTCCTAAGCATGATACAGCACAATGCAATACTTAATATGCTCAACATATATGCATTAAGCCATATAAATAAGAATAGTCTACTAACACATCAAATGAAATGTAAAACATGTGTCTCTATTTGCACCTAAAAATTGAATGTAATTCGATATTACAAATATATTAACTTTCCCCTTATTCTATCTTTCTATGTTCCTTCCTGATGTATAAGAGCTCTGAAAGTGGTTCACCTAAATTACATGACCAGAAAGCAGGTTTTCAAATATATGAACTGCATGGCAGAGGCCTTTGTGACTCTATTGTCAATAGTTGCATGGGTAAGGATTGTAGCATAAATTTAGAGGGTTCATAGTTGTCTCATAAAACTAAATTGAATGTTGTATTATGGGCAATATTGGTTACATCATGTTTTATTTTGTTCCTTTTTCTAATGGTTATTTTTTTTGCTTTACATAATTTCATTGATGATGATACACTAAATATTGAAGTTGGTTTTTGTAGTAGTTCTGAAAAGAACTGAAAGGTGGGGAGTTTTCGGATTCCTTGCACCTTGGGCGGCGTCCCTCTTCAAAAGGCGTTGGTAGATCTAGGGGCTAGTGTGAGCCTCATGCCTCTCTCCATGTTCTTAAGGCTAAACACCGGGACGAAGTTGAAACCTACCGACATGCGGATACAATTGGCCGATGGGCGAATAACAAGGCCGGTAGGGATCGCCGAAGACATCCCGCTACAAGTCCCGGGGGGAATATGCTTGCCATGTGACTTCGTGATCATGGACGTTAAGGAGGAGGGAGATACTTCATTGATACTTGGACGCCCGTTCCTCGCCACCGCCGGAGTCATTGTCGACGTGCGCGAAGGTACCCTAACTCTAAATGTCGGCAACATCGAGGTGGAGCTTCACATTCCTAAGGCTATGAAACACATGCCTTACCACGAGGAACTTGACTACATGGACCTCCTTGATGAGGTAATTGAAGAGGCGACCCCCCACTCGATTGGTGCTCTTTTCGATGAGGATTTCGAGGAAGGCCCGGATTTAAGCCAAGATGAGAAGATAGATGATTCCCCCGACCTCTCCGCTGAAAATGATGAAGGCGACGCTGATGTCGCAAGGATTCGAGAGCTCTGCAAGCTCTCGAAATTGAAGTCTCCGAAGAAAGCTCCGCCGATACGGAAATCGGCGTCACCGATGAAGCCGTTGACCGGGGCAAACGCTAGCTTGGGGGAGCCTCCCCCCAACACAATTCGAGACGAGAGACCACCGCGGGAGAACACGCCGCCGCAACTTCCGAATCCAAGCGTTCTCCCCGGAAAGTTTGATGGGTGCATCTCATATGCACCAAACATCCCGCATTAATTGAAAAAATCATAGGGGGTCGAGCTCACGACCTTAAACGAGCGCTTGTCGGGAGGCAACCCGACGGTTATTGCTTTATTTTTACTTTTTCTTTATTTTTGTTTTAGAAATTTTTAGTGTTTTGAGTCGTTCGCCCAAAAATTTTGTGATAACGGGTCCTATTTTTCTTGACAGGAGAGGAGATAGGTAAATCCATCATGAGGAGGATGAACGAGACGACGAGGAGCGCCCCAGGAAGACGCTCGAGGCTTAGGAGTAAGATGAAATCGACTGGAGGAAGAAAGACGGAGTTTAGAGCCCAAACGAAGACAAACAGCAGAAAACAAGGCTCACTCGGCCGAGTATACTAGTCACTCGGCCGAGTACACAAGTTCGTCCGGCCGAGCCGCTCACGAACGAGGGAAGTCTGCTGTACCCAACTCTCTGTTTATTTTCTTGATTTCAGTATAACTGCTACTCGGCCGAGTAAAACGGATACACTCCTAGGGCGAGTCTTGCCGAGTAGCTTGAGCCACTCGGCCGAATGGACTTACTCCACTCGGCCGAGGCTGGCAAGGCCGCTCGGCCGAAGTGATAGCGGGGAGGAAATGTCCATTGATCTCGCTCGGCCGAGTGACCTAGTCACTCGGCCGAGTCGTAACTTTTATTATATAAGGGCCAAGGGGGGGGCACGTTTTTCAAAACGCAAAAAAAAATCCCAAACGCCCGACCCCTCGCATTCCCCTCGCCCGTTCCCCTCGCTCGCGCCCCTACTCACCCGACCGACCGTCACCGTGCCGCCGCTCGGCCAGCCACCGTCGGCCGAGCACCCGCCGCGCCTCGCCCGAGTCACCGCCGGCGGCCGCCGCTCCGACCACCTCCGGTATCGCCAATTTCGCCTTTTTCTGCTCTTTTTGTGTATTTTTCGAGGATCCATGTGTTAAACGACCCCCAAACCCTAATCAATTTCTATATCTATCTATTATACCCCTAATGCTCCATACGTTTTGAATATTACCCGCTGATATCTCCATTTCATGCGCAGGTTGTTTTTGGGAGCTTAAGGGAGCCCAGGGGAGCTTCTACGGACTGATTTGGGCTTCGCGGAGGCGCTGTCTTCGCACGCTTCCATTGCTTAGCACTCGCGGCGTGTCGGGGTATACTCTTTCCTTTATTATTGCACACGTCGCACTTTTTACACATTTCGGTGAGCGCTCGGGGCCGATATGCCGCCCCGGACACGGCCGCGGTCGAAGAGAGCTTCCGCCAAGCGGAAGCGGTCGGATGATGCCGGCCCCTCCCACGAGTTGGAGGACTCTCCTCCGCCTTCTCCCACGCACCCCATCCACCCAGCACAGCCTGCAGGCCCTGCACACCCCGCACAGCCTGCAACGCCCACACAGCCCGCACAGCCACTCCCTGCCGCTCCACAACCACCACCACCGGCTCCACTGGTCGGGCCGCTCGGGATTACGTTCCGAGACGACGCACACCGCGCCGTCTTCGAGCGTATTTCCCAGCGCTCGATCGTACCCTCCAGGTTTGCACACCTTGCCAATCTAGGACGCCTGGGGGTACTAGAGGGGATGCTCACGTTGTACGACAACGTGGGCTGGCGAGATTTCTTTCAGGTGTCGGCGGACACGTTTACCTGCCTGACACTTGAGATTCTTAGTTCAATCGCCCGGACCGACGAGGGATGCTCGTTTCGGTTCATGGACCGGGAGTGCCATGTCACTCTCGATATGATGAGAGCATTTTTCTCGTGGCCCGCTATCCCCGGAGCCGATTGCGGTTACGGCCCCACCCATATCCCCCCACCTTCCTTCGACACCGGTGCCTTCTGGGCCCGTATTACGGGTCTTCACGCTGCCTTTGACCCTAGTAGGGCCAAGGCCTCGGCCATTGTCCATCCCTGCCTCCGTATTGCTCAGCGCCTTCTGGCGACGACCTTTTTGGCCAGATATGAGCCGGGCACGATGTCTACGCCGGAGCTCTACATGCTCTACGCGATGACACGTCCCAGAGCTCTATCTAGGGATGGCGATGAGCTTGTCCCCGCCGTCGTGATTGATGTCGTGGCTTGGTTTTTGGACCGCATCATTGTATCGGTGGGCGCTCGCTCACCGATATGCTGCGGCAGCCTGATCACCTTGCTTGCCCTTATGACCGACGAGGACTTCCCTGACGACCTGTGACGAGTACCAGGCCCCACTTCTTTGTCGATCGATGTTATGGCCCGGATGAAGATGCTTCGTTCGCACGGTGAGCGTCACTGGGTCTGGTTGCACGGCCCTTACGGTGCCGATTACATGATTCTTTCGAGCCCAGCTCGGACTCAGATTGCACCAGCCCACATGGACTGGCTCCCTGCGATGGATGTTCTCATCCCCGCTGCTTACGTGCTCGAGGCCAAGGAGGCCGAGCAGGCCCACGCTGCCCACGCTGCCCCCGCAGACCCTGTTGCACCTGCCGAGCCTGCTGCCCCTGTCGACCCTGTGGCCCCTCAGCCTATACCTGATGTTTCCTTTGCTCCTGACACCTCTGTCCCCACCTCTGTCTGTGTCGGGAGTACCTTAGCTGAGCCCACCTCCACTGCTTCCGCGGCTGTCACCACCACCACTGGCCCTCTGTATGCTGAGCCTGTTTCTTCTGCACCACCCGAGCACCCGCCGATCGTAGTTAAGTGCGGAGAGCCCTCTGTTTCCACTGCTGCTGTATTTTCCGAGAGTGTCGTGGCGTCTGTCCACACTTCTCTGCCACTGACCTCTCTGGCCGCCTCGCTGCCACTTTTGCACTCTTCTTTCGCTGCTGCTGCCTCCACTTCTCACCAGCCGGTGCCCCGGCCTCACACTGAGGCCAGGCCCACATTTACGAGCGCAGCGCCTTTCGTTCCCTTCCCCGCTGAGCCCGTCACATACGCAACCTGAGTACGCCAGCCCCGCCCTGCACAGCCCCGACCGGTGCGTCCCTCTGCACCACCTCCCCCCGACACTGTACTTCAGAGCATTCGTGCTCTAGAGGGGGCGGTGAGTGGCCTCAGAGGCGACCTTAGGACCCTGTCCTCCACCGTCTCTGCGATGGCCGGCCGCTTTGACCTGCTCCCGCAGATTCACTACTGTCATACCCAGGTCCTGGAGCGTCTCCCCCGCGTACCCCCACCCACCCAGCAGGCTCCCACCCACACTTCCACACACACTCAGCCTGCTTCCACTTCCACACCCACACCCGCTCAGCGGCCTGTCCAGCCACCCCCACCACCTCCGCCTCAGGACGGAGACGGCGCAGCACCACCTTCTTAGGCACCCTTGATGCCATCGATTTTTCCTGCCGTTGTGCTGCCCGTTTCTGCTGGGTCCTGTTGCATTTTTGTCCACCCCCCTCCCCTCACTTATTTTGGGTTTCTCATTCAGATCGTATCCTTATATATCTTTTTTTGGGAGAGAGGGAGAGTTTTTGGTGCCCCACCTTTATATCTGTATCACTCCACACCTGCATGCATCATGTCCGCATCATACTTTTCGTTTCTTTATTTTTCGTTTATTTTCCTTTTTTTTCCCATCATGCATGCATCCTCACTTACCCCTCCCTTTACTTGTCTCTCGGTGTGCCCCACTTTGCACATTGAGGACACTGTGCCATTTAGCTTGGGGGAGTGAGTTCTCACGTTCTTTTTCGGTTTGCCACCTTTATTTTTAGTTTTTCACACCATTCTTCGCTTTTGCACTTATTTTTCATCAATTTTCTTTTATTTTGCCACGCATCACGTTTTTCTTATTTTCTGCGTGCCGCATTGTAAATAGTTCTATTTTCCCTTTATCTTTATTTCTTTCTTTTTCATCTCATGCTAGAGATGACTTTTCTGTGATGATGATGACGTGGAGTTAGCTTACTCTATTTGCATGCTATATTTGTCATGTCTTAGATTTTATTTCTGATATCATATGCTATGACTTGCCTTGCATCTAGAGATAGTAACCCACACTTTTTCCACATGAAAATGGATGAAATTTTATTATTAGCTGAGTCTGAATATTCATATGTATGCTATCACAGAAAACACACCAAGATTCACGCATTGAATGCCTATATCTGGAGTACTGATTTCTTTTCCTATATCACTTCTATATGCATGAATTGTACATTTCACTTCAGGATGATTGAATGATGTTAGCTATGATAAATCTGGATTAGTTAGCTTTTTTGTGATCGAAACTGAGTAGATTAGATTACCCTGCTGAAGTTGTCGTGCATGTCTTATAGAGTGAACCGAGAGATATATTCATTTCTTTCTCCACAAATCTTGAACATCATTTCTCTACTTTTAAAATCATTGGTGAATCTCCCCTTAGCGATTCTATTATATGGCATTTCCCCAGCTATTAATTCCTAGCTCCAAATTTCTTATTCAAGAAAAAAAAAGAAAAGAGAAAATATTCTTGTATATCATTATCTCTCTTTGAGTTGGGATCGTTGTGTATATATGCTAGTGCTTCAAAAAAAAAGAGAAAAAGAAAAGAGGAAAAATCCTCAATAAAAGATCCCATCTCACTTTCTTTCTTTCTCTTCTCTTTTCATTGCTTTTGGAGCTTTATAAAAATGGGGATGTAAATATTTTTTTATGCCACCACGCTTATAGATAAGCTTGGGGGAGGGGATCCATTGATGTGTGAGAGAGTGACTACTTGACGTTGCACGACAACCTAGGCTAAGTGATATTCTATACTCGGTGAGATTATTTTTAGCTTTACGACATCCAGAAATCTAAGCCTAGCATTCATTTCATGAAATCCATACTTTTATATTCTCTCTATTCTATAGTGTGATACTCTTATACTCCTGATAGAAAGCATTCAATTGAAAAGTGTGTGATCTGTGATTTGTATACCGCTTTAAATGATTCAGACGATGTTAATTATAAGATTATTCCATTTTTCATGATTATATCGTTGCTCGTGGGTTTTCTATTTCTATTTGCACCATTATACTATGATATCAAAATAAAACTCTTTGACATGTGTTTTTCATTCAGTGCATGCTATACGAGTAAGCGGAGCCCACGTCCTGAGAAAATGATCTAGCGGCTTACCTCTTCGCTTCTTTCTTTCTTCTTTATTCTTATTTCGTTTTTCATTCTTCTCCGTTCTTCATTTTTCATTTTTTTCGCCGTTTTCGTTTTCCGAATCCACCGGGTTCGCCTTTTACTTATCTTCCTCGAGGACGAGTAAGAGGCAAGCTTGGGGGATTTTGATCACTCCTCATTTTACACCTTTTTCCCGCATGTTTGCATGCCATTTAGATCGCCCAAATCATGTTTTTCACGATATATCGACGATATTGCGATGCTTTTCACGATTTGTTGTTTTTGTCGCATTTCAGGTGATTTGGCGCGATTTGGAGTGATCTCGAGATACGCTTATTCCAGACGGTCACCGACGACCTCCCCGAGGGGTATTTTGCTGTTGGAGAGGAGCGGAAGAAGAACGGACGTCGCAGGAGCGACGAGGAGGCCAAAACAAGCAATCTGGGCATTTTTAGTGTCCCACTCAGCCGAGTGAAGGAGTCACTCGGCCGACCAGCGAGACACCGCTCGGCCGACCAGATCAGACACGATTCATACGTGCACTCGGCCGAGCGATGGAGACCACATCGACCGAGTGACGAGACCCCGTCCGCCCGAGTGGCGCCCAGACGAAGCCATTCAAAAATCGCCAAGTTACTGTTTTTCGGCTACCTGAGCTTCAGAAGACCCACTCGGTCGAGTGGATAATCCCGACCGCCCGAGTACCAGGAAGCCATCGGCCGAGTGACTACAACTCACTCGGCCGAGCAGCCCCCGAAGTGAAGACCCCTGAAGATCGAGACTTACTGGAAATTTACAGGGTTTTCACTCGGCCGAGCGACTTTTGTCACTCGGCCGAGTGCGACGCGTTGCCTGTAGCGAAAATTGCGGAAAACAGGCTGCGCAGGGGTATTTTGGTCACAGTTTTTGGACGATTTTGGGGGGTATTTAACCCCTGTTTTTACCCTAGTTTGGAGAGCTTTTCTCTGAGATTTTTTGTAGCCTTTTAGATTAACTTTTTTAGTTCTATTCTTGTGATTGGAGAGGAGACAAAATTGGATTTTTGTTGGATTAATTGAAGAACTCCATTGGTTTGTGTTTTCTCTTCTCTAAAAATTCTATTTTTATTGCATATCTCAATATTGTGATGAATTCTATTGCTTAATTCATTGATTATTTTTGTGATCTTGCTATGAATTGTGAGTAGTCGCCACGTCTTGGGGCGTGGGGATGAACCTTACAAGCCCTATTTCATGATTGTGATGAATTGGTAGGAATTTTGCTAGAATTGCTATTAGGGATTAGATTGGGATCAATTTACTACGGATGGCTAGGAATTCACATCGACTGGGATTTGCAAGAGATTGGATCCCAATTCGATAGGAAACCCTAGAAATCCGAATTGGGTTGGAATCGAACTTCCGTAGTATCGGTTTGCAAGGGATTGGACCGATACTAGGGTTTCCGGTTCCAATTCCGCGCCAATACCCGTTTGCAAGAGATTGGACGGGTAGGAACTATCCCAAACTAGGTCGTGGGCCGAGTTTGCAAGAGATTGGGCTCGGTGCGCGATTGAACGATGATGTTGATCCTAATGCTAGCTTCCCTAGGCTAGGGTTTTCAAGAGATTGGGCCCGAACCTAGGATAGCTATAGGCCGGCAACAGCGCGAGAGCGTGAGCTTGGTTCTACATTCAGTTGCAACTAGTTCATCCAAAATCTTATTCTAGCGATTTTGATACCGATGAACCACTTTTACGAAATATGGTGAGTAGCGGGAATTCCCCATTCCCTAGACGTTCTTTATTTGATTTGATATTTCCGTACTTTGTCTGACGATTGTGACAGGATCGCCAAAGGAAAATTTCTCTCTTCTTAAATAGCCAGGTTGATTGGAACAAGCACGGTCATTCGTCCTCCCTGTGTTCGATAACCCGCTCGCTGCTACACCGTGCACTTGCGGTAAAACTACAACCGTTCTCTGGGTGTATATCCGGGCACGATCAAAGATACAATGTGTAAATTTTAATGAAATTTAATTTTTTAAATATATGTTATCCTAAGTAATTTGTGTGGTCAATGCCATGCTATCATTGGAATTCTCATTGACTGATTCTTTTGATACATAATGGAGTCAGGGAGAGCAAGTTTATCCTTGAGGAAATTACGTGCTTAAATCATTCTTATGTTTTATTTAGTAGATGTCGTAGGATGGTCAAAGTTCGGGCAGGTTTCATGTTGGGTGCTACTGCAGGGGGGTTTAATAAATTTGGATGGATGCACATAGTTTTAGATCATATTTTTTACATTTTGTGGGTTACAATATGAGGGAAAAAGGCTGCTTGTTGTTTGGATTTCATCTCCTCACTCCCAGTGTAACTTATGTACATAGAAAAAATGTATCTCAGATATTCATCACTTATTGAACAACTGAGATACATTCAATATTATATTTTACATAGCAAGGTTTTGAAGGGGCTAGGAGGGTTCACATGCATGGTTGGGTTTAGGCGGGTTTCACGTGTTTATAAACCCATCTGATCTTTCGGGATGTCTAAATTCATCCAATTTTCGGAGGATTTTGGGCGGGTTTGTGTCTTGACTATACCCATGCATGTACCTTATAAAATGCCCTTATGTGCCTAAAATTGAGCTGAAATAAGGGAACAAAAGTGAGCAAAAAAATAAACATTTAATGTGAATTTTTATTGCTTGACATGTAAAGTGTTGGTGGATGTTCATTACAGACTATAGAGAATGATCTAATAAGTCAAGAGACTGATTTAGTAAGATGACTGTCACGTAGCAAGTGTACTTCTATTATAAAGCTGTACCAGTGTCAGACACATTGTACCATAGTCAAGCACTTCTCGGACCATTCTTAGAATGCTTTTCAATGCATACTCAAGTTTTACCCCAATGATGTGATGTTTTCCACATAAATCTCAATATATCCCTTCTTAATTATATCTCCCAGCATCATGTTAACATTTCTAGAATGCAAGGCTAGGCATCTTTTACACTAACTGCCATCAGGAACAAACAAATGAAGTTGAACTAATAGCGGGGATTCTAGTGTAATAATTCACAACATCAAAGTATTAAATTCAAATGTAGTTAGTGTAGTTTATTACCATTATTTGTTATATAATCAAATGACTCAAGAGCCTCAGAAGTGGTCTGATATATATTTGGTGACATGACATGCACAAGATGATCATCCACCCACCTTTATCATGACAATATATACATGTAGTCAGTATATGCAACTTATAGACATAGAATGCCCTCAAAATGAGCTCATGAAATTGATAGAAGATGCTGCTTATTTGGGTGCAACTGATCTTGAAGAAGAACGTATGCACAAGAGATACGTATGCATACAATCTTGAAGAGTGAATACAAAGGCAGGTTACATAATGAGAGTCAATTAAATTACGGAGGGTGTTTTCCCCGCAAGGAGGGTCTTTGCTCAGCTTGACCAAGACTTTTAATTTAGAAATTGTTTGGGATTTAAGCCTTTAACAAATTATATTCTAGTTTTAATATAGATAATACCTTTTCAGTTCCCTATTTAACGGATATTTCCTATGAACATACAAACATTACTATTGCAAACATCAATTAAAATATGAACTTTATGCAATTTTTCATATTCTTAATCCATAAATTTGTTAACGCTTCGTGTAAATGTTGTATATACCTCATACACTTCTTGTACATGTTGTATGTACCTCATACATAGCTGACCAAATTTGGATGCAAAAACTTAAAAGAGTTTAGAGGATGAGTGAGGACAATGATTAAACCAAATGGATAAGTTTAAAGAAAAATTATACAACTATACTGATATACCAGCAAATTCAATGACATGCTGCAAAGAAAAGCGCAACTAAAAGAACATAACTCAAATTCAATTACATGCTGCATTATTTAACTCTACAATCCAAGAGTTAACAGTTTTGCTTTCTTAACTCTACAATGCAACATGCAAACATAAGAAGCAATGAAATAACTACAACATGCAAAAAAGAAGGAATGAAATAAAATTGCAACAGGCAAAAATAAACTGCAACACTAAACTGCAACAGGCAAAAATAAGAAGCAATAAAATAACTGCAACAATAAATTGCGTTGTTTTTTTTGCGGGCAAAACTCGATTGCAATGAACTGTTCACAACAAAAAAGTGTTCCCTTTTTAATTTGGAGAAGAAATTTCCCTCGATTGTTATGACTGCTCACAGGAAGATTCGTGTACCTTTTGGAGATGAAATCGACACAGATTGCTTGAAGATTTTGCTGGCTGAGAAAAGGCTTCAATGGAGGTGGAGTTAACTGCGACAACTCGGAAGGAGAGAACGAAGATCACATGAAAGCAGATCATAGTAAAATCCAAAAGAAAAACTTCAAACCCAGAAATGATAACTGAGAAAATGGGGTTACCTGCGATGGGAGAGGAAGATCAAAGAGGCCCTAGTTCTTGAGGCTGAACCCAATGAAGCAGAACCTATTTTAATTTGGGGTTTTTTGTGTAGAAGGCGAGGCGTCGTATGGAGGAGCCGATGAGTTCTTGAGGAGTCGTTGGGTGCTGTGCGTTGGTGAGGCGAGGCGTCGTTTGCTGTGTGCATTCAAAAAAATTTATTGTGCCAGCGTATTCTGCCATATTTTGACGTACCAAAATTGCATCAATTTTTTTGAGCTTTAATATGCACTCCCTGTTTCGTGTAGGTTTTTTTGGAAGAGAATAATGGCTATCATATGCCATATGAGAGAGGCTCTCATATGCCCTCTCACATAAAGCAACCAAGTACAACCAAGTACAAGCCCATGTGTGCTTGTACTTGGTTGCTTTATGTGAGAGGGCATATGAGAGCCTCTCTCATATGGCGTATGATAGCCATTATTCTCTTTTTGGAATATTCTCTTTTGCAATTTTGGAAGAGCAAATTATTTTGTCTTGTTCAAATTATACCCAAATCAACGAAAACCCACATATTGACCATTTCTATTTCCAGCTGACCCTACCTCATTTTTTCCAATCAAGTTTCAAAAACTAAGTTACATCCCAGTTTTACATCTACTCATCTCAACCATTGATTTACCAAGATCAAATCTCAGCCATCTTTTATCTTGTCCTAGTCAGCCCTAGGATTCAAAAATCGCTGTCAAATGCATCTCAACCATTGATTTACCAAGATCAAATCTCAGCCGTCTTTTATCTTGTCCTAGTCAGCCCTAGGATTCAAAAATCACTGTCAAATGTATAATATATATATATATATATATATATATATATATTTGTTTTTGACAAATAAAAGCAAACTTTATTAGAAATGAGAAATATACAATAGAAAATGCCTCATCAAAGCAGAAGGTGGTTAGAGGAGAGGGGATAGGGCATAAGCGCCGTCACCCACTACCTCTAGCCAACTTAAGTTGATGGGATTCTAAGTATGTACAAGAAAATGGAAAAAGATATGCTACAAAGCTAACAATATGTTAGCCCGTGTCAATAATTCCCCAATTAGATAATGGCGTCAAATCAGAAACTCCTTCAATATCCAGATTCTTCAAGGAAATAATGATGTCAGCTGCCATATCATCAAAAATTACGATTTTCCCCTTTCGGGTGCCCTGAAAAATACGCTTATTTCGCTCCCTCCATATGTGCCATACCATGGTAGATAACACCGCTTTAGCAAGGGTGCCAATTGGGTCAGAAAGTTTATATCTCGAGTTGATTAAGTTACATGTACTCACAAGTGACAGAGGTACGTTCCCAGAGTAACCAATCTTCAATAAGCTTCAACTGATAAGATAACGGGAGAATTCACATTCAAAAAATATATGTCTAGATGTTTCAGGCATATTCCCAGAACAGAGGAGGCATGCTTTCTCAACTTGTATTCCCCTTTTGATGAGTTGATCTTTTGTTGGGAGTTTATTGCGAAGAGCTCTAAGAAGGCAAAGAGACATCTTAGGCACAACATGTGAGTGCCAGACATTTGAATGAAATTGGAATGCTGGCCGTGATTCGCGGGCACCTTGCCAAGCCGCCTTGAAGCTGAAAGGCTTGCCAGAAGCCCATGTCCACGCATCCATCCCATTCCCAGGTTTGATTGTGCGTAGCATAGGAAGCAATGGCCTAATAGAATCTGCATCGGCCCACCCTTGGTCAGTCCAAAAATCACTAACACTGGAATTCTCTGTACCAGGGGCTGGGGTTAGAAGTAAGTGAATGGGCCCCTTGGGATGCCAATTATCGTACCAAAATGATGTATTTGTACCGTCGCCTAGGGTACGCTTAATTAATTTTTGAGAAAGATGACGGTATCTGAGAATGAACTTCCAAGTACCGGATTGAGTAGGCGTTGCTTTAGTTGTAGAAAAAGATCTTTTGATAGCAGTGTAATTATTTCTCATGTAATTATCCCAGATTCCATTTGTGCCAAGCATTCGCCAAGTTAGGCGGATTCCAGAAGCAACATTCAAATCCTCCAAGTGTCTCAGACCAACACCCCCTTCTTTCTTAGGCACACAAAGGTCCTTCCAAGCCCACATACTTAGTTTACCCCCATATAAATTTCCTACACATAGAAGAGATGGTACGGAGTACTGAGGGGGGAATACAATAAGCCTGCATCCAGAATGAGACCATCCCATAAATAACGGAACGTACCAGTTCAGTCCGTCCCGAGGTGGATAAAAGAGAAGACGACCAACCCAATAATCTCTTTTTACACCTGTCCACAAGTCTGTTGAATAAGGAGGCTTTAGGGTAATTTGAAGAAAGAGGGAGGCCCATGTAAGTAGTAAGACTAGTCACCATATTAATACCAAGCATATCTGCCAGTCCCCTTGGATTCCTAGTGCCTTTACTGAAGATGACCGCACTTTTATTCCAATTAATATGGAGTCCAGAATATTGATTGAACAAAGTCAATAATTCCTTAAGACCGTTTATTGAATGAGGATTTGCATGACAAAAGATTAATAGGTCGTCTGCAAATAATAGATGAGAAATGGCACCAGTCCGTCTCATTGGCTGGATGGCTCTGGAAGATTCCGCTCTTGCCAAGAGAAGAGAGAAGGCTTCCATAATGAGGACAAAGAGGTATGGCGAAAGAGGATCACCATGGCGCAAACCTCTGTTAGAGGTGAAATATCCCTCAGGAGAGCCCTCAATAAGGACAGAGAAAATCGGAGTAGAGATGCATTGAAATTTGGACATTATATAAAAGAGGGATGTTATCAAGAGAAATTGGATAAGAGAATTTGGACATGGAAAATTGGATAAGAGAATTTGGATATCTATTATACATTTGACAGTGATTTTTGAATCCTAGGGCTGACTAGGACAAGTTGACTAGGACAAACTGGTTGATAAAAGACGGCCAGGATTTAATCTTGGGGAATGAACGGTTTAGATGATGGTATATAAAATTTTTGGAGGGAAACTTATTTTTTTGGTAGAAAATTTTGAAACTTTTTGGGTCAAAACAGAAATTTTGTGGTGAATTGATCAGCCCCAAAGATTTGGGTTGGACGAAAATGATGTGGGGCCATGTCTTAAGAGTGAGAGGGTTAAGGGGTGGGTTTTCGTAGGATTGTGTGTGTTTTGAAAAAGCAAATAATCAAATTTGCATCTTTTCCGATGCTGTCTTTCCCCAAATGTCCTGTCTTTCCCAATGCGTCCTACTCTTTCCTCCTCAATCTTTCGTAGGATTGTGTGTGCTTTGGCTTTCTTTCTTCATCCATCCATGACAGACTTCTTTTTTTCCTTCATGAATTCTATAGTTGATGCTTTTGCCTACGGTGGGAGGCGAGGGAGGTTATGCTTCAATACGTAACCTTTTTTCTTTAATTTTAATCTTCTTATTCTTCTTTTAAACGAAAAGGATCGAAACCATAGAGGCCACCGACGATTGCGACAGCTTGATCCGGCGAGTTCTAAGGGGTTGTATCAACTGCGGAGAGTTAAGGAAGTGAGGTATTTGATTCTCTTGCTGGCGCAAATTTTTTTGCCCCAAATACAAACCAGCCTTCTGGAACCTAGATTTGAAATTTTTTTGCCACAAATCCGATTTTTTTGTCACAAATACGGTGTCGAATGGGTACTTGATTCTCTTCCTTCAACTTCCTTCAACTCCTCAGCAATCAAATACAAACAGTAGATCCATCCCTTATGGAACCTAGATTTGTGACAAAAATTTTCTATTGCTGGCGCAACCATTCGATTCTATTGAGGTATCTGATTTTTGAGGAAGTGAGGTATCTGATTTTTTAGGTATCTGATTCTCTCATTTGTGACAAATTTTCAGACATATGGTCAGAAGGAATGTAACAAAAAGGGGGCACAATCGAGTTCAGAACATGAGGACCCAAGACCCCAAGGTTAGCTACACATAAATTTTCAGACACTAAATAACAACTATTATGATTATACGTGTTTAGGTGACTAATTTTGTGTTTAATTGGGTTGTTGATCCATGCAGATGTATTAGTTGCCTGAGGTTGATGGAGGATAATTAGATATATTTTTTATTTATGCATTATCTCCATATTTTTTTTATTTAAGCATTAACTCCATATTTTTTATTTATACACATAATTCCCATCCTATGTAGCATTCAATGATATCGAATAATAAACACTAATTTTGCAATTGATTCGTGTATGCATGTTGTTCAATCACATTTGTTAAAATATTGAAATCACTAATGTCTTCTTTGATTTTTATGATGCAGGTGCAACCGGCACCTAATGACTCTGTCTCTGGCCTTAGTTTCAGTCCCAATGCAAATTACTTGGTGGCCACTTCTTGGGATAATCAGGTTTGTTTCCTCAAAACTCTTGACTGTATCGATCCCATCAAATATTTGATATAATTTTATCCATGGAGAAGATAATGAAGCCCACCTGTTTCTTTTCTTTTTTGAATAAACCATAGGTGAGGTGCTGGGAGATCATGCCAGGTAGCAGTCAGCCGAATGCATTCATACAACATAACCAACCGGTATGCATATATGCTTTGAGTACATTTGCTATTTAAAAATCTCTCATACAATGTCTGAAGAAATTTATTATTGGTAGTAATTGACATGGTTATGCCTTAGGTTTTGTGCTCAACTTGGAAGGATGACGGCACCACTGTGTTTACAGGAGGGTGTGATAAGATTGTTAAGATGTGGCCAGGTTGCTGCTCATGATGCACCCATCAAAGAAATTGCTTGGATTGAGTAGTTAAATTTCAGACACTGAGAAGGCTTGCTCAGAATAGGGAAGTAGCTAGGAAAAGGATGCTCAGAAAAAAGGTCAGTGAAATCAATTACATGCTCAGAAAAGCATCCTACACGGCCGTTGTTAGACGATTAGAAACTGGAATCCTACAGGAAGACGCATGTGGCAGTAAGAAGGTAATGGAATGAAAACCAAAAGCGAAAACAACTGTGACGCCACATTAAAACTAAAGCAAGCCCAAGGTGAAGGAACCCAAGGCTTTCCATTTTAATAGTAGATGAAATGAAGAAATAATGTAAAAGAACTGCAGTTGACTAATATATTTAGCACAATTCAATTCTATATTGTAAGGTGCGAGGTATCTTGAGAAAATTTCCAGTTACTGATATAACTTATTGAAATCGACACATGATTTATGTGACCTTGCTTTCTCATAATTGCATTACAGGCAGTTCTGTGTAAGATTATGTTAGTTATTTTACAAAAATGCATGTGCACATCAGTAAAAGGTTAGGACTTAGTTCATGTTAATGCACATGACACATGCTAATATAAGTGCTCTTGAGCTTTCCTTAGAGACACCATATTTAACTGTGCCAATTGCTTTGAATGTTTTTCATTGCCTTTTGAATGTACGCACCTGATGTGTGAGGAATTTAAAAGGGGGCTATTGAACACTTAACATATGCACATAGTCCTTATATTTTTTATTTATGCATTATCTCCATATATTTTTTTATTTATGCATTATCTCCATATTTTTTATTTATACACATAATTCCCATCCTATGTAGCATTCAATGATATCGAATAATAAAAACTAATTTTGCAATTGATTCGTGTATGCATGTTGTTCAATCACATTTGTTAAAATATTGAAATCACTAATGTCTTCTTTGATTTTTATGATGCATGTGCAACCGGTACCTAATGACTCTGTCTCTAACCTTAGTTTCAGTCCCAAGGCAAATTACTTGGTGGCCACTTCTTGGGATAATCAGGTTTGTTTCCTCAAAACTCTTGACTGTATCGATCCCATCAAATATTTGATATAATTTTATCCATGGAGAAGATAATGAAGCCCACCTGTTTCTTTTCGTTTTTGAATAAACCATAGGTGAGGTGCTGGGAGATCATGCCAGGTAGCAGTCAGCCGAATGCATTCATACAACATAACCAACCGGTATGCATATATGCTTTGAGTACATTTGCTATTTAAAAATCTCTCATACAATGTCTGAAGAAATTTATTGTTGGTAGTAATTGACATGGTTATGCCTTAGGTTTTGTGCTCAACTTGGAAGGATGACGGCACCACTGTGTTTACAGGAGGGTGTGATAAGATTGTTAAGATGTGGCCAGGTTGCTGCTCATGATGCACCCATCAAAGAAATTGCTTGGATTGAGCAGTTAAATTTCAGACACTGAGAAGGCTTGCTCAGAATAGGGAAGCAGCTAGGAAAAGCATGCTCAGAAAAAAGTTCAGTGAAATCAATTACATGCTCAGAAAAGCATCCTACATGGCAGTTGTTAGAAGATTAGAAACTAGAATCCTACAGGAAGACGCATGTGCCAGTAAGAAGGTAATGGAATGAACCTGAAGAACCTACATCAAGTAAATATCGATACATTTTGCCATATTCATTCCTATATTACTCAAACAAAATCTCACATATTATTGAAACATGGGGGCATTCAGTGTGTGTGTAAATTTTAACTAGAACATAAGTATTTGCAGAAAAAATAAAGAAGATGCATGCAATAAAGGCTTTCTTCATTTTTTGTTGAATGGTCGAATAATATTTACATCAATTCGTTGGATCCTTATTGAAGAATTTGGTAAATCATAAGAGGGTTTATCTGTCCTGCCACAGGGTTCAATGTGGATGCGGCATTAGCATAGCACTTTCCCTCTTAGAAGGAGGAATCCGCTAAGGCTAGGTACCTATAAATTTGGGTAATCTTCTTGATTAGTCTTCTCAACCTGATAACTGTGATGCTATTGCCTTTTGATAATGAATCGGTTTGGTAGTCGACCTTCGGTGGTTGAGCTTAACGGTGATGATATTGCCTTTTTTGATAATGGACATGTTTTGGTGGTTAACGGTTAACCATAGGTTGTAAGGCTTATTAGCAGCTGACATAAAGCTAATTTGTGAAGGATGAGACATATGACAAAGATACATTATTTCATACATTATTTCGATTCACTTAATGTGTATGATTGCTAATTCAGGAGGCATTATATTTGAAGAATATTTCGGTTGTGATCATGTTGTCTGAGAATGTGTCTTTCAGAATCACTAGGTGTGGATCTTGGAAACAAGAAAAATAAAAACCCCCTTTGATTTGAAACAGATACATTATTTCTCTTTTTTCTTTTGTCTATAACTTGAATGAGATTTTCTGTTTTTTTCATGCTATAAAACCGATGTCAACTGTTTGGAGTAAAGAGCATATGATTTTTTTCTGAAGCATGTAGCATACATGAACAGTCTAAGGCCTAATCTGTTGAAATGCAGGTCCAGAGAAAAGAAGGATCAACAACAACAGCTGAATCAACATCAGCTGAAGCAATATCATCAGTGGGAAGGTGATGGCATTAGCTTTGACACAGCAGCAACAGCAACAAAAGAAAAGTGATGAATGCAGAGAGTTTTCCTGAGAAGACAATGTCGAGATTAAACACATGTAGCCTGACAAATGAGTGAATACTCAAAATGAAATCTCTCTAATGTCTTTACCTATTAGAAGAAAACAATTCTGTAAAAGCACTCCTATTTTGTTTATATCAGGGATTGTCAGTATTGAAAGCCCTTTTTGTTTCTTTGGTTCTTTTGAGGTTGAGAGAGATCAAATATTATAGAATGTAAATTATTGGTTTAAGATTAATGATTGGAATTATTTCAAACTCATAGAGTTCATCAAATATTATGAAATTAATAGAAAATACCTCAAACATCTTATAAAAATGTGTGTGCTGCTAGGATATTTATAAATGAGAGTTAAAATTTGGGTGGGAGGGATTTTGTTGCAATAAATACCACCATCTTCTGATGATGCACACTACAGATTATGTTATCGACTCGGATTTAGCTGATGAAGTCTACATATTTCAGCACATAACAGGTCGCCAAGCCAACCACCATTAGCAGATAGAAGATGTATGTGCTTGAGTTGTAAGAACCATTGCTATTGCTACAAAAAAACTTCGTTAATACTGAAGCTGCAATGCCTCCTACCCCCCTTCCATGCCGAGCCATTTCTCCTCCCGTTCCATTGATGTTTACAACAAATTTAGAGCAGTTTCAAATTCTTTTGCCCTAAATTTTGTTAAAGGTGAATATTATGTCCCAAAATTTTCGAGGTGGATATAATTTTGAGGGAACAAAGATTTTCAGTGGATATCATAAATCAACCATGCCCGAGGGAACGTATTATGACTATATATATTTAAGATATCTCCTTAAAAATTAAAACAAACAAAAATTTAACTTCAGCGCCCGCGTAGAATTCATTGTTTTACGCCGAATTTGTTGTTCCGCGTCAAAAGTGCCCATGCCGAATTTGTTGTTTTACACCGAATTTGTTGTTCCGCGTCAAAGGCACCCGTGTCAAATTTGTTATTTTTTTTCAAAGGCACATACGCCAAATTTTTTGTTCCACACCGAAGGCGCCCGTGCCGCTAAATATTTTTACGCTAATTTGTTGTTCTTTTAAAATTTGACGGTGGAAATAATTATTTGGGTAACAAATATTTCACGGGGAAAATCTTAAATGAACCGTGCCTGCAGGCACGAGTTTTGATGATGCATGCGCAGTCAAGTTTTGATGAATGGGACCGACGCCGAATTTGTTGTTCCGCGCCGAAGGCGCCTACGCCACTAAATATTTTTGCGCTAATTTGTTCTTCTTTTAAATTTTTGGCAGTGCAAATAATTTTTGGGGAAACAAAGATTTCGCGGGGGAAAATCTTAAATGAACCGTGCCCGCGGGCACGGGTTATGACTAGTCTATTATATAAAAGAGGGATGTTATCAAGAGAAATTGGATATGAGAATTTGGACATGAGAAATTGGACGAGAGAATTTGGATATCTACTATATAAAAGAGGGATGTTATCAAGAGAAATTGGATAAGAGAATTTGGACATGAGAAGAGAATTTGGATATCTATTATATCAAAGAGGAAAATTGGATAAGAGAAAATATAAGAGATGGGATTTTAAGGGATAAGAGAGAAGATGTGGAATTTTGCACATACAACCCAGGTTTTTGCATTTTTGCCACTGGACCCTCCTCACGCACCTACCCACACTTTTTATTCTCCCCCCTTCCGACCATTTTTTTCCAGCCCTTTGAAGATTTTGAATCTTATCCTACGAGGACAAATCTTTGTCCTACGTGGCAAGTTTGTCTTAGGTGGCAATGACAATTTTGGTGGGACTTAAATTTTGGGGAAAAACTTAAATTTGGGGGGGAAACTGGAAATTTTGTGGGAAAACTTGAAATTTGGGGGAGCTTGAAATTTGTGGGGGGAAAAACTCAGCCATTAAATAAACTTGGGCACGGGTAATGACTATAAATATATATATATATATACGCGTATATATGCGCATATATACGTATGCGTACATGTTAAAATAACCCATACCCTCTCTCCTTCGCATGCACTGGCGCTGGGGGGTTGTTCGATGGCAGCGGCAGGGGAGCGTGGTCAGGCAGTGGCGAAGCGATGATGGCGGTGGGTCATGCGGTGACGACGAGGACGTGAGCGACGGCGGGGTCACCGTGACAGCGGGGGTGTGGGGTTTGTGGCGATGTGGAGGGAGTCTTCGGGGGCTTGTTGCCGTGGCAGAGAAGAGTAGGGCGACGGTGGTGGTGAGGCGACGTCAAGAGCGAGGGAGGCAGGCGGAGATCGGTGCTCGGGGGCATCACTGCGATAGCTAGGTGAGAGGGGGAGGGGATGCGGGGTGTTTGCGGCGGTGGCGAAGTGTGCTACTTCATCAGAGGAAGGCGCTTGCGGCG
This sequence comes from Scilla litardierei, assembly GCA_030789695.1. NCBI lineage: Eukaryota > Viridiplantae > Streptophyta > Magnoliopsida > Asparagales > Asparagaceae > Scilla > Scilla litardierei. The sequence goes on along the minus strand of CM061142.1, from coordinate 687,742,286 downwards.
TAGGAGAGGAGCTACTATGTAGGCGGCGCGATGGGCGACAGGGAACGACGGTTGGCATGGGTGAGGGTGAAGGGGAGATCAACAAAGGAGGGGGGACGCGGGTTGAGAGTTGAGAGAGAGAGAGAGAGATTTTGAACGGGGGTTTTGCGTGAGCTGGGGAGAGTTAGGGGGTTATTTATAGTTAATAGAAATTAATTATTAATTAGTATACTTAGTCAAATTTAATTAATATATTAGGTAGGTATTTAATGATATTAGGTTTAACTTTTTGACTAAGCTAAGAAAATTTTAAACATTTCTCCCACATGTGTTAGTCATGGTTAGGGTAAAAATGATTAGGTTAATGTAATTAGTAATTAGATTATATTAATTAGTTAATGTAATTAGTAATGATTATATTGAAATATCATATTCTCTATAAAAACGACTCCGAAAAATTACGAAAAAATAGCCATCGGATCGTATCGCTACGAGGATCATGAATACGAAGTCAAATTTAAGGTTTGAGTGACGATAAAATAGAAAAAAATTCATTTACTCATTTGAACTTATTTGATACTATCGTGAATACGGAAAGTTGTGCACGTTGAAACCTGACCGTTACATCCTACCCTCTTTATAAGAATTCCGTCCTCAGAATTTCTCGCAACTTCCTGAAACAGATAATTTATGTTATGAAGAAGCTTAAACAAATAAAATTATAGAATGATGGTAATCTAGTAAATCAGGTTGTAAATAACATGAAATATAATGTGATATCATAGCATCAAGAAAATAAGAGATGATGTTTGAATACTTACTATTGACATCACCATAGCTTCCGTAACTAGCATCGAGACTGGTAAGATCCTCCGACTCGGTAAATAGGTATGGGTAACGTTCTCGCATATCATCTTCTCGCTCCCATGTAGATTCTCCAGGTGAGTCGTGACGCCACATCACTCTGACAAGGTTGATAACTTTATTCTTGAGGGTCTTCTATCGACGATCCAGGATCTTGACTGGTTGCTGCTTATAAGATAGATCCAAATGAATAGCAATCTCCGAGTAATCCACCACATAACTGGGATCACTCATATAGCGTCGTAGCTGTGAGACATGCAAAACTTCATGTACTCCCTCCAAAGCAGGTGGCAAAGCAAGGCGATAGGCCACTTCACCTACTCGTTCCAAAATATCAAATAGACCAATGTATCGTGGACTAAGATTGCATCTTCGTCCAAAACGAATCATTCCACGATTAGGAGAGATCTTCAAAAACATATGGTCGCCATGCTGGAACTCCAAATGTCTGTGCTTTGCAGCTGCCCAATGCTTGTAACGATCCTGAGCCAACTATAGTTTCTACCTGATGGTCCTGACAACATCCACTGCTTCAACAATCAATTCTGGCCCGATGAGCTCTCGATCACCAATGTCGTCCCAGCTCAAGGGAGAACGACACTTTCTGCCATATAGCACTGTAAAGGGCACCATACCAATGCTGGCCTGGTAGCTGTTGTTGTAAGCAAACTCTACGAGATGAAAATGGTCTTCCCACGATCCCTTGAAATCTAGCATACACGCATGTAACATGTCCTCCAAGATCTGAATGGTGCGATCCGATTGGCCATCTGTCTGAGGATGATAATCTGTACCGAAGCTTAAGCGGGTCCCAGACACTCCTATAAACTCTTCCAAAAGTGAGACGTGAATCGAGTGTCTCTGTCTGAAACAATACTGACAGGGACACCATGCAACTTCACTATCTCCTCCATTTACTTCTTGGCTAGCACTTCAGTTGATTGGCCCACTCTGAAAGGAATGAAGTGCGCTAACTTGGTTAATCAATCAACGATTACCCAGACAGCATCGTTATGATTCGTATTATTGGGAAGTCCCGTCATAAAATCCATCGTAATATGTTGCCACTTCCATTCTGGAATGGGCAAAGGTTGCAACAAGCCGATAAACCGATGAAGTTCAGCCTTCACCTGTTGGCATACTATACACTTTGCCACACTTCGTGCGACGCTTCTCTTCATACCATACCACCAGTAGTGTTGTCGCAAGTCTTGATACATCTTGGTACTGCCTGGATGTATGGAATATGGAGAACTGTGAGTTCCTCCAATATTTCTTCTCTGATGTCTCCAGATGGTACACAGATGAAGTTGCTGAATTGCTAAGATCCGTCCTCGTGGATCTTGAATTCAGGCCTCTGACCTGCCATCACCATGTCTCTGATCCTTCGTAGCATCTCAGCTCTTGCCTGGGCAGCCTTGATCATGTCCACCAAATTTGACTGGATTTAAAGGTTGAGTAACGAAGACGTTACTCCTGGTAATATTACATCCATCTCCATGGCTTATATCTCATGTCGTAGACTCCATTGCGATGTGAGGGTCATAACCACTGGGAGACGACTCAGTGCATCTGGTACGACATTGCCCTTTCCAGGATGGTACTGAAGATCAACATCATAGTCCGACATTAGCTCGATCCATTGTCTTTATCACATGTTGAGCTCTTTCAGGGTGAACAAGTACTTGAGAATCTTATGATCTAAAAATATTTTCACATGCTCGCTCAACAAGAAATGTCTCCAAATCTTCAGGGCAAAGATAACTGTCGACAACTCAAGGTCATGAGTGGGATAGTTCTTCTTGTGGTTCTTCAGTTGTCTGAATGCATAGGCAATGACTTGGCCATGCTGATGCAGCACATACCGAAGTCCTTTGCCAGATGCATCACAAAATATTTCGAAACCTCTGATCCTGTCTGGAATGACCAGAATCGGGGCCGAAGTTATTCTTCTCTTCAGCTCCTGTAATGCATCTTTATAAGCCTTCGACCAAACGAATAACACGTCGTTTCTTGTCAGTCGCATCATGGACTCTGTGATCTTTGAGAAGTCTTGGATGAATCGTCTGTAGTAACCAGCCAGTCCCAAGAAACTTCGAATCTTCGTCACAGTTTTAGGGGCTGGCCAGTTTCGAACAGCAGCTACCTTCTCGGGGTCAACAGATATTCCTTCTCCTGACACGATGTGGCCCAGTAAAGTCACATTGTTGATGTGTCCATATTTTACATGTTTTCATCGCATCATTTCATATCATATTCGCCTCCAAACTCCATATTTTTATATATATTATCGCTCTTCTAATGCCATATTCGAGTTTTATATAACTTTATGGATTTTTCAGGATTTTTGGAGTGAATTGGAGCTATTTTGTGACATAGACATATCCGGCACGTCCGAGACGTCATTGGTAAGGCTTCATGGGAGTTTGCCGAGGTATGGAAGAAGATCAGAAGACAGGAGGAGAAGAGAGTGAGAGAAGGCTTCAGTTCAGTTCAGTTTCCCAGGTGACTCGACCAAGTAGCATCAGTTACTCGACCGAGCTGACACGTAGAAATCACACAGGAAACGCTCTCACCCTACTCGATCGAGCAGACATCCGATTCGACCTGAGTCGCACCAAACAGATGAAGATTTTGAGCTTTTCTCTAAGTCACCCTAGCTCGACCGAGCAGCAAAGCTGCTCGACCGAGCAGCTCACCTACTCGACTCGAGTCATCAAGAAACAGAGTAGCATTTTGGAGGAAGTTCTGATTTACTGTATCTCGACCGAATAGGGGGCTACTCGACCGAGTAGCCTGTGTCACCCAGAAGCAGATGCAGTAGCAAGCGGAGCCTGAAGCCGACTCGACCGAGCAGGCTCCGCTACTTGGTCGAGTAGCGCGACGCGACCAGCTTAGTTGCTGGGCCCAAGTGCCCAGATTTACTGAGATTTTTTGGGATTTCTACCCGATGTATTTAAGCACGTTTTAGCCCTATTTTCAGAGCACAACTTTGGTGAAACTTTTAGTTTAATTTTAATTAGTGTTTTGAGATCTAGAGAATTTGTGCCGTCGCTATTTTTGTGAAGATAAAGCTTGGATTTTTATTGTTATTTAGTGCAAGGAATCTTACTTTCTTAATTCTCTTTGGTTTACTATTGCTCCACGACGCATTGGTAATAATTCTCTAAACTCTCTATTGATTTTGATGGTTTTTATTTACATGATTAATTCCATTGCATCTATTGAATCTTTTATTGTTATTTCTATGATGCGTGAGTAGTTCCATCTAGGGCTAATTGATTAGCCCATGGATTTTAGGATTTAGATGCAAAATCAGGATTTTAAGGTTGCGTTGGTATAAAAGGGACGTATTTTGGTTGATCTTGCAAAGTTTGTAGGAGAACTTGTACTGAGACCATGCCCACTGTCGGTGGAATCAATTGTCTTAAGGAGTATCCTATAGACTTAATTAGGGAGTTAGTGGATTCAATTAGGACTCATGACCATGCTCGGCTCGTGACTTGATGGTATCCACCGATGAACTATATTACTAATTGACGGCTACCGCCATTGCGTCAATAAGAGCCACCAAAATACATCGAAGCTCTAACCCATGAGAGTGGCATGAGCTGAGATCATTCTGTCCACGAGAGTAGCATGAATATTGTCAATTCTTAATGCACGTATCGTGTGCGCTTGTCGTGAGAGTGGGGTTAATGTGATACATTAGATTCATGGTGCTTAGAGCTATGAATTCCAAATCTTAGATGCGACAATCCCTAATAAAGCCAATGCCTCGTAAGAGTCTAAACCAAGCATCAACATCCGATGATCCTAATGGTGGTCCTAAAGCCCTAGTCTTTATTAATTATTCACATTCCCAAACAACAATCTCTTGAAACTGACTGCTACTTAAATTCTGATATTTGAAAATAGCCCAAGACAAAAACATCTCTACCTTCCCTGTGGGATCGATATCTTTTATACTATTACTTGACACAGTACGCTTGCGTAAAGTGCCGGAAATTCGCATTTGGGATACATCTAGCCCTTGGCATTCGTGCCATTGCTAGGTGGCTTCTAGGTGTTAGTTTCAGGAGCATCACTTGTCTAGCCAGAATTCACACTTGATCTATTTGGCATACAGTTGGTGTTGTCTCAAGGTTTCCAAGACATTCCTCAGATGTTCTCTGTGCTCCTGAGCATCCTTCGAGTAGATGAGGATGTCGTCGAAGTCGACAACTACGAACTTGTCCAAATGGTTATACAGGACCTGGTTCATGAGATTCATGAATACAGCATGTGCATTAGTCATGCCAAATGACATCACTAAGAATTTGTAGGTCCATATCTGGTCTGAAATGCAGTCTTGTGAACATCCTCCTTCTTTACCTTCACTTGATGGTACCTGGTCATCAAGTCCAACTTCAAATATATGCAGCTGGTTAAAAAGGTCGTCGATGCGATGCATGGGATACTTGTTCTTCACTGTCATCTTGTTCAGCTCGTGGTAGTCGAAGCACATGCGCTGGGATCCATCCTTCTTCTTCACGAGTAGTACCAGGGCACCCCATGCGGATACACTGGGTCGTATCCATCCCTTCTATATAAGATCGTCCAGCTGAGCCCGAAATTCTTCAAGCTCAGGTGGGGCCATGCGATAAGGTCCCTTGGATATCGGCTGTGCGCTTGGCAATAGATTAATGGTAAATTTGAGGCCGCGATCTAGAGGCAAACCTGAGACTTCATTCGAAAATACGTCCAAGAAGTCTCGTACTACTTTATGTTTCTCTTGCTCGACTTCCATTGCAGTTGCCACTGCCTTTGAAAGTCTGGCCCAAAACATCACTGGTCCTTCCGATCTGCTTCTGTTGAGGAATTTGAACTTAGGATGGTTGGGTATTTCGAACACTACCCTCCTTTGACGATAGTCAATGGTAGCATGAAATTTCCCTACCAATCCATTCCAAGACCAACATCGAAACTTGGCATCTCGATTACCATGAAGTCAATGAATAGATCACATCCACAAATCACTATAAAACAGTGAAGACACCCGCTAGTTATCGGTATGGAACCGCCAGCCGTGTCGACCTTCCAACGAGAAGTCAGAGGTTCAACGAGGACGACATGTTTGTTGACGAATCGACTCGCTAAGAAGCAATGTATGGCTCCTGAGTCGAATAAAGTGAGTGCGGGTTTACCAGCTACTAAGATGATACCAATGGTTACGAGAATTATGTCTAAGCCCACGATCTTTAAATAATAGAATATGATACTGAATGGGATATCTCATACCTGTGATCACTTGGTCAGTAGCTTCGGCCTCTTCCACAGTCATAGTATAAGCTTGGCATCTTGGGGATGGCGCATGTCGTCGTGCTTACTGAAATCTTGTTGCTGAGGGGGAAGTGGCTGTCATTGCAGAGGAGGTGGTGGTCGTTGTGGAGCATTCCTAGTAGGAGCATTAGTTGGAGCCGTATTAGGAACTAAGGGCTTCCTTTCTGGGCAATCCCTTGCACCATGGTCCTTTGACTCACAGATCAGGCAAAGGTTTAGATATGATCAATATTCGGATCGAAAGTGTCATGGCTTTCCACAATGATGACACACTGGGCATGGTGGTGGAGCATGTCTCTTGAATTGAGTTTGTTGGGTAGGCCTGTACATCTGGTTGGATGGAGGTCGACGGTTGGATCCAGCATCAGATGTTTGAGGTAGTGGCCTTCTGGGAGGGGCAGCTATGGATTGCTCTCTCTTTTCTTTTCTTTCAATGAATTCGTGCTCTTGAGCTGCAGCTAGGACCTCGGTATGTGTGTACAATTGGCGTCCGACCAAGTTCTGTCGAATCTCGATGTTCAGCCCTTGCTTAAAGCATTGTGCTTGAGTCAGAGGGGTGTCAACCATCACTGGAGCAAAACAGCTAAGCATAGTGAACTGAGCATCATATTGTTCCACTGTCATGGAACCTTGCTTCAACCCAACAAACTGGGCTTGAAGTTCCATCTGTGCCTCAGGCCAGAAGTACTGGGTGTTGAAGTGATCGGTGAATGTCGCCCAATAAATTGGTCGTTGCAGGCGACGTTCAGCTGAATTCCACCAAATTCAAGCTCCGTCAGTCAATTGCAACTTAACAATATTCACCCTGTATGTTCTGCGATCTGAGCTGCTCTTAAGTCATCCTTAGTGCTTCGCAACCATTCTTTGACCTTTAGAGGACCGTCCAAACCATTCCAAGGCTTTGGGCAGAGCAACCTGAATTGTTGCACTCCTCCTTCATGCTTTTGCTCCCCTCGTAAGGCGTGAACAAGCTCACGTAGTGCGACATCAGATATTTGGTGCACCGTAGTAGATGGTCCATCGTTGGGGTTAGTTTGATTGTTGGAGCCAGACACAACAGCTCCATTGGGACTCTCAGAAGTATTTCCGTCCATTGTTTGCGTATCGCACCTGCATACATAGAAAAATGTCAGCTTCGTTGAGTATCGTAAACAGTACATCCTGATTTTCCTATACTATTCACGAGGTATTTTGCGCGGACCTACATGGGCCAACAACCTTGTAACGACCCACTCTCAGTGGGCCATTACTTATTTGATTACATTTGCAAATTTGCAGATTACCTGTGAAATCAATATAGCTACAATACAGAGATGTACCAATACTCAAACCAGCGTACATTATTATAGTCCATATTTGAAATACAACACACCACAACACTGTCGCACTGAGTACATAAGGGAAATGCGAAAAGAAAATACATAATAGCATACAATACGCACACTAACTCAAATATCTAGAAATCAGCAATCTCTGGATCAAATTCTGGCTCCACAAACTCCGGGGCCGGTTCTTCGATCTGTTTGTCGTCTGCCGAAGCCATAAATGGAACCGTAGGTAAGTCACAATAATTCTAAACATAGAAAAGACGCAGTGCACAAGTGTGACTAAAGCAAGTGATAAAAGGTAACTATGTACAAGGAATCCAAAGCAAAAAGCAAAGTACTGAGCAATAATTGTGACAAGGTGTACATAACAGAGTAGCAAAGGTAAGCAGAACTGAAAAAAGTCAATGAACCGTACTGTGTCAGTGCAAGTGTAAAGTAGGCTAAGGATAGCATGCTACCGCTATAGCTATAAGTGCAACAAGTAAAGTACTGGTGACTGCATCTGTGTGGTAAGTAAAGTGCATGCAATGCCTAAAGTAAAGGTGATCGTGCAAGTAATAACTACACTAGAACTACGTGACTCAAGCCGAAGAGTACGATATGCAACCATTGAGTTCATCTCTTGCCTGAGTGCGCTTACCCAGACGAATGCCAGAACACAGGCAGCGGTTCATGTATTTACCGAAACGCAAGCAGCGGGACAGGATGCCGAAACACAGGCATCTGTACGGGAAGATGAACTCCAGTCACTCATACACTCTCTCAAGCTATAAGTTACCCTAAAACCCCAGTGAAATGTCAAGTGTTCTATGTACATGTTTCATACGGGATGTTTCACAAGATGTTTCATATGATGTATCACATGATATTGTTAGTTCTTTATTTTCAATGAAAGTTAAACCAGGACCACTGGTTGACTTTTTTTTATTGAAAATTAGAAAGTTATGAACTCATTTCAAAGCAGACTGTGCCAAAGCAAAGTGGATGATAAGAAATTTGAGGATAAAGACAAGTCCAATAGTAGTGAAGTTGAGTCCATGCTTTGAGCATGTGATATTTCGATCGATACACAATTTACCCAAGTTGATGGTCGTGTGTTACAACCACCAAAGTTGAAAGTTGGCAATGTCGTATGCTTAATTAGAGAATCATTCTGCAGTTGATTAGTTCCATATTAGATTAGGTCTCTAGTTTTTGGTTTAGGTCAAAAGTCGTTCTGAGGCTATATGTGATGTCCTAAGTTCGTACGAGTACACTATCTAATTTTCTAAATCTAGAATTCATTGTGAGTTACTAGTTTCGAGATTGTTGTAGTGAGATGGGACTAGAGCTAGAGCTTCCAAGGGTGCTGGTGCACGAGATCGGTACCTACAAACACAAGAAATAATCGGTTAAAGGACACACGATTTTCTATCTATTTATATCGATCGTTTTGATTTTATAATTGATTGAAACGGTGCCGAAAAGTGTTCTAAAATTTTATACATGCTAGATATGAGAAAAATAATTTTTCGTAAGAAGGAAATTTTTTTCGTAAGCCTCTTGGTATTTTAAATGATTTTTAAAAGATCAAAATAAATTTAAAACCTAATTTTAATTAGTTATCGTAATTTTTCAATAATTTCTTTTGAATAAAATACGTATCAGAATGTTTCAAGTAAGCTGTCAAAACGACCGTCTCGTTGAGTACAACAACATAATTTTTTCATATATCAGTTTACGTGAAAATATTAAGTTATTAATTGGTAAGTGAAAACAACGTAATTAAATTCTAGGCTTAAAAATTTGCTGTGAAAAATCTAATAGCATGATCGAGATGAAATTAGCGCCAATGGATCCGGAAAGTCACGACCGATTTTCTGGAGTTGGTCTTGTATTTTTCTGAGACTTATAGAAATTATTAGAAATTTTTGTCTAAAAACACATACTATTATTTATTTTTGGAAGTTAGCGATCTTTATTAAAAATAAAAAAATGTACCTAAAATACAAAAGTAGCTAATCAAAGGTCGGTGATGTCATGGAGGGGAGAGGGCACAAGCGCCGTCACCCTCGACTAACACTCCCACCTTCTCTATCAATCTGTACAAATCGTGCTGCTAGTAGTAATCCTATCCTGCATCTCGAAATTTCCACCTTTCCATTGCTTGCTTGGAATCAGGTGCATTGGGGTTTTGATCTCTGAGGATGATTCTGATGTCTGCAGCTATTTCTTCAAAAAGAACAGTCTTTTGCTTTTTAGTGCCCTAAAAAATCCTTCTATTTCTTTCCCTCCAGACATGCCAAACTATAGCTGCAAGGACCGTCTTTGCCAACATGCTTAAAGTATCATTTTTAGCAAAATGCAACGGGCAGTAATCTCCAACCTTAGCCAGAAGAGGGCCAATGGGGTCTGATACACCCAATTTGAGTAGACTCCTTCTTAGAATATAGTTTGTATAGTCACATTCGAAATATAGCTGATTAATATTTTCCTTATCTCCCGCCTCACACAACACACACCTTGCATCAGTGGTAATCCCCCATTTTTCCAACAAGTCTCTAGTTAGAAGCTTCCCGCGTAGTGCTCTCAACAGCGTTATAAACATTTTCGGTATATTATTCTTAAACCAAACAATTTTTGTGTAGAGAAAATTCATACCCCTTTTCTCTTCCCTCCCAGGCTTCAATAAATTTGAACTCAGTGCTGGGCGCTCATTGCCATGCATTCAGACCGTTCACTAGTGAGATTTGTTGTATCAGCAGCTGAACCAAGTTGATTTCCGAGCATTCCATCCAGCCAGCCGATATCCAGTAGTCCGATACCTTTTTATTGTGAGCTTCCACAGGCACATCATATGATTCACATAGCGGTCCACTAGACAACCAGTTATCATACCAAAATAGAGTAGTAGAGCCATCCCGTACTTGTCTTTTAATCAGCAATTTGAGAATCGTCTGCAGTGCAACATGAACGTCCAAGTACCAGATTGTGATGTTTTTCCTTTTGCTGCAAAGAAGTGTGTTGTGTCCTTGTAATTCTTTCGCATATAATTTGCCCAAAGCCCATCTGTAGATAACATTATCCATGTCAATCTCACTCCAGCAGCACAATTAAGGTTAGAGAGCAATCGCAACCCAACTCCACCTTCCTCTTTCGGAGTACATTTCGTTGGATCCTGTGGATGGAAAACAACACTAGAAGGGGGGTTGAATAGTGTTGTACAAATATAAAACTTTTTCGTTCGTTGATTAGCACAATTTAAAAACCTTTTAATGTTGCCTAAGAAACCAAGTAGAGTGATCTACGCTTGGTTCTTGATCAACAAAGTAATCTTATAAAGAATGTTAACAGAGTGATCTTACAGCAGGTAGTCGACTCCCTCAAAGTGGTAGTCGACTCCCAGAGATTTTTTAGTGAAAACTCTGCTGAACGATGAGATAATATAAAGATAAGATTACACGCAGTATATCTTTACACAGCGGAAATAAATAAATGAACTTTGTAATTATATAAAAGAGTGAATTACAAAGATACAAAGCATCAATAAGTAAAGTAAAGTACTGTTGCAAGGAATATAAACAAACTCAGAAAATACAAACACAAAGACAAGGAATTTTTATCCTGGTTCTCCACAACTTGGGTACGTCCAGTCCCCGACTAATCTGGTATGAGTCCACTATTGCCTTAGCAATACAAGTACCTAACTTCACTCGTTAGGATTTTCCAACTACCTAGCCTTGACCAGGATTTCCAACCACCTAGACTAGTCTAGGATTTTCTCGTCCCTTACAACAAAGGGAATCCACAAATAAAAACAAGTTTCCAACTCACCACAAAAATTAGTGGAGTTTGGATTACACCCAACAATTCTATAACCAAAGTAAATATAACAAATGTGTATTACATGGCTAAAGAATTTAGATCGATCTTCAAATCACACAAAGAATATAGGTTTATTCATTGTGAACTTAGATCTTGATTTTTTTAAAAATCCTTTAAATAATAAAGATTAAAGAGCAAGGATTTAAAACACTTTTGAAAAAAATAGCCAAAATAAAATTGTAGATCTCAAAAACAATTTTCAGAAATGTAACAGCTGAGATCAAAAAATATACGAGCAGAAATTGGCTATTAGCTTGAGAGTAAATAAAAACGATGAGATCATAATTTAGCACAAAAAATAGAGATTAGAATTTGATTGATATGTTTTAGAAATTATCTCAAGGGGTCTATTTATAGGTTTCAAGAGATGAATTTGAATTTCAAACATATTTGACTTTCAGCCCAAACAGATATGGAAATGGAGTGAAATCAGGAAGCAGAGTCGTTGGAAAACGACAGCTGGTAGTCGACTCCCTTAAGGTGCTAGTCGACTCCCAGAGAATTTAAATTGAAATTCTGCTTCTGACTGGTAGACGACTCCCTCCTATGGTAGGCAACTCCCAGATCAATTTTCTCTGAAACTTAGCTAGTAACGATGTAATCAACTCCTGGGTGTATTGGAGTTTGACTACTGATAATAGATCGAATAACTTATAGCTCTCAAGAGTTAAAAAGAATTTTAAAACATTTAAAACATTTTTGTCACGCCCCGCTTCCCAAAAATGGAGGCGAGACGTGAAAAGGTCCGCACGAGAGTGGAGCTGTGAAGCCCCAAACTCGATAAGCGTCAATAAAACATAAGCAGGTCCCTGTAACCACAACGGAATAACAATAATAACACAAGGAGAGACTGAAATAAAATTCTCATATATCATAAATTGTCCAACATGGAAATAAGTCCAACATCCAGAAAAGCCACCAGGCTAAAAGAAAGAGTCTAAAGGCCCAGAACAAGGCCAACAAAAGCAACGACATAACAAAGTATAGGTGCCACGCACCGACAACAAAACAGCAGTCTAAACAAAAGGAAAACACAACGAAGACACTAGGACTGGTCCCCAGTGTCCACGTACTCCCCGTCAAACACAAGCTCGGGCTCGGCGTCAGCAAACACCTCGTCCTCAACTAGGTACTCAGGCTCAGGATCTAACATGTGTCACCCAAAAGAGTAAAGGGGCACATGTCAGCAAGTCTAAAAGACTTGAGCAAGGAAACTGAAAGTAAGGCAACTAGCAACCTAGCAGTTATAGTATGCATGACATGGCAGTTATAACATGAGTGCACAATCAAGACATGGCGAGACAATTTGTACAAGAGAACAATCATCGGGACAAGACAAGAGTAGCCAAGCTACTATCAATCTCAATCAATTCACTATTCACGTTGTTTGTAGATGTTTACGCCTTACAGCTGAATGGTTTCACATTCACGCTGATTGGCCGCTTAACACTACCCCAAACCCAGAGTTTACGCCTTACCACTGCAGTTGCTGATCGGGCAGACTCCCAGTTGATTGGCCGCTTAACTCTTACCCCCAATACCCACACGTAATGGAGCCAGGGTCCCTGCACATGAGCTCAGCAAGTGAGCCGGGGTTGCCCCGCACATGAGCTAGGGGTGCACCTAGCCGGGGTTGCCTCGCATTCTTAAACATTTGGCGTAGGGGTGCACCTAGCCGGAAACAAGAAATTCGGGCATTGGCTATCAACCAACACATGGCCCGCTTCTGGAACACGAGCCAGGAACACAAGCATTTGTAGCGAAGCTACGCAATCACAGAAGCACTTAAAGAATGCAAAGACATGACAATTAATTCGCGTACCGTTAATGGAAAGTAAACATGACATGGTAATTGTGCAACATGATATATGTCGGAACTAGCTTCGTTGTCAAGCTAGCTCCCCAATTTGCGCCTAGGCGAGTATCATTTTGTCGCCTAGCCTCTTTTACGCCTACAACAAGCAAATGGCCTAAAACATGGCCTAAACCCTAAGTGGTAAGTTTCACTTGCCTAGCACCGGGGATGACGATCACGAAGGTTCGTCTCGCGGATGCTAATCTACGGGGGAAAATCGCTATTATGGGGAAACAATCATCAAAACAACATTCATTCATTAGGGTTTCATAAAAATACAAATAGGTTATGAAAACACCAAGAGATCGATTTCTTACCGAGAGGAAGCGGAAGAAACACTCCGGAGAACCCTAGGACCAGATCTGGAAACAAATGGAGAAGTTTGGAGAATTAGGGTTTTTGGGGGATTTTGGGGATTTGATGGAGATTTGGGGAAAATGAGAGGTAGATGGAGTTGATGGAGGGTTTAGATGATGAATCTAGGGCTTGGGATGAAGGAATAAGGGTTTGGGGAAGAAGGGGGCTCAATGGGGGAGAAACTAGGGTTTTGGGTCGAGTGGAGGAAGAAGAAAACGTTTGGGAGGGGTATAAATAGGATGGGCTGGCGGCTGCCCAGAAATTAGGGTTTTAACACAGATTAGTCGGTCAAAGAGCAACCACTGACCGACTAGTTTGGCAACTAGTCGGTCGGTCGACCAACGCAGACCGACTAAGTGTAAACAGTAACTTCTGAACGAAAATAGGTTTTAGATTTAGTCGGTCAATGAACAACTACTGACCGACTAGTTTTACATCTGTCGGTCGAGAGATGAACTTAGACCGACTAAGAGTGAACAGTATTGATACTAAAATTTAGTTGAAGAGTTAGTCGGTTAAAGAAGCATTACCGACCGACTAGTTTGCAACCTAGTCGGTCAACCAACGTTCTTAGACCGACTAACGATAAACAGTAACTCCTGAATAATTTAGAAAGCCAACTAGTCGGTCCAAGAAGGATTGCCGACCGACTGGATCGTCATCTAGTCGGTCGGTGCCCCTTCTTATACCGGCTAACGTGCACCAAAAGTTCCGATACGGAGCGCGGAGCTCCGGGATCGATTCCTAAGACTCCTAGGCTTGATCTAACAGTAAGATACGACCGTTATGAAGTCCGTCACGAATGACATACTTCGAAATCGACAATCCTAAGGAAGAAACGAGAAAATACGACGAATCGATCGAAAATGAAAGCTACGGAGACGAAAACCACACATGAGGAGAAAATCCACCAAAACATATATTATATTATAATAAATCCAGATACATGAAAAGCAGTCGTTACAATTTTTCTTTCGAAATCATTTGTATGTGTGTGTGATATCTACTTTGGCTTTAACATAGTCCTAAGAACTCACACACTACACTAAGACAAGACCTTCGGGAAGCTGATTTGGTAGATGCTTGCTTCTCCTGAATTTGAGTTCTTTCTTCATTAAGCTTAACCACGAGCTTCATCTTGTGCTTGATGTAGAACTAGCAAATTTGTCTTCGTCTCGAGTGTGGTTGAGCTTCTTTGGAGTATGCGTAAGTCATCGTTTTTCGCATAATCTGCACACTTGAGTTGTAGTGTAGTTAGTACACTAACATCATTTGGTGTGTTCATCATCAAAACTATTTAGGGGTGGAATTCAATTTCCCATCACATATATCTTCCCAGGCCCAAAGATTAGAGGATCCCCAAATAAATTTCCTGTAAGAAGATGTAACGGTTCGAAGTATTGAATTTGGTAAGCGAAAGACTTGCATCCAAAAAGTGAGCATGCCATATATAACATTTCTGACCAGTTCTATTCTCCCAGCTATAGATTACATAAAAGACGTCCAGCCCATTAGTCTCTTTTTACATTTGTCTATCAGTCTGCTATACATTGAAGCCTTTGGATATTTAGTAGAAAGTTGCAATCCAAGATAAGTAGTAATCAAAGTACCGAGTTTAATCCACAGCAGATTCGTCAAACTAATAGGATTTTTAGTGCCTTTACTAAAAATAGAAGTCTTTTATCCCAATTTATTTCCAGTCCATTAAGGTTTGAAAAATCCTCCAACAGAGATTTTAGCCCATTGAAAGTATGTGTAACGGTCTGTTTTCGCTTATACGCTTTGTCGTGCACGTAGTCTTGTGCGTGCACGTATTATTTTAGACATTGTCTGTATCCGAACCCTATGGTATGATATGTCGTTGTGATAGTCTCTGAGAGTATTAAATTGTGGTGTTGATTTGGAACGTCATTTCACGGGTCGTTCTCCCACGATTTGATCTTATTTGACGAGACGTCGCGATTTTCACTTTTGTCGCGAGGCCTTTTGTAATGACCCGCTTCCCTAAAATGGAGGCGAGGCGAGACGAGGCCCGCTTAGGCTTGGAGCTGTGAGGCCCCAGCCTGTAAAGCGTCTGAAATATACATACAGGTCCCTGTAATGTGACATCGGAGCAAAGATAACAATAATAGAAAAGAGGCAAATAAATAAATTATTCATCTCAAAGTCCAGATAAATTTCAACAACCACAGAAATGCCACCAGGCAACAAAAGAGTCTAAAGGAAAAGGCCCAGCAAGGCCAACAAGGAAACAACTAACAAAATGGTGCTACTCACCGACAACCACAACAACTAATAAGAACTGCGAAGGAATACTAGGACTGGTCACCTGTGTCCTCGTACTCAACGTCAACATCAGCTGTGGGATCAGGCACGAACTCTACGAACTCGTCGCCCTCAACAGCAATCTCTGGCTCAGCAACTAACATGCGTCACCCAAAGAGAAGGGGCACATGTCAGCAAAGTCTACAAGACTTTGTGCAAGGAAACTAAAGGAAAGTAGAAACAACCTAGCAGTTCTAGAGTATAGTATGACATGGCATCTTATGCAATGAGAACAACAAGTAAAGTAACAGCAGTTTATGACATGGCATGATTTGCAGCATGGCAGGTAAAACATGACATGGAAACGTTTAACATGGCATGGAACAATTTAACATTCACAAGGACAAGTACAAGTATGTAAGCACGTCGTGCACAGAGATTCCGCCCTTTGGCTAGAGTGGCTGTACGGGCCAACTCTTACGCTCAAGTGACCATTTATCCCTACCCCTCCACGTGTATCGAGCCAGGGCTTTACCCCCGAACATGGAATGCTCGCTTCTGGATCACAAGCCAGGAAGTGTTTTAACAAGTATGGCGTAGGGTTATTCCCGCATAACGGGTGCCTAGCCGGAAACACGGATTTGTACAAGGATTTGTAGCGTGTGCTACGATGCAACATGCAAACAGATGACATGTAAAATGGATGCTCATGACAAATATTCGAATAGAGATTTGCGTACCGTTAAAGAAATTAAACATGATAGGCAATGCATGACATGACATGACAAGGGCAATTCTAGCTTCGTTGTCAAGCTAGAATTTGAATTTGCGTCTAGACCGCTATCATTTCACGGTCTAGTCTCTTTCACGCTAGAACAAAGTAATGGCCTAAAACATGGCCTAAAACAAGGTTAGCAAGTTTCACTTGCCTGGTACCGAGGTTGTTGATCGTCGAGTCAAGATCGCTATTCTACGGGGATTTGGGTTGGCTGTTATGGCAAAACAGAAAATCAGAGTTTGAGAGTTCTAATCCGGATTGCATTGGAATCCTATAACGTCTAGTAATCCATTTTTAATTAGGGTTTTCTAATTTACAGTGTGGGTTTATGGAAATTAAAGATAGATCACTAACCATTTCGAAGCGAAGATCGAGACGCCTACGGATCTATCTGCAAGTAGGAGAAGATCTCGCTGGATTCCGGATTGCCGTCGCCAAATCGGATCTAGCACGGCAACGGAAGAAGCGATCCCGAAGAACTACGGTTGAAAAGAATTCCTCGCAGCGGCTAAACAGCAGATCTGGAGAATGGAGTTCGTAGGGAAAAATCTGGAGCAAAAAGGAGAATTTAGAGTTTTCGGGGTCGGTCGACGGCCTACGGGGTGGTGCCGGTGCAATGGAGGGTGAGATGGAGCACGGGAGGATAAGGAATGGCAAGAGGAAGGTTGGGGGATGATTGGGGAAGAAGGTCGGCTAAGAGAAGTGAAGAAAGAATAGAAAACGCATAGGGTTTAAATAAAAATAAAAACGGCGGCTACGACTTAACCTAGGGTTTCTGGGTCAATTTAGTCGGTCAGTGAAGAGTGGTCGACCGACTAGTTTGGGAACTAGTCGGTCGGTCGTCAAACTGAGACCGACTAAAAGCAAACAGTGAACAGGGTTGGTACAGGGTAGACATAGTTAGTCGGTCTGTGAAGGCTCGTCAACCGACTAGTTTGGAAACTAGTCGGTCGGTGATTGTTCATAGACCGACTAAGGGTAAAATTAGATAGATATTAAGTACTGAGAGTTAGTCGGTCAGAGAAAGAATTCTAACCGACTAGTTTGGGAACTAGTCGGTCGGTAGATGTTCTTTGACCGACTAACTACAAACAGTAACTCGGCTGTTCAGAAGAACTCAGAATTAGTCGGTCTGAGCACAAGTTCTAACCGACTAGTTTGGGAACTAGTCGGTCGAAGAATATGCTTAGACCGACTAAACGTAAACAGTAACTTAGCTGAAATTATTAAGATGAACTAGTCGGTCTGTGAAGTGTTGCCGACCGACTAGATTGCAATCTAGTCAGTTGGCTCTCCTTCATGAACCCACTAAGATGCACCAGAAGTGCCGAATCGAAGCGCGAAGTTTCGGGAAGATTCCTATGGCCTCTAGGATCACTCTAGCTCTAAGATATGGATGCTATGAAGCTCATCGTAAGAATACTTACTCCAAGCCCCTTCGAGATATGCTACGGAAGATAAAAGATCAGAAGAAACCGAACAAAAACGTCTGACGGAGAAAAGCACACAAGGAGAGAACATCCATAATTTATATAATAGTCATTACAAAACCAGTCGTTACATCCTCCCCACCTTAAGAAAAATTCCGCCCTCGGAATTTCCTAACACTCACGTGTCAGGGAACAAAAGTGGGTAACGCTCTCTCATCTCGTCTTCTCTATCCCAAGTAGACTCTCCTGGCGAGCCGTGTCGCAACATCACCCTAACAAGATCGACTATCTTGTTCCGGAGTGACTTCTGACGCCTATCCAAAATCTACACTGGCTGCTGGTCATACGTCAGATCGGGGCGAACGGTGATCTCCGAGAAATCCACAGCGTGAGATGGATCGCTGATGTACCGGCGAAGCTACGACACATGGAAGACATCGTGAACTCCTTCCAAAGATGGCGGCAAGGCTAAGCGGTAGGCTACCTCGCCAACTCTCTCCAGAATGTCAAGCGGTCCAATGTATCTCGGGCTCAGCTTCCCCCGTTTCCCAAAGCGAATCACTCCTCGATTCGGGGAAATCTTCAAGAACACATGGTCACCTGGCTGAAACTCCAAAGGACGCCGTTTAGCATCAGCCCAATGCTTAAAACGGTCCTGAGCAATCCTCAGCCTTTCCCGTATGTTCCTCACAACATCCACAGCCTCCACGATCATCTCAGGTCCTAACAGCTCCCGATCTCCAATGTCATCCCAGCTTAGTGGCGATCGACATTTCTTCCCGTATAGCGCGGCAAAAGGTGCAATGACAATACTCGACTGGTAGCTGTTATTGTAGGCAAACTCAACAAGGTGGAGATGATCCTCCCAAGATCCCTTGAAGTCCAACATACACGCCCTCAGCATGTCTTCCAAGATCTGGATCGTCCTCTCGGACTGGCCATCCGTCTGCGGATGGTACGTCGTGCTGAAACTCAGACTCGTACCCAAACTCTTCTGCAGACTCTGCCAGAACTGAGATGTGAACCTCGTGTCTCTGTCCGACATGATACTCACATGGACTCCGTGAAGTCGCACGATCTCCTGTACGATTCATGTTACATCACCATCTAAACTAGGAAAAGGAAATTAAAACAGAGAGTAAAAAAAATTTACCTCCATATATCTCCTCGCTAGCGCCTCAGTGGACTGTCCTACTCGGAAAGGAATAAAGTGCGCGGATTTGGTTAATCAGTCTACGATCACCCAAATCATGTCATTCTGCTTCGGACTCCGAGGTAGTCCAGTCACGAAGTCCATAGTGATGTGTTGCCACTTCCATTCCGGAATCGGAAGCGGTTGTAGCAACCCTGCCGTACGCTGATGCTCCACCTTTACCTGCTGGCAAACCAGACACTTGGCTACACTCCGAGCCACACTCCTCTTCATACCATGCCACCAATAGTTTAGGCGAAGATCCTGGTACATCTTGGTCCCACCAGGATGCACAGAATACGACGAACTGTGCGCCTCAATCAACAACTCCTCTCTGATGTCTCCAGCTGGCACACACAACCTGGCTCCAAATCTCAATGAGCCATCCTCATGAATCAAGAAATCAGTCTACAGACCGGCTTCCACCAGCTCCCAAATCTTCACCAACTTCGGGTCTCCAGCCTGTCCAGCCTTGATCCTATCCACGATCGTCGACTGTATCTGCATACACATCAACGAAGAAGCCTCTCCAGGAAGAACAATTTCAATACCGGACTCGCAAAAATCTTGCTGCAATCTCCACTGCGAAGTCAACAACATCACCGCTGGAAGTCTACTCAGTGCATCCGGAACCACATTCACCTTGCCAGGGTGATACTGCAAATCGATCTTATAATCTGCCATGAGCTCCAACCACCGACGCTGTCACATGTTGAGCTCCTTCTGAGTAAAAATGTACTTCAAGCTTTTGTGATCGGTGAAGATCTTCACCTTCTCACTCAGCAGGAAGTGCCTCCAAATCTTCAGCGCAAACACGACAGCGGCCAACTCCAAATCGTGTGTCGGGTAATTCTTCTCATGAGCCTTAAGCTGACGAGAAGCATACACGACCACGTGCCCATGCCGATGCAATACACAACCGAGACCCTTGCCGGAAGCATCGTAAAAAATCTCGAATCCTCCACTCCGATCAGGCACAGCAAGAACAGGGGCAGTCGTCAACCTCTCCTTCAGAACACCAAAAGCCTTCTCACAATCATTAGTCCAAACATAAGATACATCCTTCCGCGTCAGTCTGGTCATCGGCTCAGCAATACGGGAGAAGTCCTTAATGAACCGCCGATAATAACCAGCCAATCCAAGGAAACTCCGGATCTCAGACGCTGACTGCGGAGCAGGCCACTCCCTGATAGCATTAATCTTCTCGGGGTCCACCAAAATACCATCTCCAGTCACCACATGCCCGAGAAAAGCAACTCTGTCTAGCCAAAACTCGCACTTGGAATACTTAGCATACAACCGATGCTTTCTCAAGATCTCCAATACTGTCCTCAAGTGCAATGCATGCTCCTCCTCTGACTTCGAGTAGATCAGAATGTCGTCAATGAAGATAACGACAAACTTGTCTAAAAAGTCATAGAAGATCAAGTTCATCAGATTCATAAAAACTGCGGGTGCGTTGGTTACACCGAAAGGCATAACCACGAACTCGTAGTGTCCATACTTCGTCCTGAACACTGTCTTCGGAACATCTTCCTTCCTCACCTTCAGCTGATGATAACCACTCCTCAGATCCAACTTAGAGAATACCCTCGATCCTCCAAGCTGATCAAAGATGTCATCAATGTGAGGCAATGGATATCGATTCTTGACGGTCACCGCATTCAACTCCCGGTAGTCCACACACATGCGACGCGAATCGTCCTTCTTCTTCACCAGCAATACCGGTGCTCCCCACGGAGACACACTGGGATTTATGTAACCCTTCTGAAGTAGTTCGTCCAGCTGCTTCCGCAATTCCTCCAATTCTGCTGGTGCCATGCAATAGGGTGCCTTCGAGATAGGCTGCGCTCCCGGAATGAGATCGATCGAAAACTCGAGGGCTCGATCGGGCGGCAATACAGGCATCTCCTCAGGGAAGACGTCGTCGAAGTCACGCACTACCGTAGGTCAACACTGCTCCATCTGCATAGCAATGATCTCCACCGGTTTGGCCCGAAACTTGACTGGACCAAGCAAATTACTGCCACGGCTGAACTTGAACACCGGATGTCCAGGGATCTCGAACACCACCTTCTTCCTCTGACAATCGATCGTGGCGTAGAAACTTCCAAGCCAGTCCATCCCAAGGACGTCATCATAGTTGATGATGTCGTGGACGATGAAATCAGTGTAGAGCTCATGTCCGCAGACCACCAAAGGGCAAGAATTGCAACCACAATGTACCGAGACCACGCCATTTCCTGTAACGATATTCCAACTCTTGGGAAGAGAGGAAGTCGACAAGGAATGCTTCTCCACGAAGCTCCGGGATATAATGCACATCGATGCACCAGAGTCGAAGAGGACTCGTGCAGGAAATGTGCAAACCAAAATCACACCTAACAGACAGTCTAACAATCAAATTCTATTCTAGCATACATAACAAGAAATCAAACAAATTCCAACAAACAAGACGATCTAAGAAAGAACAACTAGGTTGAGAGTTACCTGCAATAACCTCGTCCACCACCTCAGTCTCAACTGTAGTCATCAGGAAAGCCTGCCTCCTTGGCTGAACAGCCTGCTGAAAAGCCTGCCTCTGTGGAACGAGAGGCGCTCCACGTCCAGCAGGTACAGGTGCCCTCTGTGGCAACGGCTGAGCTGCAACAGGTCCCTTCCACAGCTGCTTGGACTTCGGGCAGTCTCTCATGGTATGCACAGGATCACCACAAACTAAGCACTGTCCCAACATCTTCTGACATTGATCCTTGACATGCCCAGTCTTGCCACAGAAATGGAAAGTCTTCAGAGTAGGAGGTCCTCCGGGCCTCTTGAACTGTACCGACTGATTGGGCCTGAACCCTGGTCTCATCACTGTCCTGGCCTGCTCCACAGGCCTCTTCCCAGCTCCAGAAGCACATCCTCTCTTCTGGTTCATGATCTACTCCTGCCTCTTCACTGCAACCAGCACCTTCTGATAGGACTCCAAATCAGAAGAAGTCACAAAGCTCTGAAGATCCAAAGAAAGTCCCTGTAGAAACCTCTGGGCTCTCTCATCAGCATCCTGCACGATCTTCGGTACGAAACGACTCAGCCTGGTGAAATCCTGGTGGTACTGGTCCACCGTCAAGCTCCCCTGCTTCAGGTCGATGAAGCGCTGCTCCATCTCCCTCCTGGCAGCCTTCGGAAAGTACTCCTCATCGAATCTGGACTTGAAGGTAGCCCAAAATATCGGCTCCTCAAGCATCTCCTCCTCGGCATCCCACCAGTTCCGAGCATTATCTTTAAGCTGCCTCTTTGCCAAGTCAACCCATCCAGTCGGGTCGACCTTCGACATCTTCAGGTTGTCATCCATGTTCCTAGTCCACTCATCCGCATCTAGGGGTCCTTCGGTCCCATCAAAGTAAGCGGGGCCCAGCTCCCAAAACTGCTTCGCTCATGGCTCGAAGTGAGGGACATTCTGGACAGGCTGCGCTGCTCGAGTAGGCGGAACATTCCGGGCATTCTGCAGCATCCCCTGCTGCACGTGCATCATCTGATGCATCATCCACATAATCTCCCCGTTGGTGGGATCTCGATCCGGCTCCTCGACGCGAGGGGGCACACCACCACCAGCACGGGTATTCCGTCTTCCAGCCATCTAATGTCACAGAAAATGAAGCAAAATCAGACTCTTAACCCTATGACTCAGGTGTCGAAATTGTTTATCGGACATTCTATAATTTCTTATCGTTGTTCCGATTAGGTCACAGTTACAGAGGTGACCTGCATGGGCCACCAACAAAACCTGTCACGACCCGCTTCCCTAAAATGGAGGCGAGGCGAGACGAGGCCCGCTCAGGCTTGGAGCTGTGAGGCCCCAGCCTGTAAAGCGTCTGAAATATACATACAGGTCCCTGTAATGTGACATCGGAGCAAAGATAACAATAATAGAAAAGAGGCAGATAAATAAATTATTCATCTCAAAGTCCAGATAAATTTCAACAACCACAGAAATGCCACCAGGCAACAAAAGAGTCTAAAGGAAAAGGCCCAGCAAGGCCAACAAGGAAACAACTAACAAAATGGTGCTACTCACCGACAACCACAACAACTAATAAGAACTGCGAAGGAATACTAGGACTGGTCACCGGTGTCCTCGTACTCAACGTCAACGTCAGCTGTGGGATCAGGCACGAACTCTACGAACTCGTCGCCCTCAACAGCAATCTCTGGCTCAGCAACTAACATGCGTCACCCAAAGAGAAGGGGCACATGTCAGCAAAGTCTACAAGACTTTGTGCAAGGAAACTAAAGGAAAGTAGAAACAACCTAGCAGTTCTAGAGTATAGTATGACATGGCATCTTATGCAATGAGAACAACAAGTAAAGTAACAGCAGTTTATGACATGGCATGATTTGCAGCATGGCAGGTAAAACATGACATGGAAACGTTTAACATGGCATGGAACAATTTAACATTCACAAGGACAAGTACAAGTATGTAAGCACGTCGTGCACAGAGATTCCGCCCTTTGGCTAGAGTGGCTGTACGGGCCAACTCTTACGCTCAAGTGACCATTTATCCCTACCCCTCCACGTGTATCGAGCCAGGGCTTTACCCCCGAACATGGAATGCTCGCTTCTGGATCACAAGCCAGGAAGTGTTTTAACAAGTATGGCGTAGGGTTATGCCGGCATATCGGGTGCCTAGCCGGAAACACGGATTTGTACAAGGATTTGTAGCGTGTGCTACGATGCAACATTCAAACAGATGACATGTAAAATGGATGCTCATGATAAATATTCGAATAGAGATTTGCGTACCGTTAAAAAAATTAAACATGATAGGCAATGCATGACATGACATGACAAGGGCAATTCTAGCTTCGTTGTCAAGCTAGAATTTGAATTTGCGCCTAGACCGCTATCATTTCACGGTCTAGTCTCTTTCATGCTAGAACAAAGTAATGGCCTAAAACATGGCCTAAAACAAGGTTGGCAAGTTTCACTTGCCTGGTACCGAGGTTGTTGATCGTCGAGTCAAGATCGCTATTCTACGGGGATTTGGGTTGGCTGTTATGGCAAAACAAAAAATCAGAGTTTGAGAGTTCTAATCCGGATTGCATTGGAATACTATAACGTCTAGTAATCCATTTTTAATTCGGGTTTTCTAATTTACAGTGTGGGTTTAGGGAAATTAAAGATAGATCACTAACTGTTTACGAAGCGAAGATCGAGACGCCTACGGATCTGCAGGTAGGAGAAGATCTCGCTGGATTCCGGATTGCCGTCGCCAAATCGGATCTAGCACGTCAACGGAAGAAGCGATCCCGAAGAACTACGGTTGAAAAGAATTCCTCGCAGCGGCTAAACAGTAGATCTGGAGAATGGAGTTCGTAGGGAAAAATCTGGAGCAAAAAGGAGAATTTAGGGTTTTCGGGGTCGGCCGGCAGCCTACGAGGTGGTGCCGGCGCAATGGAGGGTTAGATGGAGCACGGGAGGATGAGGAATGGCAAGAGGAAGGTTGGGGGATGATTGGGAAAGAAGGTCAGCTAAGAGAAGTGAAGAAAGAATAGAAAACACATAGGGTTTAAATAGAAATAAAAACGTCGGCTACGACTTACCCTAGGGTTTCTGGGTCAATTTAGTCAGTCAGTGAAGAGTGGTCAACCGACTAGTTTGGGCACTAGTCGGTCGGTCGTCGAACTGAGACCGACTAAAAGCAAACAGTGAACAGGGTTGGTACAGGATAGACATAGTTAGTCGGTCTGTGAAGGCTCGTCAACTGACTAGTTTGGAAACTAGTCGGTCAGTGATTGTTCATAGACCGACTAAGGGTAAAATTAGATAGATATTAAGTACTGAGAGTTAGTCGGTCAGAGAAAGAATTCTAACCGACTAGTTTGGGAACTAGTCGGTCGGTAGATGTTCTTTGACCGACTAACTACAAACAGTAACTCGGCTATTCAGAAGAACTCAGAATTAGTCGGTCTGAGCACAAGTTCTAACCGACTAGTTTGGGAACTAGTCGGTCGAAGAATATGCTTAGACCGACTAAACATAAACAGTAACTTAGCTAAAATTATTAAGATGAACTAGTCGGTCTGTGAAGTGTTGCCGACCGACTAGATTGTAATCTAGTCAGTTGGCTCTCCTTCATGAACCCACTAAGATACACCAGAAGTGCCGAATCGAAGCGCGAAGTTTCGGGAAGATTCCTATGGCCTTTAGGATCACTCTAGCTCTAAGATATGGATGCTATGAAGCTCATCGTAAGAATACTTACTCCAAGCCCCATCGAGATATGCTACGGAAGATAAAAGATCAGAAGAAACTGAACGAAAACGTCTGACGAAGAAAAGCACGCAAGGAGAGAACATCCATAATTTATATAATAGTCATTACAAAACCAGTCGTTACACCTTTTATTTTTAATATCGTTTCTCGTCATCGAAATTGTGATCCGTCTTCTCCATCTTCTTTATCTCATCGTTCCGGTCACCCCAGTATTTATTTTTCAATTTTCGGACTTCGTTTGATCTAATTTCACTTTTTGGCCCAACCCATTGTATTTTAACCCTATGTTTCATATGAAACATTTTTCCCTAGTATTTTATTTTAATCCCTATAACATTCTTTGACTCAGCCCACTTTATTTGACTGCACACAAACCCATGCGAGGGTGAGAGAGAGAGAGATGAGTGTTGGGGCTTTCTAATATTTTGTTTAAAACAAACTTTTTAACAAAAACCACACAACTATAAGCTTAGCCCACGTTTCTCAGCCTCCCCTACTCACGTGCCTCCCCCTATAAAGCTTTTAAACCTAGGCTTAGGTTTTTTTCACAGCTACTCGTTTCAAAGCTGCCGCCCTAACTCTATACTCACGCAAAAACGCAAACACCGCCCGTGAAGCAGCAGCAGCCCGCAAACACCCCGCACCGCCGCTTCTTCGCGTTCTCCGGCCAAGCAGCCACTACCGACGACTCCTTTCACCTTCCCCAACTCCCCTCCTCCCTCATCTCCGCTGTGGTCCGCCGTTCTCTGCCGGAAGCTACCGCAATTCGCTGCAGAACCCGCAGCAACACCTCGCAACAGCCGCAGCAGCTAGCAGCGCTACAACGGGCCGCCACCTGACCTCGCCGTGGGTCCCCTCTGACCCCCTACGCCGTTGCTTCACCTCCCGCGGCCGCTCCTCAGCCGCTTTGCCTTGAAACAGTGAAGGAGCTCGCTGTTTTGGTGTTTTACCGACGTACCATCGTGTCGTATCGTCGCTTCATCTCCTACTCGCTGTTGGGATCTTCCATCAGCCCCTACATCTCCTAGGGGTGTTTTCTGATGTCACGAACACCTCCTATGATGCTCAACGTCGTAGACTTTGCGTGCGTCAAGCCGTTCGTTCCGGTTAGTTGATACGGCTTCCCGGAAGCCGTAGAAATGCCTACCGGCACCCTACTCGCTGTTGGAATCTTGATCGTTGATCTGGACGCTGCCCGAGGATTGGCGAGCGTGGAATCTTGATTGGAATATGGATTTGGAGCGCGTTCTATTTATTCCAACCCCTGAGGATTGGCGAGCGTGGAAACTTGATTGGAATCTGGATTTGGAGCGCGTTCTATTTATTCCAACCCCTGGCGTCACTATCCGACGCCAGTGTAGCTTTTGCGTCGTGTTAAGGTAACGTTCTGCACTTTTAGGACCCCCAACCCAACCCTGTTAAACAAGATAAAAATCGGTATTTTGGTTGTCTGATAATTCACTAATGAAGATAACTTAAATTGGGACTGTAGGCTGGTGGATCCGAGAACATAGGTAGGCTGGACTGGTTGGACGATATTTGCTGGACGTTTGAATTCAGGCAAGTGAAACTTGCCAATTAGTGCTTTAGGCCATGTCTTAGGCCATTTTCTTTCTTTAGGCATAAAAGAGACTAGGCGACGAAATGATACTCGCCTAGACGCAATTTTAAGATCTAGCTTGACAACGAAGCTAGATCTGTCACCCTGCCATGCCATTCATGCATATCTGCCTGTCACATTTAATTTTTGTAACTGCATGCTTTTTTACTTGTACTCTGCCTGGCACGTTTAAATTCCTTAACTGTACGCATTTAAATTACAACTTGCCATGCCATGTCATCTATGTTTGAGTGTTGCATTCGTAGCACACGCTACTATACTTGTACTTCCTTGTTCAGGCTAGGCACATACTTTTGCGGACACAACCCTATGCCAAATACACTTCCTGGCTCGTGATCCAGAAGCGAGCATTCCATGTTCGGGGGTAAAGCCCTGGCTCGATACACGTGGAGGGGTAGGTATAAGCGATCACTTGAGCTTAGGAGTTGTCCCGCGCAGCCACTCTAGCCAAAAGGCGTAATCTCTGAGCACGACGTGTTTACTTGACTTGTGAATTCCATGTGTTTGTTTAGTAGCTTCGCTACCCATGCCTTGATGTACTTGTGCCTTGTTAAACTTACTGCCATGTCATACATGTTGCATTTATTTAATTGTTGCATCCATTCAGTAAAATGACATGTAATCGCACTTTTTAGAACTGCTAGGTTGCTTTACTTTCCTTTTAGTTTCCTTGCACAAAGTCTTTATAGACTTTGCTGACATGCACCCTCGTCTCTTTGGGTGTCGCATGTTAGTTGCTGAGCCAGAGTCCGTTGTTGAGGACGAGGAGTACGTGGACATAGAGCGTGGGTCCACAGCTGACGTGGAGTACGAGGACACCGGCGACCAGTCGTAGAGTTTTCCTTTGTCGTTACTTTGCTTAGTCTGTTTTTAGGTTGTTGGTGAGTAGCACCTTTCTTTATGTACGTTGTTTACTTTTGTTGGCCATGCTATGGCCTTTTAGACTCTTTTCTTTTAGCCTGGTGGCTTTTCTGGGATGTTGAAATTTATTGTGGACAATCTGAGATTGGTTATTGTATGTCTCTTTCTTTATTATTATTTTTGTTCCGTATCGCACTTGCAGGGACCTCTACTCGGTTTAAATCCAGACGCTTTACAGACTGGAGCCTCACAGCTCCAAGTCTGAGCAGACCTCATCACGCCTCGCCTCCATTTTAGAGAAGCGGGTCGTGACAGGTTCTGTTGGTGGCCCATGCATGTCCTCTTGCCACTGCAAATTATCGGAACAACGATAATAATTATAGAATGTCCATGAAATAAATTAAAACATCCAAGTCTCAAGCTTTGAGTCTAATTTAATTCGTTTTCTATGTCATTAGATGGCTGGAAAACGACAGACCCGAGATGGTGATGGGCCCGCCGGTGATGCGGTGCCAGATAGAGAGCCCACCAATGCTGAGATCATGAAGATGATGCATCAGATGATGTAGGTGCAGCATGGTATGCTTCAGAATACCCAGAATGCCCCTCGCTTCGAGCCGGGCGCGAAGCAATTTCGGGAGCTGGGCCCGACTTACTTTGATGGATCTGAAAGACCGTTGGCTGTAGAGGAGTGGATCCGGAATACTGAGGATAATCTGAAGATGTCGAAGAACAACCCAGCTGGATGGGTTGAGTTGGTGAAGAAGCAGCTCAAGGATAATGCCCGCAGCTGGTGGGATGCAGAAGAGGAGCTGTTGGTGAAGCCGATACCTTGGGCTACTTTCAAGTCCAGGTTCGATGAGGAGTACTTTTCGAAGGCTGCCAGGAGGGAGATGTTGCAGTGATTCATTGATCTGAAGCAGGAAGATCTCTCGGTGGACCAGTATCATCAGGAGTTCACCAGGCTGAGTCGCTTCGCACCGAAGATGATGGAGGATGCTGAGGAGAAAGCTCAGAGGTTTCTGCAGGGTCTTTCCCTAGACTTGCAGAGCCTGATGTCTTCGTCGGATTTGGAGTCTTATCAGAATTTGCTGGTAGCTGCTAGGAGGCAGGATTTGATTGCGAGGCAGAAAAGAGGACAGACTTCTGGAGCTAGAAAGAGGCCTATGGAGCATGCCAAAGGAGTGGTTAGGCTGGGTTCAAGCCTAACCAGTCGGTGCAGTTCAAGAGGCCAGGTGGGCCTACTCTGAAAACTTGCCATTTCTACGGCAAGACTGGGCATGTCAAGGAGCAGTGCAGGAAGATGTTGGGACAGTGCCTTGTTTGTGGAGATCCTGCTCATGTCATGAAGGTTTGCCCAAAGTCTAAACAGCCTTGGAGAGGACCAGTTGCAGCTCAGCCGTTGCAGCAGAGAGCACATGTACCTGCTGGACGTGGAGCACCTCTCATTCCCCAGAAGCAGGCATTTCAGCAGGCTATGCAGCCGAGGAGGCAGGCTTTCCTGATGACTGCAGTTGAGGCTGAGACCGAGGATGAGGTTATTACAGGTAACCCTCAGTATAGTTGCTTCTTTTCCTTAGTTGATCTTATTCGTTAATATTTGTTTGTTTCTTGAATATGATATGTTTGCTAGAGTAGGATTTGATTGTTAGATTGTTTGTTAGGTGTGATTTTGGTATGCACATTTCCTGCACGAGTCCTCTTCGACTCTGGTGCATCGATGTGCATTATATCTCGGAGCTTCGTGGACAAGCATTCCTTGTCGACTTCCACTCTTCCCAAGAGTTGGGATATTGTTACAGGGAATGGCGTGATCTCGGTGCATCGTGGTTGCAATTCTTGTCCGTTGGTGGTCTGTGGACATGAGCTTTACGCTGACTTTATCATCCACGACATCATCAACTATGATGCCGTCCTTGGGATGGACTGGCTTGGGAGCTTCTACACCACGATCGATTGTCGGAGGAAGAAGGTGGTGTTTGAGATCCCAGGTCATCCGGTGTTTGAGTTCAGCCGAGGCAGCAGTTCGCTTGGTCCTGTCAGGTTTCGGGCCAAGCCGATGGAGATCGTTGCTATGCAGATGGAGTAGAGTAGACCAGCTGTGGTGCGAGAACTCGACGACATCTTCCCTAAGGAGATGTCTGGACTGCCGCCCGATCGAGCTCTCGAGTTTTCGATCGATCTTATTCCGGGAGCACAGCCTATTTCGAAGGCGCCGTATCGTATGGCTCCAGCTGAGTTGGAGGAGTTGTGTAGGCAGATGGATGAGCTTTTACAGAAGGGTTACATTAATCCCAGTGTGTCTCCGTGGGGAGCACCGGTGCTGCTGGTGAAGAAGAAGGATGGTTCGCGACGCATGTGCGTGGACTACAGGGAGCTGAATGCCGTCACCGTTAAGAATCGATATCCATTGCCTCGTATAGATGATATCTTTGATCAGCTTAGAGGATCGAGAGTGTTCTCTAAGTTGGATCTGAGTAGTGGCTGTCACCAGCTGAAGGTGAGGAAGGAAGATATTCAGAAGACAGCGTTCAGGACGAAGTATGGTCACTACGAGTTCGTGGTTAGGCCCTTCGATGTAACCAATGCGCCCATAGTTTTTATGAACTTGATGAATCTGATCTTCTATGACTTGCTAGATAAGTTTGTCGTTATCTTTATTGACGACATCCTGATCTATTCAAAGACGGAGGAAGAGCATGCGTCGCACTTGAGGACGGAATTGGAAATTTTGTGGAAGCATCGTTTGTATGCTAAGTATTCCAAGTGCGAGTTCTGGCTTGATAGGGTCGCTTTTCTTGGACACGTGGTGTCAGGAGCTGGGATATCGGTGGATCTTGAGAAGATTAAGGCTATCAGAGAGTGGCATGTTTCGCAGTCAGCGTCTGAGATCCGGAGTTTCCTTGGGCTTGCAGGTTATTATCGGTGCTTCATTAAGGACTTCTCCTGTATTGATGAGCCGATGACCAGACTGACGTGGAAGGATGTACCTTTTGTTTGGTCTGATGATTGTGAGAAGGCTTTTGGTGTTCTGAAGGAGAGGTTGACGATTGCCCCTGTTCTTACTGTGCCTGATCGGAGTGGAGGGTTCGAGATCTTTTGTGATGCTTCTGGCAAGGGTCTCGGTTGTGTGTTGCACCAACATGGGCACATGGTTGCGTATGCTTCTCGTCAGCTTAAGGCTCATGAGAAGAATTACCCGACGCACGACTTGGAGTTGGCTGCAGTCGTGTTTGCACTGAAGATTTGGAGGCACTTCCTGCTGAGTGAGAAGGTGAAGATCTTCACCGATCACAAAAGCTTGAAGTATATCTTTACGCAGAAGGAGCTCAACATGCGACAGCATCGATGGTTGGAGCTCATGGCAGACTACGAGATCGACTTGCAGTATCACCCTGGCAAGGTGAATGTGGTTCCGGATGCGCTGAGCAGACTTCCAGCGGTGATGATGTTGACTTCGCAGTGGAGATTGCAGCAGGATTTTTGCGAGTCTGGTATTGAGATTGTGCTTCCTGGAGAGGTTTCTTCGTTGATGTGTATGCAGATACAGTCGATGATTGTGGATCGGATCAAGGCAGGTCAGGCCGGAGATCCGAAGTTGGTGAAGATTCAGGAGCAGGTAGAAACCGGTCTGCGGACTGACTTCTTGATTCACGGAGATGGTTCGTTGAGGTTTGGAGCCAGGTTGTGTGTGCCAGCTGGAGATATCAGAGAGGAGTTGTTGGTTGGGGCACACAGTTTGCCGTATTATGTGCATCCTGGTGGTACCAAGATGTACAAGGATCTTCGTCTGAACTATTGGTGGCATGGTATGAAGAGGAGTGTGGCTCAGAGCGTAGCCAAGTGTCTGGTTTGCCAGCAGGTAAAAGCGGAGCATCAGCGTACGGCAGGGTTTCTACAACCGCTTCCGATTCCGGAGTGGAAGTGGAAACACATCACTATGGATTTCATGATTGGACTACCTCGGAGTCCGAAGAAGAATGACGCGATTTGGGTGATCGTAGACCGTTTGACCAAATCCGTGCACTTCATTCCCTTCGGAGTAGGACAGTCCACTGAGACGCTAGCGAGGAGATACTTGGAGGTAAATTCTTTTACTCTCCGTTTTATTTCCTTTTCCTAGTTTAGATAGTGATATAACGTGAATCGTGCAGGAGATCGTACGACTTCATGGAGTCCCTGTAAGTATTGTGTCAGACAGAGACATGAGATTCACGTCTCAGTTTTGGCAGAGTCTACAGAAGAGCTTGGGTACGAGTTTGAGTTTCAGCATGACGTACCACCCGCAGACAGATGGCCAGTCCGAGAGGACGATTCAGATTTTGGAGGACATGCTGAGAGCGTGCATGTTGGACTTCAAGGGATCTTGGGAGGATCATCTCCATCATGTGGAGTTCGCCTATAATAACAGCTACCAGGCGAGTATTGGCATGGTGCCATTCACCGCGCTATACGGGAAGAAATGTCGATCGCCACTGAGCTGGGATGACATTGGAGATCGGGAGCTGTTAGGACCGGAGATGATCATGGAGGCTGTGGATGTTGTGAGGAACATTCGGGAGAAGCTGAGGATCACGCAGGACCGTTTCAAGCATTGGACCGATGCTAAACGGAGGCCTTTGGAGTTTCAGCCTGGAGATCACGTCTTTCTGAAGATTTCTCCGAACCACGGAGTTATCCAATTTGGGAAGAGAGGCAAGCTGAGTCCGAGGTACATTGGGCTGTTTGATGTCCTGGAGAGAGTTGGAGCTGTGGCTTATCGCTTGGTTTCTGTCCCATGCTGTGGATTTCTCGGAGATCACGGTTCGTCCGGATCTGTCATATGATCAGCAGCCAGTTGAGATTTTGGATCGACGGCAGAAGCAACTGAGGAATAAGACCGTCGACTTGGTTCGAGTGCAGTGGCGTCATGGTTCCCCTGGGGAGTCCACCTGGGAGCGTGAGGATGATATGAGAGAGCGCTTTCCGCACTTGTTTTGGAGCAGTGATTGATGTTGATTCCGAGGACAGAATCATTCATAAGGTGGGGAGGATGTAACGGTCTGTTTTCGCTTATACGCTTTGCCGTACACGTAGTCTTCTGCGTGCACGTATTATTTTAGACGTTGTCTGTACCCGAACCCTATGGTGTGATATGTCGTTATGATCGTCTCTAAGAGTATTAAATTGTGGTGTTGATTTGGAACGTCATTTCATGGGTCGTTCTTCCACGATTTGATCTTATTTGACGAGACGTCGCGATTTTCACTTTTGTCACGAGGCCTTTTGTCACGCACCACTTCCCTAAAATGGAGGCGAGACGTGAAAAGGTCCGCACGAGAGTGGGGCTGTGAAGCTCCAAACCCGATAAGCGTCAATTAAACATAAGCAGGTCCCTGTAACCACAAACGGAACAACAATAATAACACAAGGAGAGATAGAAATAAAATTCTCATATCCCATAATTGTCCAACATGAAAGGTAAGTTCGACATCCAGAAAAGCCACCAGGCTAAAAGAAAGAGTCTAAAGGCCCAGAACATGGCCAACAAAAGCAACGATGTAACAAAGTATGGGTGCTACGCACCGACAACAAAATAGTAGCCTAAACAAAAGGGAAAACACAACGAAGACACTAGGACTGGTCCCCAGTGTCCACGTACTCCCCGTCAAACACAAGCTCGGGCTCGGCGTCAGCAAACACCTCGTCCTCAACGGGGTACTCAGGCTCAGGATCTAACATGTGTCACCCAAAAGAGTAAAGGGGCACATGTCAGCAAGTCTAAAAGACTTGGGCAAGGAAACTGAAAGTAAGGCAACTAGCAACCTAGCAGTTATAGTATGCATGACATGGCGGTTATAACATGAGTGCACAAGCAAGACATGGCTAGACAATAAGTACAAGAGAACGAATATCGGGACAAGACAAGAGTAGCCAAGCTACTAACATTCTCAATCATTTCACTAGTCACGTTTCAAGTTGTTCGTAGATGTTTACGCCTTACAGCTGAATGGTTCGGCATTCACGCTGATTGGCCGCTTAACACTACCCCCAAACCCAGAGTTTACGCCTTACAACTGCAGTTGCTGATCAGGCAGACTCCCAGTTGAATGACCGATTAACTCTTACCCCATCCCACACGTAAACAAGCTAGGGTCCCTGTACATGAGCCCAGTAAATGAGCCAGGGTTGCCCCGCACGGGAGCTTGTCTTCCTAATTCACGATTCAATTTCGAGCGTTGGGGTTAGCAACTCATTATGCTCGCTTCTGGTCACGAGCCAGGAAGTACAAGTATTGTAGCATGTGCTACGCAATCACGGGAACATTTAAAGAATGCAATGACATGACAATTAATTCGCGTACCGGTAATTGAAATTAAACATGGCATGATAGTTGTGCAACATGATAAATGTCGGATCTAGCTTCGTTGTCAAGCTAGTCCTAAATTTGCGCCTAGGCGAGTATCATTTCGTCGCCTAGTCTCTTTTACGCCTACAACAAGCAAATGGCCTAAAACATGGCCTAAACCCTAAGTGGCAAGTTTCACTTGCCTAGCACCGAGGATGACGATCACGAGGGTTCGTCTCACGGATTCTAATCTATGGGGAAATCGCTGTCATGGGGAGACAAACATCAAAACAACATTCATTACATTAGGGTTTCACAAAACACAACGGGTTATGAAAACACCAAGAGATCGATTATTACCGTATATGGAACAGGAGAATAACGCCGAGCAACCACGGCGACGGAAGAAATGCTCCGGGGAACCTAGGGTTCAGATCTGGAAATGATTGGAGAAGTTTGGAGAAATAGGGTTTTGGGGGATTTTGGGGATTTGATGAGATTTTGAGGAAGATGAGAGGTAGAATGTGTTAAGGGAGAGTTTGGATGATGGATTTTGGGCTTGGGATGAAAGAATAAGGGTTTGAGGTGGAAGGGGGCTCAATGTGGGAGAAACTAGGGTTTTAGGTCAGGAGGAAGAAGAAGAAAACGTTTGGAGGGGTATTTATAGAGTTTGGTGGCGGCTAGGGCAAAACTAGGGTTTTCTGCACTGCTTAGTCGGTCAAAGAACTACTGTTGAGTGACTAGTTTGAGATCTAGTCGGTCGATAAACGTTCCTAGACCGACTAAGAGTAAACAGTAACTCGGCTGTACAGAAGAACTAAGAATTAGTCAGTCTGAGTACAAAACTTAACCGACTAGTTTAATAACTAGTCGGTCGAAAGATGAACTTAGACCGACTAAGAAGGAACAGTAACTAGTATCAAAAATAGTTGATGAGTTAGTCGGTTGAAGAAGCATTGCCGACCGACTAGTTTGCAACCTAGTCGGTCAACCAACATTCTTAGAAAGCCAACTAGTCGTTCAAGAAGGCTTGCTGACCGACTGGATCGTCATCTAGTCGGTCGGTGCCCCTTCTTACACCGGCTAACGTGCACCAAAATTTCCGATATGGAGCGCGGAGCTCCGGGATCGATTCCTGAGACTCCTAGGCTTGATCTAACAATAAGATATGACCGATACGAAGCCCGTCACGAATGACTTACTCCGAAATCGACGATCCTAAGGAAGAAACGAGAAAACACGACGAAACGATCGAAAATGAAAGTTACGGAAACGAAAACCACATATAAGGAGAAAATCCACCAAAACATATAATATAATATAATATATCCAGATACATGAAAACCAGTCGTTACATCCTCCCCAACTTAAGAAAAATTCCGTCCTCGGAATTTCCCAACACTCACGTGTCCGGGAACAAAAGTGGGAAACGCTCTCGCATCTCATCCTCATTCTCCCAAGTAAACTCTCCAGGTGAGCCGTGTCGCCACATCACCCTCACAAGATTGACAACCTTTTTCCGAAGTGACTTCTGACGCCTGTCCAGAATCTGCACTGGCTGCTGGTCATACGTCATATCGGGGCGAATGGTAATCTCCAAAAAATCCACAGCATAAGATGGATCGCTAATGTATCGACGAAGCTGCGACACATGGAAAACATTGTGAACTCCCTCCAAAGATGGCGGCAAGGCTAAGCGGTAAGCTACCTCGCCAACTTTCTCCAGAATGTCAAACGGTCCAATGTATCGTGGGCTCAACTTCCCTTGCTTCCCAAAACGAATCACACCACGATTCGGGGAAATCTTCAAGAACACATGGTCACCCGGCTGAAACTCCAAAGGACGACGTTTAGCATCCGCCCAATGCTTAAAACGGTCCTGAGCAATCCTCAACCTCTCCCGAATGTTCCTGACAATCTCCACAGCCTCCACAATCATCTCAGGTCCCAACAACTCCCGATCACCAACGTCATCCCAACTCAATGGCGATCGACATTTCCTCCCATAAAGAGCGGCGAAAGGCGCCATGCCAATACTCGCCTGGAAGCTGTTGTTGTAAGAAAACTCTACCAGATGTAGATGGGCCTCCCACGAACCCTTGAAATCCAACATGCACGCCCTCAGCATGTCTTCCAAGATCTGAATCGTCCTCTCGGACTGGCCATCCGTCTGCGGATGATACGCCGTGCTGAAACTCAGACGCGTACCCAAACTTTTCTGCAAACTCTGCCAGAACTGAGATGTGAACCTCGTGTCTCTGTCTGACACGATACTCATGGGGACTCCGTGAAGTCGCACAACCTCCTGCACGATTCACGTTACATCACTATCCAAACTAGGGAAAAGGAAATAAAAACGGAGAGTAAGAGAATTTTACCTCCATATATCTCCTTGCTAGCGCCTCAGTGGACTGTCCCACTCGGAAATGAATAAAGTGCGCGGATTTGGTCAATCGATCTACGATCACCCAAATCGCGTCATTCTGCTTCGGACTCCGAGGTAGTCCAGTCACGAAATCCATAGTGATGTGTTGCCATTTCCACTCCGGAATTGGAAGCGGTTGTAGCAACCCGGCCGTACGCTGATGCTCCGCCTTCACTTGCTGGCAAACCAAACACTTGGCCACACTCTGAGCCACACTCCTCTTCATGCCATGCCACCAATAGTTCAGACGAAGATCCTGGTACATCTTGGTGCCACCAGGATGCACAGAGTACGGCGAACTGTGTGCCTCCACCATCAACTCCTCTCTAATATCCCCAGCTGGCACACACAACCTGGCTCCAAACCTTAGCGAGCCATCCTCATGAATCAAAAAGTCAGTCCGCAGACCGGCTTCCACCTGCCCCCGAATCTTCACCAGCTTCGGATCCTCAGCCTGGCCAGCCTTAATCTGATCCACGATCGTCGACTGTACCTGCATGTACATCAACGAAGAAGCCTTCCCAGGAAGAACAATCTCAACACCAGACTCGCAAAAATCATGCTGCAATCTCCACTGCGAGGTCAAAATCATCACCGCTGGAAGCCTACTCAGCGCATCAGGGACCACATTCACCTTGCCAGGGTGAAACTGCAAATCAATATCATAATCCTCCATGAGCTCCAACCATCGACGCTGTCGCATGTTGAGCTCCTTCTGAGTAAAAATATACTTCAAGCTTTTGTGATCGGTGAAGATTTTCACTTTCTCACTCAGCAAGAAGTGCCTCCAAATCTTAAGAGCAAACACAACGGCAGCCAACTCCAAATCATGCGTCGGGTAATTCTTCTCATGAACCTTAAGCTGACGAGATGCATACGCCACAACGTGCCCGTGCTGATGCAGCACGCAACCGAGACCCTTGCCAGAAGCATCGCAAAAGATCTCAAATCCACCGCTGCGATCAGGCACAACAAGAATAGGGGCAGTCATCAGCCTCTCCCTCAAAACACCAAAAGCATTCTCACAATCACCCGACCAAACAAAAGGTATATCCTTCTGCGTCAACCTGGTCATCGGCTCGGCAATACGGGAAAAGTCCTTAATGAAACGCCGATAGTAACCGACAAGTCCAAGGAAACTCCGAATCTCAGATGCAGACGACGGAACAGGCCACTCTCTGATGGCCCTAATCTTCTCGGGATCCACTGAAATACCATCTCCAGTCACCACATGCCCCAGAAAAGCAACTCTATCCAGCCAAAACTCGCAATTCGAAAATTTAGCATACAACCGATGCTTCCTCAAAATCTCCAACACCGTCCTCAAGTGCGAGGCATGCTCTTTCTCCGACTTCGAATAGATCAGAATGTCGTCAATAAAGATAACGACAAACTTATCCAAAAATTCGTAGAAAATCAGGTTCATCAGATTCATGAAAACTGCGGGTGCATTAGTTACGCCGAAAGGCATAACCACAAACTCATAGTGTCCATACTTCGTCCTGAACGCTGTCTTCGGAACATCTCCCTTCTTCACCTTCAACTGATGGTAACCACTCCTCAAATCCAATTTAGAAAACACCCTCGAACCTCCAAGCTGATCAAAAATATCATCGATGTGAGGCAACGGGTATTTATTCTTAATGGTCACCGCATTCAACTCCCGATAGTCCACGCACATGCGACGCGAACCATCCTTCTTCTTCACCAACAGCACCGGTGCTCCCCACGGAGACACACTAGGGTTGATGTAACCCTTCTGCAAAAGCTCATCCAGCTGCTTCCGTAATTCCTCCAACTCAGCGGGTGCCATACGATACGGCGCCTTCGAAATCGGCTGCGCTCCTGGAACAAGATCAATAGAAAACTCTAAAGCTCGATCAGGTGGCAAACCAGACATCTCCTCGGGGAAGACGTCATCAAAATCCCGCACCACAGCTGGCCACTTCAACTCCATCTGCATAGCCACAACCTCCACCGGTCTGGCCCGAAATCTGACAGGACCAAGCGAACTGCTACCACGGTTGAACTCAAATACTGGATGTCCGGGAATCTCGAACACCACCTTCTTCCTCCGACAGTCGATCGTAGCATAGAAGCTCGCAAGCCAGTCCATCCCAAGAACTGCATCATAGTTGATGATGTCGTGGACAATGAAATCAGCATAAAGCTCATGTCCACAGACCACCAACGAGCAAGAATTGCAACCACGATGCACCGAGACCACGCCATTCCCTGTAACGATATTCCAACTCTTGGGAAGAGGGGACGTCGACAAGGAATGCTTCTCCACAAAGCTCCGAGAAATAATGCACATCGATGCACCAGAGTCAAAGAGGACTCGTGCAGGAAATGTGCACACCAAAACCACACCTAACAAGCAATTAACAATCAAACCCTAGTCTAGCAAACAAGCATGTTCAAGCAAACAACACAATCTAACAATCAAAACCAGCTAGGAAAGTAACAGCTAGATTGAGGATTACCTACGATAACCTCATCCACAGCCTCGCTCTCCGCAGCGGTCATCAGAAATGCCTGCCTCCTCGGCAGAATAGCCTGCTGAAAAGCCTGCCTCTGTGGAACAAGAGCCGCTCCACGTCCAGCAGGAACAGACGCTCGCTGCTACAACGGCTGTGCTGCAACAGGTGCCCTCCGCAGCGGATTCGCATGCCGACAATCCTTCGCGACATGAGAAGCATCACCATAAACCAAACACTGGCCCAGAAACTTCCTACACTGATCCTTGATGTGGCCAGGCTTGCCGCAAAAATGGCAAGTCTTCAGAACAGGCCCTCCTGGCCTCTTGAACTGAGCTGTCTGATTAGGCTTGAAACCAGGCCTAACCACCGCCCTGGCATGCTCCATAGGCCTCTTCCCAACACCGGAAACATATCCTCTCCTCTGACTTAGGTTCAGCTCCTGCCTCCTCGCAGCGACCAGAACCTTCTGATAAGAGTCCAGATCAGAGGAAGACACAAAACTCTGGAGCTCCAAAGTAAGTCCCTGCAGGAACCTCTGAGCCCTCTCATCAGCATCCTGCACCATCTTCGGTGCGAACCGACTTAGCCTAGTGAACTCTTGGTGGTACTGATCCACCATCAAGCTCCCTTGCTTCAGATCAATAAAGCGCTGCAGCATCTCCTTCTTCGCAGCCTTCGGAAAGAACTCCTCATCAAACCTGGACTTAAAGGTAGCCCAAGCTATCGGCTCCACCAACATCTTCTCTTCCGCATCCCACCAGTTCCGAGCATTATCCTTAAGTTGCCTCTTTACCAAATCAACCCATCCAGCCGGGGTGATCTTGGCCATCTTCAAGTTATCCTCAATGTTTCGAATCCACTCATCGGCAGCTAGAGGACCCTCAGACCCATCAAAATATGCGGGACCCAGCTCCCGAAATTGCTTCGCTCCCGGCTCGGAGCGAGGGGCATCCGGAAGTGCCCTGGCAGCTCGAGCAAGTGGAGCATTCTGGACTTGCAGGAGCACGCCCTGCTGCACTAGCATCATCTGGATCATCATCCGCATCATCTCCCCGTTGGTAGGTTCCCGTTCAGGCTCCTCATCATGAGGGAGCGCACCACTACCCCCACCACGGGTGATTCACCTTCATGTCATCTAATGACACAGAAAACGAAGCAGATTAGACTCATAGCTTATGACTCGGACGTCGAACTTAGTTTATTGGACGTTCAAATAATATTATAGTTATTCTGATAATCGCAGTTACAGAAGAGGACCTGCATGGGCCACCAACAAAACCTGTCACGCCCCGCTTCCCTAAAATGGAGGCGAGACATGAAAAGGTCCGCACGAGAGTGGGGCTGTGAAGCTCCAAACCAGATAAGCGTCAATTAAACATAAGCAGGTCCCTGTAACCACAAACTAAACAACAATAATAACACAAGGAGAGACAGAAATAAAATTCTCATATCCCATAATTGTCCAACATGAAAGGTAAGTTCGACATCCAGAAAAGCCACCAGGCTAAAAGAAAGAGTCTAAAGGCCCAAAACAAGGCCAACAAAAGCAACGACGTAACAAAGTATGGGTGCTACGCACCGACAACAAAATAGTAGCCTAAACAAAAGGGAAAACACAACGAAGACACTAGGACTGGTCCCCAGTGTCCACGTACTCCCCGTCAAACACAAGCTTGGGCTCGGCGTCAGCAAACACCTCGTCCTCAACGGGGTACTCAGGCTCAGGATCTAACATGTGTCACCCAAAAGAGTAAAGGGGCACATGTCAGCAAGTCTAAAAGACTTGGGCAAGGAAACTGAAAGTAAGGCAACTAGCAACCTAGCAGTTATAGTATGCATGACATGGCAGTTATAACATGAGTGCACAAGCAAGACATGGCTAGATAATAAGTACAAGAGAACGAATATCGGGACAAGACAAGAGTAGCCAAGCTACTAACATTATCAATCATTTCACTAGTCACGTTTCAAGTTGTTCGTAGATGTTTACGCCTTACATCTGAATGGTTCGGCATTCACGCTGATTGGCCGCTTAACACTACCCCCAAACCCAGAGTTTACGCCTTACAACTGCAGTTGCTGATCAGGCAGACTCCCAGTTGAATGACCGATTAACTCTTACCCCATCCCACACGTAAACAAGCCAGGGTCCCTGTACATGAGCCCAGTAAAAGAGTCAGGGTTACCCCGCACGAGAGCTTGTCTTCCTAATTCACGATTCAATATCGAGCGTTGGGGTTAGCAACTCATTATGCTCGCTTCTGGTCACGAGCCAGGAAGTACAAGTATTGTAGCATGTGCTACGCAATCACGGGAACATTTAAAGAATGCAATGACATGACAATTAATTCGCGTACCGGTAATTGAAATTAAACATGGCATGGTAGTTGTGCAACATGATAAATGTCGGATCTAGCTTCGTTGTCAAGCTAGTCCTAAATTTGCGCCTAGGCGAGTATCATTTCGTCGCCTAGTCTCTTTTACGCCTACAACAAGCAAATGGCCTAAAACATGGCCTAAACCCTAAGTGGCAAGTTTCACTTGCCTAGCACCGAGGATGATGATCACGAGGGTTCGTCTCACGGATGCTAATCTACGGGGAAGTCGCTGTCATGGGGAGACAAACATCAAAACAACCTTCATTACATTAGGGTTTCATAAAACACAACGGGTTATGAAAACACCAAGAGATCGATTATTACCGTATAGGGAACGGGAGAATAACGCCCAGCAATCACGGCGACAGAAGAAACGCTCCGGGGAACCTAGGGTTCAGATCTGGAAATGATTAGAGAAGTTTGGAGAAATAGGGTTTTGGGGGATTTTGGGGATTTGATGAGAATTTGAGGAAGATGAGAGGTAGAATGTGTTAAGGGAGAGTTTGGATGATGGATTTTGGGCTTGGGATGAAAGAATAAGGGTTTGAGGTGGAAGGGGGCTCAATGGGGGAGAAACTAGGGTTTTAGGTCAGGAGGAAGAAGAAGAAAACGTTTGGAGGGGTATTTATAGAGTTTGGTGGCGGCTAGGGCAAAACTAGGGTTTCCTGCACTGCTTAGTCGGTCAAAGAACAACTGTTGACTGACTAGTTTGAGATCTAGTCGGTCGATAAACGTTCCTAGACCGACTAAGAGTAAACAGTAACTCGGCTGTACAGAAGAACTAAGAATTAGTCGGTCTGAGTACAAAACTTAACCGACTAGTTTAACAACTAGTCGGTCGAAAGATGAACTTAGACCGACTAAGAAGGAACAGTAACTAGTATCAAAAATAGTTGATGAGTTAGTCGGTTGAAGAAGCATTGCCGACCGACTAGTTTGCAACCTAGTCGGTCAACCAACATTCTTAGACCGACTAATGACAAACAGTAACTCCAGGGAAATTTAGAAAGCCAACTAGTCGGTTCAAGAAGGCTTGCCGACCGACTGGATCGTCATCTAGTCAGTCGGTGCCCCTTCTTACACCGGCTAACGTGCACCAAAAGTTCCGATATGGAGCACGGAGCTCCGGGATCGATTCCTGAGACTCCTAGGCTTGATCTAACAATAAGATATGACCGATACGAAGCCCGTCATGAATGACTTACTCCGAAATCGACGATCCTAAGGAAGAAACGAGAAAACACGACGAAACGATCGAAAATGAAAGTTACGGAAACGAAAACCACATATAAGGAGAAAATCCACCAAAACATATAATATAATATAATATATCCAGATACATGAAAACCATCCGTTACACCTTTTATTTTTAATAAGGTTTCTCGTCATCGAAATTGTGATCCGTCTTCTTAGTCTTCTTTCTCTCCTCGTTCCGGTTACCCCAGTATTTATTTTACAATTTTCGGACTTCGTTTGATCTAATTTCACTTTTTGGCCCAACCCATTGTATTTTAACCCTATGTTTCATGTGAAACATTTTTCCCTAGTATTTTATTTTAATCCCTATAACATTCTTTGACTCAGCCCACTTTATTTGACCGCACACAAACCCACGCGAGGGTGAGAGAGAGAGAGATAAGTGTTGGGGCTTTCTAATATTTTGTTTAAAACAAACTTTTTAACAAAACCCCCACAACTATAAGCTTAGCCCACGTTTCTCAGCCTCCCCTACTCACGTGCCTCCCCCTATAAAGCTTTTAAACCTAGGCTTAGGTTTTTTTCACAGCAACTCGTTTCAAAGCTGCCGCCCTAACTCTATACTCACGCAAAAACGCAAACACCGCCCGTGAAGCAGCAGCAGCCCGCAAACACCCCGCACCGCCGCTTCTTCGCGTTCTCCGGCCAAGCAGCCACCGACGACGACTCCTTTCACCTTCCCCGACTCCCCTCCTCCCTCATCTCCGCCGTGGTCCGCCGTTCTCTACCGGAAGCTACCGCAATTCGCTGCAGAACCCGCAGCAACACCTCACAACAGCCGCAGCAGCTAGCAGTGCTACAACGGGCCGCCACCTGACCTCGCCGTGGGTCCCCTCTGACCCCCTACACCGTTGCTTCACCTCCCGCGGCCGCTCCTCAGCCGCTTTGCCTTGAAACAGCGAAGGAGCTCGCTGTTTTGGTGTTTTACCGACGTACCGTCGCGTCGTATCGTCGCTTCGTCTCCTACTCGCTGTTGGGATCTTCCGTCAGCCTCTACATCTCCTAGGGGTGTTTTCCGACGTCATGAACGCCTCCTACGATGCTCAACGTCATAGACTTTGCGTGCGTCAAGCCGTTCATTCCGGTTAGTTGATACGGCTTCCCGGAAGCCGTAGAAATGCCTACCGGCACCCTACTCACTGTTGGAATCTTGATCTTTAATCTGGACGCTGCCCGAGGATTGGCGAGCGTGGAATCTTGATTGGAATCTGGATTTGGAGCGCGTTCTATTTATTCCAACCACTGGCGTTGCTACCCGACGCCAGTGTAGCTTTCGCGTCGTGTTGAGGTAACGTTCTGCACTTTTAGGACCCCCAACCCTACCCTATTAAACAAGATAAAAATCGGTATTTTGGTTGTCTAATAATTCACTAATGAATATAACTTAAATTGGGACTGTAGGCTGGTGGATCCGAGAACATAGGTAGGCTGGACTGGTTGGACGATATTTGCTGGACGTTTGAATTCAGGCAAGTGAAACTTGCCAATTAGTGCTTTAGGCCATGTCTTAGACCATTTTCTTGCTTTAGGCGTAAAAGAGACTAGGCGACGAAATGATACTCGCCTAGACGCAATTTTAAGATCTAGCTTGACAACGAAGCTAGATCTGTCACCCTGCCATGCCATTCATGCATATCTGCCTGTCACGTTTAATTTTCGTAACTGCATGATTTTTACTTGTACTCTGCCTGTCACGTTTAAATTCCTTAAATGTA
This sequence comes from Scilla litardierei, assembly GCA_030789695.1. Lineage (NCBI taxonomy): Eukaryota > Viridiplantae > Streptophyta > Magnoliopsida > Asparagales > Asparagaceae > Scilla > Scilla litardierei. The sequence continues at coordinate 687,697,723 of CM061142.1, read as the reverse complement.
CGCATTTAAATTATAACTTGCCATGCCATGTCATCCATGTTTGAGTGTTGCATTCGTAGCACACGCTACTATACTTGTACTTCCTTGTTCAGGCTAGGCACCTGCTTTTGCGGGCACAACCCTATGCCAAATACACTTCATGGCTCGTGATCCAGAAGCGAGCATTCCATGTTCAGGGGTAAAGCCCTGGCTCGATACACGTGGAGGGGTAGGGATAAGCGATCACTTGAGCTTAGGAGTTGTCCAGCGCAGCCACTCTAGCCAAAAGGCGTAATCTCTGAGCACGACGTGTTTACTTGACTTGTGAATTCCATGTGTTTGTTTAGTAGCTTCGCTACCCATGCCTTGATGTACTTGTGCCTTGTTAAACTTGCTGCCATGTCATACATGTTGCATTTATTTAATTGTTGCATCCATTCAGTAAAATGCCATGTCATCGCACTTTTTAGAACTGCTAGGTTGCTTTACTTTCCTTTTAGTTTTTTTGCACAAAGTCTTTGTAGACTTTGCTGACATGCGCCCTCGTCTCTTTGGGTGTCGCATGTTAGTTGCTGAGCCAGAGTCTGTTGCTGAGGACGAGGAGTACGTGGACATTGAGCCTGGGTCCACAGCTGACGTGGAGTACGAGGACACCGGCGACTAGTCGTAGAGTTTTCCTTCGTCGTTACTTTGCTTAGTCTGTTGTTAGGTTGTTGGTGAGTAGCACCTTTCTTTCTGTACATTGTTTACTTTTGTTGGCCATGCTGGGGCCTTTTAGACTCTTTTCTTTTAGCCTGGTGGCTTTTCTGGGATGTTGAAATTTATTGTGGACAATCTGAGATTGGTTATTTTTGTTGGAACTTGGTATTTCCATCCTCTCTTCCAAAAAGTTTTGATGTGACAAATCAATATATTTCATGTTACTAACTTTATCTATGCAGATGTACAGCTACAACGCAAATTCATTTACATCATGCATATGATCAAAGTACAAGGATCCTCTGCAAAGACAACCTTGCTACTCAAATTACGTGTGAAACACGTATCTACGGAATGATGTAATTTTTACTTTTTAGATAGCTTCAGGGCCTTGGTTATGTCTTATCACATATCCCTAAAGCTCAAATCTACATCATCTCCTAACTCATTTCGATCCAAAGTCAAAATTCGTATTTTTAAGTATTAGCCTACTAGGATTTTTCCTAGCCTACCAAAACAGTTATATTTTGACTTGATACTTTCAGACAAGGATCTATCCGTTGTCTATTCCACGTCACCAAAATTTTGTGACCGTTTGTTACCGTTTCAAATTTGACAGGCTACGAATTTTCATAGCATGCCAAAATGCTTTTGGGACTGAAATTTTCCAGAACAGTTTCTGACCGTTCTCCAACGTTCCTCTCAGTTTCTGAACGTTGTGCAACGTCTCTTTTAGAGCCGTTCACAACCGTTTCTAAAACCTATAAAAGGAGGGGTACCCCCTCTCATTTTCCATACACTTTCCTCTTCTTTACTCTCTTATTTGTTGGAATCAAGTCTTCTCTTTTCTAAAGCTTTAGGCCATTAGTTGTTCTTTTCTTATTTGTAAGAAGAAATCATTAGATTTCTCTCTTCATTTAAGAACGGAAGAATTTGGTTTTTCAACATCACTTTTGGAAAGTTGTTTGTGTTCATAATTGCAAGAAGATATCAATTGATCTCTCTCTTCTTTTATGAACCAGAGAACTTCAAGTGTTGCGCTTCATTACATATCTTTTACATCTTGAAGTTCATCTTTTAAACACCATCCTTGAATTCATTCTCTGAAATTTATAACAAGGCTATAGGTGTTTTTCTATTTCTTATTTAACAGGTTGGAATCTCTGTTTAGAGATTGTACAAAGTTTGGGACACGGGGAGTGTCGCCATTTTTGTAAGTTCGTGCTTGCGGGGCAAGTGATTATAGTGGATTGAAAATCTCTACGGGGTAGAGGACTAGAGTAGGATCACAAGGGTCCGAACTAGGATAAATCTCTGTGTTTGCGATTGGTTTAATTTTCAGCACTTGTCATTTTATTTCTGTGCCATCTTTGCAAATATTACTAACATTTTATTTGCGACAATTTTTTAATATACACTATTCACCCCCCCTCTAGTGTGTTGATCCTTACAGGCTAAAATTACATTTGGTATCAGAGCAAGGTTAAGATGGCAGCAAGTTCCTCAAACATGAACGCAGTTCCACACAACTACAATCAGCATCCTGAAGGGCACTCTCAAACTCGTCCTCCTCTATTTGATGGTTCAAATTAATCATATTGGAAAATACGAATGGAGATTCATCTCCAAAGTATGAATTATGAGATTTGGGACATCGTAGAGTCAGGATACGAAAAGCCAACAACTCCTGTTGCTGATTGGACCACCAACGACAAAGCTTCAAAAACCAACAACTCAAAGGCCATGAATGCTTTATTTTGTGCTATGGATAAACATGAGTTTAATCGAGTATCTCAAGCCAAAAGTGCTAAGGAAATTTGGCATATACTTGAGGTAACTCATGAAGGAACCAATAAAGTGAAGGAAACCAAGATTTCCATTTTGGTTCACAAATTCGAGTTGTTCAAGATAAAGGACCAAGAGACAATTGGAGAAATGAACACCAGGTTTACTAATATTATAAATTCTTTAAGTGCTCTTGGAAAAACTTACACTTCTCTTGAACAGGTTCGCAAAATTCTTAAAGCTTTAACTCCAGTATGGCGTCCAAAGATCACCGCTATTGAGGAAGCCAATGATTTTTCCACATTAACTATGGAAGATCTTATTGGTAACTTAATGGCCCATGAAGTTACACTACAAGATGAGAAAGAAGAATCGGATCAGAAGAAGAAAATACTTGCCTTCAACGCAACATCAGATAATGAAGATTCAGATGATGATATGGCATTTTTTGCCAAAAACTTCAGAAAATTCTTTCAGAAAGGTAAGTATAATAATTTTAAATCTAAGAATACTGATTCTTCTCTTTGCTTTAATTGCAATAAGCCAGGACATATGAAGAAAGACTGTCCACTTCTCAAGGCAAAGTTCAAAACTTCTAACAATGATCAATCCAGAAGAGAAAGAAGGTTTGACAAAATGAAAAAGGCATTTGCAGCAACATGGGATGATTCTTCAGATGATGAAGATGATGATCTAAATGAAAGTGCCAACATGTGCTTTATGGCACAAGATGATGAAGATGAGGTAAGTTCTTTTAATAACGAAGAATTACTTGATGCTTTAAAAGATCTCTATTCTCGTTTCAAAAAATTGAATAGTCAACATAAATCATTGAAACAGAATAATGATGATCTTCTTTCTAAATATCAAGAATTATCATCTTCTAACAACATTGAAAATACTTCTTCTCAAGTTTTGGATCTTAGTAAAGAGAATGATATTCTCAAAACTAAGAATTTAGAATTACATACACAAATATCCAAAATGGATAAAAGTATTTCATCACTAAAGATGAAATACGACGAGATGTCATCCAATGTTAATAAATTTAACAAAGGAAAGACTAATCTCGATGATTTGCTTAAAATTCAATATCCAGCAAATCATAGACAAGGATTGGGATATTCTAAAAAGGATGTACCCAAAACTTATAACACTTCTTCCTCTTGTGGTAAAACAACTTTTGTTAAACCACAACAGAAGAATCATGCATTTATTTACATGAAGAAAGTAAACATTCCTACTTCTTCTTCACAAAGAAATGTTACTAACATTTCAAAAACATTTCCTAGGAAACCTACTACAATTAGTATATGGGTTCCTAAGGATTCATGTTTAAAAGTTAGAAATAGTTATATTTCTCATTATATGCATTCTATTGTTTATTCTAGTAATTATCTTAGAAAGCCAAACTCCACTTGGGTTTGGCTTCCAAAAATCTAATCCCAAGGACCCTCAAAAAGGGGTACCAATGCTTAATGTTTTATCTTTCAGGTACCTAAAAAGGAAAGATGGATTTTGGATAGTGGATGTTCAAAACATATGACAGGAAATGTCAAACTACTTTCAACCGTCAAATACAAACAAGGAGGCACAGTTACCTTTGGTGACAACAACAAAGGCAAAATCATAAGCACTGGAACAGTTGGTAATACAAATCAGCCTATCATCGAAATTGTTCTCCTGGTTGATGGTTTGAAACACAACTTACTTTCCATTAGTCAGTTATGCGATAAAAATTACAAAATAGTTTTTGAACAAAATGATTGCATCATTTATGATTCTGATATGTCATCTATTTTATTTCGTGGTAAGCGTAAGAATAATATTTATATCTTATGCATGTCTATTTCCACTAATAATCATTGTTTAATGATTACATTAGATGATACACTTTTATGGCATAAACGTTTTGGACACACAAATTTCAAAAATCTAGCACGTATTTCAACACACAAGTTAGTTAATGGAATGCCAAATATTTCTTTCAAACACAAACATTTTTGTGATGCTTGTCAACAAGGAAAAATACACAAATCTTCTTTTAAATCAAAAGACGTTATCTCAACAAAGAGACCATTAGAACTCTTACATTTAGATTTGTTTGGTCCGTCAAGAGTAGCTTCTTTGAATAGAAGTAGATATGCATTTGTCATTGTTGATGATTATTCTAGATACACTTGGGTTATATTCTTACAAAACAAGAATGATGCTTTTGAAGAGTTTTCAATATTTTGTAAAAAGATTCAAAAGATCAAATCCTCTAACATTGTCACTATTCGTAGTGATCATGGGGGAGAATTTGAAAATGAATCATTTACCAAGTTTTGTAATGAAAATGGCATTACACACAATTTTTCTTTTCCTCGTGCTCCTCCTCAGAATGGCGTAGTAGAAAGGAAAAATAGAACGTTACAAGAATGTGCAAGAACAATGTTTTGTGATAGTAATCTTCCTAAGTATTTTTGGGCAGAAGCTGTTGCAACTGCTTGTTACATTATGAATAAAGTTCTTATTAGGCCATTGCTTAATAAAACATGTTTTGAATTATTCTTTAATCGCATTCCACGTGTATCATATTTTAAAGTGTTTGCTTGTAAATGTTTCATTCTAAATACTAAAGATGCACTTGATAAATTTGATTCTAAATCTGATGAAGGTATTTTTGTTGGATACTCAACACGTAGTAAAGCCTACAGAGTATACAACAAAAGAACTTCAACAGTTGAAGAATCACTTCATGTCACATTTGATGAGAATCCTTCATCTAATTCTCCCATTATTGATGATGAAGAGAATATTTTACCTCTTTCTAATTCCTTAGATAATATTAAACTTGATGAAATTGATGCTACTAAACATTCTATTGAGTCTATTTCAGATAATGCAGATCTTCCTAAGGCATATGCACAAGTTCCAAATCATCCATCAGAGTTAATTATTGGAGATATTACAGATGGAGTAAGAACTCGTCGCTAAATAGAGCAAATGGCACATTGTGCATTTCTCTCAACCATTGAACCAAAGAACATCAAAGATGCATGTGAAGACAGTTCATGGATTATGGCTATGCAGGAAGAACTTAACCAATTTCAACGAAATGATGTTTGAGAATTAGTTCCCAGACCATCAAATCATTCAATTATTGGTACCAAGTGGGTATTCAAAAATAAATTGGATGAATCTGGTCAGGTAATTAGAAACAAGGCACGATTGGTTGCACAAGGTTATAATCAAGAAGAAGGTATTGATTATGATGAAACCTATGCACCAGTTGCTCGTCTTGAATCTATTAGAATGTTATTATCATTCGCTTGTTTTAAAGATTTTAAACTTTTTCAAATGGATGTGAAAAGTGCTTTTCTAAATGGTTTTCTTAAAGAAGAAGTTTATGTAGAACAACCTCCGGGTTTTATTCATGAAAATTTTGAAAATCATGTTTTTAAATTGAAAAAGGCTTTATATGGTCTCAAACAAGCACCTCGTGCTTGGTATGAAAGACTTAAAAGTTATCTTTTAAATTCAGGGTATTCTATTGGTAAAATAGATTCTACTCTATTTATTAAAAACATAAATTCTGATATTATCATTATTCAAATATATGTTGATGATATTATTTTTGGTTCTACTAACGAATCTCTTTGTCAAGATTTCTCTAAAATTATGCAGAAAGAATTTGAGATGAGTCACATGGGTGAACTAAATTATTTCCTCGGTCTTCAAATCAAACAAATGAAGGAAGGAATATTCATCCACCAAAGCAAGTACTCTAAAGAACTCATCAAACGCTTTGGTTTAGAAAGTTCTGCAGAAAAACATACTCCGATGAGTACATCTACTTCCCTCGACAAAGATTTAAATGGTAAGAGTGTTGATCAACGTCTATACAGAGGTATGATTGGCTCCTTACTTTATCTAACTGCAAGTAGACCAGACATTATGTTTTCAGTTTGTTTATGTTCACGGTATCAGGCAGATCCTAATGTTTCACATCTAACTGCCATAAAACGGATTATTAGATATGTTAAGTATACTTCTGATTTTGGTTTATTTTATCCTAAAACAAACACATTTGATTTATTATCATATAGTGATGAAGATTTTGCTGGTTGTAAATCAGACCGTAAAAGTACTAGTGGTACATGTCACTTTTTAGGACATGCCTTAGTTTCCTGGTTTAGCAAAAAGCAAAACTCTGTTTCATTATCTACAACCGAGGCAGAATATATTGCCGCCGGTTTAGCATGTGCTCAAATTTTGTGGATGAAACAAACTATTTCAGACTATGGTATTAATTGTTCCACATGTCCTATAATGTGTGATAATACTAGTGCTATTAATTTGTCTAAAAATCCAGTTCATCATTCACGCACTAAACATATTGATGTACGTCATCATTTTTTAGATGATCATTTTCAGAAAGGTGATATTATTTTAAAATTTATTTCTACTGAACATCAAGTTGCCGATATTTTGACTAAACCTTTGAAGGAAGAAACCTTTCTCAAGCTTAGAAGAAATCTAGGCATTATTAGTGCATCAGAATTTGATTTATGAGTATATTCATTTATTTTTGGTTTTTGTGAATTTTTCTATAATTTTTTGGTTACTATTTATTTTTGGCAGGCTACCAAATTTCGTAGCATGCCAATTTTAAACAATTTTTTTCTGTTCTCCGTTTTGTACCTACTTTGATCCCTGGAATTTGGATTTTTTAAACGCTTCTCCTATATTTTATTCTCAAATCAAATTTCGTATCAAAATTCTTACCCGTTCTCTTCCACTTTGTCTCTATCTTTTTTATTCCTGTTGCTCTCTGTGTTCTCTTTACTGCCACATGAATACTTCTCCTTTGTCTTTCCCAATATCCCCTGCTTTTCACGTTGGACAAGGCACTGACATTCATCCTCATTCTTCGAACTTTCCATTTGCACTCTGTACTTTTGTTTCTCTATTGATTTGGACTTCACAAGAAGACAAAAATTTATTTCTTCTGCCCCTTTTCAAGGCCAAACCGCAGCCCAATGATCCTTCCTCCCATTGGAAATTGGTTTCTAATTTAATATATTCAATTCGGCCACCTAACCCAATGGCCACAACCGCAACTCAATTTGGTATTTAATTTCCCACCTACCCCATTCAATTCGGCCTACTCTTCTCCTCCACATGGATGTTTCTTATTGGCCCAATCCACCAAACCGCCTCATCTCTCTGTACGGCATCTCATGAGGACTTCACCCTTATTTTTTATTATTATTTGTTATTATTATTTTATTATTATTATTTAATATATTTGTTTTTACAAAAGATCACTCCCTGACTTTTATCTCGGAACTCTCATTTGACCTCTTTCTTTCGGCCAGCACATCAATTGTGGCTTTACATTTCTTTAAACTTCCAATGTCTTCACCTACCCTATTACTTTCGGCATGACATTCATTAACTTGTTTATCTTCCAAATGTACCTCGGGTCTGCCATACTTTACTCTCTTTATGTTTTGGGTCTCTACATTTTCCCAAGTACCTCGGGTCTCTTCATTACCTATTATTTATATATATAATTCTCTTTCCCAACGGTTCTTCTATTTTTGCAACCAACGGGTACACGTTTTATCCAACCGCCGCCTCTTCTCCTTCCCATCTGTTCGGTTTTCTGTATTTTGAATTTTTCTGTTGTTCAAACTTCCTTCAGTTCTAGCAACTGCTTCCACTTCTTATCATGGCAACTGAATGGGTTTCTTTTTCTCTCTATTTATTTCGTATTCTTTTCTTTCCTTTCACCATCTGTGTTCTTCTCTTCTTCCTCTCTTTATTTTCATTTCCTATCTTTCAATCTCCATGGCCGACCCAACATTCCCTTCACCCTCCGACCGTTTCCGTTCGGCCGCTGCCCAAGAACGTTATCTTCGCTCCGAGGCCACGCGCTTTCATCCGGAACGCTTCCTCGACTACGGCACACCGATGATGATGCATGTCAAGCAACTTCTCGTGGTTGTTGGGCTCCATCAACTTTGGTCGATCGCCAACACAACCCCCTATTATCCTACCCTAGTGCGGGAATTCTATGCAAATCTTGAGACTACGGTTCACCGTGGTCAGAAGTACTTCTCCACCCAGGTTCAGGGCGTTTGCTTCACGGTCGACAGCACCAAGCTTGCCACCATCATCAATCAACCGCCCAATAATCTCGGCCTCCTCTCTTTTCCGATGGACGACGCTGTTATACTTTCTCGTCTCGCCCCAAAAATGACCCCCCATATGTCTGCATCCAAACTCCGACCTGAGGCCCGCATCCTCCACAAAATCGTCATTTTCAATTTGATGCCGAAGGCTGGGTCTGTGAATTATTTGAGCAATGCCTATCTTCATTGTCTCTATGCGATTATGGCCGGTTATCCTATTCACTGGGGCCATCTGCTTCTTCTCTATATGATGCGACCGGTTACCACCCATTTCTATTTCCCCTGTCTCCTCACACTGATTCTTCGCGCATTTGGTATTCCCACCGACGGCGAACTTCTGCTTTAGAATGATGTTCACATCGATGAAAACATCCTCCAGAGCATGGGACTACCGGGTGATGCTTCTTCTCCCGACGATGACGCCGATGACGACAACACCGTTGCTTCTGACGATGACTCTTCGCATCCTCCTGCTCCGCCTTCTTCCTCTCGTAGCAAGGCCCCGTTTCCAGGCTCTTCCCTCTCTCGCTGCGGTAGGAAGATTCATACGTCTAAGGATGGTGTTAGCCCCTCTCGAGAGACGAATGCAGTTCTCTTCGATCATCTTTCTACTCATGTTGCTGACGGGTTTGCTGGTATTCAAATTCAGATGAGTAAGTATGACGATGTTCTTCGTCACCACTCAACCGTCCTTGAGCAGATTCAAGTGGAACAATCCTCACTTCACTCTTCGCTGGAATCCGCCGACATCCTTCCTACCCGTCGCACCCGCACCCGTCGCTCCTCCCCGGGTTCCTCGTCCTATCATCCCCATTAAGCTTGCTCTGTTGGTTGCTATGCTTTTCAACTATCCTTGCCTCACCATCTGCCGTTTGGTTGCTTTTCATGATTCCCGGTTGTTCTGTCCCTGGTTCTGAATTCTCTTGGTTGCATCAGTATGATGGTCGTATGTTGGTCATATGTGGCGTTAGTATGTTGGTCGCTGGTTTTGTATTTTGCAGTTTCTGTATGTTGTTTTAGTGGGTGTTTGATATATATCGTCTGTTGGTCTTTCAAATGCATGCTATGTACTGGGCTTGGCCGTTACTTCAGTTGTTTTATCATGGTTGTTATGCTAATATATTATAGTTATTTTGTGTACTTCGTCTCTCTGATCGCTGTTTACTTAAGTGTTAGTTTCTTTTGTTCCTTATATGCTCTTTACATAATCTGTCTCTATTCCTTTTTTAATTTCCTCCGTTTTCTAATTTGTCCTGCTACGAAAAATCGTAGCTTGCCAATTTATCTTTTCCACTTTTTGTGGATGACAAAGGGGGAGAAATATGCATATATTCAGGGGGAGTCTATATGACTATACTGGGAGTTTATATTCATATACTCAGGGGGAGTAATATTTCATTTAACTCATTATAACATATCAACATCACATATTATACTTCATTAACACTTGTTAACTCACATTTTATACTTCATTATTTGTCATCATAAAAAAGGGGGAGAATGTTGGAACTTGGTATTTCCATCCTCTCTTCCATAAAGTTTTGATGTGACAAATCAATATATTTCATGTTACTAACTTTATCTATGCAGATGTACAGCTACAACGCAAATTCATTTACATCACGCATATGATCAAAGTACAAGGATCCTCTGCAAAGACAACCTTGCTACTCAAATTACGTGTGAAACACGTATCTACAGAATGATGTAATTTTTACTTTTTAGATAGCTTCAGGGCCTTGGTTATGTCTTATCATATATCCCTAAAGCTCAAATCTACATCATCTCCTAACTCATTTCGATCCTAAGTCAAAATTCGTATTTTTAAGTATTAGCCTACTAGGATTTTTCCTAGCCTACCAAAACAGTTATATTTTGACTTGATACTTTCAGACAAGGATCTATCCGTTGTCTATTCCACGTCACCAAAATTTTGTGACCGTTTGTTACAGTTTCAAATTTGACAGGCTACGAATTTTCATAGCATGCCAAAATGCTTTTGGGACTGAAATTTTCCAGAACAGTTTCTGACCGTTCTCCAACGTTCCTCTCAGTTTCTGAACGTTGTGCAACGTCTCTTTTAGAGCCGTTCACAACCGTTTCTAAAACCTATAAAAGGAGGGGTACCCCCTCTCATTTTCCACACACTTTCCTCTTCTTTACTCTCTTATTTGTTGGAATCAAGTCTTCTCTTTTCTAAAGCTTTAGGCCATTAGTTGTTCTTTTCTTATTTGTAAGAAGAAATCATTAGATTTCTCTCTTCATTTAAGAACGTAAGAATTTGGTTTTTCAACATCACGTTTGGAAAGTTGTTTGTGTTCATAATTGCAAGAAGATATCAATTGATCTCTCTCTTCTTTTATGAACCAGAGAACTTCAAGTGTTGCGCTTCATTACATATCTTTTACATCTTGAAGTTCATCTTCTAAACACCATCCTTGAATTCATTCTCTGAAATTTATAACAAGGCTATAGGTGTTTTTCTATTTCTTATTTAACAGGTTGGAATCTCTGTTTAGAGATTGTACAAAGTTTGGGACACGGGGAGTGTCGCCATTTTTGTAAGTTCGTGCTTGCGGGGCAAGTGATTATAGTGGATTGAAAATCTCTACGGGGTAGAGGACTAGAGTAGGATCACAAGGGTCCGAACTAGGATAAATCTCTGTGTTTGCGATTAGTTTAATTTTCAGCACTTGTCATTTTATTTCTGTGCCATCTTTGCAAATATTACTAACATTTTATTTGCGACAATTTTTTAATATACACTATTCACCCCCCCTCTAGTGTGTTGATCCTTACAGGCTAAAATTACAATTTTATGTCTCTTTCTTTATTATTATTTTTGTTCTGTATCGCACTTGCAGAGACCTCTACTCGGTTTAAATTAAGACGCTTTACAGACTGGAGCCTCACAGCTCCAAGTCTGAGCGGACCTCATTACGCCTCGCCTCCATTTTAGATAAGCGGGTCGTGACCGTATGCATATTAGCCCTACAGAATAGCAGCAAGTCATCTGCAAAGAGGAGATGAGATATTGCCCCTAAACGTCTCATAGGGTGAATACTGAGGGAAGCTATAGATTTATCAACTAATTAGGAGAAAGCTTCCATACTAATGACAAAGTGACATGAGGATAGGGGGTCTCCTTGCCTGAGGGCTCTATTACCTTCAAAGTATCCAACTGGGGAACCATTAATCAATACGGAAAAATTCGGGGTAGATATACATTCTGTAATCCAACTTATAAATCTCCTGCCAAACCCCATACTGTGAAGACTGTAATAAATGAATTCACGGTTTACACTGTCAAAAGCCGTCCTTAAGTCTAATTTCAGACAGGCTCTGGATCCCATAGGATTGCTAAAATCAGTATCTGCTCATGTGCTAAAAGAGCGCAATCTGAAAGCAATCTCCCTTTTAAGATAACTGACTGGTTTAGCGAAATTAGTTCATGAATTACTAATTTAAGCCGGTTACAAATTATTTTACTAATCACCTTGTAAGTAACATTGCAGCAAGCTATGGGTCTGTAGTCACCCATACTGGAGGCAGAAGAATTTTTTGGCACTAAGGTAAGATTCGTATGATTTAAAGGATGCATAAGCGAACCCGAATGAAAAAAAGATTGAATGGCATCAATAATATCATTACCTACAATGCTCCATCCATGTTGAAAAAAATAACCATTGAATCCATCAGGCCCAGGGGTTTTATCCACCCCCTATTTGGAAAACCACCTCCTTTATTTCATCATTAGAGACTCTTCGTTCAAGCCAGGTAGCAGCATCAGGTGTCAATATACGCTTAGTGACCAGCTTTGGAAACACGTTCCAGTAGGTAGTTTGATTATATAATGTTTCATAAAATGATGGTGCAATATTCCGAAGATCTTCATACTTGTTATTATGATTCTCATCCGCATCTACCAGATGCCCTAAGTTATTGTGGCTTTGCCTTGCCTTCATGGCAATGTAAAAGAACTTTTAGTCTATATCTCCCAAACTTAGCCAATCATGTCTGCTCTTTTGCCTTCATGGTAGTGTAAAAGAACTTTGAGTTTATATCTCCCAAACTTAGCCAATCCTTTCTTCAAACTTAGCCAATCATGGCAGTGTATATATGCATATATATACTTCTGCGTACATATTAACAACCCATACCCTCTTCTCCTTCGCATGCACTGGCGCTGGGAGGTTATTCGATGACATCGGCGGGTGAGCAGGGTTAGGCAGCGTCAAGGGAGCGACGGCGGCGAAGTGATGATGGCGGTGGGTCTTACGGCGGCGAGGAGGACGTGAGCAGCGACGGGGTCACCGTGATAGCAGGGGTGCGGGGTTCGTGGCGACGTGGAGAGAGTCGTTGGGGGCTTGTTGGCATGGCGGAGCGGAGCGGTGTGGTGGTGAGATGACGTCAAGAGCGAGGGAGGCGGGTGGAGAGCAGTGCTCGGGGGCATCACTGCGGCGGCGAGGTGAGTGGGGGAGGGGATGCGGGGTGTTTGCAGCGATGGCAAGGTGTGCTGCTTCGTCGGAGGGAGGCGCTTGTGGCGTTGGAGAGGAGTGGCGATGTAGGCGGAGCGATGGGCGATGGGGAACGGTGGTGGGAGTGGGTAAGGGTGAAGGGGAGATCAACGGAGGAGGGGGGACGCGGGCTGAGAGATAGAGAGAGGGGGGGCTTTTGCGTGAGCTAGGGAGAGTTAGGGGGTTATTTATAGTTAATACAAATTAATTATTAATTAGTATATCAAATTTAATTAATACATTAGGTAGGTATTTAATGATATTAGGTTTAACTTTTTGATTAAGCTAAGAAAATTTTAAACGTTTCTCCCCTATGTGTTAGTCATGGTTAGGGTAAAAATGATTAGGTTAATGTAATTAGTAATTAGATTATAGTAGTTAGTTAATGTAATTAGTAATGATTATATTGAAATATCATTTTCTCTATACAAACAACTCCGAAAAATTACGAAAAAATAGTCACAGGATCGTATCGCTACAAGGATCACGAATATGAAGTCAAAGTTAAGGTTTGAGTGACGAAAAAATAGAGAAAAATTCATTTACTCATTTGAACGTATTTGATACTATCGTAAATATGAAAAGTTGTGCACTTTGAAACCTGACCGTTACACAGATAATGATCAAGGAGGCTTAGGGTATTTATGGCCAATCTGATGGAAGATCCATCGATAGTTATCGCGTTAAGCTGTGGAGGAAATGTTAAGTTTAGGTGGAGCAGATTTCGATGTAAGGAAGTCTGGTTTTTAAGAATGTCTGGGAGAATCGTCCCAAAAGTCTTTTCTCTCACTTTCCGAGAGATTGTTTGTAGGCGATGGCCATTGAGAGACGTTAAAGGGTAACATACGAGCTATGTTCCTTACTGAGCTATCAGTATTATTGATGACAAGCTAACAGTCAGATATTGAATGCCTAGATTGTGAGCCGACGCATTAAAGGAACCCAACAATTAGTCGAGTTGTTGCTTTGAATGAGGAGATGATAGGCCACACGTAAGGGCATATGGACTGCTGGGTCAAAGCTACGGGTTTTACTGGGCTTGTTCACAAACAATAACTGAGCTATCATCGACCCATCAACCAGACCATGAAGGAAGGAGTTTTCTGTCTCCAAGTCCATCACCCGCTTCCTGTAACAGCTGAAGCTGTGGTCGAAGTAGCAAAGGTGTATCGGGTCCTACATACAAGCAAAAAGGAAGTTAGTCAAGTCCACCAGTGTCAGACCCAAGATCGGTAAAAGAATTTACCATGCCCAAATGCTTCATAGGCACATTTCTGTAGGCTCGATCTAAACGATACCTGCACTACTAGACAACACACTAGAGGGGGTGAATAGTGTAATAATACAATTAACGCTAATTAAAAGATTTTTTGCAAATGCATAATTAAAACACAAGATAATTATCAAATCCAAAAGAGATAAAAGCAATCACCACCAACATGAAATATCTTGGTTCAACAAATGCCTACTCCAGTCCCACACTCTTTTAAGAGTCTTGTGAATTTTCCATTATCAAGCCATTTCCAAGGCAGCCCAATACAACAAACACTTTTCAAAAGTGCTCCGATCATTTCCAAGAGACTATTGATGAGTGATTATTTTATATGTTTTAGCGAGAATTATTCATGCATTATACTATATCAACCCCCATTTTATCTAACATTTCACTCTATTTTCGTTCACTTTCACTCTTTGGGTGTTTATGTGCATTTTAGGACAAAACCTAGCTATTCTGAGCTAAATAGGAGTCAAGAAGTGAAATAAAGAAGCAATGCAAAAAAAAAATGGAGTCAAAACAATAAAGTTCTGAAGAAAACAGAGCTTACATGACCGTGTGTGTCACTATACACTACTATGTGGTAGCACACAGCCAGGCGCAAATGAAGACCCAACACGACTGTTTACATGGTCGTGTGGGCTGTGTAAAGGGGGTCTAAAGAAGAGATCTCAAACGGTCGTGTGGAAATCCACACGACCGTGTCGCTGCAAAGCTGAAAAGAAAACAGAATGCCATTTTCTTCCAATGTAGCAACATAGTAGTGTGGAAATTCCACACGACCGTGTCGGACCACGCCTTCTAAAGGACTTCGAGGCAATGATTTGAGCAAAATCGACACGATCGTGTCGACTGCTCGACACGGTCATGTCGGGTTAGGTTTTACCCAAGTCTAGCGAGGGTTCTGTGTATCTTTAAAGGGATTTGTGTGCCGTCATTGAGGCGGAGCCGCGATTTTACTCCAGATTCCATCATCTTATCCCTTTGCAATTAGCTTAGAAGTAGGATTAGGGTTAGGATAGATTTTGTTCGTATTTACATTCATTGGTGCAAGCTTATTATTGCAGAATCTTGTATTGCAACCATTTGAAGATAAGTGTTCCTCTCTTCCTCCTTATTATGTGTTTCTATTTGTTCTTTACTATCGTTGTGATGCTCTTGTGATTATCTATACAATTCTTTCAAAATTCATTGAGTAATTTTTATCTAGGTTATGGTTGATTTCTATTGGGGATGGATATGGATTGAGCTAACTGTTTAAGTTATGGAATCACCAATTAGGGTTTTGCTTAGGATGTTTATTATCAACATAAATTGATTTCCTCTAATTAGTCGCTAACATAGCTAGGGCTAATCTAGGGGGTTTAATCCCTATGTTGATTCATATTATTTATGTCACCAACGATAGTTGGGCGTAAACTAGAGCCCTCCTAGCAATGACCTAAATCCTATCCACGATAGTGGCGTGGATGAAGGTTGGTGATATTGTCGAGCGTCATGCACCCGTCGCGTGACGATGACCAACGATAGTTGGCTTAGTCATGCGAGGGGAAGTCCTATCATAGCATCATAGGAGTGGGGGGGTAGGTGATGACTTCAGGTGTGGCAACCTCACCCTATGATCGATTCGACGGCTAGAAAATGGGTTCATCCCCATGTTCATCCTATATTAGAGAGATACCTTGCCTTAGAGTCCTTCTTTCTATTTTTATTCCCCATTCTCTATAAAACAAATCCACGTAGCTAACCACGACCTAGGATTGGCTAGTATTTAATCAACCAACCTCTCTGTGGACGACCCGTTAAGTGCTATGATGACGACATGTGCTTGCGGTTATAAATATTAAAACTGACACATCGAACAATTTTTTGGCGCCATTATCGGGGGAGGTTGCCTTGATTGATATTAGTTTAATCTTATGTTCTTTAAACTACGTGCATATAAAAATATAAATAAATAAATAAAAATTTTCCCCCACTACCCCATATTTGTGCTAGTCTCTTGTATTACTAACGCTCTTCTCTTAGCTCTTCTATTTGTTTCCAGGTGTATTTGGAGTACAATGTGGATGCCTAATGGATTATACAATGGAAATTTTAAGCCCTCAATGACACATGATGCTCAGATGAGAGATTATAATAATTTTCTGCAGTTTGTAGAGAGTTGCGAAGTATGTGGGATGTAGGGGCATGAACCTATCCAATGCCAATATAATACGCACACCTACAACCCACATCCATATGCCTACAGCCTATACAATGAACCCTCCCATCCATATCCTCAAACACACACACACACACACACACACACCTCCACCTCCACCAGAAAAGTCTAGCCTTGAGCTTCCATTAGAAAATTACCTTTCAAACCAAGGCCAAATAACTTCTCCCTCCCCCACCACAATGATCAATGCCACCTTCCCGAGATTACCCAAAATCTGAACCACACTTTCCAATAACACGAGCAATCAGAACAGTTTGCTTAGGACCAGATCATTGAGCCTAACCTCATATGGGTGAGCAGCTGAGGGACCCAGTTATAACAGAATACGCCTCTACCAGTCCTTTAGATCATTATGGTGGAGGAGCTACATCCATAAATTGAGATTAGGCAAAGAGACACCAGACACCTAGGGATCAGATTGCTGGCTTCACCCAACTCAACAGAGAGACTCTCTGAAAATCTTAGGGGAGGTTCAACAAAATGGTGGAGGAACTGTCACAGCATAGGGTTAGCACATTCTGGCTCCTTTTTTCTTCAGTGGAGGACTGCAGGTACACTTGCAGGAGTACATGACAAGAATGAATGGAGGCCAACTTTTTGACATGCCGCCTAAAGCTGTATGGGAATATATGGAGGCCGTCACGATGACTCATGCATCATCGTCCACCTGCACCACGGGAGGTAATTCATTTGAACACCACTTTAAAAATTTTGATGTGAGTTCTTCCTCCCATGCAGGTTCCACTTTTGAGAAACAGGTTGTCGTTGACCACATCCATCGCTACACACCAGACGATGAGATGGATGATGGACTATGCATCGTACATTGAAGTGAAACCATACTCCTCAGTAGGGATGATATCATACAAAGGGCATGCGAGTGCACAACCGAGCTTCCATACTTGATGAGCCCGAGCAATTATTCCCTGCTGACTGGTTTCCCTCCTATGAGATTATAGAGAGCACCCAGGAGACAGCGGAGCAGTTGCATATATACAAGGAGGACGTGCATGCGGGCATGGACACGCCGCTACATTTCTAATAGCCCAAAGCGCCCCTACCTCCACCTTTGCTTCTGCATTCAGTCTCTCTTCAACCAGAGGCAGCGCATCCACTTAAGCTTAACTGTTCCACTCAGGGACATCTTCTACTCTCCATCTCTGAATCTTACATTTCATTTCATAATCTTTTAGATTCAGATATTCTTGACACGGCATACTTCCCACAGGACACAGGTGCACATTCCATGGAGGTACATTGGGTCGTGTCAGCTCCTGGTGAGCAGATTGACAGGAATAATGAGAATTTGCTTGCATCCTGTTCGGAGAGTAGCTCTCTATTCTTAGGGAGTACTCGTCACCACACTCCAATTTCTCCACTTCATTTTGACGATTCTCTTTGGGATATTTTTATTGCGGGAAAGAATTTTTCCATTCGGATTGATGCTCCTTGTCTCTTGTAGGACTTAGGTGGGAATCTTCGGGAGATGTTGGGATCAACGTTGCTGGAATCCAATGGAGTTTGTGGAAGGCAGCTTGCCAAACCACGAAAGGAGTAGATAGAGCAACTGACTGCTTCGCTTCTGATTCACGATCCACCTTTTTGTTCAGGTGTACTCGAATCCAGTAGTGTAGTCTTTTACCTGCTTTCTAGGATAGTATCATGAATAAACTCGTCTCCTCTCGATAGCAGGAGGAGCATATTAGGACCCATTTTTTAGGTTTGAAATTTTTTGAGTAAACCCTCACCTCTCATGCGGTGCACACACATTTTATCCCCCAAAACCCACATGTGCTATATTGCACTTTCATTGCCTTGGCTTCACTTTCATATATGACTTTACGACCCAATAGAACCACCTACACATGAATCCCCATCATCTTCTTTTTATCATGTTCGGGGCTATCCCCCCCCCCCCCAATTTTTCCACTTTTCCTAGCATTGGGGAAAATGCTTGATTCAAGCTTGGGGCGCATTTCATGCATCATTTGTGTAAGTGTCATATTAAGAATCCCACAATATCAAGTTTTTCTACGAATTTACATTTTAGTGAAAAAAATTTAGATTTACTTCTCTTTTTGTTCAATTTATCTTCGTCTATCATGATATATGCTTAGGGGATATTTTTAGTGTTAGATTGATGTGTCATAATATTCCACTTTTTATCTATATGTTTACACGTCAAATTGATTGCTTAAATCCTGATTTTATACGCTTTTATGTTGATGATTGGAACTATTTGACTTCGAGAGCGTTTGATTACATTTCAGGGAATATTGAGCCATTCATAGCATATTGGAGCGGAGGTTACAATCATCAATGCTGGAGAATAAGCGGCATCATATTTGAGAAGTTCATGCTGCTGGAGATAAGCAAGAAGAAGAAGGAAGCAAAGAAAGAAGAAGAAAGAAAAGAGGGGCAAGAGCTGAATTCCAGGTCGCTCGGCCGAGCGGCTACCCTGCTCGGTCGAACTAATTCTGTGAAAGAGAAGGACAAAGTGAGGGCCAAGAAGACCTTCCAGGCCATAGGTCGCTCGACCGAGCTGCCTACCTCACCGACCGAGCGGCCCTCTGCAGACGATCCCCAGATTTGCCTTGGAAATCTTTGTTGATTTTGCTCGACCGAGCGACTAACCTCACTCAACCAATCAGCATCCTCTACCCAGACTCAAAAATGAAGCACCAAGAAGGCGCTCGACCGAGCGCTGGGGGACTGGGGCACTCTCGGTCGAGTGGTGCAGGTCCCATCACTCGCAAGTTGCGATCTGCTAGGGCTTTTTAGGCGTTTTAAAGGTTTTCGAGGGGGAATATATATAAGAATTGAGCATCCATCATTAGGGAGGCTAGAGGGAGTTCGATTTTATCCATCTTCTGTTCTTGGGGACTATTTTGGAGGTTAGGCTATGCCATCAGGCCCCTTCTTGATGATTTTGTATCGAATCTATTGCCAAGATAAGTGCTTTCTCATTGAATCTTTTTATTTGATGTTCTTATTTGCTTTTGATGTGGTTGCTATTGTTTTCATATATTTTGCCATAATTGAGTAGATCTATTGCTAGGATTAGGGATGAACCCAAGGATTTTAGGGATTAGATGCTAGGTTAACCTTAGTTGAATGAATCCAGGGTTGCTCTATGGTGGTTTGAACAAGGGTTTTGGGGGATTAGCCCTAGAATTGGAGTATTGTGAAAGTAGCTCCATATTCTAGGTAAAATCCCCACGAATCTGATTAGGTATTAGTGGTCTCTTTCTAGGGCTCGTGATCATAAGAGTGACTCGTGCGCTAGGGGTGATTACTAACCCCCGATCCACTAGTCGGTGCCTAGGAGAGTAGCCCGACTACTAGAACCAACCATAGTGTAGTATCTCAATCCGTAGATCATTAGAGTGGATACTAATCTTTGCTATAGGAACCAGTGATGAGCGTAATGCATGTATACATGTGTGAAGTTCATAGTGAAAGCGACCGAGCATTGGGGTATGTTAGACTAGTAGGATGACGAAAGTCAAGTACTCGTTCCTATTTCCAGATGTGACACTCCTACCCTCATTCATTGTTCAACGAAAGGGTCCTTAACCTGACATCCAAGCCCGAATGTCCTAGCGAGGATTCCCAATACCCTAGTGATCCTTCTCTCAATTGTGATCTTTGTTTTATTTGTTTTCTTTTTGTGTGGAGTCTTTGGATGTGCCTTGTTGACAGTGACACCTTCGCATTTCACCTCCATCGCCATTACGACCTCCTTTGTATCCACCTCCACAATAAATTCGAAGACTAACCAACCTAGGAATTGATTAGCAGTATAAGCAACGCCTCCCTTGAGATTCAGCCCCGAACTCATCAGGAATATATTGCTCTAACACCCTTGCACATGGGGGTGAGGGTGTGCATTACCTTTTTGGGGGTGCGCATCCTCGCAGAACAGACATAGATCTCATTTAATGTGCACATTTTGCTTATACTCATGGCCTCCAGGATAAATGTACTCAAAACCGATCTAGGTTGTGTTTTCTTTTGGGAATCCATCTTACGCACATGAATTGTAGAAGTATTAGTTTAGGATAATGGTTGATAGTCTTACAGGGCTTGGATGATGACATGGCCATCCAGTATTGAGGAGTGTTGTTGCCTAACCTGTTCATACTTGAAAAAAAGAGAAATAATGAATGAAAAGAGAAAAAAATTGCATAGAAAAAAGAGAGAGAAAGAATAAGATTGCATCATTCCTCCAGCAAAATTGAGTATCTAGGTCCTTGTGCCTCAGAAAGCATTGGGGATTCGTGTCGAATGGTTTAGCTTGGGGGAGTGGATAGAAATAAAAGATTTTAGTTGGTTTGAGGTAGTAGGTCTGAGGGGTCCTTCTTGGCGCAATGCCCTAAGGTCGTCTGATTTATGAGTCATTGACCCAACGCTCCTTACACGAACTAACTAAAATCCCAGAAGAAAAGAAAAAATGATGATTGAAAAAAAATCATGAATAAAGCTATCAATTCCATGAATCAAGGAATGATAACGTGTTGTAAGGGTCATCTCCTTCATAGACCTATAGATCGTTATACGATACTAACCCTTCTCTCGATCCATCGCATAATTTTGATTCTCATTCCATAGCCTAAAGCGTGATAGAGGAAATATTCTAGGGTTTAAGCATTACCATAGTGATGTATATTGTATATTGATTTATGCTAAAATAATTCTATAGGCTATGTGTCTTGATTGGTAGAAAGGAATTGACATGCTTATTATTTCCAAAATTTGAAAGTTTAGTTTTCCCATGCATATATGTTTGATGTTATGGAATTCTTGATCTCATTCCTCTGCAATAATGCATATCCCCACTCTCTACTCTCTCGTTGTCTTCCTTGAGGACAAGGAAGATTTTAGCTTGGGGGATTTTGATGAGTGATTATTTTATATGTTTTAGTGGGGATTATGCATGCATTATATCATATCAAACCCCATTTTATCTATCATTTCACTTTATTTTCGTTCATTTTCACTCTTGGGGTGTTTATGTGCATTTTAGGACAAAACCTAGCTATTCGGAGCTAAATATGAGTCAAGAAGTGAAATGAAGAAGTAATGCAAAGAAATGGAGTCAAAACAACAAAGTTCTGAAGAAAATAGGGCCCACACGATTGTGTGTGTCACCACACACAGCCATATGGAAGCACACATCCAAGCGCAAATGAAGACCCCACACGACCATGTAAAGGGGGCTAAAGAAGAGATCGCATATGGTCATGTGGAAATCCACACGATCGTGTTGCTGCAAAGCTGAATAGAACATAGAATGCCATTTTCCTCCCCTATAGCAACACGGTCGTGTGGAAATTCAACACAATTGTGTCGGACCATGCATTCTAAAGGACTCTGAGGCCATGATTTGAGTAGAAGCAACACGACCGTGTCGACTGCTCGATACCATTGTGTCATGTCAGGTTTTACCCGAGTCCAGCAAGGGTTTTGAGGATCTTTAAAGGGATTTATATGCCGTCATTGAGGGGGACCCATGATTTTAATCCAGATTCCATCATCTTATCCCTTTGCAATAAGCTTAGGAGTATGAGTAGGGTTAGGATATATTTTATTTGTGTTTTCCTTCATTGGTATAAGCTTATTACTAGAGAATCTTGTATTGCAACCATTTTAAGATAAGTGTTCCTCTCTTCCTCCTTTTTATTATGTGGTTCTATTTGTTCTTTACTATCATTTTGATGTTCTTGTGATTATCTCTGCGCTTCTTTCAATGTTCATTGAGTAATTTTTATCTAGGGCATGGTTGATTTCTATTGGGGATGGATATGGATTGAGCTAATTGTTTAATCTATGGAATCACCAATTAAGGTTTTGCTTAGGATGTTTATTATCAACATAAATTGATTCCGCTAATTAATCGTTAATGATAGTAGGGCTAATCTAAGGTTTTCAATCCATATGTCGATTCATACTATTTATGTCGCCAACGATAGTTGGGCGTAAATTAGAGCCCTCCTAGAAATGACCTAAATCCTATCCACGATAGTGACGTGGATGAAGGTTGAAGAAATTGTCAAAAGTTATGCACCCGTCTGTGACGATGACCAACGAGAGTTGGCTTGGTCATGCGAGGGGTAGTCATATTATAGCATCAGGAGAGTGAGGGTAGGTGATGAGTTCAGGTGCGTTAACCTCACCATATAATCGATTCGATGGTTGGACAATGGGTCATCCCATGTTCATCCCACCACATTAGATAAATACCTAGCCCTAAAGTCCTTCTTTTTATTTTAATTCTCACTCCTCCATAAAACCAATCCACGTAGCTAACCATGGCCTAGGATTAGCTAGTACTTAATGGTTGTGACCGAAGGACACGCAGAGGAGCATGCCTTCCACTCCCAAGCATAGGAGTGTCAATGCAATAAATAATAACCGGTGAGTACCGGGTCGGATCATAGGGACAAGTCGTTCTATACTCACAAAATTTGATCGATAAAGAAAAATAATAGCGTGTTACAACTACCTCGCTTAACGGTGGATGAGTATGGGAAAAAGTGTGGAATCTACAATCCTAGCCTACGCACTAAGGGTGGAGAGCCGAATCGGCAAGCAACGAGGAGGACTCATGTGGTGTGTGTGAATGAGGCCATGGGTATGGGAATTCATCCCAAATATAACTCAATTGATCTCCTGACTAAGGGCCGATCAATCGGAGGATGCTGAATTTCATCGAATAAGTGGGGTGCAATAAGTAATGAATGAAACCCATGCGAGTAATAGACAATGAGCACATTAGAGAGGGTCCGCTAGGATAATCCTCTTCTTGGATTTTCCCTTAGGGTATAAACAAAGTTCTAGGGTTTCATCCACCAATTTTTATAACACGAGCTGTAGTAGTTCTCATGTGCAGCCGGCCCACAAAACAAAAAAAATGTTTTTTTATAACAGAACAACGCAGCGACCCATGTGGGCCATCCAGGCGGGCCGGCCCACAATAAATATATTTTCTGGGTTTTTTGTTTTTTGTTTTTTTAAAAAATCCAGAAACCCTTTCTTGCTTCCAAAATGCACGGAAAATAGCCCAAAGCTCCCAAAAATTCTGGAAAAATTCTAGAAAATCCAGAAAAATCCCAGAAGTACCTTGAAAAATAAGTGGGGACAAAAATTAGTCTATAAAAATCACATTTTATGTATAAAATAGGAGTAGGCTTTAATGATTAACGATATCACAAATATGCCCGTATCAAGCCAAAATTAACATGATATACACATAAAATGCCCAAAAATGGGGGGGGGATATGCAATTTATATCCCGAATCACTTAACCAAACAACCTCCATGCGGATGACCTGTTAAGCGCTACAACGATGCCATGCGCTTGCGGTTATAAATATTAAAACTGACACATCGAACATTTCCAAGATAACACACACAATATTTTCCAAGATTGCAACCCTATTCTAAGGGTAACACCTTTCTTTTTAGAGAGAACACTTCCACTACCCGGAAGCTACATTTCAACAAAAGAACCGAAACAAGAAATTACAATCTTCCTATTGACTTGATTAAATGTATTTACTAAACATGAAGTTCAAAGGCAATAAAGTTTGATGTCCTAGTTCTAGAAATGAGCTTGATGCACTAGTGGACTTTCCTTGAGCTTTGGAGTTTAAATCAACATCAAAGAAGATCTAATGGAATGAGAGAGATGAAGAGAAGAAAGCTTTGCATGAATTTTTGGCCCATAAATGAATCTTTATTCTGTGTGTATTGGTTGCCAAAAACTCGCACACAAACAGGTATAAATACTCTCTCAATCGTGCACAATGACCAAGAAAATGTCCAAAGAAATTCACAGTCTAACGGCTATATACGAGCAGAATTCCTAGTCATCAGACATCTGTAGAAGGGTTACCAGACAGTTGATGAATTGTTCAGTCATCTGGACTTCCTTATTCTGACGGCTGATAGTGAATTGGTCATGAACAAACTAAAGACCAATCTCCAAGCAATCAGACATTTGAAGAACACATGTTAGATGGTTGATGCACTGTTTAATCGTCTAGCCAGTCTTCTTCCGACGGCTAAACAGAGTGGGTGAAAAAGACATAGAATTCATGAAAAGAAGCACCCATAATCAATCATCTGGTGTTCATCGCCTAGACGTCTGATAATCTATTTAGACATCTGGTCTTTGAACTATAGATGGCTGATCAACCCTAGGTTTTGACCAAAAAAATCGATACGCCAGACATCTTATGAAAGGGGTTCAGACGTTTTGTCCTGGCATAGAAACACAATAAAGAGTGTTTTGGCCAATGAACCTATTGGGATAGGTTCTAGGATTTTCCTATGGATATATAAGATGGAAAATGACATGAATGTGTGTGTGTGTGTGTGTGTGTGTGTGTGTCCATCTAATCAAGGCATACAATTATTCTACTAAAATAAACAGCAAAATACATAAAGAATTAAAAATGATTTATATGAAGGTTCTTGATTCTTCATGGCTTCAATGCTCCATGCCTTGAGCCATCAACCCATCACCAAATCTTTTGTCTCCCCCTTGATATGATCATTTTTGATTATTTGAGACTAAAACACTTTGAGACATTAATTAACACAAAATGTGGTGATCATCATCAAAACCATATTGGGCTTAAAGGCCAATATCCAACAATCTCCTCATTTTTGATGATGAAACTGTCCATTATGTTAAAATAGACATTAAAACATATTAATGCTCCCCTACTTATATGCATACCACTAATAAACAATTGAACTACCAATTGTAAATCAAAATAGAAACAATCATGAATATAATAGGTCATATGTAAAAATATTGCTCAAGACACCAATTGTAAGAATTGCAAATATATGATGCAATACATCCAAACATAATACCAATTGAAATAAAGTAGTAAATCCAAGCATACATTTTTACATAATCACTTCTCTCTCCCCTTGTCATTGTAAAAAAGGTGGACATGAAACTCTCTCCCTATAGACCTGAAGGTTTCCCCCCATAGACATGAAAGTCAAAAGGGGGGACACCTCTCTCCCTGTATACATATGACAATAGACATAAGAGATGGAGATGTATGATACCAAATATAAAATTAAAGTGAGTACAATTCAATATGCCATGCTCTCCCTAAATTATAGAATAGGTCAAAATTTCGACTATAAGAGCCAACATATAGATAAGGAGACATGGGCCTAAATTGTAATGGTTCATATGTATAAACATCAAGCATAAACATCGAGACATGACATTGTTGGTAAGAAAAGAATAAACATACCAAGAATCAACAATGTCATGATGAAATCGAAACAATATCCAACAATATTTGGAAATATTTCAAAATCATCAAAGAGATGAAATTATGCCTCAAATTAATTTGAAATATATGTAGCATGAAATCTCCACATATATCATATACTTGGTCAAAAAGTGCAAATATAACATAGAAATCCCATAGGTTTCATTTTCATGAAAAAGCTTGAAAGAATTTTCAAAAGCATGAGCAAATTTTATCCATTGGGCAAATATAGGTTCGACCAAGATTTGTTTTTCAAGTGTAGCAAAAACATGCATGACGTCAATATGAACATAAAGACCTAAGGTATGGAACCCTAGAAACAGGTTGGCCCAACTTAAATGAGATATGATATGTTTTTTATGGTCTAACATTCTTGCCAATACATTATCCTGATTTTGCTCATGATCATAATCTCTAATGAAGAATATAGACGCATAAGCAAAGGCTCCTTCCATGATGACCCCTACGATGTATTGGTGATGAGTATATACTGCAGCTTGAGTAGTAAAGTCTTGTGCTATGAATGCGTAAGCAGGTAAAGAGTACATGTGTTGAGCTATTAAGGAAGTAATAACCTCTAAAGAGGCTAAAGCATGGCCTAATTGAAAATGAATCGAATTATTAATTTTTTCATAAAGACCCTTATGCCCACGCCCTAATAGACATCACGGAGGAGTATTTGCTTCTAAAAGATCTTTAATACTATGTCCAATCGCGATGTTAGTTCTAGACATATGACCATCAATGAGAAAAATGAATGCAATAAAAAACACACTCATAAATGATGGGTATGCAATAAATAATCATGCAAGCACAATACCTATGCAGTCATGCATATGTGTGGAAACCTAACACTACTACAAAAAAACGCTTGCATAGCGCTTTTATTTACACTTGGATAGCGCTTTTAAGCGCTATCCATGCTACCGCTATGGTAGCTTGGATAGCGCTTTTATAAGCGCTATCTAAGTGGTTTACTAAGATAGCACTTTACTACCTTAGCGCTTTTGGAAGCGCTATTAGAGATTACTCGAGAAATTTTGATTTTGACCTTATATAGCACTATCTAAACGCTATCTAAGTGGTTTACTAAGATAGCTCTTTACTACCTTAGCACTTTTGGAAGCGCTATTAGAGATTACTCGAGAAATTTTGATTTTGACCTTGCATAGCACTTTCTAAGCGATATACCAGGTACCACTAAGATAGAGCCTAATAAGCGCTATTGTAGATTTTCAAAACATAGCGCTTTCTGAAGCGCTATTGTAGTAAATTACTTCGATAATGCCAGAATTTTTTCTCTCCGTCAGTCTCAGAACCATCTACGGCCCCCACTGCTTACTCTTTTCTTTTCCTCATCATCCTTCATCAAAAGGCAGTAATCGACTACCTCCCTAAACTTGGGCACTCTCCTCAAGTCAACACATGAATCAAAAGTAAACAAAAACAGCCAATATATTTAGCTAGTACTCCAGCACAAATGACAGAAAGTTCACATATATACGAGCCCATTACTCCCTGAACAAAAAATAGGAATTGCATTGAGACGTGCTCAAAATAATCATTAAATTACACAGAAATTGCGCTTCAACACGTCATCTTTTCCTTAAGGAATCGATTGTAAAAGTATCCCGTCCAATTGACTTTAAATTGTCCATTCTTTCTGGGGAATAATACTTGAGTAACTCCCTATTAACAAACTGTAAAACATAAAAGTTACAAAACATAGTTAGACGAGATCAAATACTTCAAAAATATAAAGTAGTTCTAAAACGATTTACTTACGGGAATAGGAATAGTCGTATCACCAAAACTCAAAATATCATCAGTAAAGCAACAAACATAGTGACCACAATGAATGCCATCAGTCTGCTTTGGACACTATAAAAATAACGTCCAATTAAGTAAATAAAATTTATTACAATAATATTTTGTATATAATAAATTTCAAAATTGTAAAGTAATTACCTGAATGATAACCCACTTGAATCTATTGTATGCCACTCTACTGATATTGCCACCTCGGAGAGTTTGATAACATCATATACCACTGTTTTTATAAATTAAACAATATTATACACATGTATATATAGATTTGTAATGAAAAAAACTTGAAGATATATTTACCTTTCAACAAAGTTTTTCAAATCCACACGTTGTGAAATCTTTGCATTTTGTGGATTCATGAAGTATGTCGACTCTGTTTGGGTATTGATAGCAACCAATACCCATTGATGACTGCATAATGTTTTGAAAAAAATTAGACAAATCACATATTTAATAAACATATAATTATTTAATATTATATTAAACTCACCCAACATTATGCAGTATCAATAATAGATGGTTCTGTCCTGCATACTTCAGGAGACATTCGGCCAAATGATTGGACGATGTTCCACTACCTACCATTGGCGCAATAAGGGGCGACAAAAAAGAAAACTTGCCGGCCAACTCGGCATTTTCGGATAGATAAACATCACCCAAATTCCTTTAAACAATACATAAGAAATGAGTTTTCTAAAACATTTATATCAAATTAGATGGACAACTTTTAATAATTTTATTACCTAATATAAAAGGCAATGCTTGTGGCACTTAGCCATCCATCCTCCAAACCCTCCAAGATATTTTCATAAATAATAAGTTCATTCCAAGTATCTCCATCAAAATATGCTTTAATAGGAACTTTTATATTGTTCACAATAGTTTGGGGTGCGAGGTGTAAAAGGTGCAACACCATGGAATCGTGAGGAGAATCTCCACTCTTGGGACAACCTACTTGCTTAGCACAAAATGTTGACTCCATAGTTTTTAAAGTAGGCTTATTAGCACCTATATGAATTTTCTGGCTCCTCTTATCCATCTTCCTAATAGGTGGACGCTACAAACAAAGTTTAATATAAATAGAGTATTCATATAAAACATAAAACAAAAAGATAGCAAAGTAACTAATGAAAAATATTGTGAACAAAAAGAAGCAGTCAAAAATATTTCTATGAAGTGTCCAATAAGTTCTATGACGTATCCAATAATTTTATGTTATCCAGCTTACTATTTTTAATACATGTTCAAGCTTTTCACGTACCAATTCTGCTACCAGTGTGGGTGCTCTCCGCAACCAAGCTGTATCATAAATTTTAGATACCATATCCATTAGCCAGAGGTAAAATCATAATATCCTTCTGTATCTTTTCACGTTGCTGACGTGTGTGTATATTTTATATATCCACGCACGTCTTCTTTATGTTTTTCCGTTATTTCCCGCCGTCTCGTACTCATTTTCTCGTATTTTCTTGTTTTCTTTAACTTTTCCTGTTTTTGTATGTTTGCAGGAGTTTGACAGCATAGGGGACACATAGCGAAGATATCATAAGTCCCCGGAGCAACGGGAGGAGTCACGCGTGATCCAGGGGGTCAAACGACAAAGATCTCCATCTTTCAGTCCCCCCACCCGATCGGTTGGATACGCCAATCGATCGGGTGATGCACGCGCGCACCACCCGGACAGCTGTTGAAGCGACGAGAGTGTCATCCGACCAGGTCGGAGACCGGTTCAGCCTGACTGTTCTCTCTGGAAATTGGAGCTGAAACTTAACCGATCGGGTGATATTCACCCGATCGGTTCACCTGTAGCCGTTTCCTCGAAGAGATGACCCGGAGAGCTCACCCGACCGCCAGCAGACCGTGCCAAAACTTCCGAAGTTACTGTCTTTTGGGCGACGATTCCAACCGATCGGTTCACCCGACGACGCCAAGATCCAAACGACGAGCAGCTTCCATCAACTGATCGTGTCGTCTGACCGGGTGAAGTTCTGAAGAGCGATGTCGATTAACGAAGCAAGTCACCCGATCGGGTGGTTCTTCACCCGATCGGGTGATGTCGTTTTCTATAAATATAAACCCTAGGTTTCCAGAAATGGGAGTTGTTATTTTTTTCTGCATTTTCTCTCTTGTGACGGCTGTAATTTCTTTGTTATTTGTAAGTGTTCTGATCTTAACCAAACTTTGATATTATCTTAATTGCATTACTACTACCGCATTTCTATTGCCCGATTATGTTTTTAACGGTCGATTTTTATTTAGATTGCTTTTTAGCAAATATGTGTGAGTAGTTCCCAAATCTGGGATTTTGGTGGAAACCCCTTCGTGGGTTCTCCCTAATGCATCCATAGGGTTAGGAGATCGATAGGGATTAGGAATCTATCGGTTACGCGGGGTGTTTTATTGTCATCGGTGGGAAAAAGACCGCCTTTGACTGTTGGGCCAAGGGGGAATAAACTTGGCGGTTGACTCCCTAGTCATAGCTCACGCCCTTAGCGTAGACATCGAATCCTAGCACGCGGGAGCGGCAGGATGAGATGTTGGGAGTTATCGTTGTGAGCTTAGTGCTCCCGGAGTCGGTCAGTGTTAATGGACATGGGAATGCCCACTGACCGAACCTGTGTAGTCCGGCGTATCATCCTGGGCACTGACCGGAATATCGGGCCCATGGGACGCTGGTATCACTCTTAGAGGCAACGTCTCACCATTAGACCCTAATTCCGATTGTTATCCCATCCGCCGGTCGTATTAGCGAGAATCGCATGATAGGGTGGAAACCGAAGTCCCGGGTTTCCCTGTATATTGTTTATCCCTTGCATTCTATTTCTGTGACAACCCATCTACCGATTCGGGCTAGCTCACCCTTGGGGTGAATCTGGTCATTTCTGACACAAGCACAACCACGCCTCCCTGAGTTCGACCCCTAAGCCACACTACAACACCATGCGCTTGCGGTTACAAATATTTAAATCTCACGCCCCCGATATCCAATTGCAAACATCTGCATGCCACAAACTAGGGGGATGTCAAGCTTTATGGCGCCGCTGCCGGGGAGGCAACGTGCTTGTTATTTTAGGATCTCATGAACCCTTGAGTCTAGCTCATTTCCCTATCTCGTGATAATTTTCGCATTCTACCCCTTTTTATTTTACTTGGACATAGTGTAAATATTATTTGTTTAGAATTGGCCGACTGAGTCACCTTACCGCCATTGCTACTCCTAACCTCCCATTCATGCAACCGGTGCTTTTGACGTGTTTTCTATCCGTGCAGTTCTCTCTTCCCCCTCTTTCTCACAGGTTTTCTGCTCCCTGACAAGGATGTTGTGTGCCGTCTTGGGTGATATCTGGGATCATTCGCACCACGTCCGCTGCTTGGCACAGAGTTTGACAGAATCCCTAAATGCCTCGAACATTATATCCCTTTTGTCAGCTGCCGTGGAAAATCAAAGGAGGTATCATGAAATGCAGCTGCACCCAGACACGACAACTCTCTTTCCCCCAGATGAAGTGGCCTATATTGACGTGCCTGGTTCCGAATTCGGTGGGGGAATATTATTCGCCTACGAGGAGTTTCGTCAGGAAAACTACCAGGCAGGATCTGTCGAGCATTTTGAACAAGAATCGATCTATTCCTTGTAGACTTCTATAGAGCATCCCGGATCTTGGGAAAATGAGGAAGCCGGAAGCAGAAATGGGGAACCATCGACTATTGAAACCTGTTTCCACGTTGAGGCCTCCTTCCCGGATAATTATTATGAGCTTGTGAAAGACCCAGAGCCATCCTCCATTGACCCCTCGTCACCTAGTGAGGTTCCGAATGCCAGCCTTCAAGAGATCCATGAAGAAGTCCTTTCACTAGAGGATTCTCAGCTTGAGAAATATGCGTCAGGACCTCATGAAGTCGAGATGAAAGAGTTGCCCCTGGGACTAAAATATGAATATTTGGGGAAGGGCTCGACCCTGCCGGTCATAATGAACTCCTCGCTGCCTGAAGACCAGATGACCAAACTTCTTGGTGTTTTAAAAAAGTTTAAGAGCGTTTTTGGGTATGCAATTGAAGACTTTAAAGGAGTTAGCTTGGGCCTCTGCTTACATAGGATACTGCTTGAGGATGAGCAAGCCTCCTCAATTGGGCCGCAGCGGAGACTAAACCCCATAATGATGGAGGTGGTCAAAAAGGAGATTGTTAGGCTTCTACATGCCGGTATCATATATCCTATCTCCGACAGTCACTGGGTTAGCCCGGTGCACGTCGTACCCAAGAAAGAAGGGGTGACGGTGGTTCGCAACGAGAAAAATGAGCTCATACCTACGAGGACTGTCATAGGGTACCGGATGTGCATTAACTATAGAAAGCTGAGCAAGGCCACGAGGAAGGACCACTACCCTCTCCCTTTCATTGTTCAGATGCTCGAGATGCTGGCAAAGCACAACTACTTCTGTTTCATGGACGGGTACTCCGGATTCCTTCAAACCCCTATCCATAACGATGACCAGGAGAAGATGACTTTCACTTGCCCATTTGGTACATATGCTTATAGAAGAATGCCGTTTGGGGTTTGCAACGCCCCGGATACATTCCAAAGACTAATGTCCGCAATCTTCTCCGACTACTCCCAGGATATCATGGAGGTTTTCATGGACGATTTTTCCGTCTATGGAACTGAGTTTGACTCATGCCTCAACAATCTACCTAAAGTCCTGGAGAGGTGTCAAGATAAGGGTCTGGTCCTGAACTGAGAGAAATGCCATTTCATGGTCCAAGAAGGAGTTGTGCTGAGACACGTCATTTCTTCGAGAGGAATTGAGGTAGATAAGGCGAAAGTAGAGGTGATTGAAAAGCTTCCGCCACCGCTCAATCTTCGTGGAGTCAGTGGGTTTTTAGGGCACGCAGGATTCTACCATCGCTTCATAAAAGACTTCTCCAGGATTTCCAGGCCGCTGACCCAACTCCTCATGAAGGATGCACCTTTCGTCTTCAACGAGGAGTGTGTGGAAGCCTTCCGCCTTCTGAAGCAAGCCTTGATTTCTGCGCCCGTGATTCAGCCGCCAGACTGGAATTTACCCTTTGAGCTAATGTGTGATGCTAGTGATTATGCCGTTGGAGCCATCTTGGGGCAGAGGAAGGATAAAAATCTGCATGTTATTTATTATATGAGCAAGACCCTTGACGTTGCCCAAAGAAACTATACGACCACGGAAAAAGAATTGCTAGCAGTCATCTATGCCATGGACAAGTTCCGGCAGTATCTCGTTGGTGTGAAGGTGATCGTGCACACAGACCACTCGGCTATTAAGTACCTATTGAACAAGAAGGAGGCTAAGCCGCGGCTCATTAGATGGATTCTCCTCCTCCAGGAATTCGACCTGAAGATTAAAGACAAGAAGGGGGCGGAGAATGTCGTTGCCGATCACTTGTCTAGAATGCCTACTCTTGATTCGAACGCCACCCCGGTTGATGACTCGCTCCCTGACGAGCATCTCTTCTCCATCTCTTCCGCTTGGACTCCTTGGTACGCCGACATTGCAAATTATCTGACTTGTGCCATTGTCCCCCACAACGTGAGCTATCAACAGAAGAAGAAATGCTTCCATGAGGTCCGTAAATTTTATTGGGACGACCCCCATTTGTACAAGACCTGTAATGATGGGGGTGATATGAAGGTGCATTCCTGAAACTGAGGCGAATTTCCCATTGCCACGATCAGCAATATGGAGGGCATGCGAGTACATATAAGACGACTGCGAAAATCCTCCAGAGCAGATTCTACTGGCCAACCCTCTTTAAGGACACCCACACTTATGTCCAGGCTTGCGATAAATGCCAAAGGACAGGGAACGTCTCCAAGAGGAACGAGATGCCTCAGCACTACATCTTAGAGGTAGAAATCTTCGATGTGTGGGGAGTCGACTTCATGGGCCCGTTCCCCTCGTCCTCAGGGAACTAGTATATCTTAGTAGCCGTGGACTACGTATCGAAGTGGGTTGAAGCAATAGCCAGTCCTAATAATGATTCCCGAGTGGTCGTCAAGTTCTTTAAAAACAACATCTTCTCACGGTTCGGTGTGCCTCGAGTTTTGATCAGTGACGGAGGGAGCCATTTCATAGAGAAGAAATTCGAAGCTCTCTTGAAGAAGTACGGGGTGCAACACCGAATCGGGCGTGCCTACCACCCGCAGACTAGTGGCCAAGTGGAAGTTTCTAACCGGGAGATCAAGGGCATACTAGAGAAGACGGTGGCCAACTCTAGGAAGGATGGTCGTCGAAACTCTCCGACGCACTATGGGCTTACATGACGGCATTTAAAACTCCGATCGGCACGACCCCCTACCGGCTTGTCTACGGGAAGACATGACATCTACCCGTGGAATTGGAACACAAGGCGTTTTGGGCAATTAAGAACCTAAACTTTGACGCCAAGGAGGTTGGAGGACACCGGCAGTTACAACTTAACGAGCTCGACGAGATTCGGCTCAATGCTTATGAAAATGCCCGGATCTACAAGGAGAAGCTGAAGCGGTAGCACGATAAGCGCATCCTGAAGAGGGAATTTAAGGAAGGAGACTTAGTTCTCCTATTCAACTCGAGGCTGAAGCTTTTTCCTGGAAAGCTCAAGTCAAGGTGGTCGGGACCTTTCCGCGTCACCAAGGTCTTCCCGCATGGGGCTATCGAGATAATGGGAAGAGATGAGCCGTTCAAAGTCAACGGGCAGCGCCTTAAACACTATGTGGTAGGAGAACCAGCATTCTCTCCGGTTGGATTCTCAACGACCGACGACTCTTCCTCAAACCCTCCGGATCCTAATTGACCACCAAATGAGGCGTCGAGCCAACGACGTTAAAACAAAAGCGCTTCATGGGAGGCAACCCATTTTCTAAACTCTCACTTTTGTTTTAGGCTTATTTTTAGCTTAATTCTTTCTATTTTTATAAATAAATCCATCCACGGGGACTTTCATCGAGAGATTTAGGCCATTTGTGAATTTCTGCAGGAAACAAGCCCTCACCCGATCGGGTGACCATTCAACCGATCGGGTGAGATGTATCAGACGATGGCCAATATCTGTTCTCCAGCGAACCGGTCGGGTGAAGCGAGCTGAGACCGGGTGGCTGACCGTGTGAGAAGGGCTGAATTCTCAGGAAATTTGGGGGATGTATCAACCAATCGGTTGAGTGAAGCTGCGGTCATGTGACTGACCGGGTAAAAAGTCACAGTATTATCGGGAAGATTTGAGAAGTGGTCAACCGATCGGGTGAAAACTCACCTGATCGGTTCGCTTTCACCCCTATATATATCTCCGCTTCGCACGACTCCGACCACCCGACCTTCAAACCCCCAAAACGCGTCTCTCCTCCTCCATCTGTCGAATCGATCTCCTCCATCTACCCCACTACCCCTAAATCCTCATCCTCGCTCATTACCATACTCCCCCACCATCGCCCCCTTCCCTTTAACAACATTCACTCATCAAACGTCCAAACCCTAACCCTAACCACCAAATTTTCAAAAATTTCGATTCTTGTCAGATCAACGAGCGGCGGCTTCCCAAATCGCTACCTTATGTTGCGCGGGGTCTTTCAGGTGCTTGATCTTACTACATCGATGGGTAACCTCTTTCAACTCTCCACATTTCTTTCATTTTATGCCATGTCTTGAATTTGTGCTTGCACACTTTATCTACTTCATCATCTTCATAGACACCATATCCCGCCCCATCATTCTTCCCCGCGCCGTCACCATGTCTGGGAAGGGAAAGGAGATAGCCTCATCGTCACACAGACATCCCCTATACGGCCCCTTTTCCCCTTCTTTCCTTGGCATAAACCCTTCTTCTGAAGAGCAATCCGATCGCTTACAAGCCCTTCTTCATCGTCCGATGCGACCTACTCTTTTCGCCGACTCCCACACCCTCGAATCTCTTGGACTCCTTCGGGGCATCAGCATACTTTTCTGCTTTATAAGTTGCGATTTTCTTCTGCGGACCCACGCCAATACACACATGAATCTCACACTTGAGTTCCTCAGTTCTCTCGAGGTGTCCGATCATGGTTTCACCTTCCAGGCCTTCAATTGTGATTTTTCCATGGGCTTCAACACGCTTAACAATATTCTAAACTTCCCTCACCCCGATCGCCATGTTGAATGCTCAACTCATGATCGATCTGACACCTTTTCTCACATTCGGGCTGATGGTGTTTGGCAACGATTCACCCGATATATCACCTTTCCAGCGGTAGCCCTCGCTTCCTACATCATACATCCATGCTACCGCATCGCCCATTGCTTCCTTGCCAACACCATTTTCACTCGAGTAGATGTATCCACGGTGTCTAGGGATGAGCTCCTCTTTCTTTACGCCATGTCCCATGACATGATTCATGGCAATATCCCATTACCCATAGACACCGCTCATTCGATCATCCACGAATCTTATCCGTTAGCCGCGTGGCTACTGGCTCTATATGCTATGGGGGGATGATTACTCTTATTGTCAGTTGTATCTTGAGGATGCCGCCCGACCTCCCTATTGTACCTGGACGTAGTCGTATCGATCGCGACTATTTGCTCGCTATCGGTATGCTTACTCCTTTTGGTGAGGATCGCGCGGTCTACCTCTATAGTTTTGCCTGCACTACTTTTTCCATCCTCCCACCCTCATCCCCCGTGCGCCTCCCTATTCGTACTTCACATCTACCATGGGAGTTCTACCCGGATCCTTGGTATGCCTCACTAGTACAATTTCTACCCTTGGATCCCCCCGATTGGCATCCGACTGTCGGTTCATCCGGTGCGGTCATTATCCACCATGATCCACCAGTACATTTCCACCATGATCCACCAGAGGTCCGGCCCATTACCCCACCCACTCCTGTAGGCACACCCTCTTCATTTTCTGAGGATTCTTTTCTCCGCTATTCCCCCCTCCTCCCCATCCCCTTACCACTCTACCGCCAGCAGCTCTGACTGATTCCTCCCCCTTGCATATCTCTGCATTTCCATGATCTTATCATCTCGCTAGCATTATCACGTCTAGCTTGGGGGAAGTCATCGGTGCACCGTCGTGTGATGTTTTTCTTTGTGTGCTTGTTATATATGTCGTGTCATGTGATTTTCTATTTTTATTTTCTGTTTATATGTTGTGTGGTGTGATCTTTATTTTTATTCTTATTTTCAAATTCGTTTGTGTGTTTTTCTTGTTTTTCATGTCTTTTTGTGTCAGTGCGTATCCCCCCCCCCCATTTTCATTGCCCTCCCATATTTACTTGCATTGAGGGCAATGCAAGCTTCAGCTTGGGGGAGTCGCACTTCGTGCATCATTTGCGTCTTTTCTTCGTTTTGTGAGTCGTTTTTCTCCGTGGTTTTCTTTTTCTTTTTCTGTTCTTCTTTTTATTTCTTTCTCCTAGAGATGAACCCTATGATGAATTGCCACAAAAATCACACACACACACACACCTAGCACGGCTTCGATAATCACATTCACTAACCCTTGGAAGCCGAGTCCTCTCGCATTTCATGCGTCGTGGGTCCACTTAGCTTTTTTGTGAGTTGTGTGTCGTGACTAGCGTTTGGTGTGCTTCTACTTTGTGATTTTGATGTATATACCTGTCCAGGAATGACCCCTAGATTATCAAACTTCGATTTGAATATGCGGTATTTACCTCTCTTATCTGTTTCTGTATGCATGAATATATATATATATATATATATATATATATATATATATATATATATATATATATATATATTACAAATGAGGGATGTTTTTGAATCTTTGTCCCATGTGGCAATGTCACATCGCCACATGGGACACTCTTCTTAAACCCAAAACCCAAAAAACACAAAACTCCACCCAACCCTGCAAAAATACACCCAAACCCAAACACCCAAAATCACACCCCCAAGCAAAAAAAAACCAAAAAACCCCAAGACACTACACACACTTAAACCCACTATTCTCATTTTCACCCGTTTTTGCACTCATCGAAACACCCGTGTTGGTCACGCGTCCTTACTTTGTGGGTTGTCCGTGCATTCGCTCCCTTTTTACCATCCGATGTTGCCGACATGCACACACACGCTTTTCGCTCCTTCCCGGTTCCGCACGTGCATTGCGGCCATGTTCGTTGGTGATTATTTTTGCTCCGTGCACCAAGTGCACGGGCAATTTCTATCTATATTACAATTGAGGTCAGATTTTGAATTTGTCCTATGTGACAATGTCACATCAAGTTTTGGAGGGAAATTTTTGGGTTGAAGAGAAATTTGTTGGAAATATACAAAAGCATTGAAATTAGGAACAGCCTTTTAATATTAGTTATAAAAAATGTTGTGCACACACACAATCTCATCTTGGGAATAAACGCGATCTGTGGGAGAATGAACGTGAGAGATGCTGCCAACTCATTGATCCGCGTTGCAAAACCCTGTAAAATTTCGATCCCATCTGCTGATATTTCAGGGAACCTAATAATTATTGATGTTTGTTTAAAATTAGTGGGTCCAAGATTTTTAAATGAACAGTGTCCCAAGGGCACGTGTTATATGTATATTCGGCGCCGAAGGCGCCCGCGCCGAAGGCGCCCGCGCCGAAGGCGCCCGCGCCGAAGGCGCCCGCGCCGAAGGCGCCCGCGCCGAAGGCGCCCGCGCCGAAGGCGCCCGCGCCGAAGGCGCCCGCGCCGAAGGCGCCCGCGCCGAAGGCGCCCGCTAAATTTTTTAACGATGATTTGTTGTTCCGCGCCTAAGGCACCCGCGCCGAAATTGTAGTTTTACGTCGAATTTGTTGTTCTACGCCGAAGGCACCCACGTCGAATTTGGTGTTCTGTGTCGAAGGCGCATGTGCTGAATTTGTTGTTCCGCGACGAAGGCGCCCGCGCCATTTTTTTAACACCGATTTGTTGTTCCGTGCCTAAGGCACCCGCGTCGAAATTGTTGTTTTACGTCGAATTTGTTGTTCTGCGCCGAAGGCACCCACGTCGAATTTGCTGTTCTGTGTCGAAGGCGCATGCACTGAATTTGTTGTTCCACGCCGAAGGCGCCTGTGCCGCTAAATATTGTAAGCTAATTTGTTTTTCTTTTAAATTTTGGCTTTGGAAAAAAATTTCGGGGAACAAAGATTTCGCAAGGGAAAATCTTAAATGAACCGTGCCCGCGGGCATGGGTTATGACTAGTATATATATATATATAGCGTATGCTTGATTTCGTGTGTGTCGAGATTCCACAATTAGGACTAGGATAACCCATTTTAGCCTATGCTCTGATTAGAGAAATATCTCCCTTGCCCAAGTGTTTAGAATCTGATTTCTTTTTTATTTTACTTGGTGCAAATCCCCTCGTCGTGTACCATTCTCCCACTTGGGAGAGTACACATGTATATATCCCAAAATCCAAAAATCCAAAAAAAGAGAGAAAATAAAAACCAAAAAGAAAAGAAAAGAGAAAAGAAAGAAAAAAATACATATGTATAGCCAAAAATAAAAAAAATACATATATCCAAAACCCAAAAAATAAATAAATGTGTGTGAATATTTCCCTACATATCGAGAATAAAGGAAAGGCGAGAATTTGCACCGAGTGTTCTACTCCACATCATCTCAACCCCCATCGCTTTCGAAAACACTTGGAATAGGGAATTTCTAGCTATTATCTAGGCGATAGTGTGGTGATGCCCGAGTCCCTAGCTGTGGAGTCCCTGACACATGATGCGTTTCTATTCTCATACTCTTCTCATGCATGCTTGAACTATATATTCACCGCTTATTTCGAATCGAATCGAATCGATATTTGGGTCATTTCTTGGATTTGTGTATATGGAGCTTATTGCACGATGTAGATAGTGACACCGACTGCTAGCACACGACCACACTCACTCGTGCTTCACGGCGTGGGCCCACGACACTTGTCTGGACTCGTTTTCTTTGGTTTAGTGTGGTGATTTGTCATTTGCTTGCTTGGTGTGTCATTTTTGATTTTGTTGGCCCTGACGGGCGATTTAGGATTTAGAGTTTTCTTTTTCTCTCATTCTCTCTATTTTCTCCCTCCGAGCTTCTACTCTCACTCGTCTTCCTCGAGGACGAGGAAGGGTTTAGCTTGGGGGATTTTGACGTGTGTGTATATTTTATATATCCACGCACGTCTTATTTATGTTTTTCCGTTATTTCCCGTCGTCTCGTACTCATTTTCTTGTATTTTCTTGTTTTCTTTCACTTTTCCGTGTTTTTGTATGTTTACAGTAGTTTGACAGCATAGGGGACACATAGCGAAGATATCATAAGTCCTCGGAGCAACGGGATGAGTCACGCGTAATCTAGGGGGTCAAACGACAAAGATCTCCATCTTTCAGCCCCCCTACCCGATCGGTTGGATACGCCAACCGATCGGGTGATGCACGCGTGCACCACCCGGACAGCT
Organism: Scilla litardierei; assembly: GCA_030789695.1. Classification (NCBI taxonomy): domain Eukaryota; kingdom Viridiplantae; phylum Streptophyta; class Magnoliopsida; order Asparagales; family Asparagaceae; genus Scilla; species Scilla litardierei. The sequence goes on along the minus strand of CM061142.1, from coordinate 687,657,521 downwards.
GCTGAAGCTACGAGAGTGTCAACCGACAGGGTCGGAGACCGGTTCAGCCCGACTGTTCTCTCCGGAAATTGGAGCTGAAACTCAATCGATCGGGTGATCTTCACCTGATCGGTTCACCTGTAGCCGTTTCCTTGAAGAGATGAACCAGAGAGCTCACCCGACTGCTAGCAGACCGTGCCAAAACTTCCGAAGTTACTGTCTTTTGGGCGACGATTCCAACCGATCGGTTGATTTATCAACCGATCGGTTCACCCGACGACGCCAAGATCCAAACGACGAGCAGCTTCCATCAACCGATCGTGTCATCTGACCGGGTGAAGTTCTGAAGACCGTTGTCGATTAACGAAGCAGCTCACCCGATCGGGTGATTCTTCACCCGAACGGGTGATGTCGTTTTCTATAAATATAAACCCTAGGTTTCCAGAAACGGGAGTTGTTATTTTTTTCTGCTTTTCTCTCTTGTGACGGCTGTAATTTCTTTGTTATTTGTAAGTGTTTTGATCTTAACCAAACTTTGATATTATCTTAATTGCATTACTACTACCGCATTTCTATTGCCCGATTATATTTTTAACGGTCGATTTTCATTTAGATTGCTTTTTAGCAAATATGTGTGAGTAGTTCCCAAATCTGGGATTTTGGTGGAAACCCCTTCGTGGGTTCTCCCTAATGCGTCCATAGGGTTAGGAGATCGATAGGGATTAGGAATCTATCGGTTACGCGGGGTGTTTTATTTTCATCGGCGGGAAAAAGACCGCCTTTGACTGTTGGTGTTGGATCCTAACAAAACAAGGACGTTAGGATCGAATAATAAAGTCGAGACTTACGCTTGCGTATGCGGCACCGTAATCTCGAAACTTCACCCTCGGATTCGCCACAATGGTCGATACTTCGTCACGTAGGATCGAAGCAGAGTTTCACCGCCTAAATCTCTAACTAGAAGAGGATTTTAATGGAAGGGAGAAGAAGAACTGTAACGACCACTTTTCGTTGTACTTTGATCGTGCACTTGCTCTTAACCGTGCACGTGTTTATTTTAGACTTTGTTTGTTTGTGAACACTTTCGTGTGATATGCCGTGGTGAACGTCTCTGAGAGTAGTAAATAGTGGCACTATTTTGGAACGACGTTTCTCGAGTCGTTTTCCCACAATTTAATCTTATTCGATGAGACGTTGCGATTTTCACTTTTGACGGGAGACGTTTCTATTTTTAGTTTCGTCGTCCGACGTCGAAATTAAGATCCGTCTTCTTAGTCACCTTCCTCTCGTCGTCCCGGTCACCCCAGTATTTATCCTTCAATTTTAGGGCTTCATTTGACACACTTTCACTTTTCTTCCCTATCCGTTATTTGTTAGCCCAAAGTCTTATACAAGCTTAAGCCACTATTATAATTTTGTAATATTTGCTAATCACTTTCTATTAATCCCTAGCCACTTTTGTTTTGGCCCAACTTCCTTGATTCACGAAGGCAAGCCCACACGCAGTTTTTGTGCAAATTGATGTTATTATATAATACTAATAGGGAATCCTACAAACCCAACCCTATAGCCCTAGCCCACACAACAGCCCATACACAATAAATATTGACCTAGGGTTAGTACCCCCCCAGCAGCAGATAGCCGCCTCTCACGTGAGCCTAGGCCTTCCCTATTTAACTATAGCCCTAGGGCTTTATTTCACAGCATACATCACGATGGCCGCCTCCCCCCTAAGATCCTCGCCAACGCAAAACAGCTCACAGCGCCGCCCCCATCGTTTTCTTGCACGCCGCCGCAAGAACCCCTTACTCCGGTGCCCCTACCCATCTCCGACCCCCACAACTCCATCTCCGGCCTCCCCCGCCAAGCAGACCGCCGCCCCCTGTTTTTCCTTCTCCACGCGAGGAAGCCGCGGTACCCCTTGGCGTCGACCATCGCCCGGCGGCTTGTCCCTGTCGTCCGGCCTCCCGACGTACCCCACAGTAGCCGCGATCTGCCCCCGTCGACCTCTCACCGGGGTGCACCGTCCAGGTCAGCGCAGCGCCGCCCTAGGCCTGTCACGGCGGCAGCTTTTGTCCGACGCCCCCAGACGCTCCTCCGGCATCCTTTAGCCACAGTTGCCTTCATCCATCCGGCCATCTTCCCCACGCAGCAACGACAACCCCGCGCCCCGTTCTCCATCCTCTCAAGCTCGCACGGCCTCCCCTCTACACTAGGAGATCCGACCAACGCCTCTCCGCGTTGCGATAACCCCCGAACGCCGGCCTCCTCCGCTTGGCCGCGACATCGATCTCCTGGCGTCGCATCGCCTCCCAGGCCACGGTGGCGCTGCTCCGCGGCACGCAGACCCCCGCGACATCCCCGCCTTAGCCCTGCTCCCGCCGTTGACGGCCATGCTACGCCTTCCACCAGCACATGAATGCGAAGAGGAGAGTGGGTCTTTACTCCTTGTAGAGGTAAATTACATTATAAATATTTAAGATGTAGCAGGCTCCTATGTGTCCTTGTTATATTGATATTACTTTATGGATGAACAGTTCCCTAGTATTATATAAACCAGATTGGTTAGCTTTGTACCCGTGAGTTATTATATATGATTAATTCGGTTTATAGTTTGTTTATTAGCTATACAATAATGTTAGTTATGGATACGAGTGTTCTGATTGGCTAGCATTTTAAGGTTAGTTAACCTAAGCCAATAATTTGTTGCTAACCTAGTATGATTAGTAAACTTTCATAATCGCTGAAATCGTTATTCATTAACCAAATGGGTTGGTAGTAGCATAATTCTGTCAAGTCTAATAGTTAGAATAGTATATGCGTATATGGGATTACAGTATATTTTGCACTCTGGTGATTTTCCTCAACGAGAATCTTTTAGCTTATGTTATCAATCCCTGTCACAGATATAACACGTTTCCTTCGCGACCCATTACCGCTCCCGAGTCGACACCGTTACCTTGCACGATACCGGAATCCTACCCCTGATGTCGCTACCCGACGTCAGAATAGCTCTCGCGTCGTGTTGAGGTAAGATCTGCCCCGTAGGAATCACCACTTGCCTATTAATCAACTAAAAATTTGGTAATTTCTGATCTGGTGTCTCACTAATTGAAGATTAATAATATGGGACTGTAGGCTGGTGGACTTGTGCTCATAGGTTGGTTTGGTGACTTCGGACTCTTTTGGACAGTGTTTTCAGACGTTGTACTTACAGGCAAGTGAAACTTGCCAACTCTTGTGTAGGGCCATGTTTTTAGGCCACTTCCTTGTTCCTCGCGTAAAAGAGACTAGTCAGTGAAATGATAGCTGGCTAGACTCCTATTTGATCTAGTTTGACAACGAAACTAGATCCGTCACCTAATTGATCTAGCTTGACAACGAAGCTAGATCCAACTCTTTAAACTTGTTGTTTATGCATACTAAACTGTCACGTTTACTTTCCTTACCTGTACGCACTTTTAACTGCCATGCATTGCATCTTACATGTCATCCAAATTGATTGTTGCATCGTAGCACATGCTACAAAATACTTGTACAATCCGTGTTTCCGTGTCTCCGGCTAGGTGCACCCCTACGCCATATTTGTTAAAAACACTTCCTGGCTCGTGATCCAGAAGCGAGCATTCCCGTTCGGGGGTAAGGCTCTGGCTCGATACACGTGGAGGGGTAGGGTTGAGCGACCAATCAGCTTAGGAGTTGGCCCGATCAGCCACTCTAGCTGTAAGGCGTGAACTCTGTGCACGAGGTGCTTACTTTCCTTGTCTTGTACTTGTCTTGTGAATGATTCATGTAAAACTTGCCATCCTTGCCATGTTTATATGCCATGCTCGTACTTTACTTTACTTTACCTGTTGCACTCATACTTTAACTGCCATGTCATCGCATTCATGCTAGAACTGCTAGGTTGTTCACTTTACTTTTAGTTTCCTTGCACAAGTCTCTTGTAGACTTGCTGACATGTGCCCCTTGCTCTTTTGGGTGTCACATGTTAGACCTGAGCCAGAGACCGTTGCTGAGTACGTGATGTGTTGCTGACACTGAGCCTGAGTCCATGTCTGCCTAGGAGGAGTTTTGTGGACACCGGAGATCTTCCTTGGTGACTTTGCTGAGCTTTCTTTTGTTTTAGGTTTGTTGTTAGTTGTCGGTGCGTGTCACCTTTGTTTTATACGCTGTACTTTTGTTGGCCATGTTTGGGTCTTTAGACTCTCTTTTATTTCAGCCTGGTGGCTTTTCTGCGATATTGGAATTTATATTTATGGATATTCTGAGATTATTTTTTTGTCTCATTTCCTTATTATTATCTTGTTTCGCTCGCGTTGCAAGGACCTGCAGTTTTAAATTTGATTGACACTTATCGGACTTGCAGCTTGGTAGCTTCAAGTCTGAGCAGACCTTCTCACGCTTCGCCTCCATATTTTTGGGAAGCGGGGCGTGACAGGTTTTGTTGGTGGCCCATGCAGGTCCAGTCTTGCAATTGCGAATTAACGAAACAACGATAATAACGGAATGTCCATTAAATAAATTGCAACATCCGAGTCATAAGCCCTGAGTCTAGTCGTTTTCCTATGTCACTAGGAGTAAGAAGGCTTAGTTAGACGTCTGTGCTTGCTAGATGGAGGCCCTGATTGATAGTTAGACTCCCTTCTAGCAATTGACTTGATTGTCGTAGGAGTTCCCTTGGAGGTTCTTGTCTTGCCCCGATCATATTAGACATCTAGAAATTCTTTAGTCGTTCGTTTGGGTTCATCGATTTCAGGCTCAACAGAACATGATCTTGCTTCTCTTAGGACCTTTCCCTGATGTCTCTAATATATTCTAGCTCATTAGAAGCCCTAGTGTTAAGTTTCTCTTGACCCTTAGGCAACCCGATAATTAGAACCCCTGATTCTATCACTTTTCTGATCACTACACTTCTGGGTTACTAACCGTAGAACTCCATCGTAGCAGTTTCACTAAATTATTTCCCTTCATCTTTGCGCTTTATTTAATTCACTTCGTTCCTTTCGAATCATGTGAATCAACATGTCATCATCGTCAATCATTGAAACTTTTCCATTACTACCCTGACCATTCGATGAATATTTTCAAAGTTATCTATTTTGAATTTCTTTTTCGGTTTAAGTTGTTTGAAAACATTCAACATTCATTTAAGACTCCATACATTCTCTGAATTTCGAAATCTTCCGCTGAAATCTTTAAAATTATTATTTTATTATAACCTATGTCTTCCACACTCGCGTAAATATCTTAATTTCTTCAAATGATTTCAAAATATCATTTCCTCCTCTACTATATACAAACTACACAAGTTTACTTCAACGACTTATTTTACAGACTCCTAAATATTTTCCTATGCAAAAGAGAGCTACAACTTTTCAAGTATGACCGTTTTATACTTTTAGTGTTATAACTTATACCATTTACATCCTATGAGGGTAATATTACACTTTTCTTTCCCCACCTAAACGTTCACCATTATATCACAGTTTCACTTGATCAATTTATCTCCTTATCCCCGCCCTACCTGAACCCATTCTTTCCGATCTTGTTTCGATACGCTATCTGATCTTGGTTTCCTTCCTCTTGCTTAGTCATCCCACATGTGCTTACCGTCGTTCATGTCACACCAGTTTAGTAATGAGCCCTTTGGTTTTGGGATGTAGTCGTGGTGCATGAATATAGGTAGGGGGTGTGGACCCGTATGAGCGTGCTACTCTTGGGGTATTAATAATTGACTCTTGTATTATGTGTGTATGATCAGTGGTATTCGTGATATATGTGTGAAGTTGTATATATGGTGGTGTTATTATATACATGCGGATAGCTATACCACTTTAGGGATGCCTGTGTAAATATTGGAAATTGTATTGGAGTATATACTAGTAGGATAGTAGCTAGATGATACTTGTAGATGCTTGGTATATAATATATTAGTAAGTCGGGTGAATGTTAGGTGTAATGATAATAGGAGTACTTATAGTTAAGTGAGTAGGCCTATTATGTGACCTATATGTTGTACGTGTGGGCTTGTGCTCGCACGTAGATATGTATTGTGATTAGACGTAAGTAGTTATGTATTTGCTACATGAGTATATATGTGATATACGTATGGTAGTAGGATTAAAATTTGGTTAGTATCTCTTGCTTTTGCGGGATGTTGTGTGTGCGTGTATACCATGAGGCATACACGACTATTGCATATCTTAAATTATGTGTGTGTAGATGTGTTAGTATACTAATTATAGGTAGTAGGCTATGGTGTGAATATATATGTTACATGTGTGTTGCTATACGATGTTTACGTATGTATTAAGGAGTGTATCATAATTATACATGTGCTGATATCTGTATTATTATGGTATATAAATTGATTTAACTATGTGAGTATTACCTGACTAAATATTAGGTGAATGACTTATGGTATGTATACGGTTGTATTGGTAGACGTATAAATATTGGAATGGTATTGGTATAGGTATGAATGCCGTGTTACGTATATAGAACATTCTGATATGTGTACTGAGTCTCACTCATGCTTGAGTGGGTATACTCTAAGTATATTGAATGTATGTTTATAGTTTGAATATAGCATTGTTTGATGAATGTATAGTGATAGGAGTGATTGTGCCTGGTTGTGCGACGCACATGATTGTGGGTCGCTATACTAGTATATAGTTACATGTGCTGGTCTTGTGGTGTATTATTTACTAAAGACTTGCCTGTGTGAACGTATGTGTGCTAGCTAAACTAGGCGTGTAGATGTGATAAGTATATAGTGGTGTGATTGGTATATATATGAATGAAATGTTAGCGTGTATGGGTGTGCACCATGCACGGGTAAATATGTGCCTAGTCATAAGTGTTGGTGACTATGGTATGTGTGGCGTGTCGTGAATATAGTTATAGGACCGTATGTGATGTGAATAGATGGTGAAAAGTTTGCATGCATTCGAATGACTATGTATTGCGAAATTATAGTAGTGGTGAATGTTTATTAGATATATTGAAATTCGATGGAATAATGGTATGGTGTGACTACATGTGTTGATGTGTTTGGTATTGGATGTATACTAGGAAATATTAGGGAGTAGTAAACCCATAGTTGTTTGGTGCATAAGTAGCTACCTATACGTAGAGCGATGATTGTATGGGCTAGTGTGAGACTATCCTTATATGAGTAACTGAAATATTGTTTTGTGATTAAGTAAGTAGTAGTTATATAAGGGATGTAGGCTTATATATATAATTGAAATACATGTAAGGAATTGACTGACTATAATGGGTATAGGTGTATGACGTACGTGAATATATATATATATATATATATATATATATATATATATATATATATATATATATATATATATATATATACTAGTTATAACCCGTGCCCGTGGGCACGATGCATTTAAGATTTTTTTCCGCGAAATCTTTGTTCCCCAAAAAATATTTCTACAGCCAAAAGTTAAAAGAACAACAAATTAGCGTAAAAAAATTTAGCGGGCGCCTTCGGCGCGGGCGCCGAAGGCGCGGATAGGTTGGTTAGACCTCTGCTTGACGCCCAAAAAACTCAACCCGCCTCTTTGAATGCACATTCGCTGTATTTTTTTTGGGTCTCATTTTTTGGGTCATTTTTGAATGAAGAGTATTAAGTGATGATGATGTCAATTTCAATAAGAAAAGCTTTTGTATTCTCCCAACAAATTTTCTCCCAACCCAAAAAAATTTTCCCCCAAAAACTTGATGTGACATTGCCACATAGGACAAAGTTCAAAAACAGCCCTCAATTGTAATATAGACCATGTCAAAAGCTTAGTTCCCCAAGAATTTTGCTCATCCCAAGGAATTAAGTTAATAACAAAAATCTTAGTTCCTCAACAAATTTAGTACCATCCAAATTTAGTTCATCTCCTGCAATTAAATGTCTGTTGCTGTCTTGGAAAAGATCTTAGAATCAAATAGTTGTTGCTATCCCCAAAAAAGCCTCTTGCTCTCCCCCAAAAGCAGACTTGCTTTCCCAAGTCAAATGGCAAGTTACGAAAAGAAATGGGCCCCACACAAACTCAAAAATACAAACCATTCATCTTAATTTTTAATCCCAACCGTTCATCATCCAAGATTAAATCTCAGCCACTTTTTATCCCCCTCACTTGTCCTAGTCAGCTTGTCCTAGTCAGCCCTAGGATTCAAAAAACTCTGTCAAATGTAATATAGATATATATATATATATATATATATACACACGTTGGTAGTGTAAATGTTTGACTACCTAGTGCATATATAAGCACTTGTAATGACTATATCTGGTTGAATTATAATGTGACATGATTGGGGTAGTTACTAGAACGACTAGATATATTAGAAAGTCCGAGGACGGACTTTATTCTAAGGTGGGTAGGATGTAACGACCACTTTTCGTTGTACTTTGATCGTGCACTTGCTCTTAACCGTGCACGTGTTTATTTTAGACTTTGTTTGTTTGTGAACACTTTCGTGTGATATGCCGTGGTGAACGTCTCTGAGAGTAGTAAATAGTGGCACTATTTTGGAACGACGTTTCTCGAGTCGTTTTCCCACAATTTAATCTTATTCGATGAGACATTGCGATTTTCACTTTTGACGGGAGACGTTTCTATTTTTAGTTTCGTCGTCCGACGTCGAAATTAAGATCCGTCTTCTTAGTCACCTTCCTCTCGTCGTCCCGGTCACCCCAGTATTTATCCTTCAATTTTAGGGCTTCATTTGACACACTTTCACTTTTCTTCCCTATCCGTTATTTGTTAGCCCAAAGTCTTATACAAGCTTAAGCCACTATTATAATTTTGTAATATTTGCTAATCACTTTCTATTAATCCCTAGCCACTTTTGTTTTGGCCCAACTTCCTTGATTCACGGAGGCAAGCCCACACGCAGTTTTTGTGCAAATTGATGTTATTATATAATACTAATAGGGAATCCTACAAACCCAACCCTATAGCCCTAGCCCACACAACAGCCCATACCCAATAAATATTGACCTAGGGTTAGTACCCCCCAGCAGCAGATAGCCGCCTCTCACGTGAGCCTAGGCCTTCCCTATTTAACTATAGCCCTAGGGCTTTATTTCACATTATACATCACGATGGCCGCCTCCCCCCTAAGATCCTCGCCAACGCAAAACAGCTCACAGCGCCGCCCCCATCGTTTTCTTGCACGCCGCCGTAAGAACCCCTTACTCCGGTGCCCCTACCCATCTCCGACCCCCACAACTCCATCTCCGGCCTCCCCCGCCAAGCAGACCGCCGCCCCCTGTTTTTCCTTCTCCACGCGAGGAAGCCGCGGTACCCCTTGGCGACGACCATCGCCCGGCGGCTTGTCCCCGTCGTCCGGCCTCCCGACGTACCCCACAGTAGCCGCGATCTGCCCCCGTCGACCTCTCACCAGGGTGCACCGTCCAGGTCAGCGCAGCGCCGCCCTAGGCCTGTCACGGCGGCAGCTTTTGTCCGACGCCCCCAGACGCTCCTCCGGCATCCTTTAGCCACAGTTGCCTTCATCCATCCGGCCATCTTCCCCACGCAGCAACGACAACCCCGCGCCCCGTTCTCCATCCTCTCAAGCTCGCACGGCCTCCCCTCTACACTAGGAGATCCGACCAACGCCTCTCCGCGTTGCGATAACCCCCGAACGCCGGCCTCCTCCGATTGGCCGCGACATCGATCTCCTGGCGTCGCATCGCCTCCCAGGCCACGGTGGCGCTGCTCCGCGACACGCAGACCCCCGTAACATCCCCGCCTTAGCCCTGCTCCCGCCGTTGACGGCCATGCTACGCCTTCCACCAGCACATGAATGCGAAGAGGAGAGTGGGTCTGTACTCCTTGTAGAGGTAAATTACATTATAAATATTTAAGATGTAGCAGGCTCCTATGTGTCCTTGTTATATTGATATTACTTTATGGATGAACAGTTCCCTAGTATTATATAAACCAGATTGGTTAGCTTTGTACCCGTGAGTTATTATATATGATTAATTCGGTTTATAGTTTGTTTATTAGCTATACAATAATGTTAGTTATGGATACGAGTGTTCTGATTGGCTATCATTTTAAGGTTAGTTAACCTAAGCCAATAATTTGTTGCTAACCAAGTATGATTAGTAAACTTTCATAATCGCTGAAATCGTTATTCATTAACCAAATGGGTTGGTAGTAGCATAATTCTGTCAAGTCTAATAGTTAGAATAGTATATGCGTATATGGGATTACAGTATATTTTACACTCTGGTGATTTTCCTCAACGAGAATCTTTTATCTTATGTTATCAATCCCTGTCACAGATATAACACGTTTCCTTCGCGACCCGTTACCGCTCCCGAGTCGACACCGTTACCTTGCACGATACCGGAATCCTACCCCTGATGTCGCTACCCGACGTCAGAATAGCTCTCGCGTCGTGTTGAGGTAAGATCTGCCCCGTAGGAATCACCACTTGCCTGTTAATCAACTAAAAATTTGGTAATTTCTGATCTGGTGTCTCACTAATTGAAGATTAATAATATGGGACTGTAGGCTGGTGGACTTGTGCTCATAGGTTGGTTTGGTGACTTCGGACTCTTTTGGACAGTGTTTTCAGACGTTGTACTTACAGGCAAGTGAAACTTGCCAACTCTTGTGTAGGACCATGTTTTTAGGCCACTTCCTTGTTCCTAGCGTAAAAGAGACTAGTCAGTGAAATGATAGCTGGCTAGACGCCTATTTGATCTAGTTTGACAACGAAACTAGATCCGTCACCTAATTGATCTAGCTTGACAACGAAGCTAGATCCAACTCTTTAAACTTGTTGTTCATGCATACTAAACTGTCACGTTTACTTTCCTTACCTGTACGCACTTTTAACTGCCATGCATTGCATCTTACATGTCATCCAAATTGATTGTTGCATCGTAGCACACGCTACAAAATACTTGTACAATCCGTGTTTCCGTGTCTCCGGCTAGGTGCACCCCTACGCCATACTTGTTAAAAACACTTCCTGGCTCGTGATCCAGAAGCGAGCATTCCCGTTCGGGGGTAAGGCCCTGGCTCGATACACGTGGAGGGGTAGGGTTGAGCGACCAATCAGCTTAGGAGTTGGCCCGATCAGCCACTCTAGCTGTAAGGCGTGAACTCTGTGCATGAGGTGCTTACTTTCCTTGTCTTGTACTTGTCTTGTGAATGATTCATGTAAAACTTGCCATCCTTGCCATGTTTATATGCCATGCTCGTACTTTACTTTACTTTACCTGTTGCACTCATACTTTAACTGCCATGTCATCGCATTCATGCTAGAACTGCTAGGTTGTTCACTTTACTTTCAGTTTCCTTGCACAAGTCTCTTGTAGACTTGCTGACATGTGCCCCTTGCTCTTTTGGGTGTCACATGTTAGACCTGAGCCAGAGACCGTTGCTGAGTACGTGATGTGTTGCTGACACTGAGCCTGAGTCCATGTCTGCCTAGGAGGAGTTTTGTGGACACCGGAGATCTTCCTTGGTGACTTTGCTGAGCTTTCTTTTGTTTTAGGTTTGTTGTTAGTTGTCGGTGCGTGTCACCTTTGTTTTATACGCTGTACTTTTGTTGGCCATGTTTGGGTCTTTAGACTCTCTTTTATTTCAGCCTGGTGGCTTTTCTGTGATATTGGAATTTATATTTATGGATATTCTGAGATTATTCTTTTGTCTCATTTCCTTATTATTATCTTGTTTCGCTCGCGTTGCAAGGACCTGCAGTTTTAAATTTGATTGACGCTTATCGGACTTGCGGCTTGGTAGCTTCAAGTCTGAGCGGACCTTCTCACGCTTCGCCTCCATATTTTTGGGAAGCGGGGCGTGACAGGTTTTGTTGGTGGCCCATGCAGGTCCAGTCTTGCAATTGCGAATTAACGAAACAACGATAATAACAGAATGTCCATTAAATAAATTGCAACATCCGAGTCATAAGCCCTGAGTCTAGTCGTTTTCCTATGTCACTAGGAGTAAGAAGGCTTAGTTAGACGTCTGTGCTTGCTAGATGGAGGCCCTGATTGATAGTTAGACTCCCTTCTAGCAATTGACTTGATTGTCGTAGGAGTTCCCTTGGAGGTTCTTGTCTAGCCCCGATCATATTAGACATCTAGAAATTCTTTAGTCGTTCGTTTGGGTTCATCGATTTCGGGCTCAACAGAACATGATCTTGCTTCTCTTAGGACCTTTCCCTGATGTCTCTAATATATTCTAGCTCATTAGAAGCCCTAGTGTTAAGTTTCTCTTGACCCTTAGGCAACCCGATAATTAGAACCCCTGATTCTATCACTTTTCTGATCACTACACTTCTGGGTTACTAACCGTAGAACTCCATCGTAGCAGTTTCACTAAATTATTTCCCTTCATCTTTGCGCTTTATTTAATTCACTTCGTTCCTTTCGAATCATGTGAATCAACATGTCATCATCGTCAATCATTGAAACTTTTCCATTACTACCCTGACAATTCGATGAATATTTTCAAAGTTATCTATTTTGAATTTCTTTTTCGGTTTAAGTTGTTTGAAAACATTCAACATTCATTTAAGACTCCATACATTCTCTGAATTTCGAAATCTTCCGCTGAAATCTTTAAAATTATTATTTTATTATAACCTATGTCTTCCACACTCGCGTAAATATCTTAATTTCTTCAAATGATTTCAAAATATCATTTCCTCCTCTACTATATATAAACTACACAAGTTTACTTCAACGACTTATTTTACAGACTCCTAAATATTTTCCTATGCAAAAGAGAGCTACAACTTTTCAAGTATGACCGTTTTATACTTTTAGTGTTATAACTTATACCATTTACATCCTATGAGGGTAATATTACACTTTTCTTTCCCCACCTAAACGTTCACCATTATATCACAGTTTCACTTGATCAATTTATCTCCTTATCCCCGCCCTACCTGAACCCATTCTTTCCGATCTTGTTTCGATACGCTATCTGATCTTGGTTTCCTTCCTCTTGCTTAGTCATCCCACCTGTGCTTACCGTCGTTCATGTCACACCAGTTTAGTAATGAGCCCTTTGGTTTTTGGATGTAGTCGTGGTGCATGAATATAGGTAGGGGGTGTGGACCCGTATGAGCGTGCTACTCTTGGGGTATTAATAATTGACTCTTGTATTATGTATGTATGATCAGTGGTATTCGTGATATATGTGTGAAGTAGTATATATGGTGGTGTTATTATATACATGCGGATAGCTATACCACTTTAGGGATGCCTGTGTAAATATTGGAAATTGTATTGGAGTATATACTAGTAGGATAGTAGCTAGATGATACTTGTAGATGCTTGGTATATAATATATTAGTAAGTCGGGTGAATGTTAGGTGTAATGATAATAGGAGTACTTATAGTTAAGTGAGTAGGCCTATTATGTGACCTATATGTTGTACGTGTGGGCTTGTGCTCGCACGTAGATATGTATTGTGATTAGACGTAAGTAGTTATGTATTTGCTACATGAGTATATATGTGATATACGTATGGTAGTAGGATTAAAATTTGGTTAGTATCTCTTGCTTTTGCGGGATGTTGTGTGTGCGTGTATACCATGAGGCATACACGACTATTGCATATCTTAAATTATGTGTGTGTAGATGTGTTAGTATACTAATTATAGGTAGTAGGCTATGGTGTGAATATATATGTTACATGTGTGTTGCTATACGATGTTTGCGTATGTATTAAGGAGTGTATCATAATTATACATGTGCTGATATCTGTATTATTATGGTATATAGATTGATTTAACTATGTGAGTATTACCTGACTAAATATTAGGTGAATGACTTATGGTATGTATACGGTTGTATTGGTAGACGTATAAATATTGGAATGGTATTGGTATAGGTATGAATGCCGTGTTACGTATATAGAACATTCTGATATGTGTACTGAGTCTCACTCAAGCTTGAGTGGGTATACTCTAAGTATATTGAATGTATGTTTGTAGTTTGAATATAGCAATGCTTGATGAATGTATAGTGATAGGAGTGATTGTGCCTGGTTGTGCGACGCACATGATTGTGGGTCGCTATACTAGTATATAGTTACATGTGCTGGTCTTGTGGTGTATTATTTACTAAAGACTTTCCTGTGTGAACGTATGTGTGCTAGCTAAACTAGGCGTGTAGATGTGATAAGTATATAGTGGTGTGATTGGTATATATATGAATGAAATGTTAGCGTGTATGGGTGTGCACCATGCACGGGTAAATATGTGCCTAGTCATAAGTGTTGGTGACTATGGTATGTGTGGCGTGTCGTGAATATAGTTATAGGACCGTATGTGATGTGAATAGATGGTGAAAAGTTTGCATGCATTCGAATGACTATGTATTGCGAAATTATAGTAGTGGTGAATGTTTATTATATATATTGAAATTCGATGGAATAATGGTATGGTGTGACTACATGTGTTGATGTGTTTGGTATTGGATGTATACTAGGAAATATTAGGGAGTAGTAAACCCATAGTTGTTTGGTGCATAAGTAGCTACCTATACGTAGAGCGATGATTGTATGGGCTAGTGTGAGACTATCCTTATATGAGTAACTGAAATATTGTTTTGTGATTAAGTAAGTAGTAGTTATATAAGGGATGTAGGCTTATATATATAATTGAAATACATGTAAGGAATTGACTGACTATAATGGGTATAGGTGTATGACGTACGTGAATATATATATATATACACGTTGGTAGTGTAAATGTTTGACTACCTAGTGCATATATAAGCACTTGTAATGACTATATCTGGTTGAATTATAATGTGACATGATTGGGGTAGTTACTAGAACGACTAGATATATTAGAAAGTCCGAGGACGGACTTTATTCTAAGGTGGGTAGGATGTAACGACCACTTTTCGTTGTACTTTGATCGTGCACTTGCTCTTAACCGTGCACGTGTTTATTTTAGACTTTGTTTGTTTTTGAACACTTTCGTGTGATATGTCGTGGTGAACGTCTCTGAGAGTAGTAAATAGTGGCACTATTTTGGAACGACGTTTCTCGAGTCGTTTTCCCACAATTTAATCTTATTCGATGAGACATGGCGATTTTCACTTTTGACGGGAGACGTTTCTATTTTTAGTTTCGTCGTCCGACGTCGAAATTAAGATCCGTCTTCTTAGTCACCTTGCTCTCGTCGTCCCGGTCACCCCAGTATTTATCCTTCAATTTTAGGGCTTCATTTGACACACTTTCACTTTTCTTCCCTATCCGTTATTTGTTAGCCCAAAGTCTTATACAAGCTTAAGCCACTATTATAATTTTGTAATATTTGCTAATCACTTTCTATTAATCCCTAGCCACTTTTGTTTTGGCCCAACTTCCTTGATTCACGGAGGCAAGCCCACACGCAGTTTTTGTGCAAATTGATGTTATTATATAATACTAATAGGGAATCCTACAAACCCAACCCTATAGCCCTAGCCCACACAACAGCCCATACCCAATAAATATTGACCTAGGATTAGTAACCCCCCAGCAGCAGATAGCCGCCTCTCACGTGAGCCTAGGCCTTCCCTATTTAACTATAGCCCTAGGGCTTTATTTCACAGCATACATCACGATGGCCGCCTCCCCCCTAAGATCCTCGCCAACGCAAAACAGCTCACAGCGCCGCCCCCATCGTTTTCTTGCATGCCGCTGCAAGAACCCCTTACTCCGGTGCCCCTACCCATCTCCGACCCCCACAACTCCATCTCCGGCCTCCCCCGCCAAGCAGAACGCCGCCCCCTGTTTTTCCTTCTCCACGCGAGGAAGCCGCGGTACCCCTTGGCGTCGACCATCGCCCGGCGGCTTGTCCCCGTCGTCCGGCCTCCCGACGTACCCCACAGTAGCCGCGATCTGCCCCCGTCGACCTCTCACCGGGGTGCACCGTCCAGGTCAGCGCAGCGCCGCCCTAGGCCTGTCACGGCGGCAGCTTTTGTCCGACGCCCCCAGACGCTCCTCCGGCATCCTTTAGCCACAGTTGCCTTCATCCATCCGGCCATCTTCCCCACGCAGCAACGACAACCCTGCGCCCCGTTCTCCATCCTCTCAAGCTCGCACGGCCTCCCCTCTACACTAGGAGATCCGACCAACGCCTCTCCGCGTTGCGATAACCCCCGAACGCCGGCCTCCTCCGCTTGGCCGCGACATCGATCTCCTGGCATCGCATCGCCTCCCAGGCCACGGTGGCGCTGCTCCGCGGCACGCAGACCCCCACGACATCCCCGCCTTAGCCCTGCTCCCGCCGTTGACGGCCATGCTACGCCTTCCACCAGCACATGAATGCGAAGAGGAGAGTGGGTCTGTACTCCTTGTAGAGGTAAATTACATTATAAATATTTAAGATGTAGCAGGCTCCTATGTGTCCTTGTTATATTGATATTACTTTATGGATGAACAGTTCCCTAGTATTATATAAACCAGATTGGTTAGCTTTGTACCCGTGAGTTATTATATATGATTAATTCGGTTTATAGTTTGTTTATTAGCTATACAATAATGTTAGTTATGGATACGAGTGTTCTGATTGGCTATCATTTTAAGGTTAGTTAACCTAAGCCAATAATTTGTTGCTAACCTAGTATGATTAGTAAACTTTCATAATCGCTGAAATCGTTATTCATTAACCAAATGGGTTGGTAGTAGCATAATTCTGTCAAGTCTAATACTTAGAATAGTATATGCGTATATGGGATTACAGTATATTTTGCACTCTGGTGATTTTCCTCAACGAGAATCTTTTAGCTTATGTTATCAATCCCTGTCACAGATATAACATGTTTCCTTCGCGACCCGTTACCGCTCCCGAGTCGACACCGTTACCTTGCACGATACCGGAATCCTACCCCTGATGTCGCTACCCGACGTCAGAATAGCTCTCGCGTCGTGTTGAGGTAAGATCTGCCCTGTAGGAATCACCACTTGCCTGTTAATCAACTAAAAATTTGGTAATTTCTGATCTGGTGTCTCACTAATTGAAGATTAATAATATGGGACTGTAGGCTGGTGGACTTGTGCTCATAGGTTGGTTTGGTGACTTCGGACTCTTTTGGACAGTGTTTTCAGACGTTGTACTTACAGGCAAGTGAAACTTGCCAACTCTTGTGTAGGACCATGTTTTTAGGCCACTTCCTTGTTCCTAGCGTAAAAGAGACTAGTCAGTGAAATGATAGCTGGCTAGACGCCTATTTGATCTAGTTTGACAACGAAACTAGATCCGTCACCTAATTGATCTAGCTTGACAACGAAGCTAGATCCAACTCTTTAAACTTGTTGTTCATGCATACTAAACTGTCACGTTTACTTTCCTTACCTGTACGCACTTTTAACTGCCATGCATTGCATCTTACATGTCATCCAAATTGATTGTTGCATCGTAGCACACGCTACAAAATACTTGTACAATTCGTGTTTCCGTGTCTCCGGCTAGGTGCACCCCTACGCCATACTTGTTAAAAACACTTCCTGGCTCGTGATCCAGAAGCGAGCATTCCTGTTCGGGGGTAAGGCCCTGGCTCGATACACGTGGAGGGGTAGGGTTGAGCGACCAATCAGCTTAGGAGTTGGCCCGATCAGCCACTCTAGCTGTAAGGCGTGAACTCTGTGCACGAGGTGCTTACTTTCCTTGTCTTGTACTTGTCTTGTGAATGATTCATGTAAAACTTGCCATCCTTGCCATGTTTATATGCCATGCTCGTACTTTACTTTACTTTACCTGTTGCACTCATACTTTAACTGCCATGTCATCGCATTCATGCTAGAACTGCTAGGTTGTTCACTTTACTTTCAGTTTCCTTGCACAAGTCTCTTGTAGACTTGCTGACATGTGCCCCTTGCTCTTTTGGGTGTCACATGTTAGACCTGAGCCAGAGACCGTTGCTGAGTACGTGATGTGTTGCTGACACTGAGCCTGAGTCCATGTCTGCCTAGGAGGAGTTTTGTGGACACCGGAGATCTTCCTTGGTGACTTTGCTGAGCTTTCTTTTGTTTTAGGTTTGTTGTTAGTTGTCGGTGCGTGTCACCTTTGTTTTATACGTTGTACTTTTGTTGGCCATGTTTGGGTCTTTAGACTCTCTTTTATTTCAGCCTGGTGGCTTTTCTGCGATATTGGAATTTATATTTATGGATATTCTGAGATTATTCTTTTGTCTCATTTCCTTATTATTATCTTGTTTCGCTCGCGTTGCAAGGACCTGCAGTTTTAAATTTGATTGACGCTTATCGGACTTGCAGCTTAGTAGCTTCAAGTCTGAGCGGACCTTCTCACGCTTCGCCTCCATATTTTTGGGAAGCGTGGCGTGACAAGAACATAAGATGCCTTATGCAAACTTATGGCATGGAAAGTGTGGTATGAATGCCTTACCCTTGGGTCTTATTTATAGGCTTTAGGGGTGGTTATTGTAGGAAATAACTAATTATAAGCTTATTAGCCTATATAAGAACATTCATTTATCCTCTTCTTCATTCACTTATCAAGTGCCTTTATGCACTTATAAAGTGACTTTTTTCACTTATCGAGTGGCTTTTTCCACTTATCGAGTGGTCCTTTTCACACGAGAAAAGGTTCCCTTCGTGCACGCTTTCGTGCACGCGACATCTGAGGTCCGTATACCCTAATACATCCCCTCATGGGTGTATTCATGTCGTCCATATCCAACATCTCCCACTCACACTTGAGGGGATTGTAAGGAAACATATTTTCCTTTAACTCTTCTGTTTGTCATACCGAGAAATAGGCCGTGTGACCGTCATGCGCATAGAGTCCGCTGTTGTGCACTTATTAGAGATACACAACACTCCTCGAGGTGCAAAGTTGAGTAGATCAACGCATGCTTTACCCTAGATTATTTCTTCACATTTCTTATACTTTACATTCAACAATTGAATCCCATCTGGATTACAATTGGCTGGCCAGCTTTGAATCTTTAAAGTCCAAATGTGAATATGAAATTAATCTTCCTCTTCTTGCGACCCTTTTGATCTTGACTTGACTCGCTTTTCTAACATGCCCCGCTGGACTGAATTAACCATAGTCCATAAGCAACATGCTAAGATAGCAATCACCCAGTCAAATCTTAAGGAACCAATTTAGAGTCCATAAGGGTAACGAGTTAAGACCCATGTGGTCTTTGGGTCTCACATAATAGTAAACACAATTACTATTCTAACCAAATGGTCAAAATGCATACGTAGTATGAATACGTATTACAACATCACTCCTTTCCCAGGGAGCGTATGTCTTAATGATGTTGTAAGGATGATAACCAGACACCACAATGTCTGACTTTGAGTCCCTTTTACTACTCAAATAATCTTCTGGACTCACATCCCGCATAAGACAGATAGGATTTCAAATCCTCTTAGATCTTTTGAAAGCATCCATATGATGCAGATCTTTCATACGACCATTTTGTTTAAGTCATGACTCTAAATCCTCCGTCTGACGATTTTGACTTTAAACAGGTCTCATCTTTATTTTACCCGTCTGATAAAATAAAGGTGGTTGCTCATGTGAGAGAGCCAACCTTAATCTGTCCGACATACTAGAATTCAGCTGAGATTTCAAAAATGTACACAGACATTTATTAAGAAATTCATATGCAATGTTCTTAACTTATTATTTTATTTAATTTGATCATTTACAGACATGGGAATTTACATTGGTACAACTCAGCTCTTACGCAATCCTTAAGATGATAAGTGTTTGTAAAACACATCTCTGGGGATCGCCTTCGTAAGCGGATCCGATATCATCTCATGCGTAGATATGTACCTTATGTCTACCTTCTTGGTCTTGTCATAGTCTTTTACAAATTTGTAGTGGATATCTATGTGTTTGGTCTTACAATGGAATTTAGGATCTTTGACATAGGCTATAGATGCTTGACTGTCGATGTGTATTGGTACAGCACCTGAGTCATTTGCATTAATAAGCCTGTCTAAGAACTTCCTAAGCCAAACAGCCTCTTGGACTGCCATGCTAAATGCTACAAACTCGGCTTCCATAGTTGAAAGTGAGATGCAGGATTGTTTCTTGGTACTCCAGGATATTGCACCGGATCCGAGTAGAAAAACATATCCTGAGGTCGATCGTCGCTCATCGAGATCACCCGCCCAATCAGCATCAGTGTAGCCTTCGAGCCTCAAGGCATCTCCTTGATAGCATAAAGCATAATCTGCAGTTCCTTTGAGATACCGCATTATCCTCTTAACCGCTTTCCAGTGTACTTGCCCTGGGTTGGATTGGTAACGACTTACCATTCCAACGGTAAAACAGATGTCCGGTCTTGTACACATCATAGCGTACATAAGACTACCAACTGCACTGGAATATGGAACTTTTTCCATAATTTCCTTTTCCTTTTGGTTCCTAGGACATGATTTCAGTCATAAATTGTCGCATTTGCTTATAGGAGTATCAATGGACTTGGTCTTGCATATTAAACCGTTCTAGAACCTTCTTTATATAAGTCTCCTGTGAAAGAGAAAGAAGTTTCTTCGAACGATTCCTTGAAATCTTAACTCCAAGGATATATGCGGCTTCTCCCATGTCTTTCATCTCAAAAACTGATGAAAGCCAAGACTTGATATCTGATCACTCCTTATTTTACACTTTTTTCCCGCATGTTTGCATGCCATTTAGATCGCTCAAATCATGTTTTTCATGATATATCGACGATATTGCGATGCTTTTCACGATTTGTTGTTTTTGTCGTATTTCAGGTGATTTGGAGCGATTTGGAGTGATCTCGAGATACGCCTACTCCAGAGTGTCACCGACGACCTCCCCGAGGGGTATTTTGCTATTGGAGAGGAGCGGAAGAAGAAAGAACGTCGCAGGAGCGACGAGGAGGCAAAAACAAGCTGAAATGGCATTTTTGGTGTCTCACTCGGCCGAGTGAAGGAGTCACTCGGCCGACCAGCGAGACACCGCTCGGCCGACCAGATCGGACATGCATCATATGTGCACTCGGCCGAGCATCGGAAGCCACATCGGCCGAGTGACGAGACCCCGTCCGCCCGAGTGGCACTCAGAGGAAGCCCATCAAAAATCGCCAACTTACTGGTTTTCGTCTGCATGAGCTTCAGAAGACCCACTCGGCCGAGTGGAGAACGCCGACCGCCCGAGTACAAAGAAGCCATCGGCCGAGTGACGACAACTCACTCGGCCGAGCCGCCCCCGAAGTGAAGACCCCCGAAGACCCAGACTTACTGGAAATTTTCAGGGTTTGTCACTCGGCCGAGCGACTTTTGTCACTCGGCCGAGTGCGACGCGCTGCCTGTAGCGAAAATTGCGGTTTTCAGGCTGCGCAGGGGCATTTTGGTCACAGTTTTTTGGACGATTTTGGGGGGTATTTAACCCCTGTTTTTACCCTAGGTTAGTGAGCTTTTCTCTTGACTTTTTGCAGCTTTTTAGATTAACTTTTTAGCTTTAGATTATTGTGATTGGAGAGGAGAGAAAAGTTGATTTTTGTGGGATTCATTGAAGAACTCTATTGGTTTGCATCTCTCTCCTTTAAAAATACCATTTTTATTGCTTATTTGAATATTGTGATGAATTCTCTTGTGATTTCCATTGATTATTTTTGCATTTGTGCTATGAATTGTGAGTAGTCTATACGCCTTGGGGCGTGGGGATGAACCCTACGAGCCCAATTTCAAATTTGTGATGAATTGGTAGAAATATTGCTAGAATTGCTATTAGGGTTAGATTGGGATCGATTTACTACGGATAGCTAGGTATTCATATCGATTGGGATTTGCAAGAGATTGGATCCCAATTCGATAGGAAACCCTAGAAATCCGAATTGGAGTGAAATCGAATTTCCGTAGTATCGGTTTGCAAGAGATTGGACCGATACTAGGGTTCTCGGTTGCAATTCCGTGCCGATACCCATTTGCAAGAGATTGGACGGGTGGGAACTATCCCAACCTCGGTCGTGGCCCGAGTTTGCACGAGAGTGGGCTCGGGGCGCGATTGAACGATGATGTTGATCCTAATGCTAGCTTGCCTAGGCTAGGGTTTGCAAGAGATTGGACCCGAACCTAGGTTAGCTGTAGACCGGCAACAGCGCGAGAGCGTGAGCTAGGTTTTACATTCAGTTGCAACTAGTTCATCCGAGATTCTACCCTAGCAATGTTGATACCAATGAATCACATTGACGAGATACGGTGAGTAGCGGGGATTCCCCATTCCCTAGGCGTCTTTATTTGATTTGATATCTTCGTACTTTGTCTGACGATTGTGACAGGATCGCCAAAGGCAAATTCCCTCTTTTCCGTTCTTAATAGCCAGGTTGTTCAAAGCAAGCACTTTCATTCGTCCTCCCTGTGTTCGATAACCCGCTCGCCGCTACACCGTGCGCTTGCGGTAAAACTACACGGTCGCACTTTTGGGTTACATTCCGGAGCGATCAAGTTTTTGGCGCCGTTGCTGGGGAGGCGATTGTGTTTGATCTTACCACCCTAGCTATTTCTTTCTTTTTGTTTTATTTCATTATTTTTTATCTAACCCTTCCATTGTGCTAATCACTTCTTTGAAACTTTGTTTTCCCGTGCATGAACACGAGATCAACCGCGGACCCTGAAGCTATATTATTTGATCCCGAGATTGAGCGTACTGCACGGAGAATCAGAGCGGAGAGAAGACAAGATCCGGAAGGGAGGTTTATGACCAACCCGGAAACTGCGGAACAATTAGCGGCAAGGATGGCGAGGATCATTTCTATTCGCGATAGGCTTCGGCCTAAGACCTCTTCTACGACCTCATCCATTGCCATGCCGGAGTTGGCGGTTGACAAGAACTTTGAGCTGAAGACTGGACTAGTGGTTCTGATGCAGCAGGATCCATTTCATGGGAATGCCCATGAAAATCCCCACTACCACATCCAGCTATTTTTGTCGAAGTGCGCCACATTTCAGATGACGTGGGTCTCCATCGATGACATCAGACTGCGCCTCTTCCCCTTCACATTAAATGACAAAGCACTTTATTGGTTGAGGACGCAAGCTGAGGGCGTCTTTACCACATGGGATGAGTTGGCGAGTGCGTTCATTGACAAGTTCTATCCGCCCTCCAAGACTGTAAAAATTCGGAGTGCTCTTATGTCCTTCAAGCAAGGACCTCAAGAGACGCTCTATGAGGCTTGGGAGCGTTTCAAAGATCTGCAGCATCAATGCCCGCACCATAGCATTGAAGATTGGGAGCTAGTTCATAGCTTCTACAATGGTCTCCAACCGGGGACCAAGCAAATTATTGATGCCGCGACAAATGGTGCTATCCTATCCAAGACTCCCGATGAAGCTACGGCCCTAATTGAGGAAATGGCCTTAAATAATCAACAATGGGGCGACGAGCGAGGACACTCTACGTCCTCCTTGAAGCCATCTAGCATCTATGAAGCAAAGGCCGTAGCGGAGCTGACAAGCAAGTTTGATTCTCTCCACAAGGTAGTGGAGAGACTGGAGAAGTTTATCACGGAGCCCCAAGGAACCCCTTCCACATCCGCACCAACGAATCAAATGTGTGATTGGCAAGACCAATCTCAAGCTATGTATTTGGGAGGAGAGCAAGGAGAGGGATCCTTGGAGCAAGTTCAATATGTCGCGGGGAACCAAGGATATTGGGCCAATCCGGCCACAAGAAACCATCCCGGTTTCTCTTATGCCAACAACGAAGGAGCTTTGAACCCGCCGCAACAACCACCTCAACAAGCTCGACCACCACCACCACCACAACAACATTATCCACCGAGGGGGCCTCCACAACAAAATTTCCAACCAAAGCAACAAGTTCCGCCCTATAGGCCGCCCGGATCCACCCAAGGGTGGAGAAATCAAAGCCCTCCACAAGCTCAACAATGATCCGACTTTGAAGCTAGAGTGGAGGAGTTTATGGTCGAGTAAAAGAAGGTCAATGCTTCCTTGAAGGCGGGCCAAGACTCCCTTACAACCGTTGTAGCCCAAATCTCGGAGCAATTGGCGTTGCTCAATCGAAATACTCAACAATTGCCGGCTCAACTCGAGCAAAACCCACGGGGCAACACCGACCACATCAATGCCGTGGTTGCCGTTACAACTAGAGGCGGGAAGGATACCACCCCCGCCATGATTCCTACCGAGGAGCCCGTGGAGGAGAATGTAGAGCCAATTGAGCCGGTAGTTGAAGTTGAGAGGGAGAAAGAGCCGCAAGAAAAGGAGAAATCTAGAGCGGAGCAATTGCTTGAAGAGAGGCGCTTTATGCCACCGGTCCCATTCCCTCAGAGGCTTGCTAGAGCAAAGATGGAGAAGCGACTAGCGAGGTTTCTCGAATATTTGAGAGGGGTAAGCCTCAATATTCCCTTTCTTGATGCTATTGTTGAGATCCCGACATACGCAAAATTTTTAAAGGATTTGATTTCCGGGAGAAAGAGAAAGGAGAAAATTATGCTCACCGAGGAGGGCTCTTGGTTCACCAAGAGAGAGAAGGAGCCGGCTAAATTCAAAGACCCGGGGAGTTTTCGAATTCCTTGCACCTTAGGCGGCGTCCCTCTACAAAAGGCGTTGGTGGATTTAGGGGCTAGTGTTAGCCTCATGCCTCTCTCTATGTTCCTACGGCTAAATACCAGCACGAAATTGAAGCCCACCGACATGCTGATACAACTAGCCGATGGACGGATCACAAGGCCGGTAGGGATTGCGGAGGACATCCCGCTACAAGTCCCGGGGGGCATATGCTTGCCATGCGACTTCATGATTATGGATGTTAAGGAGGAGGGAGATACGTCGTTAATACTTGGACGACCGTTCCTTACCACCGTCGGTGTCATTGTCGACGTACGAGAAGGTACCCTAACATTGAACGTCGGCAACATCGAGGTGGAGCTTCATATTCCTAAGGCAATGAAACACATGCCTTACCACGAGGAGCTGGACTACATGGACCTCCTTGACGAGGTAATTGAGGAAGCAATCCCCCATTCAATCGGCGCTCTATTCAAGGAAGATTTTGAGGAAAGCCCAGATTTGGACCAAGACGAGAAGATAAATGATTCACCCGACTTCTCCACTGAAATTGATGAAGGCGACGCTGACGTCGCAAGGATTCGAGAGCTCTGCAAGCTCTCAAAATTAAAGTCTCCAAAGAAAGCTCCGCCAATACGAAAATCGGTGTCACCGATGAAGCCGAGGACCGGAGCAAGCGCTAGCTTGAGGGAGCCCCCCCAACACTATTCGAGACGAGAGACCACCGAGGGAGAACACGCCGCCGCAACTTCCGAATCCAAGCGTTCTCCCCGGAAAATTTGACGGGTGCATCTCCTATGCACCAAACATCCCGCGTTAATTGAAAATCATAGGGGGTCGAGCTCACGACCTTAAACGAGCGCTTTTCGGGAGGCAACCCGACGGTTATAGCTTTATTTTTACTTTTACTTTATTTTTGTTTTAGAAATTTTTAGTGTTTTGAGTCGTTCGCCCAAAAATTTCGTGATAACGGGTCCTATTTTTCCTGACAGGAGAGGAGAACGAGGTATCCATCATTTGGAGGATGAACAAGGCGACGAGGAGTGCTCCAGGAAGGTGCTCGATGCTTAGGAGGAAGATGAAATCGACTGGAGGAAGAAAAACAGAGTTTAGAGCCCAAACGAAGACAAACAGCAGAAAACAGGGTTCACTCGGCCGAGTATACTAGTCACTCGGCCGAGCACACAAGTTCGTCCGGCCGAGCCGCTCACGAACGAGGGAAGTCTGTTGTACCCAACTCTCTGTTTCTTTTCTTGATTTCAGTATAATTGCCACTCGGTCGAGTATATATATTCACTCGGCCGAGTAAAACAGATACGCTCCTAGGGCGAGTCTTGCCGAGTAGCTTGAGCCACTCGGCCGAATGGACTTACTCCACTCGACCGAGGGTGGCAAGGCCACTCGACCGAAGCATAGCGAGGAGGAATTTTTCCTTTAAGTTCACTCGGCCGAGCGACCCAGTCACTCGGCCGAGTCGTAACTTTTACTATAAAAAGTGGCGGGGGTCGGGCGGGTTTTTCGAAACGAACTAAACCCCAAAAGCCCCGACCTTTCGCATCCCCAGCGCCCGAACCCCCTCGCTCGCTCGCCCGATCGCCGACCCCGTGCTGCCGCTCGGCCACCCTTTGCCGGCCGAGCTCGCCGCACCTCCGCCCGAGTCGCCGCCGGCGGCCACGCCTCCGGCCGAGCTCCGGTAACCCGTTTTTTCGCCTATTTCGCCTCTTTTGCGTATTTTTTGACGATCCTTGCGTTTAACGAACCCCAAACCCAAATTAATTTCAATTTCTATCTATTATACCCCTAATGCCCCATATGTATTGAATATTACTCGCTGATATCTCCATTTTATGCGCAGGTTATATTTGGGAGCTTAGGGGAGCCCAGGGGAGCTTCCAGGGACTGTTTTGGGCTTCGTGGAGGCGTCGTCTTCGCACGCTTCCATAGCTTTGCTCTCGCGGTGTGTCGTGGTATATTCTTTCCTTTATTTTACGCACGCCGCATTTTTATTGGATTTGGTGAGCGATCTGGGCCCATATGCCGCCCCGGACACGGCTGAGGTCGAGGAGAGCTTCCGCCAAGCGAAAGCGGTCGGATGATGCCGGCCCCTCCCACGAGGTGGAGGACTCTCCTCCGCCTTCTCCACCACACCCAGCACAGCCTGCAGGCCCCGCACACCCCGCACAGCCTGCAGAGCCCGCACAGCCCATACACCCCGCACAGCCACTCCCTTCCGCCCCACAGCCACCACCACCGGCTCCACTTGTCGGGCCGCTGGGGATCACGTTCCGGAACGATGCACACTGCGTCACTTTCGAGCGTATCTCCCAGCGCTCGATCGTACCCTCCAGGTTCGCACACCTTGCAGACCTAGGACGCCTGTGGGTACTCGAGGGGATGCTCACGTTGTACGACAACGTGGGCTGGCGAGATTTCTTCCAGGTGTCGGCGGACACGTTTATTCGTCCGACACTTGAGGTGCTTAGTTCGATCGCCCGGACCGACGAGGGATGCTCGTTTCAGTTCATGGACCGAGAGTGCCAGGTCACTCTCAGTATGATGAGAGCTTTCTTCTCGTGGCCTGATGTCCCCGGGGCCGACCGTGGTTACGCCCCCACTCACATCCCCCCACCTTCCTTCGATGCCGGCGCCTTCTAGGCCCAGATCACGGGTCTTCACGCTGCCTTTGACCCTAGTAGGGCCAAGGCCTCGGCCATCGTCCACCCTTGCCTCCGTATAGCTCAGCGCCTTATGGCGACGACCTTTTTGGCGAGATATGAGCCGGGTACGATGTCCACGCCGGAGCTTTATATGCTCTACGCGATGACACGCCCCAGAGCTCTATCTAGGGAGGGCGATGAGTTGGTCCCCGCCGTCGTGATTGATGTCACGGCCTGGTTTTTGGACCGCATCATCGTATCGGTGGGCGCTCGCTCACCGATATGATGCGGCGGCCTGATCACCCTGCTCGCCCTTATGACCGGCGAGGACTTTCCAGATGACCTGCGACGAGCACCGGGCCCCACTTCACTGTCCATAGATGTTATGGCCCGGATGAAGATGCTTCGTCCGCACGGTGAGCGACACTGGGTCTGGCTGCACGGCCCCTACGGTGCCAATTACATGATTCTTCCGAGCCCAGCTCGGACTCAGATTGCACCGACCCAGGTGGACTGGCTCCTGGCGATGGATCTTCTGATCCCTGCCGCTTACGTGCTCGAGGCCGAGTAGGCCGAGTAGGCCCACGCTGCACCCGCAGACCCCGTTGCACCTGCTGAGCCCGCTGCACCTGTTGACCCCGTGGCCCCTCAGCCTATCCCTGATATTTCTGCTGCTCCCGACACCTCTGTCCACACTTCTGTCGGTGTCGGGAGTACCCTCGCTGAGCCCACCTCCACTACCTCCACGCCCACTCCAGCTGGCCCTCTGTCTGTTGAGCCTCTTTGCTCTGCACTTCCCAAGCGCCCACCGACCTTTGTTGAGAGTGGAGAGCCCTCTTTTGCTGCGGTCGTGGAGACCATGGCTAGCATGATCTCCGCTGGGGTTGCGCCTTTTGGACCATACACTTCCTCCCCAGCGGTAGTCACTTCTGTCCCCACCACAGCCGTACTTTCTGAGAGTGTAGTGACGTCTGTCTTCACTTCTGTGTCACCTACCTCTCTGGCCGCCTCGTCGCCACTCTTATACTCCACTTCCGCTGCTGTTGCTTCCCCTTCACGCCAGCCTGCGTCCCAGCCTCGCCCTGAGGCTAGGCCCACACTAGTGAGCACAGCACCCTACCTCCACATGCCTGCTGAGCCCATCACCTACGCCACCAGAGTACGCCAGCCCCGACCTGCACAGCACAGACCGGTGCGTCCCTCTGCACCACTACCCCCAGACAATGTACTTCAGAGCATTCGTGCTCTCGAGGGGGCGGTGAGTGGCCTCAGAGGCGACCTTAGGACCCTGTCCTCCACCGTCTCCGCGATGGCTGGCCGCTTCGACCTGCTTCCGCACATTCACTACTGCCTTACCCAGGTCCTAGATCGGCTCCCCCGTGTACCCACACCCACACCCACCCAGCAGGTACCCACCCCCACCCCTACCCACACCCAGCCTGCTACCACACCCACACCCACACCTTCTCAGCAGTCTGTTCCACCACCACCTCCTCCTCCTCCGCCTCAGGACGGAGACGGTGCAGCACCACCTTCTTAGACACCCTTGATGACATCGTTCTTTTTGCCGTTGTGCTGCCCGTCTCTGCTGGGTCCTGATGACTTTTGCCCACCCCACCCTCCCCTCACTGTTTTTGGATACACATTTTGATCATATATTTATATATCATTTTTGGGAGAGCGGGAGAGTTTTTGGTGTCACTACTATATATCTGATTCACTCGTATATCTGCATGCATCATGTCCGCATCATATTTTTATTTCTTATTTTTCTTTTGTTATTTTATTTTCTTTTTCCACATGCATGCATCCCACTTACCCCTCACATTACTTGTCTCTCGGTGTGCCACACTTCGCACATTGAGGACACTGTGCCATTTAGCTTGGGGGAGTGAGTTCTCACGTTCTTTTCGATTTACCACCTTTATTTTAGTTTTTCGCGCCATTTTCCGCATTTGCACTCATCTTCATCACTTTTTCTTCTTTTTACCATGCATCACGTTTTTCTTATTTTCTTTGTGTGTTGCATTGTAATTAATTTCATTTTCCCTTTATCTTTATTTCTTTTTCATCTCATGCTAGAGATTACTTTTCTGTGATGATGATTACGTGGCGTTAGCTTTCTCTATATATGCATGCTATATTTGTCATGTCTTAGATTTTATTTCTGATATCATATGCTATGACTTACTTTGCATTTAGAGATAGTAACCCACACTTTTTCCGCATGAAAATGGATGAAATTTTATTATTAGCTGAGTCTGAATATTCATATGTATGCTATCGCAGAAAACACACCAAGATTCACGCATTGAATGCTTATATCTGGAGTACCGTTTTCTTTTCCTATATCACTTCTATATGCATGATTTGTACATTTCACTTCAGGATGATTGAATGATGTTAGCTATGATAAATCTGGATTAGTTAGCTTTTTTGTGATCGAAACTGAGTAGATTAGATTATCCTGCTGAAGTTGTCGTGCACGTCCTATAGAGTGAACCGAGAGACATATTTATTTCTTTCTCCACATATCTTGAACATCATTTCTCTATTTTAAAATCATTGGTGAATCTCCCCTTAAGCGATTCTATTATATGGCATTTCCCCGCTATTAACTCCTAGCTCCAAATTTCCCAAGAACAAAGAAAAAGAAAAAAAATTCTTGTATATCCTTATTTCTCTTTGATTGGGATCATTGTGTATATATGAATTCAAAAAAAAGAGAAAAGAAAAAGAAAAGAAAAGAGAAAAACCTCAATGAAAGATCCCATCTCATGTTCTCTCCTTCTTTACTTCTTTTATTTTTATTTTTATTTTTATCACTTTTGGAGCTTTATAGAAATGGGGATGTAAATATTTTTTTTGCCACCACGCTTATAGATAAGCTTGGGGGAGAGAATCCATTGATGTGTGAGAGAGTGACTACTTGACGTTGCACGACAACCTAGGCTAAGTAATATTCTATACTCGGTGAGATTATTTTTATCTTTACGAAGCCCAGAAATCTATGCCTAGCACTTATTTCATGACATCCACACTTTTCTATTCTTTCTATTCTACGGTGTGATATTCTTATACTCCTCTTAGAAAGCGTTCAATTGAAAAGTGTGTGATCTGCGATATTGTATACCGCTTTAGATGATTCAGACGATGTTAATTCTAAAACTATTCCGGTTTTCATGTTATATCATCATTCTTGGATTATCTATTTCTATTTGCACCTTTATACTATGATATCGAAATCAAATTCTTTGACATGTGTTTTACATTCGGTGCATGCTATATGATTGAGCCAAACCCACGTCCTGAGAAAATGATCTAGCAGCTTCCCTCTTCGCTTTCTTCTTTCTTCTTCGTTTTTCATTTTCCATTTTTCCGTCATTTTCGTTTTCGGAATCCACCGGGTTCGCCTCTTACTTATCTTCCTCGAGGACGAGTAAGAGGTAAGCTTGGGGGATTTTGATCACTCCTTATTTTACACTTTTTTCCCGCATGTTTGCATGCCATTTAGATCGCTCAAATCATGTTTTTCACGATATATCGACGATATTGCGATGCTTTTCACAATTTGTTGTTTTTGTCGTATTTCAGGTGATTTGGAGCGATTTGGAGTGATCTCGAGATACGCCTACTCCAGAGTGTCACCGACGACCTCCCCGATGGGTATTTTGCTATTGGAGAGGAGCGGAAGAAGAAAGAACGTCGCAGGAGCGACGAGGAGGCAAAAACAAGCTGAAATGGCATTTTTGGTGTCTCACTCGGCCGAGTGAAGGAGTCACTCGGCCGACCAGCGAGACACCGCTCGGCCGACCAGATCGGACATGCATCATATGTGCACTCGGCCGAGCATCGGAAGCCACATCGGCCGAGTGACGAGACCCCGTCCGCCCGAGTGGCACTCAGACGAAGCCCATCAAAAATCGCCAACTTACTGTTTTTCGTCTGTCTGAGCTTCAGAAGACCCACTCGGCCGAGTGGAGAACGCCGACTGCCCGAGTACAAAGAAGCCATCGGCCGAGTGACGACAACTCACTCGGCCGAGCCGCCCCCGAAGTGAAGACCCCCGAAGACCCAGACTTACTGGAAATTTTCAGGGTTTGTCACTCGGCCGAGCGACTTTTGTCACTCGGCCAAGTGCGACGCGCTGCCTGTAGCGAAAATTGCGGTTTTCAGGCTGCGCAGGGGCATTTTGGTCATAGTTTTTTGGACGATTTTGTGGGGTATTTAACCCCTGTTTTTACCCTAGGTTAGTGAGCTTTTCTCTTGACTTTTTGCAGCTTTTTAGATTAACTTTTTAGCTTTAGATTATTGTGATTGGAGAGGAGAGAAAAGTTGATTTTTGTTGGATTCATTGAAGAACTCTATTGGTTTGCATCTCTCTCCTTTAAAAATACCATTTTTATTGCTTATTTGAATATTGTGATGAATTCTCTTGTGATTTCCATTGATTATTTTTGCATTTGTGCTATGAATTGTGAGTAGTCTATACGCCTTGGGGCGTGGGGATGAACCCTACGAGCCCAATTTCAGATTTGTGATGAATTGGTAGAAATATTGCTAGAATTGCTATTAGGGTTAGATTGGGATCGATTTACTACGGATAGCTAGGTATTCATATCGATTGGGATTTGCAAGAGATTGGATCCCAATTCGATAGGAAACCCTAGAAATCCGAATTGGAGTGAAATCGAATTTCCGTAGTATCGGTTTGCAAGAGATTGAACCGATACTAGGGTTCTCGGTTGCAATTCCGTGCCGATACCCATTTGCAAGAGATTGGACGGGTAGGAACTATCCCAACCTAGGTCGTGGCCTGAGTTTGCACGAGAGTGGGCTCGGGGCGCGATTGAACGATGATGTTGATCCTAATGCTAGCTTGCCTAGGCTAGGGTTTGCAAGAGATTGGACCCGAACCTAGGTTAGCTGTAGACCGGCAACAGCGCGAGAGCGTGAGCTAGGTTTTACATTCAGTTGCAACTAGTTCATCCGAGATTCTACCCTAGCAATGTTGATACCAATGAATCACATTGACGAGATACGGTGAGTAGCGGGGATTCCCCATTCCCTAGGCGTCTTTATTTGATTTGATATCTTTGTACTTTGTCTGACGATTGTGACAGGATCGCCAAAGGCAAATTCCCTCTTTTCCGTTCTTAATAGCCAGGTTGTTCGGAGCAAGCACTTTCATTAGTCCTCCCTGTGTTCGATAACCCGCTCGCCGCTACACCGTGCGCTTGCGGTAAAACTACACGGTCGCACTTTTGGGTTACATTCCGGAGCGATCAATATCCATCACAAAGCCCTTGTCATTTCCGGCTATTAAAATGTCATCTACATATAGATACATAATAACATACTTGTTCTTATTCCTCTTGATATATACACAGTTATCTTCATCAAGCATGGAAAATCCATTTGATAAGACAACTTCTTGAAACCGTATATACCATTGCCTCGAGGATTGTTTAAGACCATATATGGACTTACGAAGTTTACAAACCTTATGTTCGTTTCCTTCTTTTACAAACCCTGTTGGTTGTTCCATATAGATCTCCTCGTCCAATTCTCCATTGAGAAAGGCAGTCTTTACATCCATCTGATGTAATTCGAGGTCTAAGCAAGCTACCATTGCCAGAATCAGGCGAATCGAGGTAAAACGAACAACAGGTGAGAAGGTCTCTTCATAGTCTATCCCTTCCTGTTGCGTAAAACCTTTCGCGACAAGGCGAGCTTTATATCTGTCTATAGAGCCATCAGCCTTATGCTTGATCTTGAGAACCCATTTGTTCCCAATTTCTCTACATCCTCTGGGTAAGTTAACTAAGTCCCAGACTTGGTTAACGTTCATGGATTCCAATTCCTCCTTCATTGCTTCCATCCATTTGTCTTTTGCAGTGCATGATACGGCCTGTTTGAAAGTAGCAGGCTTGTCATCATCTTGTAGTAAAGTCATAAAGGTTTGCGGAAATTCATCCTCAAATCTTAGAGGAGCCAACCTTGTACGACTACTACGTCGTATTTGAGATTCTTCAAGTCCTTCTTGACTTGAATTTAGAACAATTCTAATATCACTCCCACTTGGAATGTTGTTAGAAATGCTCCCACTTGGATCATTATTCCCATATGGAATAGGATTAGCGTCATTCGTATCATCCATTGGTGAAGTTTGAAACGTATTTTCGTCTTCACCAAGAATTCTCCCACTCGAATGAGGTAATCTATCTTGATCATAAATCTCAAATAGAGATAAGTCCTGACTTATCTCGCCCTGTCTTGGAAACTCGTTTTCCAAGAAAGTGACATCCCTCGACTCAAATTCAATTAGACCACCATTGTCTTCCTGACTAATGAAAACATAACCTTTGGAGTTTTCAGCGTATCGTATAAAGATACATTTCCTTCCCCTTGGCCCAAGTTTTCCATACTTATGGGAGGAAATATGTGCGTAGGATGCACATCCCCAAGGTTTTAAAATGTTTAAGTTAGGAGACCTTTGGTTCCACAACTCATAAGGAGTGGAACTAACTGATTTCGAGGGTACGCGGTTCAAAATGAAAGTGGCCGTTAATAATGCATCACCCCAAAAGGTAATTGGCAAGTTAGCTTGCGCCATCATTGAACGGACTATTTCCATTAAAGTCCTATTCCTCCTTTCAGCAACACCATTTTGTTGAGGAGTATAAGACATAGTTACCTGATGTATTATGCCCTTTTCATCACAAAGTTCCTTAAAACTTGTTGATTGATATTCACCGCCCCTATCGGTTCGTAAGACCTTAATCTTGTGATCTAATTGATTCTCCACTAAACTCATATAGTTTTTAAAGCATGTTAATGTTCACTTTTGTGGGATATCAAATAGATATGTCCGAATCGGGTGAAATCATCAATAAAAATGATGAAATAGGACTTCCCGCGCCTTGTCTTGACATTCATCGGACCACATATGTCCGAATGGATGAGCTGTAATGGAACCTCGGCCCTTGTGCCGGTTCCAAACGGCTTGCGACAAGATTTCCCCACAAGGCAATGTTCGCAGGTCGACATATCGACCTTTGAAACATTGGATAGAAAGCCACGTTTGGCAAGTCTATACATATGCGTTGGTCCAATATGACCAAGCCTTGCGTGCCAACAAATCATATCAGACTCATAAGGCGATGAATTTGTAACAAGGAAATTTTCATTACATTCAGAGGAATCATACATTGTATTTAATACAATAAATCCTTTAAATACATACCCAGTACCAATTAAGGAATTATTACAACACAAGTCCATTTTACAATCATGGAAAAACCAGCTATAACCAAGACCCATTAACACGACCACAGATATTATATTCCTTCGAATATCTGGAGCGAAGAGAACATCATGAAGTAGGAGAGTGCGGCCGTTGTCCAAGACTAGCTTGCAAGTCCCAACACCTTTCACTTCAACACGTGTGTTGTTTCCTACATAGATCCACTTCGTTCCTTGGGGTATCCGGTGATACTCCATGAAGGACCGTTTGTCCCTTGCTATGTGGTCGGTGGCACCTGAATCAATTATCCAAAATGGATTAGATTCCAAAAGAAATATTGAACTAGAAACACATATGTAACTAGTATATTTACAAGTTACCTCGTCGCCTCCACTCGTACATGAACGAGCATAGTGGCCGAGCTTGTTGCACTTGAAGCACTTGATCCTCTTCAAGTCTTTCTTCTTGTAACATTTCTTGTGCCCACCCTTATGTTTGGGTTTCTTGGTAGACTCAGGTTGCTTATTACGTTCATTAGTGAACTTCGAACGATCTTTCCGTTTCTTTCCCCCGTGTGAGGAACTAGCAACCATGTGCACTTCTGCACTTGGCTTGGCAGCCGCAAGCCGCTCTTTCTCTAATTCGAGGTGCTTAGAAACATCGCTGAAAGTCTTGATGCTCTCATTGTGAGTGAGATGCATCTTCATTTGGTCCCACCCATTTGGTAGGGAACGTATGACTGCTTGGATTTGTTGCTCATCAGTGAGCACATGACCCGCATCCTTTAACTCTGAGATTAGATTCGCCATATGTCGCAGATGTTTCCCCATGGAATGATCTGGACGTTTCTTGTATGAATCAAATCTTATAGTTAAGGCGCGAAGTTTGGACACCGATGTGCCACCAAACTTCTCATCAAGCTTGGACCATATGTCCATGGCTAAGTCATGCTCTCGGAAGATGCGCATTATGTCATCAGCCATACTGCTTAATAACGTAATGCGTGCTATCTTATTCTTCCGAGACCAAGCATCAAAAGCTTCCTTGTCTCGTCTGTGTTGGGCCGTAGTGCCCAACTCGGGTTCAATCATTACGTTCTTTAGAGTTTCGAGCACTTCTTGCTCCTCTAAAACGTATTGTATCTTGATGGACCAAAGTTTGTAATTATCGCCGTTAAGTTTTTCACCTCTGTTTAACTCAGCGACGATATTCTTTGAAGCGGAAGACATTTTACTTTTAAAATGCTGCAAAAGACACAAAACCAAAGGTTTGATCAAAAACATTGTATTGGAAATTCTTAAAATATAATTCCCATTTGAAAGGATAAAAGAATATCCCATTTGATTAGTTCTAATTTCAACTCCCACTTGGAATGATATTTATGAGTTGATAAGTTACTTTCGAAAAATATTGAAGATGTTACTCTAGAATCGGAAAGGTCACTATGTTTCCAATCACCATCTAGAGTAACTTTCAATATTTCCCCATCACTTTATCAAATAAAAGTACTCTTATAGTACTTTGCAGCGGAAAAGCGTTTTTGAAAACGTATTTTTCAAAACGTACGAAAAACGTATTTTTCAAAATTGTATATTTCAACCTAGTACCCTTATGATACTAGTGAAATATTCTGTACTTCCTGGCCATTTGCCGGGATGAGCCGTATCCGTGCCAAGGCCGGATTCCCCTTGAAGGGATTTTTCTGCAAGCCATTGTCGCCGGCTCCCGTATGGATCCAGGCGCTTCCCCCCGTATGAGAGAATTTTACCGTAGACGAATGTCGTTGGCCCCGTATGGGCTAGTCGGCATGTTCATGTTCGACCAAGGCCTTTTACCGAATTGGTCGACCAAAACTCCCGGATTGGTCGACCAATTCCAATGATCTGAAACCCCTCCCGGCCAGGGCCTCTGCCCTGGCCGAGGCTGGCCAAGGGCCGGCCAGGGCCTCTGCCCTGGCCGAGGCTGGCCAAGGGCCGGCCA
The DNA here is from genome assembly GCA_030789695.1 of Scilla litardierei. Taxonomy (NCBI): domain Eukaryota; kingdom Viridiplantae; phylum Streptophyta; class Magnoliopsida; order Asparagales; family Asparagaceae; genus Scilla; species Scilla litardierei. Next base: position 687,621,122 of record CM061142.1, on the reverse strand, counting down.
GGGGCCCTGGCCCCTCGGCCAGGGCCTCTGCCCTGGCCGGTAAGGGGCCCTGGCCCCTCGGCCAGGGCCTCTGCCCTGGCCGAGGCCGGCCAGGCCGGCCCCTGGCCTTGGCCCTGGCCTGGCCTCGGCCAGGCCTGGCCTTGGCCATTTGGCCTTGGCCGGCCATGGCCCATATGGCCATGGCCGGCCACCCCCTTACATGGGGTTGCCGCACACCCCGCCGGAGGGGTGGCCGTGGTGGTTATTGGCCGTAGCCAACCCCCTCCGCATGGGGAGGGGGGGTGCATTGCCTTCATAGCCCATTTGGCCATGGTGATCAAACACCAAAAGTCATCTTCCCCGATGGGAATAACTACCATCTTCTTCCTCGATGAAGCACACGTTCGTCGATGAAGCACCCGTTCGTCGAGAAAGTAGTTATTCTCTAATGGCCGTGTGCCAAAATGAAAAAATAACATACTTTAAAGTTCGTAAACTACACGCTCCACATGAAGAGAGTTCACATTCCCTATGAATGGAGACTCGGCATCCATGAAGAGTGCGAGCTTGACGATATGAACGGTCGGTTCTTCCCGTCACGGAGAGTTCCTGCCATATCCGTAATGACAGGAGACCCTAACGTGAAAAGAACAACCGATGCGTTCTCTCCGTCACGAAGCGTTCCTACCATATCCATAATGATAGGATACCCATTCGTGAAAAAGACAACGCCTCGTTCATCGGTTCGACGGGGCGGCGGTTTGACCGGGGCGAACCCGTATGGCTCTGATACTAATGTTGGATCCTGAAAAAACAAGGACGTTAGGATCGAATAATAAAGTCGAGACTTACGCTTGCGTATGCGACACCGTAATCTCGAAACTTCGCCCTCGGATTCGCCACAATGGTCGATACTTCGTCACGTAGGATCGAAGCAGAGTTTCACCGCCTAAATCTCTAACTAGAAGAGGATTTTAATGGAAGGGAGAAGAAGAACATAAGATGCCTTATGCAAACTTATGGCATGGAAAGTGTGGTATGAATGCCTTACCCTTGGGTCCTATTTATAGGCTTTAGGGGTGGTTATTGTAGGAAATAACCAATTATAAGCTTATTAGCCTATATAAGAACATTCATTTATCATCTTCTTCATTCACTTATCAAGTGCCTTTATGCACTTATAAAGTGACTTTTTCCACTTATCGAGTGGTCCTTTTCACACGAGAAAAGGTTCCCTTCGTGCACGCTTTCGTGCACGCGACATCTGAGGTCCGTATACCCTCATACATCCTCTCATGGGTGTATTCATGTCGTCCATATCCAACAGTTGGGCCAAGGGAGAATAAACTTGGCGGTTGAATCCCTAGCCATAGCTCACGCCCTTAGCGTAGACATCGAATCCTAGAGCGCGGGAGCGGCAGGATGAGATGTTGGGAGTTATCGTTGCGAGCTTAGTGCTTCCGGAGTCGGTCAGTATTAATGGACATGGGAATGCCCACTGACCGAACCTGGGTAGTCCGGCGTATCATCCTGGGCACCGACCGGAATATCGGGCCCATGGGACGCTGGTATCACTCTTAGAGGCAATGTCTCACCTTTAGATCCTAATTACGATCGTTATCCCATCCGCCGGTCGTATTAGCGAGAATCGCACGACAGGGTGGAAACCGAAGTCCCGGGTTTCCCTTTATATTGTTTATCCCTTGCATTCTATTTCTGTGACAACCCATCTACCGATTAGGGCTAGCTCACCCTTGGGGTGAATCCGGTCCTTTCTGACACAAGCACACCCACGCCTCCCTGAGTTCGACCCCCAAGCCACACTACAACACCGTGCGCTTGCGGTTACAAATATTTAAATCTCACGCCCCCGATATCCAATTGCAAACATCTGCATGCCACAAACTAGGGGGACGTCAGTCGCTTGTCATCTAAAGATCTATATCCTAAATTAGTCTTTGTTGAATGCTTAGTAGGAACAAAATACATTTATTGAGAAAAATGATTAATTTTTTAACAGATGGTGAGGACCAAAAACCCTTTTGGGTTGTTATTTGCAATGAAAAAGAATAGACCTCAAACCTTCAATTATGTTATCAGAACATTATCATCATCCAACATTTTTCTCATAATGACACCATGCATTATGGACTGATTCCCTTCAAACTAAGCAAATTAAGCAAAAAGTCTTCTCTATAACAAATAGCATTGTTTAAACACTCAAACTACTCTTGAGAACACCTTTTGGGTTGTTATACACAATCCAAGATGCTGAGACAGTAACACTTATGAAATGAATGAGCAAGAACCTGAGAATGAAAAGAAAATGAAGAAGATGTGGTGGTGGTGGTGGTTGATGCAATATCAATATATAAGTTTTTCCGACAAAAAAGAAAAACAAAGAGAAAATATAGCATTATATAGGAGAACATATATATTAATACTATGGGTCTATGAGAGCTGTCATCATCCATGATTCTGACAGTAATGAAATGAAGAAGAAGAAGAAGAAGAAGACCCCGGGGTTCGATACCTTTCGAAAATAATAGCAAGCGGCACCAACAAAAGGGTCGCAGCTGCTTGTCGATAGAATATGAAAACGAATGTGCTCATACCTTCATCTAGGGCATCTATGAGAGCTGTCATCATCCATGATTCTGACAGTAATGAAATGAAGAAGAAGAAGAAGAAGAAGACCCCGGGGTTCGATACCTTTCGAAAATAATAGCAAGCGGCACCAACAAAAGGGTCGCAGCTGCTTGTCGATAGAATATGAAAACGAATGTGCTCATACCTTCATCTAGGGCAGCCTTGGAGACCACATATAATCCAGTATAGATCAACTGAATTAATAAAACCATAGCATATGGCTTCTTGGCATCCATGGCACTCAAGGGAGGCAAACCGTTAACTCTGCAGACACCCAGAACACACGAACACACAAACACACAGCGATAGAATGAGAGTAGGGGGCTTATTTCTGAGACGAGGTTGTGAGTCTGTATTTATTGATTTCAAAGATGGCCAGGGTCTTTCTTTCAGAAGCAAATATGGTAAGTTCTAAAAAGTCAATATGAATGATATATCAAAGCTTTTTTTAAAGTGGCCACGTTTTTTATGGTTGTGCTGGTCATTGCATAAGGGCATTTGCTTTACAAAGGTGAGCAGTAAACAATATTTGAGGTGAGTTGTGTTGCTTTCAACAAAAGGGTTATGTTATCCAATAACTAGTTAATTTCATCATTCCAGTCTTGAAAAGAATGATACTGCGGATCCTTTCATTCTGTTTGCCTTATAATTATTATGAAAAATTAAAATAATTAAAGAAAGTAAAGAAATCTCTACTTAGATTGAGAACATCGATTTTGAGAGGATACAATGCAGAAAACCCCCGATTTAAAGAGAAGTCTACTTGCACCATATTGTATGTTAAGTAACCATGTCGGCATATGACACCATGGTAAACTCTAAGCTAGTCCATCCCAACCAGCAGTAGTCAAGTATCAAAAGTCTGACATTAACCCATACTTTCACAAAATGCACCCTACAAATTACTCTTTAAACATTTAATCCCTTTCAAATTCATTCATAATTGATTATATATGTAAAGCTAGAATTTTACTCATCAAAGATACCAGTTAAATAAAATTTACCTCTATTTTCAAATATACTAGTTTTTTTGCCATGAAATAAAATGTCCAACCGCTTCTCCAACAGTCCTAACCTCGTCAGTTTGTTGAGGCACCCCTGAATGCCTCTCAGATTCCACCACCGCCTCAAATTGTATCATCGCGTAATCTTCTGGTAGTGGAACACCATGAAGAATCTCCTTCGGGCCATTATGCAAAATACCTTTCTCAACATGTCTCCAGGGGTTCTCAACGTACAAATAACATGTAATAGGACCCTAGCAATGAAAAATATATTAATGAATGTGACTTTAATTAATAAATAAAGGGTCAGTTTGTATAGTCGCTTAATATACCTCAGGAAGATCTGGATCTGAAACATCAAGGTCATCATCCGAATCCATGGCATCATCATCGAAATTATCCATGTAGCTAGAACCACAAGAAGTTGCCATAGGCTGATTGGTCTTCATCTCCTGGATTTCTTTCTATAGTCTATTGAATTGCCTTCTCAACTTTGACAATTCAGACAATTCAAGAACAGAAGACAAAGATCTCTTTGTGACACCAAATCCACTTCCTCGTACACGGCCTGAATAAACGAGAGGAATAACTCGATCCAGCAAGTCTTCAACTCCAATATCATTCAGCTCCTCTTCTCCCAACTCTTGTGTTATGCGAACCTAATAGAAACATTAGAGACTAATTACTAAATGCTAAATGAGACTTCAATCCTTTGTTTCCTCATATGGTAAACTGATTTGTTACCACATGAAAAAGAAAAGAAGTGAAATTAATGTAGATCAACTTAACCACAGAATTTAAGTGCACAAGTAACCATGGCTCATTTATAATCAATCTTTGTCTTAGAATATTACCACATCCTCCAGTATTCGCAAGGCAGTAGGATCATCAACCTGGTGCTCAGATTTCATCCTCGCTTTCTTCCAAGTATCTAAGCGAGTCACTACAGGATACTCTTCCCCTTCACGTAATTTCTCTTCAATCTGCGAATTTCAAGGCCACAATTAGCAAGAACAAACAAACAAAACCATTCAAATCCATCAGCTTGGTTGATGATACATCTTATTTTCACAATACATACAATTTGCTCTCTCAGCCGCGCATAACCCACACATGCTTTCCTATATTGCGCCTCCATTGATTCCACTCTCACTTTGTTTATTTTGCTTGTTTCTTACAATTGAGTGTTGTCATTAGTTAGTTTAAATTGTAGTGTCCTCAAATTGAAATTAATGAAATAATGTAAACGTTACCTTAAAATCTAGAGTCGATGAGTACGCCACGAAATCTTTCCAAAACGGAGACATAGAGACAAGAGCGAGTATATGAAAGGTGGCTTATCCAAGTAGGTACCCTGGCTATCTCTAGCAAGATTCCTTAAACTTGTCCTAAAGACTCTGTGCAGGTAACCGGCACGACGAAGAATCAGTTTCTTGTGTGTTTTGTCCACCCCAGCAAATGTTTCCTATTCATGATGAAGCAATGATGAAAGATGTAAGTAAAGGTCTTAGCTTTAAATGAAATGTAACACAGACAACAACAAAATAACATACTGGATTTTAGTTGACATGACTAGCATGCTCAGGTCTGAAAACTAGACTACAAATGAAATATATATCTCAACATCTCAACAACAAAATTAGATTTAGAGCCAAATCCTAAAGATGCACGTCTGAAATTAATGAGTTACGAGGAGAACACACTAAACTAACATAAGAAATAGCTAAATCAATTACAGAGCTTTGTATCTTATGAATATATCTTGTGTGTGAACCAGACTAAATCATAATGTTGTGATACATGGTTAATATGGATCCTACTTAGAATGTTGCATGCTCTCTTGGGTTCAAAAGCATGACAATGTCTTAGAAATTTACATATCAGTTTCCACCAGATGGTAGTTATATGATGATGTCTATTACATCACACGGGTATGAATGTAATTAACCAGGAAGCGAACCAGCCCGAGCACTTGTTCAAAATTCAATCACACAGCTCTTCTCATTGTATAAAAAGTGTAAAGAAGAAAGATCACAGCAGCTCATTTCTTACGTATACTACACCTGGATATTGGAAACTGGTTTCAATACGTCCAGCAATCTTGACATCCTGATGAAATATGTTAGATACTTAAAACAACTATCCAATTATCAAAACGTTGCCTTGGTGTAATATTTCCAGTATAAAGCTGGTCTCGTTTACAATTTTCTGCAAACATCAAAAAATGTTGCCACCTGAACTCAATTTCCAATTTCTTTGTCTATTTAATTTCAAGATATTAAGGCAGTAATCGTTAGCGAGATAATAAGAACTGAACACTGTGAGCATATTTTGTAAACGAAAGGGTGCAATAAGCTACACAGCTTTCTTGTATGCCAGTAATCACCCATATTGTGACAGGGTTACTTTTTCCCACCCCCAGAACACTGGGCACATCCTAATGAAGAGATTCTATCTAAATCAATTACAGAGCTGAAGAACATTTTTTTCATCAGTTGAACACAAGAATATGGTCTTTTTAAGTCTTCTGCATTGCTATTGCACTTTGGTCAAGTGTTTTTCTCACATAAAAGGTCCCTGAGTTTGTGACACTGGTGCAGCTAAATCCAGAGGGCTTCTCTGTCTGTTATAAGATTTTTTACCAACACTGGGCAATGTCATGTGAGCCAATCATTTGTTCAGCAGAGGATGAGGCCATATCTTGTAGGTGTACTCTGCATATGAGCTTATGTTATTGTGGAATCTCTGGGACTCAAATGGGGACTGTGTTCCTCTTCATTCAGGATGAGCAGAAGAATGGGAAGAGCCAGTGATTTTGATCTTCACCTTAAAGGTCTAAAGCTGACTATATCACATCAGCTATAATACCAGTTTGTTCAATTAAAACAAAAATTCAAATAAGAAAATAAACAATAAGATTTGAAAGATAAATTATCTTTATTTTTATTTATTAGACACTAAATCAAAACATACAGATCTTACAAGAATCTTTTATTTCTGTGAGATTACACACAGCCTCAAATTCCAACATGTGATGGCAGAAAATAGATGTTAAGGGAAATTGCTATTGCTTCAAAAGAACAAGCCTATCAGGAAAAAAAGCTGTCGGGCAATATTAAGAAGCTTTGATTAAAATATGGTCTTAAGAAATATTTCATATTACACATGCCAGTAGATTCCATGGCTGATAAGCATCAATCAAGACCAAAAGAGGAGTTCACACAAATATCAAAAGTAGCATTCACAAACAGAACAAAAGAATATACACTAGATATTAGTGCACTAGATATTAGTGCACGTTAATGCATCAAACATCAAACACATCAATTTCCTCGAGTAGTATTTATATCTTTAAAGATCTGCCCTACCCAGCCCCTGCAAAACATAGAATGAAAATAAAAAACTGACAATTTGAACAAAAACATCATTGAACAAAACATTGCCATTTTCCTAGCATTCTGACATTTCCCTAAGCAGGTCACTCCAAAAGCTGCTAAAAATTTACTGTAAACTCAGATCAAAACCAACCAAGTATTAAGAGGTCGAAGGGTCTGACATGTCAGGGGACTGGATCAATAAATCGTTGATGCCAACACCTACTACCTACTAAGTTTTGATTTAAGGGATGTTATGGGGTTTCTCTTTGTAGCAAGGTGGAAGCGAGAGTCCATGAGGAAGGGCCAACAGGATAAGGAGAAGGGAAGGAGACAAAGCAAGAAGCAATGAGGCTCAAAAGGCCTGCAAGTGACATATCATTTTCTAGTCCACATGTAACATATCATTTTCTAGTCCAGTTTAATCAGTAGATTTTTTAAAGAGATAATATACTGATTATCCTTAGCTGATGAAACATATTTTACTTTGATAGAGAATATTCATACTGATAAAAATCATAAACGTGTAATGAAATCAAGTGTTAGCTTTCTTAATAGACCAAGAAATAAGAAATGCAGAGCCTAGCTAGTATGCAGAAATCAAAAGGTCAATTTCATCCAAATGAAGTTATAAGAAGACCTAGCATGATATAGACTGGCAAATCATCTCCGCAAGTAATTATTCCTGATGGAATAATTCTAATTCTAACTTTGTGCAGATTACTAACAGTTCAGGAATATACCTTGATTTCATCCCAAAATTGGTCTTTCAGGGCTGTCAAATCTTTATTACGCCAATCTGTAATCGTGATTGGAAAAGTTCTTCTACTACAAGAGCCAATGAAATGTGCTAGGGTCATCGACTCTTCGCCAATTGGTTGACCCATTTCATTCCAATTCACCTTTATTGCATCTCCTTTGGCCCTTTTTTCTTAACATTTACCATAGTAACTATTCCTCGAGACTGAATCTGAGACATGCCACTAATACCATCGAAACCCCCTGTCTCACCTCTTCTAGAACCACCCTGACCATCCCCACTAGCATGCTCTTTGCACTAGGATCTAGTAACCATGATCCTGCAAATAAGAGAAGAACAAGATAATAAGATGACAAGATTAATAGATGAGAGTGAATGCAGATTACAACAATTTCTACATATCTTATTCATTCCAATTAAGTGAAGTAAGCACAATCTATTGCATGTCTAAAGCAGATTTGTATTTGTAGCTAAAATGACTATATATAAATAACAAATATATAATAGGAACAAATCATACATTTCTTCTTCGCTTTAGCTATCTTCTTTCTTTTCGTAGTTGGCTTTGCTCGTTCATGACCATGTATATTAACTAAATCTGGATTTACATATTCACCCTCATCATGATCATATCTTGCATATAAGCGTTGAAAATTATCATCAGTGCTCGGGCACACATGCATGTTCTCAAAAGAAGGATCATTAATTATGTCAACGTCCTCATCAATATGGTCACTAACTTGGTAACTGTTATTGAACTTGTTTGATGATATAATAACGGACCACTTCTTATCAACTGGGTCACTGATATAAAACACCTGCTTAGCTTGCGTTGCCATAATGAACGAATCGTCTTTGTACCCAACCTTTTTCAAATCGACCCGTATGAATCTAAAACTTTCAACATGTACCCCATGAGGAATGCTAACCCAATTGCAGTCAAACAATGGAACTCGGAATCCAACATAGCAATTTCCCACATATTCATGATTTATCCAAAGTATGTCGTATCTGTCTGGTTTAGTGCGGTGGCATTAATAGAAACCCTCGCTATTCTGCATAGTACTCCTCTCATCGTGTTCTCTAGTGTAGAATGTGTATACATTGATGAGATAACATTTATAAGAGTACACATGCATATCAGGTCCTCTTGACAAAAACATAACCCTTTCCAATACTGAATCACTTTTCTCTAAGATCTTATCACCAATATGACACTTAAACCAATCAATGAAGGTAAAATTGTGTTCCACTTCAATCCAATCAGAGCCTTTTTCTAGATATTTTCTTGAGATAACCTGCTTGTGCAACTCAACATAAGGAACACCATCAATTGTGTTATGTAGAACACACAAGTGTACCCGTCGCCAATGTTCGAGGTTGATCAACATTGGTTGAGCACCTGTTACACCCTCACCGTCAATCCTATCAGTGTGACGAGTACTCGGAAGTCCAATTGCTTCGACATTTGGGATATATTCAAACCAATATTCTATCGCTTCTTCAATTAAATAGGTTTCAGCGATGCAAGCTTCTGGTCGGTACCTGTTCCTGACATAACCTTTCAACACATTCATATACTGCTCTATGCCATACATCCATCTCATATGTGTAGGAACACACATCATCGTCTCGTAAACCAAGTGTACAGTCAAATGAATCATGATATCAAAGAAAGAAGGTGGGAAATACATCTCAAGCTCACAAAGTGTTTCTATAATCACTTTTTGTAGACTTGACAGACTTCTTGGGTCTATGACCTTGCTGCTCATGGCTTTGAAAAACCAACATAACTTTGTGATAGTTTTACGTATATTTTCTGGCAAAATAGCACGAATTGCAATTGGTAGCAAATTGTCAATGATGACATGATAATCATGTGATTTTAAAGTCAGCAATTTCAACCCGGGTAAAGATACAAGACTTTGTATGTTGGACGAGTACCCCTCAGGTACCTTCACAGAGTGGAGTGTCTCGAGTAACACGGTCTTTTCTTTCTTAGACAAAGTATGAGCAACAGGAGGCAAGTATGGTGCTTTCCCCTCCTTTGGTATAGGTGCAAGTTCTTCTCTGATTCCTATGTCAACCCTGTCCATTCGTGCATTGAGTCCATCTTTAGATTTCAAATTGTCACCTAACAAAGTATTTAGCAAACTAGCACCAACATTTTTCTCATTATGCATGAGATCAATAAAATGCCTAACAAACAAGCCCTTCCAATAGACTAACTGAAAAAAGATTGATTCTTTCTTAAAACCTTTAGTGGGAACAAACTTTGCAAACTTCTTACCAAACCGTGTCTTAATGTTTTCCACCTCCTTCAGCACATCAACACCTGACAATGTAGGAGGTGGACATCGATCTTCAAATTCACCATTGAATGCCTCAGACATCGTTCTGTAGGGATGACTTCGATCCAACCACCATCTATGCCCCATGTAAACAGACTTCTTACAATGACTCAATCGAAGATGATCTGTGTCATTTGTACAACATGGGCAAGCACAATGCCCCTTCACACTATATCCAGAAAGGTTGCCATAAGCTGGGAAATCATTGATTGTTCCAAACAACATAGCCTTCAATCTGAAATCAGCCTTTTTGTATCCATCGTATACATCAACACCCTCTTCCCACAACACCTTTAAGTCCTCGATTAAAGGAGCCAAATATATATCAATGTCATTCCCAGGTTGCTTAGGTCCTGATGTCAAAATAGACATCATCATATACTTCCGCTTCATGCATAACCAAGGAGCCAGGTTATAGATCATCAAAATCACGGGCCATGTACTATGAGAAGTACTCTGAAGATCATGAGGGTTCATTCCATCTGTTGAAAGTACTAAGCGCAAGTTCCTTGGATCCTTGCCAAATTTCGGATATTTATTTTCAAATGTCTTCCACTAAGGTGAATCGACTGGGTGTCTCAACATTCCATCATTAATTCTTTCATCATGATGCCATGTCAAGTATTTAGCATCTTCTGCACTACTATACAACCTCCTAAATCTAGGAATTATAGAAAAGTACCACATAACTTTGGCCGGGGAGTTGCTTTTCTTATATCGCTTCTTGCCACACTTGGGACATTCATTCAATTCTGCGTACTCTTTTCTAACTAAAATACAATCATCTGGACAAGCATGGATCTTCTCATGTGTTAACCCGATAGATTTGAGCATTTGTTTAGCATCATACGCTCTACGAGAGAGCACATTCCCATCTGGTAGTAGCCCACTTACAGCTTCTAACATCTCTGTGAAAAACACATCAGAAACTTGGTGACTAGCTTTTAAGTTGTACAAAATCAACACAGCTGACAATTTTGAAGCCTTTGTATAACCCGGCCACAGTGGTAACCCAGCATCCTCTCTTAAGTCATCACAAATATCAGGATGATCCCACAACTCTTCATTGACAACACTTGGAAAATTCTTAACAGGACTAGATTTATCATTACCATCTCCCATACTACTTGTGTTCATTATATTTTCAAACTTAAATTGGGAGCCCAATTGACTTAATGAACTGTATTTACGTTTGCAACTTGAGCTACATTTACGTTTGCTCTCACCATGATATGTCCAAACCTTATATGTTTTGTCAATACCGTGACACATTAAATGCTCATGCAACTTCATTTCACCACTAACCTCTTTTACATTTAGACATTTTCGACAAGGACATTTAATGAACATCAGATTTTTAGCATTCTTGATTGCATGAGCACAAAACTCTTCCACCCCTTTCTTATACTTTTCAGATAATTGATCCGCATTTACCTAATCTCGATCCATCAAGAACAATACTACAAAAATTAATATGAAGTAAACTTTCCACATTCATACTAAGTCCCAATCCAAAATTCAAATGAAATAAAAAACTATGCAGTAGAGATTAGAGATGTAGAGACTATGGATGTAGAGAAAAAATTGACAAAAAATTGAAAAATTAGAGATGTAGAGACTATAGATTCACCTGAATGCCGTGCTCGAGGCAGTATAGCTCCCAGTATGCGTTTTCGACCTGAACGCCGGCCCAGCCGATGCGAATCGAGATGTGAAATATAGGACAATGATGGTCCCTCTGAATTGGTTGCCACTGAGGTCGATGAGGAAGAGGTCCTTGATGGAGGAGAAGGCCTTGGGGATCCTGCCGTAGAGACCGTTGAAGGAAAGATCGAGCTGCTGGAGAGCGGTGAGGTTGAAGAGAAGGTCGAAGGGGGAGGTTGACCACGGGTACCCCCACGGGGATCGGAGTGAGGAACGCCTTGTTCGTGTTTTCGGCGTTGAACGTGTTCAGATTTGGCTTCACGTTCTTAGTGCCGGAGTTGAAGGGGAAGTTGTTGGAGGAGATGTCGAGAGAGAACGAGGGCAAATATGGCGATGACTATGGCGGCGATGAAATTTAGGGCACCATCCCCTCCGACCTGTGAGGAGGGGGAGGGGAGGTCGAAGTTCGGGAGGTCGAAGATGGCGAAGGCCAGAGATGTTTGCGTTTGCAATGGCGAAGGCCAGAGGGGGAGGTCGAAGCAGATGTGGGAGGTCGCCGATTGGGGGGGAGGTCGTCGCCAGATGGGAAAGAGACGAGGCCAGGTTGGGAAATTTAGGGCTTGGGGAATTTATGGCTCGTTTTGAAACGAGAGCAATTAGGAAATCATAGGCCGAGGAAAATAGCGGGAATTGGGAAATTTTCCCGCCTAAGGCTGGGATATTTTTGTTTAAGCGCTATCTAAGGGATTATATATATGTATATTTTTTAACTAAAGTGCTTACGTAACGATTAGTACCATATCGCTAAAATAAAGCGCTATTTAAGGTATTACTTGGATAGCGCTTTAACAAAAAGTGCTATCTAAGTGATTTTTCCCTTAATGTTGATTTATTTTTATTTTCTATAAGTGCAGAAGCGCTATACAATAGAAAGCGCTTTTTAGAAACGCTATCTAAGTGGCGTTACCCAAGCCCAAATCTGTAGTAGTGTAAGCATTAGGGAACCAAACCCAAGAGGAGTTTGATTTCCTAATATAATCACACGAGGTGATCACATCCTTAACTAGAGTGTTGATGCAAATATCCCTCTCTTGCACACTTACATTAGTGAGAATTCAAAGACTCATGGATTTTCTAGGTAAGGGTTTTGCCTTAGCAAGATCGATGGATGTGGTATGCATATGTGTAGAAATCTTTTTATTAGCATGCAAGAAATGAGGGGCTTGCCACTTGGCATAAAATGAATCGTTATTATTTTCCATCTCCACTTTGTGTTGCACATGCTTCTTATGAATGTTATTGTTATATAAGAAAGTATGGTGGTTCTTCTTTGGTATTTTAGCAATATGTATTGATTTAACACCAAAAGGACACGAAGAGCTTGGTTTAGATCCACATTAGGCTCAAACCCCAAACCCTTCCTATGATTTGCTGGATGTTGTTTTCCAAGCAAATCGTGGAGTGAATCCCTAAAACTAACGAAGCTTTTAAGCTTATGAGGTTCATCTTCGAACTTCAACAAAAGTTGTTGATTGCGAGTTTCTAATCTAAGGGTTTGAACTTTCAATTTGTTATTTAAATTGTTCAATTCCTTAACTTAAGAGAGTAGTGTGTCTCTTGCTGGTGTCACATACATGCATGACATTATCATTTACATTAGTAGAAGTAATAGCATTAACACTATATGCCTTCAGATCATGCAACTTCAGAATGGAATATTATTTAGAATGCAATGAAGAGTAAGCTAGCATGAGTTTATTTATATCTTTGTCTAACTCGTCATTGCAAAAATTAAGATCTTCCTTTGATAACTTGGGATAGTCCACTTCTTCGTCTTTACTTGAGCCTCAACTTGAACTTGAGTATGATTCATAATCCTCCAACGCCATGGAGCACAAATTATCTTCCTCTTTCTTCCGTCTGTGCTAATCTTCTTCATCACTTGAGCTATCAGACGATGATGAATCATCACATGTTCCAATTAAGGCTAGATTCTTATTACGTGTGTACTTGGCCTTGTAATACGTCGTTCCTTTTGCCCTATACTTTGTCTCTCTTTTGTTGTGGCAATCGGTAGAAATGTGTCCTATACCTTGACACTTATAGCAAGTAACAGATTTGTTAGAATTTTTCGTAAACTTGGACAAATATTTACATTGAGCTTTCTTCATGAATTTCATAAGTTGTTTGCAAGCTCTGTTGTATCTCCATTGACCTTGCTCTTCTCATCATCTCCTTCATTCTCACTTGAGATGGGTTAGAACTTCTTCCTCCATTCGATTTTATCCTCTATGGCCTTAAATGCAATCCTCTTCATTTTAGGCTTTCATTGACCATATGGATTTGAAGTTGCACACATTCTTTCTTGTGTTAAAGTCACACTTCATACGTCATTAGATTCCCGATGCAATCCTCAACGATATATGTGCTCAAATCATTTAATTCCTCGATACTGTTGGCCTTGGACTCCCATTTTGGTGTAAGAGATGACAATATCTTTGTCACTCTATCCTCCATCGAAATTACCTTACCTAGAGCCTCAAACGCGCTCACATTCTTCGTGAACCGGGTGAACATCCCTTTAATGTCATCACCATCATGCATCTTTAAAAGTGTGCATTTAGAACGTAAAACACTAACTTTCGATTGTTTTACCTTTGACATTCCTTTGTGGGTGACTTGAAGCATATGACAGATTTCATTTGTTGATTTGCACGTTGATACGCGATTGAACTTGTTGGCGTACACGACGCAATAAAAAGCCGTCATCGCCTTGGCATCGTACTTGATAGCATCCTCCATCTTCGTGACGCACCCGAAACCTACACCTAGATTCCACCTGGCGGTGTCACGATCGACAAGCGTGGTATGGCCCCTAGGCTTCAATTCCGGGCTCAATTCGCAAGCGGACGGTGTCGAGTTATAGTATAAATGATATTGAATCCCACAGGGACGGTGATAGTGTATATGGATTCTCAGTTTACTTCTAAATCTAGAAGTGAGATAGCTATCGGGTTGAAGGAGTTGTTTGGAGTGTTGTTGTTGTTTTACCAATATAAAGGACTATGGCATTAGGGATCACCACTAAGATCGTCGGGGGTCGACGTTAGAATATAATCTTCACGTTGCATTACGGTTAGGGGATAAATCTCACAATTCATACCACTCTCGTGGGTTAGAATTGTGAGGTATTTCAGTGGCTATCATTGACATAATGGAGGTAGCCGTCAACGTAGCGGTATAGCTCGTCAATGGATCCCCTCAAGGCACGAGCCGGGCACGGTCACGAGCCTTGGTTGGATCCACCGATTTCCCTATTCGGATCCCATAGATACCCCTTAAGCACATCAATTCCACAGACCGTGGGCATGATCTCAGTACGGGTTATCTAGGGATTCGGTAGGATTGACCGAAATATTTCCCTAACTCCCTAATTCAATGTGGAGATTCAGATCTACATTTTCTCCCTAGGATCTTAGGGCTAACCCATCAACCCTAGATCTTAAAGATATACTCACACATGGTAATATTCATGAATAAAAATACAATTTTTATAGACGAAGACATCATAGCTATCAAAAGAATAAAAGTAGAAGACTTACAGCGGGAGATAGATGAGATTTGCAATTTATAGATCTTGGAAAAATTCCAGATTTCCAAGCACAAGAGCAACCGAGAACAAAAGTAATAATCTCCAAGTTTCGATCCAAAATTCCTTAACAAAAATTAATCTAAATTAAACTCTCAAAAATCACCTAAGCTCCTGCTCCAAAACTCTTCGGGAATATCAAAATGAGTCGCGCCCCCTTTTCGCTCCGTAGCTCCCCAGCCTTCAGTCCTCCGATCCCACAAGTGACGGCTTTAGTAAAACTTCCAAAAATGGCCATGGCATTGCCGACCGAGTTGGTGACTCGGTCGAGCAATGTGTTGCTCGTTCAGCTACTCGGACCGAGCAGCTGTGCTGCTCGACCGAGCTTGATAGGAAATCCAAAAGCTTCAAAATCTTCGCTCTGCCTGTACAGGCCGAGTCAGCTCAGCTCGGTCCGAGCAGAGGCTGACTCGGTCACTTAAAAGTCTGCACGGGCCGCGCGCTGGAATTGCTTGATCTTCGAATTTTGACGCTGCTCGACCGAGCAGATGAACTGCTCGGTCCGTGCCATCTGTGTATCTGCCATTTGAACCCGCTCGGTCCGAGCATCTGAACTGCTCGACCGAGCAGTCTGGAAAACACTCACCAGGAGCTGCTGAAGGCTCCTCTCTCTCCTCTGCTCTCTCTCTTCTCCTCCAATGGCTCCAAAAGTATGGCGAACTCCTACAGGGCTCCACTAATGAGCTCACGGGCACGTCGGATGTGTCCATACCCAAGTGGGGTCCCAAATCGCTCCAAAATCCCTTAAAACTCATAAAACACTACGAAACTCGAATATAACGTCAGAAACGCGATATCGTAGTAAAATGTGGGATTTGGATGCGAAAATGATATGGAATGCAATGATATGATGATATGAAAATAATGGAAAATATGGACACATCAAAATCCCACAAGCTTACCTCTTACTCGTCCTCGAGGAAGAAGAATAATCGGTACGCCGGGAGGAAAACAAAAAGGAAATAAGAAATAAAAAGAGAAGAGAATAGAAGTGAGAGGGGGATGCTAAGGATGTTCAGTCAGATCTCTGGCATAAATAGTAAATCATGATGCTCTGAATAATAAACATGCCTGCTACTGGCAATTTATAGTTTTACAAATCATATGACTAGCATGCGATACAGACAAAAGATAGGGATCTACTGAAATAACACCGTCAATTCATATCAATCTCATGCAATCCTTAGAGTCTAGTATAAAGAAGTTGGCAGTGCCCTTTTCAATCACAGATACACAAGGAGCATATAGGAATCACACAACATGCAAATAGAGAATAGAAAAAGTCATGCCTTTCAGTTATTCATTTTGATTCATGAAAAGTCTCCAAAAACTAAAGCATTTCGTAAAGTTTGGGATATATTAAATCTCCCCGTTATGCACCGTGTCCACTCTACTGTCATGCTCACTCATGTGATCAGCTGGTTTACCCCCCCCCAAGCTTAGCGTGAGGCGTCGCATCTAGGAATATGATATGAAAATTTTCTTTTTCTTCCCAGTATAAGTGATAGCTTCTAATGAAAAGATAGAAAACAATATTTATTCATTTTCTTCCTTTTTATTTTCTTTTTCATATATGAATATATACACTATATATTTTTTTATTTTTTTCTTTTTTTTTTCTTTTTTTCTTTTTTTCTTTTTTCTTTTTTTTCTTTTTTTCTTTTAGAAGCTATACTTTTTCTTTTTGGGTTTGGGAAGTGAGATGCGGTAAAGATAGCTGTGGGGTGTAACCAGCTGATATGTAGAAAAATATATAGATATGTGGAGGAAGAAAATAGTGTATCTCTCGATTCACTCATAAGAGGTGCACAACGGTTTGATAAAATAATACCCTAACTAAACTCAAAAATAGCATGGATGTTTTCATTCCTCTAGATGAATACTAAAAAAGGCATGCCGTAAATAGCACCGTAGCAGCAGGCATGCAATCAGAAGTGAATAAGATAAAAACAGATACTCCAAGTGTTCTAGTGATGCGTGAACCTAGGTGCATTACCCAACATAGTCCATACTAGATACTAATTCATGCATTCGATTTTCAATTCATTTTAAGCATTAAATCAGATAGATCAGCAATAGAAGTGCACGCATATAGATAGTAAAATTGAAATTTACCCTAATAGCATGTCATCGAAAGTGAGCATCGTAAAAAACTAATAAGGCTATGAGAAATATCATCATACCGACCATCCTTAGCAAATAAAGAGAAAAAGGCGGAGAAAATAAGAAAATAAAGAAAAAGAGATGCATGAATGGTGAAAATAGAAAATATGATGCAAAATGAGAAAAAAGAAAACGACGTGGAAAAGTGGTGAAAACGTAAAATAAAAACTGAAATAAGGGAAGAAAATGTAAAAGAAATAATCAAAAATAAAGCGGTAGCGCTCATCCCCCAAGCTAAACCTAGCAGTGTCCTCATTGCTAAGAAAATGCTGGTAAGTAGGAGATGATGCGAAAATGGGTGGGGTGGGGGGTCAGAAATAAAAATAAAAACTGTGCGGAAGGAAACTAAAATATGACATGATGCAATGCTAAATGAAAATGTGATGCAAGGGTGGCTCCTCCCCCAAGCTATGCAAGTGTAGGGCCCTGAACAGACAGATGGGCTCAATATAAATAGGGGAGGCAAAAACTGGTATGGATGACATCAAGCAGAGGCACCACCCTCTGGGGGCGGTGATAGGTCCCTCTGCTGTGGACTCGGCTGTGTGGGAGGAACAGTGATGGTAGTGTGAGGCTCGGATGAATATAGTACGAGGGTAGAAAGAGGATCAACTGGGACATCCGACTCATGGGACATCCGACTCGGAGGTAGAAGAAACAGGCTCTGCAGAAGCCTGATGAGGTGAAGCACTGAGTGGTGGAAGGGAAGTCACAGTCGATGGCCTGGGTGGTGGAGCATGTGCAAGGATCACTGTAGGTGGGCCATGTGTCCTGAGGAGATCTATGATGGATGCCAAGTCCGACTTGACTCTCAAGTGGTGTGTCACCGTCGAGCGTAAAAAGTTGTCGAAATCTATCCGAAGGAGAGAAGTCGACTCCTCTAACACTGTCAGGCGACCATCTGTAGTACTGGAGTCAGGTGGAGGGCGGGAGATGTGTCTGTGAGTCACCACTCTCGTAAATCGGTCCCGTGCAGCTGAGGCACGGTACTGAGCGTGGAAGGTAGGAGAGGGTGAGGTCGAAGGTAACTCAGCGGTGGCAGAAGATAGAGCCATCGTCGACACAGAAGAGTAGACAGACGTCGACATGCTCTCAGTAAAAATGGCAGCAGATGATGAGGAAGTGGTGCTGAAAAGTAGGATATGGTGACCTAAAGAGAGAGGAAGTGTAGCTATCAGGTCACTGAGTGGAGGAAGAGTAGGGGCATGGTCATGCTCTGAAAAGTCTAGATCATTGAGGTCAGGAGCAGACTGGAAATCAGTGCCCTCCGGCACGAAAACGGTGGAGATAGAAATCTGAGTCTCGGGGCAGGAGGTGGAGACAGTCCCCGAAGACTCGACCGTCGTGGGAGCGGTAGATACCAGAAGAGACGGCTCCGGAGGATGATGGGTGAGCGGGTGGTACAGGGAGGCCGGCAACTAAGGCAGCAATGTCATGTAACTCGAACTCCGGGGATCGTGGCACCGGGTCATCGGCGGCTGCCTCGACGAGTGCTCCGGGGGGCTCGAGTACATGTAGGGGAGGGAGTGGAAAGACCTAAGGAATCATCCAGTCAAGATGAACTGGAGCAATATGGGTGACGTGGGGTACCGGAAGAACCATATGTGGAATGTGGTGAGTCCCTACGAGATAAAGCCAGTGACGAGACCCATAAGGTCGGATAATATGCATGTGCTCGAGCACACCGAGGGTCAAGTGTGTCGGGCCAACATGGCGGTGAAGGTCATCTGGGATGTGAATATCAAGCATCCTAGTAAAGATGGTAAAGAAACCATCGCAGCAGATGTCAGGGCATAGTCGGTCAGGGCAGTCTGGAGTAGGCGGTGACACAACCAGTGGGCTGCGTCAGAGAGTATGAAAGGGTGGAGTGAGCCATCAGGGTGGAATCTCAGAAGTCAGGTCATGCCCATGAGATGGGTGAGCTCTGTTAGGGACAAGGTCCCGACCTCAGGCCTGCAGAATAGAGTGGTCGCTAAGTGCCTCTAAGCGTAACGAAGGCATGGGTGCATGATGCATAATGCCTTCGCCCGACTAGGGCGATACTGAGGAAGTCCAGAAATACGCTCACAAAAGGCTCTAGCATCAAATGTGTCCACATTGTAGTGTGGAGAGAAGGCTGCTCTGGGATCGGGGATGGCAGTGAAGTGAAAGTACTCGTCGATCATGGCATGTGTAATGGTGCAGTCATGATCCATGAGCCGAAAAGTGATGCCATCACCCGTTGGGGTGCGAGCGAGGGAGCTGAGTGCCTCGAGTGCAATATGGGTGTATGTGGGTGCGTGGACACCGAGAAATCGGTCGAAACCAATCGCTCGGTAGAGGTGATGGACTCCCTGAAGTAGTCTAAGGGAGCGCAGGGTAGGCACGTCTATGAACAAGGCAGGTACGTGATGACGCTGAGAGATCCTAACAAATCTCTCTCGATGAGTGTCGTCTCGGAACGTGATGCCATAGGTCCGTAGATGTGCAGGCAGGGCATCCCTGGTGCCTACTAGGTGTGGGGGGATGATGCAGAGGCGGTGGATGGTGCTGTGGTGGGGATAGGGGCTGAGGTGGTAGGGATAGGTATGGTAGTGGTGGGAGCTATAGTGGAGGGGGGTGGTGGTGCTGGTGGTGGTGAGTCGTGTAAGACGCTGGGGTCTGGATGAAGAGGCACCTGGAGTGGGCCTCTTCCCACGGATGGGTGGGGTGGGGGCACCTCTCGTGCGAACCATCGTGGCGATGGTGGTATGATGATACGGTATATAAAAATAAATAAGGGAACGAGTGTACCGTATGTGCGAACAATGTGAGTGCCAAAAGATCCCCCAAGCTAGTCCTGAAAGCAGTCGCTGACGTAAGCCGGTAGTATCTGAAAATAGAAAAGATCAAAACGTCGGAACTAGGCAACAAAAATGGGGTTCATGCAAAACTTGGGGTGCTCGAACGAGCAGTACGACTGCTCGGTCCGAGTCGTTCTGCTCAGTGGGAAGTCCTGACTGAGAACAAATGTGCTCGGTCTGTGCCCTAGGGCACATGAGATCGGCGGTGGGGTGCTTTTTGGCAGGCGTTGATAGAAGGGGGGGTCGGAGGGTTGAGGGTTGGGTTTAAATGGTGAAGAGGGGGGTATTTTGGTGGTCGGATGGGCGGGGCCATCGGCGGCGGTGGTGCCGTCGGCGGCGGTGGCACCATCGACGGCGCCGTCGAAGAAATGGGGACGGGGGGAAGAGATGGGCAGAGAGATAGAGAGAGAGAAAGAGAGAGAGAGAGAGAGAGAGAAGGGAGGGGCGGTGACTGACTGAAGATGGGCGGCGGTCTGGTGGCACAAGCAGTGGAGTGGCGGTGCAGGACGGCGGGGGTGAACGAGTACGGGGAGAGGGAGAGAGCTCGGGGGGGGGCATTTTTTGAGGGTTAAAATTTTTTAAGATTAGGGTAAAAGTTTTTAACTGTGAAGTAAAAATCAAAATGGGTTGGGTTTAAAAACCCAATACGACTCGGTCTGAGCAGCCCAGTTGCTCGACCGAGTCAATCAGCTTGATATTCCAATAAATTGAGATGTAATATACTCCCTCGCATGCTCGACCGAGCAATGTCCTACTCAGTCGGACTATTCATTACTCGGGCCGTGCCAACTCCACTTGGGCCGTGTAGGCAGAGTGTTGTTTTCTCCCCAATTCCAAAAGCCTGCCGTACTCGACCGAGCAACCGGTTGCTCGGACCAAGTCTTTTGCTGCTCGGACCGAGCCAATGACGCTCGGGCCCCGCAACTAGGGTGATGAATTCCTCTCTTTTCTTGTCTCTCCTCTGCTCGATCGAGCAGTGTAGCTGCTCGGTCGAGTCACCTGTGTCCTCCTTTTCTCCTTTTTCCTTTATTTTCTCCTCAAGTTTGGTGCTCTCCTCCAACTTCCTTCCATTTATGATGTCGATACGCATGCCCACATACGTCCAACCTGCACAAAAGACAAACTCGTAAAAATTTTGTGATTTTATAATTTTATATCTAAAATATGAAATAGAAATAAGAAATTGTGAAAAAGAAAATCCGAAATCTAAGAAATTGGGTTGCCTCCCAATAAGCGCTCGTTTTTAGTCGTGAGCTCAACTCCCCTTGATTTATCAGTTCTCGTTTGGTGCACGTGGAAGACGCGCGTCGTTCTTTCCTATGGTTAGATCCGGCGGTACTTGGTATCCGCCCACTTCAAGACTCTCCCCGAGTAGCATATGGTCTACAGTTCTTCATGATTCGGAGAGTGATGTAAAAATTCCTCATCCAATACTCGGATGTACGCGGTGACTGCTTTGTTGTAGGTTGGGTCGCCGTCATCGTCGATTCTTGTCTTCATTGGGTCCTTCATGACCCCCTCAGAAGTGAACTCTTCAATGGCTTCGTCTTCAAGAAGCTCCAAATAGCTGGGCCATTCCACATGAGCATGCTCTCTCATCGGCTTCTGTAGCCGGAATTCGGCTCCGATGTTCCCCACGTTGAGAGAGAGGGTCCCTTCTCGAACATTGATCAGAACACCGGCCGTCGCCATGAAGGGGCTGCCGAGTATAAGTTGGGAGCTCCCTCCCTCGGGCATGTCCATGATAATAAAGTCGACAGGAACACATAATCCTGGGGGTATCTTAAGAATGACATCCCTTGCTATACCCATCGGGCAGGTGATGGAATGATCTACAAGCTGGATAGACATGCTCGTCGGCTCTAGCTCACATCCAGTCTGTAATCTTCTGAAAATAGAGAGGGGCATCAAACTGATGCTAACCCCTAAGTCAATCAAAGCTCTGATGATAGGCATCCCTCCAATTGAGCACGGTACGGTAAAGCTCCCCGGATCCGGCAGCTTCTACGGGAGATGATTTTTAATAACGGAGGTGGAGTCCTCCAATAGCTTAATCTCTTCAGGATTTCTTCTTCCCGTGATCAGATCCTTCAAAAATTTGGCGTAGATCGGGATCTCCGTGATGGCGTCCATAAACAGGATGTTCAGCTGATTTCCCTTCAGTAACTCCATGAACTTGGAGTATTTCTTCTCCATCTTGGCTAGGGCTAGCCTCTGTAGGTATGGAGGGGGAGGTCGGGAAGCTTTACTCTTAGCTGCATCAACGGGAGGCGGTGTTGTAGTAGGCGTGATGGGTGGTGCATCCGCCTTCTCCTCAATAATAATAGGCTCTTCAGCGGCCTCTTCTCTATTGTCTTCATCGATGGCTTCTTCAACAGTGACTTTCTCCTTGATCAACACCGGGACCATGACGGGGTCAGTCACCCGTCATCCACGTGTGGTAACTGAAACCACGGTGTTAGCTTGGGCTCTCGGGTTTGTCTCCGGCTGTGAGGGCAATCTCCCCTGATTCTTCAAAAGCTGCGACATTTGACCCCTCAGTTCATCAAGTGAAGAATTTATACTTTTGAACTGGTTCGAGGTGTCCTGATTAAAACGGATCTGACCACTCATGAAAGTTTCCAACGTGGCTTCAAGATTGGACTTGGGTGGATTTGGCGCATAATTCTACTGAGGCGGCCGGTTGAAACTGATATCTTGGCGGCCTGTAAGGCCCAGCTGGCCTAAATCCACCCTGCTGCTGGTTCTGCTGCTGCTGATGCTGCTGCTGAGGAGGGGGCGGTGGTCTCTGAAATTGTGGAGGTTGCAGCCCTCCACTTGGGTTTCAATAAGAAAACCCCGGGTGATTCCTAGCAGCTGGAAGCTGCCACTGATTTCGTCCCTCTCCTTGGACGTATTGTACAGAATCAGATGTTTTAGTACCATCGTAATGAGCCTCACTAGGGATATAGCCCTGATCGGCATACTCTTCTGCAGGATGATACGATGTGCTGGGTGAAGCAGGGATTGAGTCCAGACGCTGCTCAATCCGGGTCACTTGTTTGCACAAGGTCTCGATGTGAGAATCCAAGTGGCTAGCAGCCTTGACCTCAGGAGTACGGGTCAAAACAGTCCGTTCATCATTCCATTGTTGAGTGTTGGCTGCCATATGCTCCAACAAGTCAATAACCTCCTCAGGAGACTTATCAAGTAGGGCGCCCCACGCGCAGCATCGATGATCATCTTGGTGCTAGGCTGGAGCCGGTTGTAAAAGCTCTGTACCAAATTCCATAGCTGAATCCCGTGGTAAGGACACTGATGTTGGAGGTCCTTGAACCTCTCATATGCCTCATAGAGTGATTCCTGTGGGAGTTGCTTGAAGTTTGAAATCGCTCCCCTGATTCGCACCGTCTTCAAGGGTGGAGGGAAGTGCAAGCTTCTCCCAGGTGGTGAAATGGTTGGGAGGGTGGGCCCGGAGCCAATATGAGGCTTTGTCCCTCAAAGTGAACGGGAAAAGTCGCAGCTTAACAGCATCACTGCTAACGTCCTTTTGCCTTGAACGTATCACACTTCGCCAGGAAGGTGTCAATATGATGTTTGGATTTTCATACGGATGCCTGTGGAAGGGATCCTGCTGCATCAGATTAATCAACCCCGTCTTTAGCTCGAAGCTTGCTACCGCCATTTACGGTCTAAGAATGGAGGAGTTGTTCCCAAACGTTGGTTTCATATGGTCCCTGATGGACCCGGTGCAAGGAGGAGAAGGATTTTTGTTGTCAGCCATCTGAGCGGAAGGAGATGAACTTCTGCTTGAGGCTCTCAAAGCCCTTGATGTCTTCTCGATCTCGGGATCGAATAATAATTCTCTAGTAGATCCCTTGAAGCGGGTGTTCATGCACCAACAAAACTCAAATAAATACCGTGAGTAGCACTGTGATAAATAAAAAGAATAAAAATGGTGGAAAGGTGAGAAATGATTAGAGTGCTAGCAAACTTCAAAAATAAAAATAAACTGAGATAAACACTATTATCATCCCCGACAACGGCGCCAAAAACTTAACTCACCCGAAACCTCAACCTAGATTCCACCTGGCGGTGTCACGATCGACAGGCGTGGTATGGCCCCTAGGCTTCAATTCCGGGCTCAATCCGCAAGCGGACGGTGTCGAGTTATAGTATAAATGATATCGAATCCCACAGGGACGGTGATAGTGTATATGGATTCTCAGTTTACTTCTAAATCTAGAAGTGAGATAGCTATCGGGTTGAACAGTTGTTTGGAGTGTTGTTGTTGTTTTACCAATAAAAAGGACTAGGGCATTAGGGATCACCACTAAGATCGTCAGGGGTCGACGTTAGAATAGAATCTTCACGTTGCATTAGGGTTAGGGGATAAATCTCACAATTCATACCACTCTCGTAGGTTAGAATTGTGAGATATTTCGGTGGCTCTCGTTGACGCAATGGCGGTAGCCGTCAACGTAGCGGTATAGTTCGTCAATGGATCCCCTCAAGGCACGAGCCGGGCATGGTCACGAGCCTTGGTTGGATCCATCGATTTCCCTATTCGGATCCCATAGATACCCCTTAAGCACATCAATTCCACAGACCGTGGGCATGATCTCAGTATGGGTTATCTAGGGATTCGGTAGGATTGACTGAAATACTTCCCTAAATCCCTAATTCAATGTGGAGATTCAGATCTACATTTCCCCCTAGGATCTTGGGGCTAACCCATCAACCCTAGAAAGATCTACTAACACATGGTAATATTCATGAATAAAAACACTATTTTTATAGTCGAAGACATCATAGCAATTAAAAGAATAAAAGTAGAAGACTTACAGTGGGAGATAGATAAGATTTGTAATTTATAGATCTAGGAAAAATTCTAGATTCCTAAGCACAAGAGCAATCGAGAACAAAAGTAATAATCTCAAAGTTTCGATCCAAAATTCCTTAACAAAAATTAATTTAAATTAAACTCTCAAAAATCGCCTAATCTCATGTTCCAAAACTCTTCCGGAATCTCAAAATGAGTCGCGCCCCCTTTTCGCTCCGCAGCTCCCCAGCCTTCAGTCCTTTGATCCCACAAGTGACTGTTTCTGTAAAACTTCCAAAAATGGCCCTGGCATTGCCGACCGAGTAGGTGACTCGGTCGAGCAATGCGTTGCTCGTTCAACTGCTCGGACCGAGCAGCTGTGCTACTCGACCGAGCTTGACAGGAAATCCAAAAGCTTCAAAATCTTTGCTCTACCTGCACGGGCTGATTTAGCTTAGCTCAGTCTGAGCAAAGGTTAACTCGGTCACTGAAAAGTCTGCACGGGCCGTGCGCTATAATTGCTTGATCTTCGAATTTTAACGCTGCTCGACCGAGTAGATGAACTGCTCGGTCCGTGCCATCCATTTATCTGCCATTTGAAGCTGCTTGGTCTGAGCATCTGACTTTTCGACCGAGCAGTCTGGAAAACACTCACCAAGAGCTGCTGAAGGCTCCTCTCTCTCCTCTACTCTCTCTCTCTCTCTCTCTCTCTCTCTCTCTCTCTCTCTCTCTCTCTCTCTCTCTTCTCCTCCTCCAATGGCTCCAAAAGTGTGGCGAACTCCTACAGGGCTCCACTAATGAGCTCACAGGCATGTCGGATGTGTCCATACCCAAGTGGGGTCCCAAATCGCTCCAAAATCCCTGAAAACTCATAAAGCACTACGAAACTCGAATATAACGTCAGAAACGCAATATCATAGTAAAATGTGGGATTTGGATGCGAAAATGATATGGAACGCAATGATATGATGATATGAAAATAATGGAAAATATGGACACATCACTTTGTTCTCTCCTTCGTGGACTTTGTGATCTCCACATATTCTTCCTCAGTGACATCCCAAAGTTCTTGGCCTCTTAACCAAATCATCTTCATCTGCTTCCAATAAGGGTAATTCTTTTTGTTGAAAAGGGGGGTTTAGCAATAGATTGAACTTCTTCATGGAAGCTAGATGAGGGACCCAATGCCATTGTTGCTAGAGTTCTTCAACCAAGCTCTAATATTAACTGTCGGATCGATCTAACCGATACATGCACTACTAAACAATATACTAGAGGCGGGTGAATAGTGTAATGGCAGAATTAAAGATAATTAAAAGATTCTTGCAAATGTAGAATTAAAACTCAAGATAATTAGAAAATCCACAAGAGATAAACGCAATAGCAAACAAGACAAAATATCCTGGTTCGGTAAATGCTTACTCCTGTCCTACATTGTTTCCAGAGTCTTGTAGGTTTTCCAATATCAATCCTATTCAAAGGCAACCCAATACAATACACACAAGTGCTCCAATCTTTTCAAGAGCCTATATTTTCTAAAATAGCACACACAGTCTTTCCCAAAATTGGAAACCATATTCCAAAGATAACACCTCTTTTTCCAAATAGAACACTTCCACAAACCGGAAGCTAGTTTTCAACAAATGAAACAAAATAAGAGATTGAAATCTTCTTATTGCCTTGATTAAATGTACTTACTAAACATGAAGTGCAGAGGCAATGAAGACTGATGTCCAAGTGCTAGATATGAGCTTGATGCGCTAGTGGACTTCCCTTAAGCTTTGGAGTTCATGTCAAGCTCTAAGGAAATGAGATATATGAAGAGATGAGATCTTTGCTCTAGTTTTTGGATCACAAATGAATCTCTATTCTGTGTGTATTAGTTGCCAAAAATTACTCACAAACAGGTATAAATACTCTCTCAATTGTGCACAGAAACCAAGAAAACTGTCGAAGAAATTTGTAGTCTAATAGATATAAACGGGCAAAATTCCTTGTCATCAGATGTTTGTTAAAGGGTTACCAGACTACTGATGAACTATTCAGTCATCTGGACCTCCTTCTTCAGACGGCTAACAGTGAGTTGGTCATGAACAAACTAAAGACAAATTTTCAATCAATCAGACGTCTGAAGAACACATATCAGATGGCTGATGCACTATTCAGTCATCTGGATAGTCCTCTTCAGACTGCTAGACAAAGTGGGTGAAAAAAGATAGAGAGTTCATGAAAAGAATCATCCACAGTCAATTGTCTGGTGTTCATTGCCCAGACGTGTGAGAAACTGTTCAGACGTCTGGTCTTTGAACTACAAACGGCTGATCAACCCTAGGTTTTGTCAAACAAAAATGGATACGCCAGACGTTTGAGAAGGGTTCTAGAGTTTGGTCCTGGCATAAAAACACAATCAAGAGTATTTTGGCCAATGAACCTAATGGGGTGGGTTCTAGGATTTTCTTATGGATCTTTAAGATGGAAAATGACATGAATGTGTATATGTGTGTCTATCTAATTAAGGCATACATGTATTCTACTAAATAAAGAGCAAAATACATAAAGAATCGAAAATTATTTACATATAGCTTTTTGATCCTTTATGGCTTCAATGCTTTAATGCCCATTCATTGAGTCCATCAACCCTTCACCAAATGTTTTATATCCCCCTTGATATGATTAATGTTAATTATCTGAGACTAAAACACTTTGAGACATTAATTAACATGTAATTTGGTGATCATCATCAAAACTATATTGGGCTTAAAGGCCAATATCAAACATTGTATTCCTTCTTTGGTTAGCATTTTGTGCATACTATGTGTTTATTTGACCTCTAATACGAGTGTTTGTAGAACATCATTGAATATTTGAGCACACCCTTTATTTATGCACAAAATACCATTTTTATGACTTAACTTTGTCTTCTAATGATTTTTCAGGTCAAACGAAGTCAAACAATGCTAAAATGACAAAGACTATTTATTAGTCGACTAGGCATTATACCTAGTCGACTAGAAATGTTACTGGAAATCAAGACGGTCACAGTAGTTGACTACCTCTTTAGCAGTAGTGGACTACCAAGTGATTAGTGGACTACTGCTTTTAGCAGTAGTCTAATCAGTACAGAAACGACTGGGCTGACTTACTAAGGGCATTTTAGTCAATTCTAGGGTTTTGAAAAGTCTATAAAAGCATAGTTGATGCCGGCCCTGGGAGTTTATCTCTCTTCCTATCAAGCAAAAACGCCATCCCATACTCTGAAGGCTTTTTCAATGAGGATAAGGAGGAGCTAAAGAAGGAGATCTAGGATTCAATTGAATAATTGGCGATAAAGTTCTATCTTTTTGTATTGACTTTATTCATTGTATTAGTGATTAAAGATTATATTTTTATTTATAAAGATTAATTTTTCTCTCTCAGTGATTGGTTAAATCTCTTATGCGTTTGTTGTGATGTAGGTAAGGTTATGTAATCGTTGTTATTAATGTCCTTTCACCCTACTTTCAAGATATATTGGGTGTTTCGTCGATTTTTACATATTCTAGTTTATGTATAATCATTGCTAGCAGGAACATGCTTGAATCAAATATGAGCATGATAGTGCTTATTTGTGATATGATCCTAGAAGACGTATCATGACCCTAGCGGGCACTTACGCTTAGATTCTTCAAGAAATTGATGATTCACTTGATTACATATGACATTATTTTGTCGATCTTGATTAAATCTTTCACTGTTCTCATACCATGCCCGTATGAAACCTTGAGTTATAGAAAAGGCATTAATATTCATCGATTGCAAACACCCTAACGAAATCATTACTAACACATGTTCTTCATATTGATACCCTATCATCCACTTATCCGTAATTATTTTAGGACGAATTTTTCGTATTTAAAACTTTTGAAATCACTACTTCGCCTTCGAAAGATGGTTGCTTTCTAGTTGGATTATTGTTCTTGATACATTGAAATTTGTGGTATTGCAGGTCAGTTGTCATATGGATTTGACCATGGTCTCACCAGGTATTACTTGTTTGATCTCATATACTTCTAAGTAGTGCTCACATCTTTTGAGACGAGTCAAGTTTTTAGCACAGTCGCCGGAAACAACTGTATTTGCGATCTACAATTTCAGTGGTTTGTTTGAACAAATATTCGGTGAGATCCTTACACCTTTAACTTAAGACTTCTTATTAGCTTATTTTTGTTTTTAAAAAAATTCAAAAAGAAACAATAATGGCAATGAAATTCAATAGCACAAATTTTTGGTATGATGCAGAATATGCTATTTTGCAAAAACATAGAATGGAGAAAGCCAAGATTGTTGATTCTATGAAAGAGACTGTGGAACTTTCTATCAGGCCTGGAGAAGGTTCACAATGCTAGTGTTGGGCTATCCACCACATGTGTACACGTAGAACTATCTTATTGAGTTCTTCTATCAAAGACTACAACTGAAGATGCAGAAAATTCTGGCATACATGAAGCTGACAAAGGCTTGGGAGTTCATGGAGTCCATACAAGAGAATGATCAAATCATAGATGAGACTTCAGAGAGTGAGCCTACAAAGCATTATTGCGATGACACTGTAACATGCCGTAATCAAGAAGAATAAAGCATAGACGTATCCTTCCAATACTTGAAAGAGGAACTTCAATTCCTTATTCCGATACATGATGCTAAATCCCAACAGTTTCAGTAAAACCTCCTTACTCTATGTCAGTAAATTCAACAAATAATTGAAAATCTTACTTTGATGGCCATTTGCTTAGAAGAAAGTAATCCTTTTGAATTACATGCCATTTGTTAGAAGAAAATAATCCTTTTGAATTACAAATGTATATATATTATATGGGTTCATCTTTTATTGCAGGTATACCGAGCGAGCCTTGTCAAATTGAAAGTGCATTCCAAAATATTAATATGACAGGAGATATGTGCAAAGAAGGAGAGGACTTGCAAGTAATATTGGATGAACAAGAGGAGGAGACAAATAGGGACACAAGTATAGAGACTATTCGATGGAGCCTGAACCGTACCTTATCCCAGTTTTTCCCCAAAATCATTCATTCCTTTTCAACATGGTTGAGCATTATACCAAGAGTAGTATAATTTTTTAAGAGAGTAGTTGTCACCATTCTTTAATTTCTTGAATTTGTTACATACAAGTTATTGGGATGCATAAGTTTAGGTAGACAAGATTGATTGGATTGGGTTTCAAATTGAATGGCCATTGTATATGCTAAAGTTTATGTCCAAGGAATGGGTGGTTGAGTTGTTTTACAAAAGAAGAAAATAAAATAAAATAAAATAAAGAGAAAAATAATAACATTCACTATTCTATTGAGTTCTATTAAGTAGCCGGGTCAGCATGCCTCAAGAAGCATTGGAGATTCACGTCGAAAGATGGACAATAGGAAGTGCATTAGAAAAAAAAGAAAGACAATAAAAAATTAGATGATTCGAGTTATTAGGTTCGAGAGGCTCTTTTATGCCTAATGCTTGAAGGTCGTTTGACCTAATAGTCATTAACCGAAAACTCAATATATGGATCATTCTAAGTCTTATGAAAAGAAAGAAAAACACATAATGAATAAATGAAGCAAGCTCAACTCCTTTGAATTAGACAATCTTTGTATTAGGTGAGCCAATTCTTTAGAAGATAGAAAATTATGATATGATGTTGTGATATACTTTGACTTATGTAAGGTGATGCTTGTACACTACTACAGATTTGGGCTTGGGTAATGCCACTTAGATAGCGCTTTTAAAAAGCGCTATCTAAGTGAGCTCTTGTATAGCGCTTCTGCACTTGTAGAAAATAAAAATAAATCAAAATTAAGGTAAAAATCACTTAGATAGCGCTTTTTGTTAAAGCGCTATCTAAGTAATGTCTTATATAGCGCTTTTTGTTAGCGCTATGTTACTAATCGTTACGTAAGCACTTATATTAATATATATATACATATATCCTCTGAAGATTTTTGCGCAATTTCTCACCTCCTCTTTGCGGATGACCTTTTGGTGTTTTGTCGGGCAAATATGCATTCTTTCAAAGGTATCAAAGCATTATTATTGGATTTCTCTAACCTTACATGTTTGGTTATTAATTGGGATAAAAGCACCTCCATATTCAGCAAGGGTACCAAGAGCCCTATCTCTCTTGCTAATGAGCTTGGTATAAGACTAGGTACATCAATTACTACTTATCTTGGACTCCCACTCTCCACTAGATACCCTAAACCATCTATGTTCAACAGATTGGTTGACAAATGTAAGAAGAGACTTATGGGTTGGTCTTCTACACTGTTATCGATTGCGGGGCGTATTGAACTTATCAAGACAGTCATTTATGGGATGGTTTCTTTCTGGATGCAAGTTTATCGCCTACCAAAATCTATTTTACGTTCTATTACTACTGCTTGTAGGAGATTCATTTGGGGAATTTCTAGCACATGGGCCTGGAAGGACATTTGTACCCCAAAGGAGGAAGGGGGAGTGGGCTTGAGATTATTCACTGATCTTAATATGGCGGCTGGAGTGAGATTGACATGGCGTATGTTGGCTACGGATGGGCTATGGGCAAAATTCATGAGGAACTCTTATGAGGACAGTGCTACATTCTTTGCAGCTAAAGGGAAGACAACCCACTCCGGTACACGGAAATTCTTGTTGCATTGCAGACAATTCTCTACACACCTTATTCGTAGAAGGGTACGCGACGGGCGTTCTACCATGTTTTGGTATGATAGCTGGTTGGATGGTGGGCCTTTAGGCGCCAGATTTGATGTCCCACCTGGTATTAGCATGTACAAAGTTGCGGATTTCTGGAATGGATAGAGTTGGACATTGAGCCCGGAATTAGAACCGGTTCGGCATCTTCTACAGAATATTTCGCTTTCAACTGGGAATGATGAATGGTATTGGGCGCCTGGTTTGGAATTCAAGTTTAGGGATGCCTGGGATGGTACACGGCAGAGGGGTATGCCTTTTCCTTATAAAAACCTGGTCTGGTACAAAAACTTCGTGCCTAAAATGTCGATTACTTTATTAAGAGCGTTTCAGGACAAATTATTAACTAAGGAGGTGCGTCACAAATGGGAGGTGGAATCGGACTTACAGTGTGTGCTTTGTGATTCAGGTGAGGATGAAACAATTAATCATCTATACTTCGAATGTGGTTACACTCATTATATCTTGAGGAGGAGCCTCTTAAAATTGGGTATTTCGGCCCCTTTGGAGCCTTTGCTTCATAAGGTGGGAGACTATCTCTTGCTCCACTTGGATAAGAACAATGCTATTAGTATGCTTGCGAAAATAGTTTTATCAGTTATAGTGTGGCACATCTGGAAGGAGAGGAATAAAAGAATATTTGAGGGAACGACAATGTCGAAGACAGCCTTATTTGAAGCCATTGCTGCTGACGTCAGAGATGTCCTCAGAGACCATGACCCTACTCGTGTAGATGATACTCAAGCCTTGAGTAATTGGGAATTTAGAGATACTGGATGAGCTGATTGCCTTGTACTTTTGATATGGCAATGGTGGTAGGATGTAGAGGGTGACGGCGCTTGTGCCCTCTCCTCTCTCTTTCTTCCAACACTGGCCGGTTATTGTTACTTGTATACTCTGTACTTATCTTTTGGTTATTTTGAATAAAGATGCTCACTAACTTTCCAAAAAATATATATATATAACTCTTAAATAGCACTTTCGCTGGCCCCGAGGCGCGACCCGACTGAAGAAACCCTAATTTCTAGCTGTTCTCCTATTTCGTTTCTTTTTACGCTTTCCATCATCGAAAATCGCTAGCAGCGGAAATGAGGAAGAAGGCCAACTCCAGCGGCGACGCTCAAGAGAAACACTCGTCCCCTTCTTCTTCCAAAGACCTCAAAACCCTAATCGTGGAGAATTCTGTGTTTTTGGATGGCCTCGTGAAGCTGATCCTGGCGAGGTTCTACGTCCCTGCCCCGACGAAGACGAGCGGCTGTGGTTCCAAGGGCTGAGCAAGGCCGCCAAGGCCTCCGCCAAGAAGCAGTCTCACGAGAACCTCAAGAAGGCCCACCGCCGCAAATTCAACTCCGACAACCCCGCATCCACCCTCGACCTCCTCGAAAACTCCCTCAAATCCAACCCAAACCCTAAACCTAGCGACGACGCCGGTGAGAACCCTAACACTAGCTCGAAATCGGAGGAGCAATCCGTCACCTACAAGGAGCTCTGCTAGCGCCTCCACCGCCGGATCGAGGAGCTCAGGTCGGGACACAACACCCGCACCAAGAACGAGCCCATTAACGATCGGAAGAAGAGGAAGAGGGAAGCTGACGAGAAGCCGGAGGCCGAGGAGAAGGCGAAGGAGCAGAAAGAAGAGAACTTGAGCGACATTACCTTTGAAAAGGTGAAAAGGGGAACCCCACGATCCCCTGCGAGGTCGAGATTGAACTATGGCTCTAGTAGTTAAAATTGCTTGGTGAACTTGAGGGAAGCCCCCCAGAAATTAATTTGATAACTATACTATCTTTTTTCATTTCTTTTGTCACGACCTGCTTCCCATAAACGGAAGGCGAGGCGTGAAAAGTCCGCTCAGACTTAAAGCTGTGAGGCTACAGTCTGTAAAGCGTCTGGTATAACCAAGTAAAGGTCCCTGCAATTGCGAAACAGAACAAAAATAATAATAAAGAAAGAGAGATATTAAATTATTCAAATCTCAGAATGTCCACAAATAAAGTTCAACATCACAGAAAAGCCACCAGGCTTAAAAGAGTCTAAAAGGCCCCAAGCATGGCCAACAGAAATAAACAAACGTACAGAAAAGGAAAAGCGCTACGCACCGACAACCTAATAAGAACTAAGCAGAAAGAAACATAAATGAAGTCCCTACGACTGATCGCCGGTGTCCTCGTACTCCACGTCAACAGTGGACCCAGGCTCAACGTCAACAAACACCTTGTCCTCAGTAACGGGCTCTGGCTCAGTAACAACATGTGATACCCAAAAGAGACGAGGGCACATGTCAGCAAGTCTACAAGAGACTTGTGCAAGGAAACTAAAAAGAAAGGAAACAACCTAGCAGTTCTAAAATATGCGGTGACATGGCAGTTTAAGGTATGGATGCAACAAGTAAGAAAGTGCAACAAGTATGACATGGCAAGGGTAGCAAAGCTACTAAAACATTCACATGGATTTACAAGACAAGTAAGCACGTCGTGCACAGAGTTTACACCTTTTGGCTGGAGCGGCTGTACGGGCCAACTCCTAAGCTCAAGTGATCGCTTAACCCTACCCATCCACGTGTAATCGGGCATTGGCTTTTGACCAACACATGTAGCCTACTTCTGGTTCACGAGCCAGGAATTGTATTTGGCTTAGGGTTGTGCCTGTAACGCAGGTGCCTAGCCTCAACAAGGAAGTATAGTAGCGTGTGCTACGAATGCAACATTCAAGCATGGAATGACATGTTATGATGCATGGCATGGCAAGAGTACAATTTAAGTGAGTACAGATATGGAATTTAAATGTGACAGGCATGGCAGGGTACAAGTAAAATGCATACATATATGAAAATTTAAACGTGACAGGCAAAATGTATGAATGACATGGCATGGTGTCAGATCTAGCTTCGTTGTCACGCTAGATCTTAAAGTTGCGTCTAGGCGACTATCATTTCATCGCCTAGTCTCTTTTACGCTAAAAACAAAGGATATCCTAAAACATGGCCTAAAACACAAGTAGGCAAGTTTCACTTTCCTGCAATCAGTCGTTCTGTAAACACCGTCCAATCAGTCCAATCTACCTATGTGCTCGGATTCACCAACCTACAGTCCCAGTTTAGATTATCTTCATTAGTGGTTTACTAAGCAATTAAAAAACCGATTTTAATCTTGATTAGCATGCATTGGTTGGGGGTCCTAAGAGTTCAGAAAATACCCTTACACGCCGCGAGAGCTACACTGGCGTCGGGTAGCGACGCCAGGGGTTGGAATAAAGAAAGCGCTCCTAATCCAGATTCCAAAATAAGATTCCAGGATCGCCAATCCTTAGACAGCGACAAGATCAGTGAGACGAGTCCAGATCAGCGAGCAAAGTGAACGGTTGACGTTCTACGGCTTATGGGAAACCGTAACAATGAACAGGTACGAAGGAGTCGACACACACAAAGACAACGACATTGAGCACCGTAGGGGCTGATCGTGACGTCGAGGAACACCTCTAGGAAAGGTAGGGGACTGTCGGAAGAACCCAACAGCTAGAGAGAACGACGGGGAGTGCAACGACACGTCGGGACGTCTTTAGAAACGCAAAACAGCGAGGGCTCGCTATTTCAGAGCAACGGCGGCCTGCGGGGGCTGCCACGACAGCACAGAGGACGGAGGGGGATGGAGGCACGTCGGAGGGGGCGCGGGCGATGCCTATGGAGATGGCCAGAGGGGAGAACTTGGCCGGAGGGGATGATAGAGGGGAGCCGTGGATCTTGGGCTGTACGCAAGCTGATGCGCAGGTGGCGGATGTCGTGACCTGGAGGAGTTCAAGGAGGCACCGGAAGTGATGGGTTGTCGGCCTGAGTTGGCCGCGAGAGGGTGCCGTTGGTGGTCGCCGGCGGCCAACTGGTGGGGGCGGCAGTACACAGGTCTGGGCGGATCTGTGTGTGGGATGGAGACTTGCACGGTGGTCCTGAGGGTGTTGAGGTGCTCCGGCGATAGGTGGCCGGAGGGGGAAGGTCGGCAACGCAAGGAATGGGCAGGCCGAAGGGTTGGTCCGGCGGCTGCTAGCAAATGAAACCCTAGGTTGCCTGTGGGATGAAGGATTGAGGGTTTTATAATATTAAAAAAGGGAAGGGCTGTTTGCAGCACGTGAGTAAGTTAAGGCTGCCTTGGGTTATTATATAATAATAGTGTGAGGGGGGGTGTTTTATAATATTAGACTTAGGTTCATTCCAAAATAAGTTGTGTGCTATGTTAGGCTAGGTGAGATGCATGCGCCTCTGACTGGTTTCGGCCAGGATTCTAACAGTTGCTAAGGATTAAAGTTGATTAGGATATATGATCTATAAAACACAAAACTAAGGTTTAACTATAATAGGTTGGGCAAAATAATGAAAGTGGGTCAAACGGGGCTCAAAAATTATAAGATAAATATTGGGGTGACCATACCGACGATAGAAACAAAACAAAGAAGACGGATCACACTTTTGACGACGAGAAACGAAACTAAAAATAAAAAGGCCTCACGACAAAAGTGAAAATCGCGATGTCTCATCAAACAAAGTCAAATCGTGGGGGAACGACCCGTGAAATGACGTTCTAAAATAATTCCACAATTTAATACTCTTCGAGAGGGTCACAACGGCATATTATACCAAAGGGGTCGGATACAAACAAGGTCTAAGATAAATAAGTGCACGAACAAGACTATGTGCACGTAACGCGTACGATCGAAAACAGAC
The DNA here is from genome assembly GCA_030789695.1 of Scilla litardierei. Taxonomy (NCBI): domain Eukaryota; kingdom Viridiplantae; phylum Streptophyta; class Magnoliopsida; order Asparagales; family Asparagaceae; genus Scilla; species Scilla litardierei. The sequence goes on along the minus strand of CM061142.1, from coordinate 687,584,483 downwards.
CGTGACATCCTACCCACCTTAGAATAAAGTCCGTCCTCGGACTTTCTAGCGATAAATATATCTAGTCACTCTAGTAGCTACTCCAAATCATATCACATTATAATTCAAACCAAATATAGTCATTACAAGTGCTTATATATGCACTAGGTAGTCAACCAGTAACACTACCAACGTGTATATATTTATGCCCATTCTAACTTACACCTATCATAGTTAGTCAAATTCATCCACGTACTTCAATCATTCATATAATCACGTACATCCCTATATAACTATTAAACACTTATTACATACCATGGTGCACAAACTCACAAACAATTAAATAGTTCACACCAGCAAATACCATCGTAATACTCCACGTTTAGATAACTACCTATGAACAAAACAATAAGGATACACTACTCCCTATATCTCCTAGTGTACATCCAATGCCAACATATCAACACAAGTAACCACACCATCAATATTAATCATGTTATTATATCTAAGATACATTTACCACTACTATAATTTCACAATTATATAGTCATTCAAATGCATGCAAATATTTCACCATATATTCACATCACATACGGTCCTATAGCTATATTCAGTACATGCCACACATACCATAGTCACCAATACCTATAACTAAGCACATACTTACCCGTGCATGGTGCACATCCACACACGCTAACATTTCATTCATATATTTCAATCATACCACTATATACTCAGCATATCTACACACCTAGTTTAGCTTGCACACATACGTTCACACAGGCAAGTCCTTAGTAAATAACTATACCACAAGACCAACACCTATAACTATATACTGGTATAGCGACCCATAATCATGTGCATAACACCACCAAGCACAAACAATCCTATCACTACACATACATCATCCATCGCTATATTCATGGTACTACACGTAAACCACAGACATATGTAACAATATACTTAGAGTATACCCACTCAAGCTTGAGCGAGACTCAAATCACATATCAGAATACTCTATATTCGTAACACGGTATCTATACCTATACCCATACCACTCCAATGTATACACATCTACCAACATAACCATATACATACCATAATGTCAATCACACTTAATATTTAGTCAGGTAACACCACATAGTTCAATCACTTTATTTACCATAATAATATTACAGACATCAGCACACGTATAATTATAATACCCTCCCTAAGACATGCATTCATCATATAGTCACACACATGTAACATATATATTCACAACATATCCATCTACCTATAATTTGTATACCAACACATCTACTTATATACACATAGTTAAGATATGCAATAATCGTGTATACCTCATGGTATACACGCACACAACATCCCATAAAAGCAAGCAATACCAATCAAAATTATAATCCTACTACCATATGTATATTGTTGGATATGGACGACATGAATACACCCATGAGGGGATGTATGAGGGTATACGGACCTCAGATGTCGCGTGCACGAAAGCGTGCACGAAGGGAACCTTTTCTCGTGTGAAAAGGACCACTCGATAAGTGGAAAAAGCCACTCGATAAGTGGAAAAAGTCACTTTATAAGTGCATAAAGGCACTTGATAAGTGAATGAAGAAGAGGATAAATGGATGTGCTTCTATAGGCTAATAAGCTTATAATTGGTTATTTCCTACAATAACCACCCCTAAAGCCTATAAATAGGACCCAAGGGAAAGTCATTCATTCCACACTTTCCATGCCATAAGTTTGCATAAGGCATCTTATGTTCTTCTTCTCCCTTCCATTAAAATCCTCTTCTAGATAGAGATTTAGGCGGTGAAACTCTGCTTCGATCCTCTGTGACGAAGTATCGACCGTCGTGGTGAATCCGAGGGCAAAGTTCAGAGATTACGGTGCTGCGTACGCAAACGTAAGTCTTTACTTTATTTCGATCCTAACGTCGCTGTTTTGTCAGGATCCAACATTGGTATCAGAGCCATATGGGTTCGCCTCGGTCAAACCACCGCCCCGTCGAACCGATGAACGAGGCGTTGTCTTTTTCACGAATGGGTATCCTACCATTATGGATATGGTAGGAACGCTTCGTGACGGAGAGAACGCAGCGGTTGTTCTTTTCACGTTAGGGTCTCCTACCATTACGGATATGGCAGGAACTCTCCGTGACGGGAAGAACCGACCGTTCATATCGTCAAGCTCGCACTCTTCATGGATGCTGAGTCTCCATTCATAGGGAATGTGAACTCTCTTCATGTGGAGCGTGTAGTTTGCGAACTTTAAAGTATGTTATTTTTTCATTTTGGCACACGGCCATTAGAGAATAACTACTTTCTCGACGAACGTGTGCTTCATCGACGAACATGTGCTTCATCGAGGATGAAGATGGTAGTTATTCCCATCGGGGAAGATGACTTTTGGTGCTTGATCAACATGGCCAAATGGGCTATGAAGGCAATGCACCCCCCTCCCCATGCGGAGGGGGTTGGCTACGGCCAATAACCACCACGGCCACCCCTCCGACGGGGTGGGCGGCAACCCCATACAAGGGGGTGGCCGGCCATGGCCAAAGGGCCATGGCCAAAGGGCCATGGCCAAAGGGCCATGGCCATGGCCGGCCCCGGCCTGGCCGAGGCCTGGCCGGCCTCGGCCAAGGCCAAGGCCAGGGGCCGGCCTGGCCGGCCCTGGCAGGGGCCAGGGCCAATGCCCTGGCCTCTGCCAGGGCCATGGCCGGCCATGGCCGAGGCCAGGGCCAGGCCCCCTGGCCGGCCAGGGCAGAGGCCCTGGCCAAGGGGCCAGGACCCATGGCCGGCCAGGGCAGAGGCACTGGCCGAGGGGCCAGGACCCCTGGCCGGCCCTTGGCCAGCCCCGGCCAGGGCAGAGGCCCTGGCCAAGGGGGTGCAAAATTGGTCGGTATTGGTCGACCAATCCGGGTTTTTTGGTCGACCAATTAAGCCAGAGGCCTTGCCAGTGTTTTCGGCCCCGGCAACCTGCAAGGCTAGCCCATACGGGGCCAACGGCAGTCGTCTGCGGCAAAATTCTCCAATAAGGGGGAAGCGCCTGGATCCATACGGGAGCCGGCGACGATAACTTGCAGAAAAATCCCCAAAGGGGGGATCCGACCTTGGCACGGCTACGACTCATCCCGGCAAATGGCCAGGAAGTGCCGAATATTTCACTAGTATCATAAGGGTACTAAGTTGAAATATACATTTTTTTTGAAAAATACGTTTTCATACGTTTTGAAAAATACGTTTTCAAAAACGCTTTTCCGCTGCGAAGTACTATAAGAATACTTTTATTTGATAAAGTGATGGGGAAATACTGAAAGTTACTCTAGATGGTGATTGGAAACATAGTGACCTTTCCGATTCTAGGGTAACATCTTCAGTATTTTTTGAAAGTAACTTATCAAATTATAAATATCATTCCAAGTGGGAGTTGAAATTAGAACTATCCAAATGGGATATTCTCTTATCATTTCAAATGGGAATTATATTTTAAGAATTTTCAATGCAATGTTTTTGATCAAACCTTCGGTTTTGTGTCTTTTACAGCATTTTAAAAGTAAAATGTCTTCCGCTTCAAAGAATATCGTCGCTGAGTTAAACAGAGGTGAAAAACTCAACGTCGAAAATTACAAACTATGGTCCATCAAGATACAATACGTCTTAGAGGAGCAAGAAGTGCTCGAAACTCTAAAGAACGTAATGATTGAACCCGAGTTGGGCACTACGGCCCAACACAGACGAGACAAGGAAGCTTTTGATGCTTGGTCTCGGAAGAATAAGATAGCACGCATTACGTTATTAAGCAGTATGGCTGATGACATAATGCGCATCTTCCGAGAGCATGACTTAGCCATGGACATATGGTCCAAGCTTGAGGAGAAGTTTGGTGGCACATCGGTGTCCAAACTTCGCGCCTTAACTATAAGATTTGATTCATACAATAAACGTCCAGATCATTCCATGGGGAAACATCTGCGACATATGGCGAATCTTATCTCAGAGTTAAAGGATGCGGGTCATGTGCTCACTGATGAGCAACAAATCCAAGCAGTCATAAATTCCCTACCAAATGGGTGGGACCAAATGAAGATGCATCTCACTCACAATGAGAGCATCAAGACCTTCAGCGATGTTTCCAAGCACCTCGAATTAGAGGAAGAGCGGCTTGCGGCTGCTAAGCCAAGTGCAGAAGTGCACATGGTTGCTAGTTCCTCACACGGGGGAAAGAAAAGGAAAGATCGTTCGAAGTCTACCAATGAACGTAATAAGCAACCTGAGTCTACCAAGAAACCCAAACATAAGGGTGGGCACAAGAAATGGCACAAGAAGAAAGACTTGAAGAGGATCAAGTGCTTCAAATGCAACAAGCTCGGTCACTATGCTCGTTCGTGTACGAGTGGAGGCGACGAGGTAACTTGTAATTATACTAGTTACATATGTGTTTCTAGTTCAATATTTCTTGTGGAATCTAATCCATTTTGGATAATTGATTCAGGTGCCACCGACCACATAGCAATGGACAGACGGTCCTTCGTGGAGTATCACCGGATACCCCAAGGAACGAAGTGGATCTATGTAGGAAACAACACACGTGTTGAAGTGAAAGGCGTTGGGACTTGCAAGCTGGTCTTGGACAACGGCCGCATTCTCCTACTTCATGATGTTCTCTTCGCTCCAGATATTCGAGGGAATATAATATCTGTGGTCGTGTTAATGGGTCTTGGTTATAGCTGGTTTTTTCATGATTGTAAAATGGACTTGTGTTGTAATAATTCCTTAATTAGTACTAGGTATGTATTTAAAGGATTTATTGTATTAAATACAATGTATGACTCTTCATTATGTAATGAAAATTTCCTTGTTACAAATTCTTCGACTTATAAGTCTGATATAATTTGTTGGCACGCAAGGCTTGGTCATATTGGATCAACACGAATGGATAGACTTGCCAAACGTGGACTTCTATCCAATGTTTCAAAGGTTGAAATGTCGACCTGCAAACATTGCCTTGTGGGGAAATCTTGTCGCAAGCCGTTTGGAACCAGCACAAGGGCCGAGGTTCCATTACAGCTCATCCATTCGGACATATGTGGTCCGATGAATGTCAAGACAAGACGCGGGAAGCCCTATTTCATCACTTTTATTGATGATTTCACCCGATTCGAACATATCTATTTGATATCCCACAAAAGTGAAGCATTAACCTGCTTTAAAAACTATATGAGTTTAGTGGAGAATCAATTAGATCGCAAGATTAAGGTCTTGCGAACCGATAGGGGCGGTGAATATCAATCAACAAGTTTTAAGGAACTTTGTGATGAAAAGGGCATAGTACATCAGGTAACTATGCCATATACTCCTCAACAAAATGGTGTTGCAGAAAGGAGAAATAGGACTTTAATGGAAATGGTCCGTTCAATGATGGCGCAAGCTAACTTGCCAATCACCTTTTGGGGTGATGCATTATTGACGGCCGCTTTCATCTTGAACCGCGTACCCTCGAAATCAGTTAGCTCCACTCCTTATGAGTTGTGGAACCAAAGGTCTCCTGACTTAAACATTTTAAAACCTTGGGGTTGTGCATCATACGCACATATTTCCTCCCATAAGTATGGCAAACTTGGGCCACGGGGAAGGAAATGTATCTTTATACGATACGCTGAAAACTCCAAAGGTTATGTTTTCATTAGTCAGGAAGACAATGGAGGTCTAATTGAGTTTGAGTCGAGGGATGTCACTTTCTTGGAAAACGAGTTTCCAAGACAGGGTGAGATAAGTCAGGACTTATCTCTATTTGAGATTAATGATCAAGAAGGATTACCTCATTCGAGTGGGAGAATTCTTGGTGAAGAAGAAAATACATTTCAAACTTCACCAATGGATGATACGAATGACACTAATCCTATTCCACACGGGAATGATGATCCAAGTGGGAGCATTTCTAACAACATTCCAAGTGGGAGTGATATTAGAATTGATCTAAATTCGAGTCAACAAGGGCTTGAAGAATCTCAAATATGACGTAGTAGTCGCACAAGGTTGGCTCCTCTAAGATTTGAGGATGAATTTCCGCAAAACTTTATGACTTTACTACAAGATGATGATGAGCCTGCTACTTTCAAACAGGCCGTATCATGCCCTGCGAAAGACAAATGGATGGAAGCGATGAAGGAAGAGTTGGAATCCATGAAAGTTAACCAAGTCTGGGACTTAGTTGACTTACCCAGAGGACGTAGAGCTATTGGGAACAAATGGGTTCTCAAGATCAAGCATAAGGCTGATGACTCTATTGACAGATATAAAGCTCGCCTTGTCGCGAAAGGTTTTACGCAACAGTAAGGGATAGACTACGAAGAGACCTTCTCACCTGTTGTCCGTTTTACCTCGATTCGCCTGATTCTGGCAATGGTAGCTTGCTTAGACCTCGAATTACATCAGATGGATGTAAAGACTGACTTTCTCAATGGAGAATTGGACGAGGAGATCTATATGGAACAACCAACAGGGTTTGTAAAAGAAGGAAACGAACATAAGGTTTGTAAACTTCGTAAATCCATATATGGTCTTAAACAATCCTCGAGGCAATGGTATATATGATTTCAAGAAGTTGTCTTATCAAATGGTTTTTCCATGCTTGATGAAGATAACTGTGTATATATCAAGAGGATTAAGAGCAAGTACGTTATTATGTCTCTATATGTAGATGACATTTTAATAGCCGGAAATGACAAGGGCTTTGTGATGGATATAAAGGCTTGGCTTTCATCAGTTTTTGAGATGAAAGACATGGGAGAAGCCGCATATATCTTTGGAGTTAAGATTTCAAGGAATCGTTCGAAGAAACTTCTTTCTCTTTCACAGGAGACTTATATAAAGAAGGTTCTAGAACGGTTTAATATGCAGGACTGCAAGTCCATTGATACTCCTATAAGCAAATGCGACAATTTATGTCTGAAATCGTGTCCAAAGGACCAAAAGGAAAAGGAAATTATGGAAAAAGTTCCATATTCCAGTGCAGTTGGTAGTCTTATGTATGCTATGATGTGTACAAGACCAGACATCTGTTTTGCCTAAGTCGTTACCAATCCAATCCAGGGCAAGTACACTGGAAAGCGGTTAGGAGGATATTGCGGTATCTCAAAGGAACTGCAGACTATGCTTTATGCTATCAAGGAGATGCCTTGAGGCTGGAAGGCTACACTGATGCTGATTGGTCGGGTGATCTCGATGAGCGACGATCGACTTCAGGATATGTTTTTCTACTCGGATCTGGTGCAATATCCTGGAGTAGCAAGAAACAATCCTGCATCGCACTTTCAACTATGGAAGCCGAGTTTGTAGCATTTAGCATGGCAGTCCAAGAGGCTGTTTGGCTTAGGAAGTTCTTAGACAGGCTAATTGATGCAAGTGATTCAGGTGATGTACCTATACACAGCGACAGTCAAGCATCTATAGCTTATGTCAAAGATCCTAAATTCCATTGTAAGACCAAACACATAGATATCCGCTACAAATTTGCAAAAGACTATGATAAGACCAAGAAGGTAGACATAAGGTACATATCTACGCATGAGATGATAGCGGATCTGCTTACGAAGGCGATCCCCAGAGATGTGTTTTACAAACACTTATCATCTCAAGGATTGCGTAAGAGCTGAGTTGTACCAATGTAAATTCCCATGTCTGTAAATGATCAAATTCAATAAAACAATAAGTTCTTTTCAACATTGCATATGAAATTTTAAATGTTTGTGTACATTTTTGAAATCTCAGCTAGATTTTCTAGTATGTCGGACAGATTGAGGTTGGCTCTCTCACATGAGCAACCGCCTTCATTTTATCAGGGTAAAATAAAGATGAGACCTGTTTAAAGTCAAAATCGTCAGACGGATGATTTAGAGTCATGACTTAAACAAAATGGTCGTATGAAAGATCTGCATCATATGGATGCTTACAAAAGATCTAAGAGGATTCTTAAATCCTATCTGTCTTATGCGGGATGTGGGTCCAGAAGATCATTTGAGTAGTAAAAGGGACTCAAAATCAGACATTGTGGTGTCTGATCATCATCCTTACAACATCATTAAGACATACGCTCCCTGGAAAAGGAGTGATGTTGTAATACGTATTCATACTACGTATGCATTTTGACCATTGGGTTAGAATAGTAATTGTGTTTACTATTATGTGAGACCCAAAGACCACATGGGTCTTAACTCATTACCCTTATGGACTCTAAATTGGTTCCTTAAGATTTGACTGGGTGATTGCTATCTTAGCATGTTGCTTATGGACTATGGTTAATTCGGTCCGACGGGACATGTTAGAAAAGCAAGTCAAGTCAAGATCAAAAGGATCGCAAGAAGAGGAAGATTAATTTCATATTCACATTTGGACTTTAGAGATTCAAAGCTGGCCAGCCAATTGTAATCCAAATGGGATTCAATTGTTGAATATAAAGTATAAGAAATGTGAAGAAATAATCTAGGGTAAAAGCATGCGTTGATCTACTCAACTTTGCACCTCGAGGGGTGTTGTGTATCTCTAACAAGTGCACAACAGCGGACTATATGCGCATGACGGTCACACGGCCTATTTCTCGGTATGATAAACAGAAGAGTTAAAGGAAAGATGTTTTCTTACAATCCCCTCAAGTGTGAGTGGGAGATGTTGGATATGGACGACATGAATACACCCATGAGGGGATGTATGAGGGTATACGGACCTCAGATGTCGCGTGCACGAAAGCGTGCACGAAGGGAACCTTTTCTCGTGTGAAAAGGACCACTCGATAAGTGGAAAAAGTCACTTTATAAGTGCATAAAGGCACTTGATAAGTGAATGAAGAAGAGGATAAATGAATGTGCTTCTATAGGCTAATAAGCTTATAATTGGTTATTTCCTACAATAACCACCCCTAAAGCCTATAAATAGGACCCAAGGGTAAGGCATTCATTCCACACTTTCCATGCCATAAGTTTGCATAAGACATCTTATGTTCTTCTTCTCCCTTCCATTAAAATCCTCTTCTAGATAGAGATTTAGGCGGTGAAACTCTGCTTCGATCCTCTGTGACGAAGTATCGACCGTCGTGACGAATCCGAGGGCAAAGTTCAGAGATTACGGTGCTGCGTACGCAAACGTAAGTCTCTACTTTATTTCGATCCTAACGTCGCTGTTTTGTCAGGATCCAACATATATCACATATATACTCATGTAGCAAATACATGACTACTTACATCTAAGCACAATAAATATCTATGTATGAGCACACACTCACACGTACTAATATATAGTTCATATAATAGGCCTACCCACTTAACTATAAGTACACCTATTATCATTACACCTAACATACACCTGACTTACTTATATATATATATATATATATATATATATATATATATATATATATATATATATATATATATATATATATATTTGAAGGTAAAAGTAGGGGGAAAGCTGAGTTTTTTGAGGTAATGGCAGCGGATATTCGAGTGGCTATGTGTGGACTCGAACCTTCCACTATAGAGGAGTCTTCAGTCCTTGAAAATTGGGAGTTTAGAGATTTGGGCTGAATTTTTGAGATTATTCTTTCTTGTATAGTTCGCTTAGGATGGGAGTTCTGTATTAGAGAGTGACGACGCTTGTGCCCTATCCTCTTTATACTGAATCCTCATTCCTTCGCTCTATATTTCTGTATATTTTTACTCAATAAAGATTTTCTAGCTTTTCAAAAAAAAAATATGAAAAGTAAGCTCGATCCTTTATTGAGAAATGTACAAAAGTGTTACAACATAAAGTAGGCCTGAGGTTTTAATAGAGGAAGGAGAGGGCACAAGCACCGTCACTCACTACTATTAAATCCTCATCCTAAAAATTTCTATACATCAGAAGAAACATCCAAAGTAGTACCCCTAGGGGACTTCAACCATTATCTCTGAAGTTCCAGTTAGCTAGAACCACCATTTCCTCCTCAGATGTAGAATCATGATTTCTCATAATAATTCTGATATCAGCCACAATCTCAGCAAAGAGAATAATGGAACTTCTGTTTTCATTATCAAAGATTCTCATATTTCTTTCCCTCCAAATGTGCCAGACAGTAGCCGTAGAACAGATTTCGCCGGGATACTGATCGCATCTTTTCCCACATAGTGCTGGAGAAAGTATTTCCCCACCTCGGACATGTCTCGATCAATATCATGTTTAATATTGAGCTTAAGCAATGAATTGTGCAATACATTACCAGAATAGTTGCATTCAAAGAAGAGATGTCTGGCACTTTCCTCATTTCCATTATCACAAAGCACACAAGCAACCGGAGTATTAAGGCCCCACTTACGAATCACATCACGTGTTAGCATTTTTCCTCGGAATGCTCGAAGAAGTGTTAGAGACATCTTAGGGATGTGATCACAGTACCAAATCAATTTATGAAAGGGAAAGGGTATACCTTGCTTACGCACTCCTTCCCAAGCTTGCTGAAAAATGAAATCATTCCCAGGCGCCCAAGTCCATCGATCAGCTCCTTGAAGAAGTCGGACATTTTGTAGCCAATGTCTAAACTGCGACGTATCCTGATCATAAACCCAGCTACCGGCCGGATTCCAGTATTGAAATACCCTTTTCTTTGCCGAATCCATAGGGACTTCGCAGAGGAGGTGTAAGGGCCCGCAATCAAGCCAGTGATCGTACCAAAAAAGGGTAGATCTCCCATCTCTAACCTTCCGCTTAATCAGCTTTTGGGAGACAGTTCTACAGGTGAGCATATGCTTCCAGGTGCCAGATTGCATTACATTCTTCTTTGCAGCAAAAATTCTTCTGAGTTATCATATTGCCTCCTCATAAGTTTCGACCAAAGACCCCCAAAGGTCAGGTATCTCCAAGTGAGTTTTACTCCTGCCGCCACGTTAATGTCTTCCAGTAATCTGATGCCAACCCCCCTTCCGATTTCGGACTACACATATCCTCCCAAGACCAGGCACTAGCTTTCCCCCAAATGAATCTTCTACACATAGCAGTTATAGCACACACAGTAGTGCGCGGGATATGAAAAGCGTGCATCCAAAAATTAACCATACTATAGATGATAGTACGGACAAGCTCAATCCTGCATGGTATAGATAATAAGGATGATGACCAACCCATCAATCTCTTCTTGCACTTATCCAATAGCCTGCTGTACATAGTGGTTTTTGGGTATTTGGAGGACAACGGCAAACCAAGATAGGTGGTAATTGTAGTTGCCATTTTGATGCCTAGAGACGACGCCAAAGTAGCCTTGTTTTTAACACCCTTGCTAAACAAGCCAGCGCTCTTTTCCCAATTCACCTGCAAACCAGAATAGTCACCAAATTCCTGTAGTAAATCTTTAATCCCAGTAAATGAACGTACATTGGCCCGGCAGAAGACTAGCAGATCATCAGCAAATAGCAAGTGAGATATTGTAGACGAACGCCTCATTGGTTGAATTGTGCAAGTGTTGATGTACTTAGCTATAAGGATGGAAAAGGCCTCCATAATAATCACAAAACGATAGGGGGAAAGCGGATCTCCTTGACGAATACCCCTATTTCCATCGAAAAACCCAGCTGGAGCACCATTAACCATAACTGAAAAGGTCGGGTAGAAATACATTCTTTTATCCATCCTATGAAAGAGATCGGAAAACCCATCTGGTGCAGGAGGTAAAAGATAAACTCATGATTCACGCTGTCAAAAGCTTTCCTAAGGTCCAATTTTAGGCAGGCTCTGCTCCCCATATGATTACTGAAGTCTCTGATTTGCTCATGGGCAATTAGGCAACAATCTGACAGGAGCCTACCCTTGAGGAAGGCAGCTTGATTTGGGGAAATCAGCTCATGAATAACAATTTTAATCCTGTTACAGATCACTTTGCTAATAATCTTGTAGAGAACATTGCAACATGCAATGGGCCTATAATCATTCAGAGTTGTAGCATTTGTGTTCTTGGGGATAAGTGATAGGAAAGTATGATTTATCTGACGCAGTAATTTTCCAGAACTAAAGAAAGACTTCACAGAATTAGTTACCTCCTGACCAAGAATCGGCCAATTTTGTTGGAAAAAATATCCATTGTAGCCATCAGGTCCTGGCGCCTTGTCAGGGCCAATTTGAAACACAGCTGATTTAATTTCTTCGTCTGATATACTCCTGCAAAGCCAATTAGCAGCATCCTCTGTCAGAATACGTTTAGGAACAAGCTTGGGGAAGTGCTTCCTATAGTCACTCTGATTGTAAAGTTTTTCATAAAAAACAGGCGCTTCAACTCTCAGCTCCTCTTGCGACACATTACGATTACCGTGAGCATCAACCAGATGGGACAAATTATTATGGCAAGCTCCTGCACCAGATGTTAGGAAAGCTTCAAATTATTATGGCAAGCTCATGCACCATATATATGAATATCAAGCATTCATAAGTATCTTCAAACTACATACACTACTAGTCTATACTCCAATACAATTTCCAATATACATTCAGACATTCCTAAAGTGTTATAGCTTCCCACACATATATAACTAATATCATCCATACAACTTCATATACATCATGAATAACACTGAGTATGTATATATCACACAATAGGCAAACATTAATATACTACAGGGGAGTACACTCATACGTGAGTGATACGCCGGGGTTCACACATACGGGTCCACATGCTCCACCTATACATGCACCACAACGACATCACAATAGAATCAATGGGCTTGCTACTATGATAAGGTTGACATAGGCAACGATGAAAACTATAATAGAAAGGAAACCAAAACCAAAAGTGTAACGAAGGAAAGATCGATAAGCACGAGTTCAGATATGACGAAGATAAGGAGACAGCTTGGTTAGGTGAATCAGGGGTATAATTGTGAATGTTTAGGTGGGAAAAGAAAGATGTAATGATACTCTTATAGGATACAGGAAAATAGCTAGTGTGTAAAAGATATAAGTTAAAATACGAAGAGTACAAAACCGGTCGTACCTCAAAAGTTGGAGTTCTCTTATGCATAGAAAAATATTGGTGATCGATAAAATGAGTTGTTCGAAATAAGTTTGAGTCTTATATACATAATAAGAAAAATGGTTTATTAGCTTATTGAAAATCATTACAAGGAAGAATAAAACATTCACACGAACATTAAGGACGTATGTTAGAAAATATTATACGGCAGTAATTTAATATAATTTCGGCAAAAATTTCGAAATTCATAGAATGAAATTAAATTAACTGAAGTGTAGAAAATTTAAGCTCATTTTAAACGCTTTCAAAGTCTTTAAACTGGGGAGAAATTTAAAATAAATAATATTAAAAATACTTTTAGAGGAATCAGGATTTGCCAAAAGAAACGGTTTTATACAAAGATTTTAAAGTACGAGTACGACGTACCTAGAACTGATATATAAAAATAATTGAAGTTCTATTTAGCTTGGAAAAATATTTTAAAGTATGTATGTTAAGCGGTTAAAATGAATCTCATAATTTAGAAAAGATGGTATATCGAATTTTCAAAATAGTAATAGAGTTTTTAAACCAAAATGCGAAAGTATATGTCAGAAAATAGTTACGAGATAGTAATTAAACTTACAACCAAAAGACTTCAAAATCTGCGAAGGAAAAATTTTTTTTTTACTCAATTGTAAAGTGAGGAATTAAATATATAAGAAGAGGGTTTAAAAAAAAATTTATACTGAGCAAAACTTTTAATCAAGGGAAACCGAAAACAACTTTGAAAGAATCAAGCTTTGCAACGGAGGACATTCGAAAGATCAACGATTATCGTAATGTGGTGATCATGTGAATCGAGGCAAGGAATATGGTCACATGATCAAAACATAAACACGCCTAGGATATGACTCAGGAAAATCTACGGGAAACTCCTACGATCGACCAACTAAAGATTAGGAAACTTGGCGCTAAGACTTTCTAAGGAACTAGACTATAATGAACTGTGTTCGGCTTGGCCCGAAATCGACGAACCCAAGCGAACGACTAAAGAAATTCTAGAAGTCTATCATGGTCAGAGCTAGACAGGAACCACTAAGGTAACTCCTAAGACGATTATATCAATCACTAGCATTGAGTCTAGCTAACAATCAGGGACCTCTAACTAGCAAGCACAGACGTCTAACTAAGTCTTATTATAGTCCTGATCTAATGGATTCCCTACTACGCTGAGACAGATGTTCGGGCAACACGTCAACCAACCACCTAAGACATAGGAAACGATAAAATTAGATTCAAGGCGTATGACTTGGATGTTTTAATTTATTTAATGGACATTCTATTTTTATTATCGTTATTCTGATAATTTGTAGTTGCAAGAGGGACCTGCATGGGCCACCAATACAACCTGTCACGACACGCTTCCCATAAACGGAAGGCGGGGTGTGAAAAGTCTGCTCAGACTTGAAGCTGTGAGGCTACAGTCTGTAAAGCGTCTGGTATAACCAAGTAAAGGTCCCTGCAATTGCAAAACAGAACAAAAATAATAATAAAGAAAGAGAGATATTAAAATTATTCAAATCTCAGAATGTCCACAAATAAAGTTCAACATCACAGAAAAGCCACCAGGCTTAAAAGAGTCTAAAAGGCCCCAAGCATGGCCAACAGAAATAAATGAACGTACAGAAAGGAAAGGCGCTACGCACCGACAACCTAACAAGAACTAAGCAGAAAGCAACACAAACAAAGTCCCTACGACTGATCGCCGGTGTCCTCGTACTCCACGTCAACAGTGGACCCAGGCTCAACGTCAACAAACACCTCGTCCTCAGCAACGGGCTCTGGCTCAGCAACTAACATGTGACACCCAAAAGAGACGAGGGCGCATGTCAGCAAGTCTACAAGGGACTTGTGCAAGGAAACTAAAAAGAAAGGAAACAACCTAGCAGTTCTAAAATATGCGGTGACATGGCAGTTTAAGGTATGGATACAACAAGTAAGAAAGTGCAACAAGTATGACATGGCAAGGGTAGCAAAGCTACTAAAACATTCACATGGATTTACAAGACAAGTAAGCACGTCGTGCACAGAGTTCACGCCTTTTGGCTGGAGCGGCTGTACGGGCCAACTCTTAAGCTCAAGTGATCGCTTAACCCTACCCCTCCACGTGTAATCGGGCATTGGCTTTTGACCAACACATGTAGCCCGCTTCTGGTTCACGAGCCAGGAAGTGTATTTGGCTTAAGGTTGTGCCTGCAACGCAGGTGCCTAGCCTCAACAAGGAAGTATAGTAGCGTGTGCTACGAATGCAACATTCAAGCATGGAATGACATGTTATGATGCATGGCATGACAAGAGTACAATTTAAGTGCGTACAGATATGGAATTTAAACGTGACAGGCATGGCAGGGTACAACTAAAATGCATACAGATATGAAAATTTAAACGTGACAGGCAAAATGTATGAATGACATGGCAGGGTGTCAGATCTAGCTTCGTTGTCAATCTAGATCTTAAAGTTGCGTCTAGGCGACTATCATTTCTTCGCCTGGTCTCTTATACACTAAAAACAAAGGATAGCCTAAAACATGGCCTAAAACATAAGTTGGCAAGTTTCACTTGTCTGCAATCAGTCGCTCTGCAAACACCATCCAATCCGTCCAATCTACCTATGTGCTCGGATTCACCAACCTACAGTCCCAGTTTAGATTATCTTCATTAGTGATTTACTAAGCAATTAAAAAACCGATTTTAATCTTGATTAGCATGCATTGGTTGGGGGTCCTACGAGTTAAGAAAATACCCTTACACGCCGCGAGAGCTGCACTGGCGTCGGGTAGCGACGCCAGGGGTTGGAATAAAGAAAGCGCTCCTAATCCAGATTCTAAAATAAGATTCCATGATCGCCAATCCTTGGACAGCGACAAGATCAGCGAGACGAGTCCAGATCAGCGAGCAAAGTGAACGGTTGACGTTCTACGGCTCACGGGAAACCGTAACAACGAACGTGGATGAAGGGGTCGACACACACATGAAGACTATGACATTTAGTATCGTAGGGGCTGATCATGACGTCGAGGAACACCTCTAGGTGAGGTAGGGGACTGCCGGAAGAACCCAACAGCTAGAGAGAACGACGTGGAGCGCAACGACGCGTCGGGACGTCGTTAGAAATGCAACACAGCGAGGGCTCGCTATTTCAGAGCAACGGCGGCATGCGGGGGCTGCCACGCCAGCACAGAGGACGGATGGGAATGGAGGCACGTCGGAGGGGGCGCGGGCGACGCCCATGGAGATGGCCAGAGGTGAGAACTTGGCCGGAGGGGATGATAGAGGGGAGCCGTGGATCTTGGGCTGTACGCAAGCTGATGCGCAGGTGGCGGATGTCGTGACCTGGAGGAGTTCAAGGAGGCACCGGAAGTGATGGGTTGTCGGCCTGAGTTGGCCGCGAGAGGGTGCCGTTGGTGGTCGCCGGCGGCCAACTGGTGGGGGCGGCAGTACACAGGTCTGGGCGGATATGTGTGTGGGATGGAGACTTGCACGGTGGTCCTGAGGGTGTTGAGGTGCTCCGGCGATAGGTGGCCGGAGGGGGAAGGTCGGCAACGCAAGGAATGGGCAGGCCGAAGGGTTGGTGCGGCGGCTGCTAGCAAATGAAACCCTAGGTTGCCTGTGGGATGAAGGATTGAGGGTTTTATAATATTAAAAAAGGGAAGGGTTGTTTGCAGCACGTGAGTAAGTTAAGGCTGCCTTGGGTTATTATATAATAATAGTGTGAGGGGGTGTTTTATAATATTAGACTTAGGTTCATTCTAAAATAAGTTGTGTGCTGTGTTAGGCTAGGTGAGATGCGTGCACCTCTGACTGGTTTCAGCCAGGATTCTAACAATTGATAAGGATTAAAGTTGATTAGGATATAGGATCTATAAAAAACAAAACTAAGGTTTAACTATAATAGGTTGGGCAAAATAATGAAAGTGTATCAAACGGGGCTCAAAAATTATAAGATAAATACTGGGGTGACCGTACCGACGAGAGAAACAAAACAAAGAAGACGGATCACAATTTCGACAACGAGAAACGAAACTAAAAATAAAAAGGCCTCACGACAAAAGTGAAAATCGCGACGTCTCATCAAACAAAGTCAAATCGTGGGGGAACGACCCGTGAAATGACGTTCCAAAATAATTCCACAATTTAATACTCTTCGAGAGGGTCACAACGGCATATTATACCAAAGGGGTCGGATACAAACAAGGTCTAAGATAAATACGTGCACGAACAAGACTACGTGCACGTAACGCGTACGATCGAAAACAGACCTGTCATCAAATTGCCCTGTGGTTGTATCCTAAACATTAACGCCGAATTCGGAGATTTGGAGTAATTAATCATAGTTTGTGTCTTTGATTTTTGCAACATGTTTTTTTCCAGGTTTCGTCCTAGACAAGGAGGATCGAAGTGTCACAAGGTCTGATTCTTATTTAAAGGAGCTCTTTCACTAGAGCGGACTGTATGTCTACAGCTCAAGGGTAAGAATATCATCTTCTGTACAATACTAGACCACAGTTAGAGTCCATAACCTTAGATCTTGTCCATGTCAGGATCAAAAGGGATTTCCCGGAGAACTATTCCCTGTGAAGATGTATGCATTAGTGACCAGTAAACCAAGAGGTGTGAATTCCAGTAGAGTAAAGAGGAAACAGTATGCGCCTTCCATCATCAAGTCATAACCTCCCAATGTTAGAGCCCAAATGAAAGAGACGGGCGATATGCTTTGCATCGTACATATTTCCTCTTATTATTGGCAGTATCATTCGTTTATGATTAACAAGCTAGAGAGATGCAAGACTGATTGAAGCAAGGTAATTTTCGCCTTTAATCCAGCTTTTATCATATCACAATGCCATTGTATTTATATGTTTAGTGTATGGATACAGGTGTTGATGGCATTAAACAATGTGGTTGATCAGAACAAATACCCAAATATCCAAATGCATGTAAGCAGTAGGCCTGTCGGTGGGTTGTGTTGTGGATCCGAACCCAATAGATACCAATTGGGTCTCGACCTGCCAAATTATTAAAGTGGATCAAACATAGATACTGTGATATTCCTAACCCTTTTAAAACCGTAGATATTGAGTTCATGGTCAAAAGCACTTCGGGAGTTTTGAAAGATTGGTTGCTTCGTTTTGATCTTCAAAATGGAGTTTAGTAGCCTATTTCCCAAGCAAGTTGCATTATTATCATGTGATGCCATAATGCAACCCTCAATGCAATAGGCCATCAAGCATCTCCCCAGTCCCCACTTATGCCATTGAATATAATTGAATCCATCACATGCAGAAAGAAAGCCAAGATATTCTCTAGACCAGTGAAACAGAGTTATTGGGGTTTTAAAGATGTTCTCCTCATGTTTGTAAGTGATGTTTTCGTATAAGGTTTTACAGCTCAGGTTAATTTTGCGCTTTGGAAGGCTTTTTTTACTTGGTTGCATGAGCTTTAATGCCTCCAACTAGCACTCTAGTAATTATTTAAGCCATGCACTGCTTCTTTCAATATGAACTTGCTTAAATTTAGAAGATGGGTGTCGCCAATTTAGTCTCAAGCTGTAAGTAAAATTTCAAGAAATCTTTTGTGGAGTTATGTTGCCAACCCCCCAAAAGCGTGGATAATGATGTCGATGGTATAAGTGTTATCTTGAATATGAGCCTGATGCTTGTTTCAAAGACGACATATTTTAGAAGAAAGATAGATGCTAGAGATGATGATTAGAGCATTATGGTGTTATCTAATTTTTATGCTTATGGTATTCATCCATGTATATAATCTCCAGATCATGTGATAGGCTTTTCTATATGAATAAAACTATATGCGGATTTCATTTTCTATTTTGTTATTCTTATGTGTATATTTTCGTATCGGCCCCTAGTTAGTTCCTCTCCAAGTTTCGTAGTATTCATTTCATATCCTTGGATAATGATTGAGTAACATTTGGATGAAAGACTCCACCTATTGAGTTGTCTAATTATTGATATCATTAAAATTGTTAGACATGTTCCATAGTGTCTCTGTTTAAACTCTATTTGTATTTTCTTCTGTTGAGAGAAAGCGCAAGACTAGGTGCTTTTTCTTATTTTGCTGCTTGGAACAAGCAAAACATTATTGGCTTAGTGCCTTTCTCTATTCCAATTATGAGATAGTTTTTTTCCTTACGAAATACTTGTTATCTTCTTTTGTTAATTTGATCTCATTATGATGTTTGCATAAATTGTAATTTTTTATTAAGGATTTATTCTATTGCTGCATATTTTGTTGGGTTTCCCTCCAGCAAGTAGGTACCTCGAGAGTATGATGGATTTCTGACATAAAATCTAGGTGTCCTTAGTTGTTAATGATATAGTCGGAAAGACACATGTTACGGATATAGTTGTTAGGGGTGATGTTGTATCTGGAGGAACATGAAAATTGAATGCAGAAGCGTATAGTAGTAAAGAAAGCAGGGAGTGGTAAAGGAGTTCAGAACTGTTAATTATAACCTTACAGTTGTTAATTTTGGCCTGTTGTTATGTGTAGTCTGTAGATCCAAGGAGGAAGAAGAGCAACTGTCGCTGAGCCATTAACCCAATAGACATCGGCCACATCCACGTAAAGGTACCACAATTTCTACTCACAAGTATATTGTTTGCAATACATCATGTCATCAGGCATTTTGCTTTGCAACAAACTTCATATCTATTGCTTACTAAGATACTGCCAGTTAACAATCTTCACCACTTATTAGTAGTATTATGGGGCTTATGCTGATATCGTTTTCCTACGAAAGAACTAAAAGTGCTTGATTTGGAAAAAAAAAATTAACTTGACCGTTTATACATTTGCTCGTTAGTTCACCATGCATCTCTCTCAAGAATGCAATTAAAAATTTAGATAGATGCAATTAAAAAAGATGTGACTTGTATGATGTGTTATATGTAAATGTGGAGATGGTCCTTAAAGATGTGACTATTGGTCTGATTGCAGATGGCCCTTAAATATTCACATAATGATATTTTGCTTCTTGGTTAACAGTATTTTCTGTAGTATGGTATTATGGTGTATCCCCTATTTGATTCAGCTCGCTCATCTCAGTAACATAAGTTAAGAATTAATGTAGTATAGTCATTGCCCGTGCCCATAGGACACGGTTTATTTAATGGCTGAGTGCATGTGTCCGTGTCCGTGCCCCCAACACAAATTTCAAGCTCCCCCCTAATTTCAAGTTTTCCCCCAAAATTTCAAATTTCCTACCAAATTTAAGTTTTCCCTCAAAATTTAAGTCCCCCTAAAATTGTCATTGCAACATAGGAAAAAATTGCCACGTAGGACAAAGTTTTGTCCTAGTAGGATAAGATTCAACATCTTCATGTTTTATAGAAACGAATAATTCTTTCCGCGCGTAATGATGAGAAGAGGGAGATTTAAAAGCAAGAGAAAGAAACAATAAATTTAAATGCTGTCATAATACCCATGTTATTTTGTCGCAACCCATCCTTTTGACGACATTAACGAACGTGGTCTGTGGGTAAGTCATTAACGACATTAACGACAAATTTTGTGCTAGTTGAAACATGTTAATGAAAAAAACTTGTTAATTGAAACATAATTATATGGGTGGTAATTGAAACTAATATGAAATGCAAATTGAAATGCCTACTGTATGGGTGCTAATTGAAACTAAGGCCGCAAACTTGAAATGCTAATGCAATGCTAATGGTAAATCTAGGTGCTAACTGTAAATGAAAATTGAAAAGAATCAAATGTCAAATGTCAAATGGCAAATGTCAAAAATTGGGTGCTAATGAATCAAATGTCAAAATATGGGTGCTAATAAATCAAATGTCAAAATTGAAAACTGGCTATAAAATGTCAAACATAAGCATAAAAATTGTTGGTAGCATAACATTTCAATCATTAGCATATCGCATCAAGGATTAGCTAATTTTAAATTCAGCATTTGACATAAATCAGGGATTTTTACCGGGGATAAGCATAAAATTTCAATGTCAATCATTAGCAGAAGCATAACATTTCAATCATTAGCATTTCTCATAAAATTGAAAAGGAAAAGCATAAAATTGCAAGGAAAAGCATAAAATTTCAAGTTTTGTCCTATTTTGAAGGAAAAGCATTAAATTCAGGACCTATTTTGAAATTTTACGGGCAAGATCCGTGTATTCAGGACCTATTTTAATGATAAAGCTAATAAGACCACCCACATCCCATTCGTCCAGTTTTTTTAATTATATGGGATATAATAGTAGTGACACTATAGCTCCCGCCAAAAAATTTTGATTAGATGTTTTGCCCATGCATAATTACAGATTAGGTATGTCATGAGGAGAGGGAGATTTAAAAGCAGGAGCAAGAAATAGTAAATTTAAATGCTGTCATAATACCCATGTTGTATTGTCGCAACCCATCCTTTTGACGACATTAAAGAACGTGGCCCGTGGGTTAGTCATTAACGACATTAATTGGGCACGAGTTGCAACATGTTAACAAAAAAACCTGTTAATAAAATGAAATGCAAGTTCTGTCAGTAAATGATTTTCTGCAATTAATTGTAAAAAAACCTGGGTGATAACTCTTACACGGATTCAGGACATGTTAATGCAATGCAAATTTCTGTCAAATGTCAGATTAAATTCATTAGCACCCAATTACACGCATTCATTAGCACACAAATTCATTAGCACCCAATTTATTAAACCTGGTTCAAAACTGTAAGATTAAATTCAGTAGCACCCAAATGTTAATGCAAATTAATTGGGTTAGTCATTAACGACATTAACGACAGTAATGATGCAGATTAATTAAAATAGACAGAAATACTTACGGGCAAGTTTTTGGAAAGAAGCTGGGGATTAGAAACTGGTGCTAATTCTGTTCAATATATCAAATAAAGACAGAGCAAAGAGATAAACATTAGCAAATAGAGGGAGTACATTCATAATCATAACCAGTGTGTGTGAATTTATTTTTTTTACATACTGATGTGAAGATAATAATAAACCTGATCCAAATGCATTAAAAAAAACATTTTTGCAATGTTTGCTCATGCAATGAGGGGTTAGAAATTTAATTATCTGCTTCGCAATAACAGGCATATCTAGGCGGAAGCGCTGATGAAATTTATTTTGTGAGATTCCATGCTGGGTCATGTCAATATGATTCGCACTGGTTTTGCTTTTAGTTGCTTCCTCGGATAAAGTTAATTGGCGAAATTTGTTGCAGGAAATCAACATTTCACAAAACTGGCCACCGCTATGGCATTAAGCAAGCCTAAATAGCGAGCAAGTCGACAGGAGGGAGAAACAGAAATCCAAAGTAATCATGCGAAACAAATTTTGAAATGAATTCAAGCAAGCAAAGAGATTAGATTAACTTGGGAGTTTGCAAAATGTACCTTTTCTGGCTTTTATCATGTACTCCACATTTTTCCAAGGAGCTCTGGGTCATGATCAGTAAAAGGGTGCATATTTTTTTGAATGACTATTTCTCAAGAATTAGATAGACTTCTCCTACAATGGAGCAGGCAAACATAATAATGAATCATATAGCATTCATTCTTCTCATAAAAATCTCTCTTAAACATCGACAACCCCATCATAATCATCATAATCAGCATAACAATTTTTATCAGAAGATGTAGTCGATGTCCCTGCCATTTCGTGTGCCTGCACCCTCTTGTAGGAGTATTTGTTCGCGACATACACATACGCGAAAAGATTTGCAGTATTTATGGCAGCCAGAAGCCAGTAGAAGAGATCGAGCCTGCTTCTGTTCAAGTCCTTGGCAAACCAACCCTCAGATCCTCCTTTCTAGTCATTTTGTCGACGACTGTAATCAAGAGGCTTCTGAGAAAGTTTGCAGTCCCCATAACGCTCAAGTACAGGGCTGGAGCAATGGCTTCACCCTGGTTGGGCTGCAGGAGTACTTCTACAACCAGACTGAATTTTAGCAACATACTTTAATTCATCATCTTCTTCTTCAAAATAATCTAATAAAAACATTAAAACTGAACATAAAATATCTTTGCACCTATCTCAAATTCCCCAGCTACACACCACCACCTTCCAGAATTCCCCTGAATCACCGCCTCCATATTTTGCAGAGGACGCCAAAGTCCCACCCGCTCCCCAATGTATGAAGCAAATGTATGAAGCAATAGATGCAATGATTTAGGTATTGTAATCGCCAAGTATACAGTTATGTTATGATACCTCTTCTAATTGTACACAATTCATCAATACAATATTAGATCCTGGCAAGGAGATCCCTACTTCCAGGGGCAAACCCATGTTTAGCCCAAGGAGGGTGGTGAGTGGACACCCACAGAGATTCTGTGGAAAAAAAAATTCAATTGTCGCATAAGGTCCTGAATAAGCTTTGAATTCAATAGGTGCATAAAATTCTGATTAAACAGAATAGATTGTATAATAGATTGTGTAATTCTCAAATTTCAATGGATTGAATAATACATTAGATTGAATAGATTGTATAATAGATGAATAAAAAGTCGAAATCTCAAATTTTAGACATACCATTGCAACTATGATTAAAAAGAGCACAATCTCCTATCATTAGTTCTACCTTATCACTTTGTAGTAGACCATCAGTGCTAGAAATAAATACATGTCGCTCTGCAAGTTCTCCGCGTCCAGAGAAATATACTCGGAACAGCGCAATGACCGAATCCAAAATCTGAAAATGAAATCAGCAAGCCATCGGACCTAAATATATGTATTATGTGCACTTCATCAATGGATCAGGAATCCTGTACAAAGTTAAGAACTCACCAAAAGCCTGAAGGGCTCCTCGTACATTTTAGCAGCAAGGCCTAATAACAGGTTATGCTGGTGCTCGTATGTGTACGCACGTGCATATATAATCTTTGCTCAACATGAAAAAACAGAAATCCTCATAATTCTCTTCTTATATGCATAACAATCAGAAACACACGTTGACACAAATATATACTGTGGTACAACGTTGTCGAGAACATCATTAGCTTCCATCCCAAATCCCTCAACAATGGGGACAATCCGATCAGGTCGACTGGGAGATGGCTAAGGCAAACTGCCATTGCAATTTGATAGAGTTCCTGCAGACTATAATCACAAATAAAAAAAGATAATTAAGGATACAATGTTCCGTCATTGCCGATGTAGGCAACTTTCCCGTTGCCACCGTGCATAGAGATTGGAAGCTGCAGAACAAAAACCAGCGTCGAGACGCAGAGAGTATGAGCCAGCTGGGTCTTCCCTGATCTACAGTATTTGAAATTACACAAAAAAATCCTTGTTGAGTTTCAAAATCAATTTGACAGTGTTGGTAAATTGAAATTTCTTGAAGAAAATGAATTTTTTAACCGGATTTCTCCAAACGCCTCTGTAAATTTATTTTGCAGCAGTCTCAATTCCACCTAAACATGAAAATTAATTAATTAGATCGTTGATTAATTAATCACTTAGATCATTGATTAATTAGTCAAAGGCGGTATGAAAATTAATTACTTAGATAGGTTGCTCTTTGAGTAGTTCGTCAAGTGCTTGGCTGTCGGTGGTGATTTTAATCACCGACTTCCTCTGTCAAAATAATCAGAGATTCAACCATGAAATAAACAACCAAATTTTAAAATCATAGATCATATTACATTCTATCTAACACTCACACCGAGCCGTGAAATAAGCAAATTAGAACGAAGAACAAAGAACGGAAGGATCAAAATCACTATAATATATCAGTTGACAACAGAACAACTTACTTTGAGCAGGAGATCACTGCCAGAATATCAAAAAACCAGTTATCGTACGGATCAAGAGCAAGCACAAGTTAGAAAACTTATTTTAAAAGAAGAAACCGAGCACTAACCACAAAACAGATTTCGCCGTGAAACCTTGCAATTGTCGTCGAACAATTTCGCCGTGGAACGAAGGGCAGCGCGCGAAACAGATGCGCCGTGGTTGTCGTTGAGGGATGAAGATGATAGGTTGGGGGAATAAAGCAGCGATATGGGAATTGTATGAGGGCTGAAGTTGAAAGGTTGGGGGAAGAAAGCTCCAGAAAACGTGGAACGTGGGAGCAGTTTGGTAAACCGTTTGTTTTCAAACGGAAGTATTTTAAAAGTGTGTATCAGTTTGATTGTCGTAGTCATTATTTTGGAGACACGTAGGACAAACCGTGACACGTAGGATAAAAACCGTCACGTAGGACAAAGGTTTGAAAAAAGTCCTGAATTGTAAAAGAGACTAGTCATAACCCGTGCCCGTAGGGCACGGAGAAGGTCGTTTACCGGGTGCAAAACCGAGGAGAACAGTAAGTTAACGGGAGAAATGACGACATGGTAGTCGTCTCCCAGGCGCAAGAATTACGTGGATGTCGTCTCACGGGAGCAATATTGACGTGCGAAAAGAAAGCCTGGGTCAGTCGTCGCAAGGGTACAACAGTAGGGACTAAATCCAAATTATGCCTTTCAGTTCTTTGATTGTATCGATATACCTTGAGTAGATGTGATCCAGGTTTTTTCATAGAATCAAAGTTACAACAAATACAGACACCCTAAATAAAAGAGAACTTATAGTCATGATCAAACAACAGATATAAAACCAATATGCAATAACAAATACATAACCCACATGTAGCAATCGTCAAAACCCGTGTGGCTTGGCTTTATGTACATACTGTATAAACGTAACACTTACAAGCATGTGACTGATGCGAGGATCTTGAGCTCTGACATCATGTTAGAAATACAGAATCGATGAGAAATTAAAAAAGAGGAAAAATGGAGAAAAGTTGTTTTGGCAATCTCTCATTATTTTATTCATACCGTGTCTTGCCGGACTGTTAGACTGGGATAAAAATTGGTTCGGGTCAGAGAGTGGAGGTGTCTACTGCCTGTGGGTTTTACAGCATTGTCGTCTTCTAATAGTGTAGTGAATTGAAACTTAAGTTTTACCTACTGAATCATCGGGTTCCTCTTTGCAATAGGAGTCTTATGAGTTAGGAAAGCATCACCGTGTTTCCTATCTTAATCGTGTCAGCAGACATATTTGTTTTTCTTTTGAACTATTCCATTCAATTGCTTGGGTACACAGTTGTATTTCTTCTTCTTGTCATAAGTAATTCATAGTTTTTATTAATGTTTTAGAATGAAGTGGATTTTTCTGTTAAAGGGTATGGTGATGCTCTCATGTAATTGCAATTTCTGTTAAAGGGTATGCTCGATTAAATTACAATATCGACAATTATAAGTAAATTACAATATCATACTATCTGCAAATTTCTGTTAAAGGGTATTGCTTAAGATTTCTCTATGCCATTCTCAGTTCAGGATCCATCACTCTCATGTCACCTAATTGATGATGTTGTATATGTGCGTGCAGATAATAATAATAAAGCAGGCTAATTACGTAGATAACAAAATTTGAGATAACAATTAATTTGGCCTACCTCACTGATCAATCGAGCCAAGTGGATCATCTCTAAATGCAAGCAAACATGAACAATCATTGCTAAAGGGAAGAAGGCTAAAGGCATTGTGAGAAGTGAATGGGAACATTTAGGAACCTGTCAAGTTACCCTGACTTTACAGTGGAGAGAGCGTGGCACAACTAATCATAAAAATAGTGTATTTCAAAAACAGTGTTCATAAAAAAAATACTTAAGTCATCATCAGAATTCTTAATACCTTTCAAATTCTAAGGTTGGCGTGTATTTCAACAATAGTGTTCATTAAAATAGCCAAACCGTGCAAATTCATCATCAGAAACTGTGAAAGTACAAATTCATCATCAGAATTCATCAAAAAAATACTTAATTCATCATCAGAAATCTTAACACATTTCAAATTCTAAATTCCAGATGCCAAACTGTGAGTAAAAGATGAGGCGATGTTACCAAGCAGTGCAGATCGCCGAACAATTCCGACATGGCCGTCGAGTAGCACGCCGAACAGATTCGCCATGGTCTGAGTGCGGAAATAGGGGGAAGAAAGCAGTCCTACGAACAGATTCGCCGAACAGATGAAAGGGGATAATTATGAGGGATGAAGATGATAGGGGAAGAAAACAGTTTTTTGAAGGATTGTGGAAGACAGCAGTGAAAAGTGTGGAATAGATAACGTCGAAATGAGAAACGGGAAGTTGTATAAAAGTGTGGGAGCAATTTTTTAAACGATTTGTCTTAAAACAGAAGTATTTTTAAACGGTTTGTTTTTAACGGTGTGTAAGGGGTAGGTTGTCCTAGTCATATTTTTTGGAGCCACGTAGGACAAATAGGGACACGTAGGACAAAAGTGACACGTAGGACAAAATTCAAAATAGGTCCTGAATTGTATAATAGATAGTATTATGGTGTATAGTGTGAGTATAGTATTATGGTGTATAGTGTGTACATTATATTACAATTGAAGAGTTCATAACTACTACCAAATGGATGAATTACTCTGAATTTATTAGGTCTTCTGTATAAGTCCACCTGCTTGTTCATACACAAAATGGATTTTCAACCATGGCCCGCTATACTCGTTGAACCCAAAGCTGATCTACAAAAGCTACCGACAGTTCTAGGCAAGTTGAATGTCGATATGATTTTTTCCCAACCCGTAATGGGTAAAGTTGGATATAGACGGGTGCCATTTTCGTCTGACCAGCCCAGCCTAGCCGATAGCGTCCGTAGTAAACTGACATTTTTGTTTATGGGGTCTGAGTTGTCACTTTTGAAATATGTGGGAATTAGTAATCATCGACTTAATCTGTATGAATATCGATCCTTTCTAGATCATGGTTCCCATATGCCCACATATGTGTTGTATTTGATCCTGATTCTTGTAGGTATTGAGGAATTGTGTGTTAATGCTTCGCATTGAGAGAACCCTCATTCATTTTTCTTTCTGAACTTATCATAGATTGAATCCTTGGACAAATGTTATGTCAGGTTCACTCATTGAAGCTAAGTTTGCATTAAATTTTGCATTAAATCACATATCACCTTCTGTTGCATACGACATATGCAGTGTGGTAACCGAAATATAGTGTCTCATTGGTTCTTTTTTTATATCTTACTACTTGGATGAGACTTTTTAATCTGGGTATAAGGACACCAAACTAGAAACATGAGCATTAATGAATGAAGCAACACCATACCAGGAAATAATCTTTGATTGTAGTTTTTTGGGAAAATAGTGATTGCCCTCAAATGAGGGCTAACCTTCATATTTATATCATCCCTAGTCTTTTCTTTACACACACACACCCAATACTCCCCCTCAAGATGAGCAAAAGATATTTATCATGCCCATCTTGTTACAAGCCTCCTCTACTCCTTTAGAGTTCAACCCCTTTGTAAGGCAATCAGCTAGTTGCTGTCCAGAAGTAATGTAGGAGATCTCCAACTGCTTCTTGTCCAATCTTTCCTTAATGAAGAACCTGTCAATCTCTATGTGTTTCGTTCTATCATGTTGCACTGGGTTGTTGGCAATATTAATTGCTGACTTGTTATCACACAACAACCGTAATGGTCCTTCTCTCAGCAGGCGTAGCTCATGTAGAAGTGATCTCAACCAGATCATCTCACAGGTACCAAGCACCATAGCACGATACTCTGCCTCTGCAGTGGAACGAGCCACCAAATCCTGCTTCTTGCTGCGCCAAGAGACTAAGTTGCCCCCAACAAACACACAGTAGCCCGAGGTCGATCTCCTATCATCTAGGCAACTGGTCCAATCAGCATCACAGTAGCCTGTCACATTCATGTGACCATGACTACCAAATAATATGCCTTTTCCTGGACTATTCTTCAGATACCTCAGTATCCTGAAGACTGCCTCCATATGTCCAGTCCTAGGATCATGCATGTATCTACTTACCATACTGATAGCATAGGCAATGTCAGGTCTGGTATGGCATAAGTAGATAAGGCATCCAACAAGTCTCTGATACCTTTCTTTGTCCACTGGCTCCCATGATTGTGAATGCAACCTATGATTCTGATCAATAGGAGTAACTGCTGGACGACACCCTAACATACCAGTCTCAGCCAGTAAATCCAGGGCATACTTCCTCTGTGAGAGAACTATACCCTTCCTGGACCTGGCAATCTCCAGTCCAAGAAAATACCCCAACTGTCCAAGGTCCTTGACATCAAATTCTCTCACCAACCTTACCTTCAAGTGAGAGATTCTCTCCTCATCATCTCCAGTGATAATAATATCATCAACATACACAGCCAGAAGGGTAATCCGCTGTCCTGAATGTCTATAGAATACAGTGTGATCACCATTACTCTGCTTGTAGCCCATGGTAATGACTGCACGCCTGAATCTGTCGAACCATGCCCTTGGAGATTGCTTCAGCCCATACAAAGACTTGTCCAGCCTACACACCTTTCCCATCGTCTGTTGTGTGCTAAAGCCAGGTGGAACCTCCATGTATACCTCCTCCTGTAAGTCTCCATGCAAGAAGGCATTTTTCACATCCAACTGATGCAATTTCCATCCAAAATTCGCTGCACATGATACCAGTACTCTCACAGTACTCATCTTTGCCACTGGGGCAAATGTCTCATCATAATCAATCCCATAAGTCTGACTGTAGCCCTTGGCAACCAGCCTCGCTTTGTACCTGTCCACCTTCCCTTCTGGAGTTTGCTTTATTGTGAATACCCACTTGCAGCCCACAGCTTTCTTCCCTGCTGGAAGTGAGACAAGTCTCCATGTCTTGTTCTTCTCCCGTGCTTCAAGTTCTTCGAGCATTGCTTTCTTCCACTGGGGATGTTGCTTTGCCACTCGCCAATCACTTGGTATGGAGATAGACTGTAAGGATGCAATGATAGCCCTATATGCAAGTGTAAGAGAAGCATAGGAGACATGATTAGCAATATCGGTCTCATATCCATACCGTACAGGAGGCCTGCCGGCATTGATACGAGGCTCCCTACGAGATGCAAGTGGAAGATCTAAACTAGAGGAAGGCAAAGAAAGGTTACCATCCGTGATAAGAGAGGAAGGCAGTGAGGAAGTCGGGACTCGAGCAGGCGTGATAGACTGATCAATCTCGACATGTGGCTGTGGAGCTAGTGGTTCTTCAGTGGGGAAGATGGCTTCTTGTTGTTCTCCATCGCCATGACTATCCTTCTGTCTCCTGCTATATTTCCTGCCGTATAACCTGTCTTCCTCCTCTTCCACCAAGGTCCTTTCCTCCTCCCTGCTATCAGGACCAGTACCAGTAGGCCCGACAGGACACGGTATAAGTCCAACTACTACCCTCCTGTCATCAGTCTCCCCCTCTCGACCAACTCCTCCTGTGTTTGGAGAGGCACCAGTATCAAATACTGATGTAGAATCTGTCAGTCCTCCATAAAAAGGCTCAGTCTCCCTGAACGTCACATCCATACTCACAAACAGCCTTCTTTCTGAGGGACTCCAACACCTATAGCCTTTCTGATTTGAAGGATACCCAACAAATATGCATTTAATTGCCCGAGCATCCAGCTTCCCCACAGAAGGTCTATGATCCCTCACAAAGCATGTGCATCCAAACACTTTTGGTGGAACTACAAAAGTGTTCTTTCCCATAAGAATCTCACATGGAGACTTCATACCAAGGATCCGCGAAGGCATCCTGTTGATGAGATAGGTAGCTGTCATCACTGCTTCACTCCACAATATCTTAGGTACATTCATGGTGAGCATGAGTGACCTAGTTACCTCCAACAAGTGTCTATTTTTCCTTTCAGCGACTCCGTTCTGTTGAGGGGTGTTGGGACAAGTGGTTTGATGAGTTATCCCACTCTCAGATAGATAAGATGCAAACTCCTTGTTTACATACTCTGTCCCATTATCCGTTCTCAAGACACGGATCTTGGCCTCATACACATTTCTGACACTTCTATGGAAGTCCTGAAAACACTTCAACGCTTCGCCTTTGTTTTTCATCATATAAAGCCATGTCATCCGAGAATGACAATCTATGAAAGTGATAAACCACCTGAATCCACTTACTGAAGTCACTGGACAGGGCCCCCAAACATCTGAGTGAATAAGATGAAACCTCTCTACACTCCTCATCCCCACACTAGGATATGATGTCCTAGTGTGTTTCCCAAATTCACATGCATCACATTTCAAATTCATTTCATTCACTCTATTCAAAATATCGGGATACATTTTTCGCAAAATATCAAAAGGTAAGTGTCCCAACTGACAATGTAATAAAAGTACATCCCTTTCCTTTTCTCCACCAACGACAGCCAGTGCAGCATCCCCACTAGCTCTGTCAAGGTACTACAGTTCATCACGCCTGACGCCAGTCCCAAGCCTCCTCCCAGTCTTCCTTTCCTGCAACACACAATGAGTAGAGTCAAAAGTAATGCTACAGTCGAGATCATCAACAATAGAGCCAACAGATAAGAGGTTGACTGGAAATGATGGAACGTGAAGGACTGAAGAGAGGCGTATGGAGGGAGTGCACTGAATAGTGCCAATCCCTCTAATGGGTTGGGATGTGCCATCAGCTATCTGAACAGTTTCATGAATGGTATGTGGTTTATACGTGGAAAACTGTCTATATGCACCTGACACATGACTAGATGCACCTGAGTCAATAATCCACTCTATATGATCTCTACATGAAAGGGCTAATTGGTTACATGATCCTATGTGAGCGAAGTGGGTAAAGTTACCAAATGGCGAAGCAACATCCCTAGTCTGGTCTGCATGACTCTCTGAGCTCTCAGTAGTAGACCTGGACTGTCTCCACTGCTCTAGATCTGACGCCTCAGCTGGCGTAGCCTCAATCAGCACTGTCTCCTGTCGTCCATCAGCGGTAGCAAAGTTGGCCCGTGGGCCGCCGCGACCTCGTCCACGGCCTCCACGGCCCCAACGACCTCCTCCTCTGCCTCCTGTGCCACGTCCTCGTCAACTACCCTTCTGTGGGCAGTTAAAGCTCAGGTGCCCCTTCACCCCACAGGTGTAGCACTCTCGATCCTCGCTCACTGCTGCCACTGCCGATACAGCCAGTGCAGCCCGTGTGACCTGAGTACCCTCATCCTTCATAACTCTCAGTCTAGTCTCCTCCTGTGCCATTGCAGCTATGGCCTCCTCCAGAGATGGGATGGAGGATAGGTGACACATACTCGCCCTCCTGACCTCAAAGTCTCCATTCAGGTTCCTCAGAAAATGTGTCACACGCCTACGCTCCACCCACTTCCTGTGTATCGCAGCACTCCTAGGATCAGGTAGATCAATAGGGTCATAGTGGTCTAACTCTGACCACAGCCTTTTCAACTCCGCAGAGTAGGCTAGAATAGACATCTCCCCCTGCTTCAAGGTGTCGACCTTGCCCTGAACCTCCATCATGAACATCACATTCCCTGCTCCAGAATACATTTTCTCCACCATACTCCAGATCCCCGCAGCACTCTCTATGGCCTCCACCATCCCAGCAATGGGTGGGACCATCGATGTCATCAACCAAGCAGCCACCAGTGAGTTGGTGGTGCTCCAGACTTTCCATTCATCCCCATCCTTATCCACCGGTTCCTTACATGAACCCAGAACGACGCCTTCTAACCCCTTCGACTTCAGGATGAGAAGCACCCTCCTGGACCAACTGAGGTAATTCGTCGTCCCTTCCAATTTCACATCATTGGGCATCAACTCCAGCTTCTGCACGGGTCGTGAAGGCGTCGATCCACTCGAGGATCCCAACTCCTTCGAAGCAAGCAGCTTCGTTATCTCTCCAATAAAGGCCTTCATGTCAGCTGAGGTAAGATTGTCCCCCATCTCTTCAGATCCGCAGATCTCTCCACTCTCCCTCCTTAGATCCGCAGATCTACTTCTCTTCTTCCTCTTCTAGGGCATACCCTAACCGTAAATCTATGGAGTCCTTTTCATGACTCTACCATAGATCTAGGGTTAGGGTTTTTGGGGTTTTTGGGGTTTTTGGGGCTAGTTAGGGTTTTGTGGTGGCTAGAAGAGGCCTTGGAAGAGAGGGGATCATACGGCGTGGAGCGGCGGCAGCGGCGCAGGTGGCGGCGGCGGCGGCGGCCCGCGCAAGCGGCGGCCCGCGCGGGCGAGGATGGCACAGGCGGGGGATGCGGGTGGCTTCGCTGGTGGAGATGCGGGTGCGGGTGGCTGGCGCAGGCGGTGGGGGCGCGGGTGGAGGCGCGGGTTAGGGTTTTGGTTTTGTTTAGGGCTCTGATACCATGTAGTCTTTTGGGAAAATAGTGATTGCCCTCAAATGAGGGCTAACCTTCATATTTATATCATCCCTAGTCTTTTCTTTACACACACACCCAATAACACTCTTTACACACACAATATTGATACATGTGTTCAGATCTCATATGAGGGAAGCATGAGCTTTTTGTTAGCCTTGATTTGATCTGCTTTCAGCTTCACTGAAACTTCAAGAAGCTTGAACCTGGATTTTTTATGCGTTTGTTTATCTCAAGAATAATAAGCATCTACTTGGAGTTTGAAAGGGCAACCTTTTATTTATTCTTTTAACATCTTCAAACAAGAAACATAAACCTTAAACGAACAATCCCACAGAAGTTTGTAGTTATTTGTACATGGTCAAGTCTCGTTTGACTCTCAGTATTTTCCAGTTGTGAGCTGCTGATTCGGATGTCATTCTGATTTTAATTGTTTTATACCATCAGATGTTGATTGCAAAGGGAGAGTACGACGAGTCCGGCCCCTCGATCGTCCACAGGAAGTGCTTCTAAGTCGCAAGCTCCGGTGTTCTCTAGGCCTTCCCCTCCCCCATATATTAATCGTTTAGGGGCTCACATTAAAATGCTGTTTGTTTTCAATTAAGTTCTTGTTAATATATTTGTACAAGGAATATTTGAATCTGTTTCTGCTTGAATGCAACCGACTTTTTCATATTGGTTGTTTTCGTCATCTTGTTGATGCCGTCAGAAGTAGAATTACCCCTTTTATTAGTGAGAATGCACAAGATGCAATGGTTATTTGTTGTTTTGATTTTCTATTTTTTTTATAAAAAAAACGAAATATTAGACATGTTCAGGCCGTGGCTAATGCGCATTAGCCACGTCCGTCCAAACATTAAAAAGTGCTATTCAAGGTATAAATCAAAATTTCTCGAGTAATCTTGAATAACGCTTCCAAAAGCGCTAAGATAGTAAAGCGCTATCTTAGTAAACCACTTAGATAGCGCTTAAAAAGCGCTATCCAAGTTACCATAGCGGTAGCTTGGATAGCGCTTTTATAAGCGCTATCTTAGTAAACCACTACGATAGCGCTTATAAAAACGCTATCCAAGCTACCATAGCGGTCGCTTGGATAGCGCTTAAAAGCGCTATCCAAGTGTAAAAAAAAAGCACTATGCAAGCGTTTTTTTGTAGTAGTGGTAGGATAATTATTATAGCTAAATTAAGCTCCAAATTCACTAATTGTGGCTCAGGAATTCCATGAGAGGATGAACTGGGATCCATGGGGTGCTGGTGAAACATTTGTCGCCCCTGTGATTGGCCTCTCAGGCCCTTTATTGGTGGGTCGAGCCATTGTCAGTATGACTGAAGACGTGGCTGTCGACTCGGTTCCCACAAACAGTACCAAATGTTTACGGGTGTTTTCTCACCACTAATGTAGTCAGATGAAGGGACGGTTGCAGAAGCTAACGTAGGATGACATATACAGCTGACTGGACGCTGGGCGAACAAACTCTGGGACGGATAGACCCTGGTCAAGGCTGTTGGAGTCAAATCCGAACTGTCGATGGACTACCTTTAGCTTCCTACATCATGAGAAGCTCGTTAGGGAGGGTTGGATCTGGGGTCTGACCTAATCCCATCCGATGCTTAAGTCAGATAATGACTCAAGGAGTCAAGATGTAACTATGCCGATCTGTTGGGAGATCCATTAATAGTTATCGCGCCGAGCTGTAGAGGCAATGTTAAGTTTATGTGGAGTAGATTCTGATGTAAGGAAGTCTGGTTGTCAGCGAATGTCTGTGAGAATCTTCCCAAAAAGTCTTTTCTCTCGTTGTCCGAGGGACTATTTGTAGGCGATGGCTCTTGAGAGACGTTAGAGGGTAACAGCCAAGCTTTTATGGTCTTTTGTTCCTTTTGGCCTGAGCTGTCTGTATTGATGACGCACTAACGGTCAGTCATTGAATGCATGGAATGTGAGCCGATGCATTAATTGAAGGAGCCTAACGGTCAATCGAGCTATTGCTTTGAATGACGAGATGATTGGTCACACGTGAGGGTCTATGAGCTGCTGGGCCGAAGCTGCGGGCTTTGTGGGCTTGTTCGCCCAAACCAATAACTAAGTTACAATCGGACAGCCCTGTGCTGTATCAAAATCTAGTTTGCCTTTCTTATTCCATTGTTTACTGACTTTTCAATGGAAGAAAATCATCATACACAGATTGTGTAAGTAAGGGCTCATTTACATAGCCCCTTCCGTCAAGATGACAGTAAATAGTTAATATAACTGCAAATTAACTTCATAAAATTCTACAAATTATTTCATACATTATACCTGTAAATGTTAGGCCACAATGAATAAACTAGGAAAAGGGTTGGCGTTCTTTTTCACCTAGTGTTAGGCATTTGTGACTGTTCTGTTTGACAATTGGAAACTTCGATTTGTTAGCCCTAACATGATATGGGCCGGCATTACCAATTTAGGCCCATGAACGTGATGAAGAAGATTTGGGCTTAATCAACAGCGTTTAAATTAGCCCATGGAAACTTTGCCCAGCCCAAAGTAACAATTGCATTCTCATTTCACAGCCGACTCATTCCAAAACTGCGATGTCGTTAAGATGAGCACATTCGGCTGTCATCCCCTACCTAGTTCTTCTGCTTGCCCAAACAACTTATAAACCTCTCTCATCACCAAATCTCAGGAAAAAAATTCTACATTTAGTCCTTCTATATATTATCTTCACTCTCGTTTCATTTGTTTTCTTTCTTCCCTTTGTTTTTCAATTGTTCTTGTTTTATCCGTATTTAGCAGAGCATTTAATTACTATGGGGGTCGAAGAGTACTAAACTTGGTTTCTAATACTGTATAATACAGTACATAGATGAATGAAGTTCATCTAGTTTCATTCCCTCCATTTGTCAGGAGAATTAGCACAAACTCTTTTAGTCCTGAATCTCCTGATTAATTTTTTTTTCCATTTACATATTAAGGAATACTTTCATACTTGATTAATCTTTATATTTGGGCATTGTCTTATCAGCCCTCACACTTCCTGATCTTAAGAGTTGTAGGATTCTACAAGGCAGGGTTGAGTCAATGGTTGCATGGATTTCAAGAACAATTGGGGCCATGTATTTTTGGTACGAAACGTAGCAGTTCATCCTACTGATAGCCGCATATTTTGGCACCCGTCTAAAGGAAGGAGCATATCTTATCCTTTACAGAGTCCTGTGGCAGTGAAAAGTTTTTCCTTTCAAAATTGGTATATGTTGTGATCTTGTTTATTTTTTAAGGATCCTGACTCACGCTCTCTATCTCCAACCCTCATCTGCTCATCCTCGTTTGGGTGGTGCTGTTTGAAACTCACACGGCAACCAGCCACGTCACTCTCAGGCCACTCCATCACAAAAGATGATAAGCTCAATCAACACCGTTATAAGAGCCCATCATGCTCCTTGGCCCCCCGCACAATGTCGACCGCCGCGGTTCAGGGCTGCTCCTGCTTTGCCTCCTCCTTCGCCCGCTCGGCCTCAAAGCCAAACAGAGCAGCTACAGTCATCTCCTCTCTCGCTCCTCCCTCCCCTAAGATTAACCCCTCGTCCGCCCCTCGCCTCATTAGGAACTCCCCAGTCTTTGCTGCCCCTTCCACTCTCACAACAGCCGTAGCCGTGGTAAGTACATGCATGCATGCATGCATACATATATATCTCTGTATCCTATGCTACGATGTGCTGCGGTGTTCTCATATCTAACACCAGTCTGCTCTGAAATCTGTACCATGTAATTTCATTGAGATATGAGACATATAGTGATGAATCCGTCCTTTCAACTGCTCCTAAAGCCAAGTACAAATGCCAGCTTTTTTGAGAAAACAAATCGGCGAATTTTTAAATTTTTTTTAAAAGGATTCGTGGTCGGCGGCTTAGCCGCAAGCTTGCTGACCTCACGTTGAGCGCCACGCGTCGTCATTAGGAGGATAGTTCTGGACCTGTCGTTGAATCGGTAACGCCACAAATTGTGGGCCCCGCAAGTCAGTGGGCACACCGGCCTGGCAATCTGTGAGCGGGTCCCGCGAGCAACTGAAACCCACTGGCCTTTTCCCGTTCCCGCGCGCAATTGACGCGCTTATATGGAGGAGCGGGTCCCGCATGTAAGTGAGCCGGTGTTGGAGGAGTGGGCCCCACCACTCTCCGCCCAGTCTTATCTGGAAAATTGCCTTAAATAATTAATATTTGTGGGTTCACCGTCAGCTTACAATAATCCGGCGGATTATTTGAAGCGGGCGTTTTAGATGCCTATAAAAACACTTGCCATCGTCTTCTCAAAGTTGGTCGGCTCATCTCTCATCCAAAGCAACATCCATCCTCTCTCGCTCTCTAAAAATAATTTGAAGTGATCTCGGTCTAAAACTCAAAAGGTTCGCTTTCTCTCTCAATTTGTCCCCTCCTTTTTCCTGATCATCTGAGATCTGAAACTTAAATCTTACATTGATCCAATTGCTTGATCAGAGTTTGCGGACTCTGGGATGATCTTAATTTAGTTCCGATTCCATAAATTAAGATCGAATTGGGGATTGTAATAACTTTAAATTATGGATCAAAATGAATTAATTACGTGATTTTTGTGATTTTGTTTTCCGCAGGAAATGGAGCCTGTTGAGAGGATGAAGTCCGGATTCGAGCACTTCAAGAAGGAAGTATACGAGTGAGATCTCGATTTGGAATTAATTTGTTTTTTAAAAAATACTATGATTACAGTCCATATGGACGCAATACTGAATTAACTGCTTAATTTTAGTTGGACTAATTTGCCCCCTGGCCGCATTACAGGAAGAAGCCCGAGCTTTTCTCCGAGCTCGCCAAGGGACAGAGCCCCAAGGTAAGGGACGTGTTCATCAGCAATTACGATGAACTACGATGGTGTTTTAGTCATTTTCGAGGATGGAAGATTCAATTAAGTTCTGAATCGTCACCAAATCGCGTGCCAAAAGTAAAATATTGGGTTAGAAAGCATATAATATAAAGCGAAGGCCAGATTAGGGCTAATTTTTTATTTGGAAAGTCAACTTATTTCTTGTCAGAAATGGCAACTTTGAAGTCGATTTCTATATTGTTATTCTTGTTGCTTTTTGAACATTCTGATAGTACAGTTCCACACGGAAGAAGGAAACCTTTTTATTTTCTTTACCGTTTAATTCCACGTCGTCAGTACTAAATTGGATGATGAAAGTTTGGAAATCATCTGTTAACTTCCAGATGCAAAAGAGGCGGTGGTGCCTGCAAATCGATCTGGAAAGTTCTACTGATCATTAATTACATGGCCAATAATTAAGAGCAACTCCAATCCAAATCTCTAAAAACCTCTCTTCAAAATGGAATATCTCTAAAAGATGCCATTTTGGAGGATATGCAACTCCAACCCACCATCTTCAAATCATATTTTCTCTTTGTTTAAGTTTTACTAATGAAAAATATTCATCATTAAATTGGGTTAATCTAATACATTATTTCTTTGTGAAAGAAAATTATAAATAATATAAAATTATTATTATCGAAATATATCCAATATCCAAAAGAAAATTATTATTATCTAAAAGAAAATTATTTTAAATTTGCTCGAAAAATATCCAATATTGGTCTCATTTTGTAGGTATAATTGAAATATTTCCAACTATACTAAAATTATTAAATTTGGTCATGTGATTTGTAAAATACATTAGTTATAAATAATCATAAGTATTTTAATTAAGGGCTAAGTTGTCATTAATGAGAAGTTTAGAGATTTGAAGGGGTGAATAGTGCCCCTCCAAATATGGAGATGCACTATTGCAAATCTCTATCCCGATCTCTATTTTGGAGATGGGTTGAAGCAACTTCAATCTCTATTTTGGAGTTATAGAGAAGGGTTGGAGTTGCTCTAAGTTGTCTTATTATTTTTCACTGTGCAACTAATTCATTGTTATTAATCATTCAATCATTTTAACTAAAAAAATCTGCAGTTTATGGTGTTCGCATGTTCCGACTCCCGCGTGTGCCCGTCGGTGGTGCTGAACTTCGGGCCAGGGGAGGCGTTCACGATGCGCAACATTGCCGCCATGGTCCCCCCTTACGACAAGGTCGGTTGCATAATTTTCCAGTGCACCCACCAATCCAGCCACTGCTAATAAAGGGCTAGTGTGGCCCACGGTCACTCTGGTGCTTATTTTTTTTTTTGGTTTTTGGGTGCAGACCAAGTACTCAGGTGCGGGGGCGGCCGTAGAATATGCGGTCCTTCATCTCAAGGTCCGTTAGTTGGGTCTCGCCTTTTTCCTTCTTTCTTCTTGTTTTTTGGGGTCTCCATAAATGTTTGGTAGCTGTGTCTTTTGGTTGGTGGGGGCCGAAAGCGGACTTTTAATTTGTTTGTTCAGTACATCGTTTGCTTTGCTTATCACGTTATTAATCAGCTGCCCATTTTTTTTAAAACGTTGTATATATGTAAAATATCTTTTGTACACAGTAACGCAATGCGTTCTCCATCACAGAAAATATAGGTGACAAAGAATACAGCACCGTTTTCCCTACTATATGGAAAAAATTATATTTGTACGCGGGAGATTTCATATGATTGCTGCTATTCCATCATTTCTGTTGATTTATTTTCATGTTTGGATTGTAGCCTAAGGATATATAGAATTATTCTCTATTTTTTCATTTCTTTCTCTAACAAAGAGTGAGAATGATGATAATAGGTGGAGAATATTGTGGTGATTGGACACAGCGCATGCGGTGGGATCAAAGGGCTCATGTCCTTCAAGGGCGATGGATCCAGCGGAACGTAAGGATCGCTTCCCATCTCTCATCTCTTTTAATATAAATACATACTAGTGTAAGTGGGTTTGGCCTGAAATGACGCAATAAACCGAAACTTGTCGTCTCTTTGTATTCTCTGATATCTCTGAATCCCTCAACTAGTAGCCCTCACACACACAGAAATAAAAAAAAGAATCATGTCATATTATTTTAGCAAAATAAGCTTGTAATAGGGAGTGGGTCCACACTTATTTTCCTCTGATATTTTTGCGAAATGAAGTTTCTTGTTTTTTATCCATTTATTTACTTAGCTCTGTTGTCCGCATCACATCTAGCTGGCTTGCCCTGAATATGATGATCAAGTTGATCATTAAGCTAGTAGAAAGGAATGTTCAGCAGAACTCTTGAACGTATAACCTTCTTTTAGAAAAGAAACGTTTGAAGTGATAAACAAATGCACGTATATACAATAGCTTCAAGTTGGCGTTTCCAAAGCTGATAGGGGCAGGTGAATCTCGTGGACCACCCCAATTCGTGGACAAATGCTCCCCAAATTTTTCAGGATCCAATAAGAATTTCATTGGTAAGATAATTATGTATTAGAATAATCCATACCAATCAATGATTGCTTTAAGGGGGCCCCCATTCTCTTTGTTTGCTAATTTATTTTATCAAAAAAGATTGCTTAAAATGGAAGCTAAGCCATATGGGAGTTCATTCTGATGGGAAAACCCACGTCTTTGGCCACGGAGCCATCATCGCAGGTCTTGTCAAACAGTGAATAACTTTTCTATTAGGGCGGAAGAATATTGGGGTATTTGTTCACATTTTGCTCTCATCATGGCATCTTTTATCTTTCTTCCATTTGTTTAATTCTTCACCTTGTGTGATTGGGGGAACCCAGCAGTGTACTTGCATTGGTCCCCTACGATCTTGGTTGGCCATCTGATTCTAATTGTACGGTCGTGAAGGGCTTTTGGGGGCAATTATCAGTGATTACCCACCATCTACACTTGTCGTTAGGTCGCTCGTTGTATGTATGGAGTAATTAGATTAAACATTCTCGTAATGTCGGCTCATCTAGTTTAAGTTTATATGTTACCATTTTCTAGTTTAACATATCATGATTGACGGTTCTGTTAGAAATTCTGTTAGTACATGTGATATTCAACTAGGATAAAGAAAGTACATGAGTCTTTAATATACAGTTTAGCATGTGTATTTTAATTCAACCGTCCACATGTGATTTAAACTAGATATGCTATTAGTGCTTGAATATTTAAACTACTTAACCTTTATTTTTTATACTAAACTATCTGGCCTTTAGTACATTCCGACTTTAATTGGATATTTACAGTAAGTGTAATCGTTCTGGTTCATGTGACGTTTTGTAAGGGATTAACATGGGCTAAAATTTAATTAGTTTTTAAAGGATAGTTTTCATAGAATTACATTTATTTTTCAAAGTTTTCCTACAATATTATCATCAATGCCTTAAATCATAGAATACTCCTTGAATCAGAATATGATCATCTACTTCATTTTCCCCAATTTGTCCATCTAACGCCGGTTAACGGAAATATATAGTTTTGTAAAAGATAAAAGGTGGTATTCGGAAAAACTGTGAAAGATAAATATATTTATGTGAAATTTTAACTACCATTTCACCTTTGTCATTAACTATGTTAGAGTAGCAAACTAGGAGAAATGGAATATAAAATTTTAAGAAGTTGATGGCATATTATGGATAAACCATAAAACATAAAGATAGTTTGGCTTTTTTTTTTAATGTGCCAACCGATCAGAACTTGGGATTAGCCCATTACATGTTTGAAAATCATTACTCTATTAATATATTACTTTGTTTTTATAACTTTCTTATAATCATCCATTACAAAATTGACATTTAGTTCTAAGATGAAATTTTTATTATTTAATCATGTTTATTTTTATTGGCAGTGATTTCATCGAGGACTGGGTGAAGGTCTGCACACCAGCGAAGGAGAAGGTGCTACAGTCGCACTCCGACTTGCCGTTTGAGGAGCAGTGCACCAAATGCGAAAAGGTAGCAAAATTACCCACCCTTTTTGAAGGTTATGCTATGGTCTACCATAAAACTATAGATATCAGCAATAAAGATGGTTGCTACCCAAAATTAAGGAAGCCTTAGGGAATGTTCTCGTCTCCTCCGAAATCG
This sequence comes from Scilla litardierei, assembly GCA_030789695.1. Taxonomy (NCBI): domain Eukaryota; kingdom Viridiplantae; phylum Streptophyta; class Magnoliopsida; order Asparagales; family Asparagaceae; genus Scilla; species Scilla litardierei. The sequence goes on along the minus strand of CM061142.1, from coordinate 687,542,311 downwards.
ATCGATTTGGTCTCTTGGTTGCAGGAAGCAGTGAATATATCGATCGAGAACTTGAAAACATATCCATTCGTGAAGGAAGGATTGGAGAAGAAGACCCTCGCTCTCCATGGAGGATACTATGATTTCATTAAGGGCGAGTTCGAGACATGGTAGGTCTGAAAGCCATGGCAAAAACCGAACAAAGAGCTTCGAGGGTTGAGCAGTACAGTATGCTAGCTTGTCTTCCTATGATGAATAACATATAGCTTGATCCTCTCCTATTGTCGGATCGGGTGTAATAATAACTATTTATCGTATGAAATCATTTACTTTTCAGTTCGTTGAACGAAAATTTGCATCTTCAATATGTATTGTTGTTGTCTCTCAATCTCATACAATATATCATGAACTCATTAGTCCTCGATCGGATGAGTCCTATCGCCAACTAAGAACTCGTGAACCACACCATTGGTCTCAATTGAAGACGACCTATAAAGTTCTCGATCATAAAGCTGTTTCTGATATGATGGTTGTTTCGGGTTGTTTTCTCACTCCTGATTGGTAGTACATAGGTTCGAGTGTCGTCACGGTCTTTGAGAGATGGGGATGGCTTTCGGTGTCGGTCGGCTGAGTGTTCGCTTGAGCGGGAAGGCACGGATCCAAGCGACAATGCACCGAAGGGTAGCCTAGGCGGATTGACAGCCTCCGGGATCGGTCGATCGAACGGGCTCTAGCACGAGGGCGTTTGGATCTGAGCGATGGTACACCGAAGGGAAGCTTTGGCGAGTTGATGTCTCTTTGGATCTGCAAAACGAAGAACTCGTCAAGGGTGTCGGACCTTAGTTCTGACCAAATCCCATCCGATGCCTCAAGAAGTGCTTCGGTGGAACCGAGCTTGGTTCACGGAGAGACCACGCACGAGTTCTCAGGCCGAGCTATATGGAGGAGAAATATGACGTAGAAGAAGGTCTGAGAGGATTTGGTATACCTGGATGTCAAGTCTCCAGAATTCGGTCATTTGCGATCTGTTCTTCGCGTCTCTTATAGGAGTCCCGTATGTCAACGACTTCATGGCGTTTATCATTCCTCCCCTCATGCCCGCCGCACTGATGGTACCTTGAATGCCGATCAAGGCGAACGTAATTGTGGCTTCAATGGTGATCAAAACAGGGGCAATCTGGGGAGTGGTTTCCCCCTTCGAGCGGGGTCAACCGCCTATCGGATTGCGGTCTCAGGCTGCTGCACCCCGACCCGCTCATGGGCCCCTTTGGGCCAGAGCCCGACGCGGTTTTTGGGCCTAGTGGTCTTCCTGCCTATCTCCGGCCCATTTGGGGGTTGTATCAATTGCCCCCATCGCTCGGGCTATTCAGCTTGTGGCGGTTCGATTCGAGGGATGCGATACGGGTGGATTTGACTGGTGCGTCAGACGAGACGGCGCATTAAATGAAAGTCATCATGGCGTAGGGCACCGAGAATTCTCCCGCCCATTGGGTGCGGCATTCAGAGAGTCGTTTCCTCCGGGATGTCCACACGTGCCCCATCTTGGACGGTCCAGATTTGGAATCGCCCCCATATAAAACGGCAGGGTTTAGAGGGGTTCACTCTTCGCACTTCTCGATTCAGTTTTTGTTTCTTCCCGACTTTGGAGAGCTCCCATGTCCATCCCATCTTCGGCGCCCCCTTCCGAATTCTCGCGAGGTAATTGCCTTCTTTGTCTTCGTCTTTTTTCTGGTTGATGGAGAGGGCGTTGATGATTGAGAATCCCCCTGAGACCGATGACCCGATCGCGGCCACCGGAGCTCCTCTGTGTCTTAATTCCAAAGTGGCCACTGCAAAGGGTAAGGGTTTGCTTTTTGACGACTTGATCCGGTGAAGTGGTCCTTTTGGAGCTGAGGGGTCCTGCATTCCTACGGCAGTTATCGATGCGGTTTCTTCCGTTCCATACTACATAGCCGAGAGGATCATGGAGGAGTGTCTCTTTCATCCGTATGGGTCCGAGTCCCATTTCTTGACGAAAGGGTCTGCTTTCCTGGGGACCGCAAGGTCGGGGTGTATACCGAGATGTTTTGTCTAGGGCTTCGTTTCCCTCTTTACCCCGTCCTTGTCCAGGTCTTGACTCTCTACATGTATCCATGTGCTAGCCGACCCCATATTCGATCCCTTCATTGGTCGGCTTCATTGCGATCTGTCAGTTGCACGGGTTGTCGCCGATCTTGCCGCTCTTCTTCTATTTCCATCGGGTCCGGTCTATCTCCTCAGGCACATGGCTTCATATTGCCGCTAGGAGAGGCATGTAATTCTTGTTGGGTTTGCCATGTTGGGTCGGCAACTGGAGGAACGACTACGTCTTCGTCACATTTCCTGGGGATGCCGAGATTCTTACTTGTTGGGAAAGTTCGGGCGCTAAAGATGTGGTTTGACTCTTTCTGAGGCCGACCGAGCATCGGTTAATTTTTTGATGGCCTTGCCTAGAGAGGAGAGATCGGTATGGGCCTTGTTGGACAGTCTCCTCCTTAAGAACGCCATGTGGTCCCCTGGTAAAGCCGATCTTTAGATTTCGTTCTTCTCCTTAGCTTATCCCGATTCTCCTTTCTTCTGCAGGAATGACGTGTCAGGAGTTCAAGCATCCCTACGACATGCACCAACCCATTCGACGGGGCTTCCAAGGCTCTCGAGGGAATCCCTCTGGCCAGGTGCCACGCTGTCTGGAGGAGGAGATGGAACGGGCAGGCGAGGGGCTGGGCGGGACATTGAGGCCGGCAGAAGCCCACCCGATCGCAACTTCGGTAACTGAGAATCCTCCCCCGGTTGCAGGAGGTTTGCTCACCATTTCTGACGACCCGGCTCTTGTAGTGGAGGGCTCGACCGACTCCGAGGGATGGCCCTTCTGAGCTGGTCGGGGGCCACAGGAAGAAGAGAGGGTACTCTCCCTCGGGTTTCGAAACACCCGAGAAGAAGGTGAGGGAGGGAGGTGTCGATGTGCTGGCCCCAGACCCGTTGCCCATTCTTGGGGAGAGCTCTCAGGCTCTGGGGGAGGTTTCCTGACCCAGCCAAGCTGAACGAACTCCCGTCGACCCAGCTCTGATATTGTTGGTTCTCAAGCCTGTCCCTGAGACACTGTCTGGTGAGTCGGTCTTTGCGGACCAAGGTGTAGCCATTCATCTGGCCTAGAACTCCACTCTTCCGAGGGATTGCTCCCTCCTAGAAAAAGTTGGTCCCGTGGACCTAGCGGATTGCATGGTATAGGCGAGCCAGCAGGTTGTTCCTTTTCCCTCCTTTTTTGTTGTTCAGTAATTCCAAGCATTCTCAACCCTTTTTCTTTGCAGATGTCTTCGATGTCGGTTGAGATCCGATGACGCTTAGCATAGATGGCCTAGATTATGATGACCTTCGAGCTAGAGTGTCAGAGGGCAGAGTCGGTTAAGAAAGCGATCGAGGGGGCTCGTACGGAGCTGCGGTCTGCGCTTCTTTAGGCCGTCGAATTGTCGTCGGGGGTGGGGAGGCTGAAAGAAGCGTTGACGGCTGCCGATGTTTCTCGAGCAGCGGTAGTGAAGTTTGCGGAGGAGGATTTATCCCTCGTCCGGGAGGTTCATAGGAAGGAAAGGGATGAGCTTTGGTCCGAGATTGCTTCTTTGTGGCAAGCAGGCCTCGAGCGTCTTGTCACTGTAGTTGTAAGGTGCTACGAGGAGATCCTGGCCCCGCAGATCGCGAACTCCTTCTTGGAGGGTTTTCAGGCATACGAGGAGAGGGTTTGGCGAATACTTCCTCGTTTCTCGGCCTATCCTGACCAGCCCGTCAGGACGGGGGATATGGGAGGTGCCGAATGTAACGACTGCTTTTTATGTATCTGGATTTATTATAATATAATGTATGTTTTGGTGGATTTTTCTCATCATGTGTGGTTTTCGTCTCCGTAGCTTTCATTTTCGATCGATTCGTCGTATTTTCTCGTTTCTTCCTTAGGATCGTCGATTTCGAAGTGTGTCATTCGTGACGGGCTTCATAACGGTCGTATCTAACTATTAGATCAAGCCTAGGAGTCTTAGAAATCGATCCCGGGGCCCCGCGCTCCGTATCGGTACTTTTGGTGCTTATTAGCCGGTATAAGAAGGGGCACCGACCGACTAGATGACGATCCAGTCGGTCGGCAATCCTTCTTGGACCGACTAGTTAACTTTCTAAATTTCTCAAGAGTTACTGTTTATCGTTAGTCGGTCTAAGAACGTTGGTTGACCGACTAGGTTGCAAACTAGTCGGTCGGCAATGCTTCTTTAACCGACTAACTCATCATCTTAATTTTAGTTGAGTTACTGTTTACTCTTAGTCGGTCTAAGAACGTTCATCGACCGACTAGATGCTGAACTAGTCGGTCAGTATTTGTTCATGGACCGACTAACTCTAAATCCTATTTTTCGTTCAGGAGTTACTGTTTGCACTTAGTCGGTCTGCGTTGGTCGACCGACCGACTAGTTGCCAAACTAGTCGGTCAGTGGTTGCTCTTTGACCGACTAACCAGTGTTAAAACCCTAATTTCTGGGCAGCCGCCAGCCCAACCTATTTAAACCCAACCCAAACGTTTTCTTCTTCCTCAACACGACCCAAAACCCTAAAATTTTCCCCCTTGAGCCACCATCTTCCTCCAAGCTTCATTCCTTCATTCCAAGCCCTAGAATCATCATCCAAACCATCCATACACTCTATCTACCTCTCATCTTCCCCAAAATCTCATCAAATCCATCAAAATCCCCAAATCCCCCAAAACCCTAGTTTTCCCCAAACTTCTCCAATCTTCTCCAGATCTGAACCTAGGGTTCCCCGGAGTGTTTCTTCCGCCTCCTCTCGGTAAGAAATCGATCTACCGTTGTTTTCATAACCTATTTATATTTTTATGAAACCCTAATAAAATTTTATGTTGTTTGTTGTATGTTTCCCCATAACAGCGATTTCCCCGTAGATTGGCATCCGTGTGACGAAGTGGTCGTCATCCCCGGTGCTAGGCAAGTGAAACTTGCCACTTAGGGTTTAGGCCATGTTTTAGGCCATTTGCTAGTTGTAGGCGTAAAAGAGGCTAGGCGACGAAATGATACTCGCCTAGGCGCAAATTGGGGAACTAGCTTGACAACGAAGCTAGTTCCGACATTTAGCATGTTGCACAATTTCCATGTCATGTTTACTTTCCATTAACGGTACACGAATTAAATGTCATGTCATTGCATTCTTTTGGTGATCCCGTGATTGCGTAGCATCGCTACACTACTTGTGTTCCTGGCTCGTGACCAGAAGCGAGCATAATGAGTTGCTAACCCCAACGCTCGATATATTGAATTGTGAACTAAGAAACAAGCTCCCGTGCGGGGCAACCCTGGATCACTTGCTGGGCTCATGTGCAGGGACCCTGGCTTGTTTACGTGTGGGATGGGGTAAGGGTTAAGCGGCCATTCAACTGGGGGTCTGTTTGATCAACAACTGCAGTTGTAAGGCGTAAACTCTTTGGGGTGGGGTAGTGTTTAGTGCCGATCGGTCTGAATGTTGTACCATTCAGCGAAGGGCGTAAACATCTACAAAACAACGTGAAATGTGAATAGTGTTTAGTGCCGATCGGTCTGAATGTTGTACCATTCAGCGAAGGGCGTAAACATCTACAAAACAACGTGAAATGTGAATTGGGTTTAGTGCCGATCGGTCTGAATGTTGTACCATTCAGCGAAGGGCGTAAACACCTACAACGATGTGAATTGATTGAGATTGATAGTAGCGTGGCTACTCTTGTCTTGTCTTGTCTTGTCCCGATAAATTGTTCCCTTGTACAAAATTGTCTTGCCATGTCTTAAATTATGCACTCATGTTATAACTGCCATGTCATGCATACTATAACTGCTAGGTTGCTAGTTGCCTTACTTTCAGTTTCCTTGCCCAAGTCTTTTAGACTTGCTGACATGTGCCCCTTTACTCTTTTGGGTGACACATGTTAGATCCTGAGCCTGAGTACCTTGTTGAGGACGAGGTGTTTGCTGACGCCGAGCCCGAGCTTGTGTTTGACGGGGAGTACGTGGACACTGGGGACCAGTCCTAGTGTCTTCGTTGTGTTTTACTTTTGTTAGATAGTTGTTTTGTTATCGGTGCGTAGCACCCATACCTTGTTATGTCGTTGCTTTTGTTGGCCTTGTTCTGGGCCTTTAGACTCTTTCTTTTAGCCTGGTGGCTTTTCTGGATGTTGAACTTATTTTCTTGTTGGACAATGTATGAGATGTGAGATTTTATTTCAGTCTCTCCTTGTGTTATTATTGTTATTCTGTTGTGGTTACAGGAACCTGCTTATGTATTATTGACGCTTATCGGGTTTGGGGCTTCATAGCTCCACTCCCGTGCGGACCTTTTCACGTCTCGCCTCCATTTTAGGGAAGCGGGTCGTGACAGGTTTTGTTGGTGGCCCATGCAGGTCCTTCTGTAACTGCGATTTTTGGAATAGCGATAATAATATTAGAATGTCCAATAAACTAAGTTCGACGTCCGAGTCATAAGCTATGAGTCTAATCTGATTCGTTTTCTATGTCACTAGATGGCAGGAAGACGTTTCACCCGTGGTGGGGGTAGTGGTGCGACCTCTCATGATGAGGAGCCTGAGCGGGAACCCACCAGCGGTGAGATGATGCGGATGATGCTCCAGATGATGCAAGTGCAGCAGGGCGTGCTTCTGCAAGTCCAGAATGCTCCACTTGCTCGAGCTGCCCGGGCTCTTCCGGATGCCCCTCGCTCTGAGCCAGGAGCGAAGCAATTTCGGGAGCTGGGTCCCGCATATTTTGATGGGTCTGAGGGTCCTCTGGCTGCCGATGAGTGGATTCAGAACATTGAGGACAATCTGAAGATGGCCAAGATCACCCCGGCTGGATGGGTTGATTTGGCGAAGAGGCAACTCAAGGATAATGCTCGGAATTGGTGGGATGCGGAAGAGAAGATGTTGGTGGAGCCGATAGCTTGGGCTACCTTCAAGGCTAGATTTGAGGGTGAGTTCTTCCCGAAGGCTGCCAGGGAAGAGATGCTACAGCGTTTTATTGATTTGAAGCAAGGGAACTCGTCGGTGGACCTATATCACCAAGAGTTTATGAGGCTGAGTCGGTTTGCACCAAAGATGGTGCAGGACGCTGAGGAGAAGGCTCAGAGGTTCCTGCAGGGGCTTGCTTCGGAGCTCCAGAGTTTTGTGACCTCTTCTGACCGGGAGTCTTATCAGAAGGTTCTGGTCGCTGCCAAGAGGCAGGAGCTGCTCGTGAACCAGAGGAGGGGGTCTGTTGTTGGTGCTGGGAAGAGGCCTGTGGAACAGGCGAGAGCTGTGGTTAGACCTGGATTCAGGCCCAATCAGTCTGCTCAGTTTAAGAGGCCAGGAGGGCCTATTCTGAAGACTTGCCATTTCTGCGGCAAGCCTGGCCATATCAAGGATCAGTGTCGGAAGTTTTTGGACCAGTGTCTGGTTTGTGGTGATGCTTCCCATGTCACGAAGGATTGTCGGCATGCGGGTCCGCTGCGGAGGGCTCCTGTTGCAGCTCAGCCGTTGCAGCAGCGAGCGTCTGTTCCTGCTGGTCGTGGAGCAGCTCTTGTTCTGCAGGGACATGCTTTTCGGCAGGCTGTTCCGCCGAGGAGGCAGGCTTTTCTGATGACCGCTGCGGAGAGCGAGGCTGTGGATGAGGTTATCGCAGGTAATCCTCAATCTCGCTGTCACTTTCCTAGCTGGTTTTGATTGTTAGATTATGTTGTTTGCTTGAACATGGTTGTTTGCTAGACTAGGGTTTGATTGTTAATTGTTTGTTAGGTGTGGTTTTGGTTTGCACATTTCCTGCACGAGTCCTCTTTGACTCCGGTGCATCGATGTGCATTATTTCTCGGAGCTTCGTGGAGAGGCATTCCTTGTCGACGTCCCCTCTTCCCAAGAGTTGGAATATCGTTACAGGGAATGGCGTGGTCTCGGTGCATCGTGGTTGCAATTCTTGCCCGTTGGTGGTTTGTGGACATGAGCTTTTCGCTGATTTCATTGTCCACGACATCATCAACTATGATGCAGTTCTTGGGATGGACTGGCTTGCGAGCTTCTATGCTATGATTGACTGCAGGAGAAAGAAGGTGGTGTTCGAGATTCCTGGACATCCAGTGTTTGAGTTCAGTCGTGGTAGCAGTTCGCTTGGTCCTGTCAGATTTCAGGCCATGCCGGTGGAGGCTGTGGCTATGCAGATGGAGCTGGAGTGGCCAGCTGTGGTGCGAGATTTTGGCGACGTCTTCCCCGAGGAGATGTCTGGTTTGCCGCCTGATCGGGCTTTGGAATTTTCTATCGATCTCGTTCCAGGTGCGCAGCCGATTTCGAAGGCGCCGTATCGTATGGCACCTGCAGAATTGGAAGAGTTACGGAAGAAGTTGGATGAGCTTTTACAGAAGGGTTATATTAATCCTAGCGTGTCTCCGTGGGGAGCACCGGTGTTACTGGTTAAGAAGAAGGATGGTTCGCGTCGCATGTGCGTGGACTATCGGGAGTTGAATGCGGTGACCATTAAGAATAAATACCCGTTGCCACGCATCGATGATATTTTTGATCAGCTTGGAGGTTCGAGGGTGTTTTCTAAATTGGATTTGAGGAGTGGTTACCATCAGTTGAAGGTGAAGAAGGGAGATGTTCCGAAGACAGCGTTCAGGACGAAGTATGGACACTATGAGTTCGTGGTTATGCCTTTCGACGTAACTAACGCGCCCGCAGTTTTCATGAATCTGATGAACCTGATTTTCTACGACTTTTTGGATAAGTTTGTCGTTATCTTTATTGACGACATTCTGATCTATTCGAAGTCGGAGGAAGAGCATGCCTCGCACTTAAGGACGGTGTTGGAGATTTTGAGGAAGCATCGTTTGTATGCTAAGTTTTCGAAGTGCGAGTTTTGGCTGGATCGAGTTGCTTTTCTCGGGCATGTGGTGACTGGAGATGGTATTTCAGTGGATCCCGAGAAGATTAGGGCCATCAGGGAGTGGCCTGTTCCGTCATCTGCGTCTGAGATTCGGAGTTTCCTTGGACTTACTGGTTATTATCGGCGATTCATTAAGGACTTTTCTCGTATTGCTGAGCCGATGACCAGGTTGACGCGGAAGGATGTTGCTTTTGTTTGGTCGGGTGATTGTGAGAGTGCTTTTGGTGTTCTGAAGGAGAGGTTGACGACTGCCCCCATTCTTGTTGTGCCTGATCGCAGCGGTGGATTTGAGATCTTTTGCGATGCTTCTGGCAAGGGTCTCGGTTGTGTGTTGCATCAGCATGGGCATGTTGTGGCGTATGCGTCTCGTCAGCTTAAGGTTCATGAGAAGAATTACCCGACGCATGATTTGGAGTTGGCTGCTGTTGTGTTTGCTCTTAAGATTTGGAGGCACTTCCTGCTGAGTGAGAAAGTGAAGATTTTCACCGATCACAAAAGCTTGAAGTACATTTTCACTCAGAAGGAGCTCAACATGCGACAGCGTCGATGGTTGGAGCTTATGGCGGATTATGATATTGATTTGCAGTTTCACCCTGGCAAGGTGAATGTGGTTCCGGATGCTTTGAGTAGGCTTCCAGCGGTGATGGTTTTGACCTCGCAATGGAGATTGCAGCAGGATTTTTGCGAGTCTGGTGTGGAGATTGTTCTTCCTGGAGAGGCTTCGTCGTTGATGTACATGCAGGTACAGTCGACGATCGTGGATCGGATTAAGGCTGGCCAGGCCGAGGATCCGAAGCTGGTGAGGATTCGGGAGCAGGTGGAAGCCGGTCTGCGAACTGACTTTTTGATTCATGAGGATGGCTCGCTGAGGTTTGGAGCCAGGCTGTGTGTGCCAGCTGGGGATATCAGAGAGGAGCTGATGGTGGAGGCACACAGTTCGCCGTATTCTGTGCATCCTGGTGGCACCAAGATGTACCAGGATCTTCGTCTGAATTATTGGTGGCATGGTATGAAGAGGAGCGTGGCTCGGAGTGTAGCCAAGTGCTTGGTTTTCCAGCAAGTGAAGGCGGAGCATCAGCGTACGGCCGGGTTGCTACAACCGCTTCCGATTCCGGAGTGGAAACGGCAACACATCACTATGGATTTCGTGACTGGACTACCTTGGAGTCCGAAGCAGAATGACGCGATTTGGGTGATCGTAGATCGATTGACCAAATCTGCGCACTTTATCCCGTTCCGAGTGGGACAGTCCACTGAGGCGCTAGCGAGGAGATACATGGAGGTAAAATTCTTTTACTCTCCGTTTTATTTCCTTTTCCTAGTTTGGATAGTGATGTAACGTGAATCGTGCAGGAGGTTGTGCGACTTCATGGAGTCCCCGTGAGTATCGTGTCTGACAGAGACACGAGGTTCACATCTCAGTTCTGGCAGAGTTTGCAGAAGAGTTTGGGTACGCGTCTGAGTTTCAGCACGGCGTACCATCCGCAGACGGATGGCCAGTCCGAGAGAACGATTCAGATTTTGGAAGACATGCTGAGGGCGTGCATGTTGGATTTCAAGGGTTCGTGGGAGGACCATCTACATCTGGTAGAGTTTTCCTACAACAACAGCTTCCAGGCGAGTATTGGCATGGCGCCTTTCGCCGCTCTTTATGGGAGGAAATGTCGATCGCCATTGAGTTGGGATGACGTTGGTGATCGGGAGTTGTTGGGACCTGAGATGATCGTGGAGGCCGTGGATATCGTCAGGAATATTCGGGAGAGGTTGAGGATTGCTCAGGACCGTTTTAAGCATTGGGCGGATGCTAAACGTCGTCCTTTGGAGTTTCAGCCGGGCGACCATGTGTTCTTGAAGATTTCCCCGAATCGTGGTGTGATTCGTTTCGGGAAGCGTGGGAAGTTGAGCCTGCGATACATTGGACTGTTTGACGTTTTGGAGAGGGTTGGCGAGGTAGCTTATCGCTTGGCCTTGCCGCCATCTTTGGAAGGAGTTCACAATGTTTTCCATGTGTCGCAGCTTCGTCGATACATTAGCGATCCGTCTCATGCGGTGGATTTTTCGGAGATTACCGTTCGCCCCGATATGACGTATGACCAGCATCCAGTGCAGATTCTGGACAGGCGTCAGAAATTGCTTCGGAACAAGATTGTCAATCTTGTGAGGGTGATGTGGCGACACGGCTCACCTGGAGAGTCTACTTGGGAGAATGAGGATGAGATGCGAGAGCGTTTCCCACTTTTGTTTCCGGACTCGTGAGTATTTGGAAATTCCGAGGACGGAATTTTTCTTAAGTTGGGGAGGATGTAACGACTGCTTTTCATGTATCTGGATTTATTATAATATAATGTATGTTTTGGTGGATTTTTCTCATCATGTGTGGTTTTCGTCTCCGTAGCTTTCATTTTCGATCGATTCGTCGTATTTTCTCGTTTCTTCCTTAGGATCGTCGATTTCGAAGTGTGTCATTCGTGACGGGCTTCATAACGGTCGTATCTAACTATTAGATCAAGCCTAGGAGTCTTAGGAATCGATCCCGGGGCCCCGCGCTCCGTATCGGTACTTTTGGTGCTTATTAGCCGGTATAAGAAGGGGCACCGACCGACTAGATGACGATCCAGTCGGTCGGCAATCCTTCTTGGACCGACTAGTTAGCTTTCTAAATTTCTCAGGAGTTACTGTTTATCGTTAGTCGGTCTAAGAACGTTGGTTGACCGACTAGGTTGCAAACTAGTCGGTCGGCAATGCTTCTTTAACCGACTAACTCATCATCTTAATTTTAGTTGAGTTACTGTTTACTCTTAGTCGGTCTAAGAACGTTCATCGACCGACTACATGCTAAACTAGTCGGTCAGTATTTGTTCATGGACCGACTAACTCTAAATCCTATTTTTCGTTCAGGAGTTACTGTTTGCACTTAGTCGGTCTGCGTTGGTCGACCGACCGACTAGTTGCCAAACTAGTCGGCAGTGGTTGCTCTTTGACCGACTAACCAGTGTTAAAACCCTAATTTCTGGGCAGCCGCCAGCCCAACCTATTTAAACCCAACCCAAACGTTTTCTTCTTCCTCAACACGACCCAAAACCCTAAAATTTTCCCCCTTGAGCCCCCATCTTCCTCCAAGCTTCATTCCTTCATTCCAAGCCCTAGAATCATCATCCAAACCATCCATCCACTCTATCTACCTCTCATCTTCCCCAAAATCTCATCAAATCCATCAAAATCCCCAAATCCCCCAAAACCCTAGTTTTCCCCAAACTTCTCCAATCTTCTCCAGATCTGAACCTAGGGTTCCCCGGAGTGTTTCTTCCGCCTCCTCTCGGTAAGAAATCGATCTACCGTTGTTTTCATAACCTATTTATATTTTTATGAAACCCTAATAAAATTTTATGTTGTTTTTTGTATGTTTCCCCATAACAGCGATTTCCCCGTAGATTGGCATCCGTATGACGAAGTGGTCGTCATCCCCGGTGCTAGGCAAGTGAAACTTGCCACTTAGGGTTTAGGCCATGTTTTAGGCCATTTGCTAGTTGTAGGCGTAAAAGAGGCTAGGCGACGAAATGATACTCGCCTAGGCGCAAATTGGGGAACTAGCTTGACAACGAAGCTAGTTCTGACATTTAGCATGTTGCACAATTTCCATGTCATGTTTACTTTCCATTAACGGTACACGAATTAAATGTCATGTCATTGCATTCTTTTGGTGATCCCATGATTGCGTAGCATCGCTACACTACTTGTGTTCCTGGCTCGTGACCAGAAGCGAGCATAATGAGTTGCTAACCCCAACGCTCGATATATTGAATTGTGAACTAAGAAACAAGCTCCCGTGCGGGGCAACCCTGGCTCACTTGCTGGGCTCATGTGCAGGGACCCTGGCTTGTTTACGTGTGGGATGGAGTAAGGGTTAAGCGGCCATTCAACTGGGGGTCTGTTTGATCAACAACTACAGTTGTAAGGCGTAAACTCTTTGGGGTGGGGTAGTGTTTAGTGCCGATCGGTCTGAATGTTGTACCATTCAGCGAAGGGCGTAAACATCTACAAAACAACGTGAAATGTGAATAGTGTTTAGTGCCGATCGGTCTGAATGTTGTACCATTCAGCGAAGGGCGTAAACATCTACAAAACAACGTGAAATGTGAATTGGGTTTAGTGCTGATCGGTCTGAATGTTGTACCATTCAGCGAAGGGCGTAAACACCTACAACGATGTGAATTGATTGAGATTGATAGTAGCGTGGCTACTCTTGTCTTGTCTTGTCTTGTCCCGATAAATTGTTCCCTTGTACAAAATTGTCTTGCCATGTCTTAAATTGTGCACTCATGTTATAACTGCCATGTCATGCATACTATAACTGCTAGGTTGCTAGTTGCCTTACTTTCAGTTTCCTTGCCCAAGTCTTTTAGACTTGCTGACATGTGCCCCTTTACTCTTTTGGGTGACACATGTTAGATCCTGAGCCTGAGTACCTTGTTGAGGACGAGGTGTTTGCTGACGCCGAGCCCGAGCTTGTGTTTGACGGGGAGTACGTGGACACTGGGGACCAGTCCTAGTGTCTTCGTTGTGTTTTACTTTTGTTAGACAGTTGTTTTGTTATCGGTGCATAGCACCCATACCTTGTTATGTCGTTGCTTTTGTTGGCCTTGTTCTGGGCCTTTAGACTCTTTCTTTTAGCCTGGTGGCTTTTCTGGATGTTGAACTTATTTTCTTGTTGGACAATGTATGAGATGTGAGATTTTATTTCAGTCTCTCCTTGTGTTATTATTGTTATTCTGTTGTGGTTACAGGGACCTGCTTATGTATTATTGACGCTTATCGGGTTTGGGGCTTCATAGCTGCACTCGCGTGCAGACCTTTTCACGTCTCGCCTCCATTTTAGGGAAGCGGGTCGTGACACCGAACTAACTAAAAATCAGGCCCCTGCCAAAGCTCCCACCCCGTAGGTATCGTAGACTGTCTCTTCCTCCTTCCTCTTGTAAAAGACCCCTTTTAGATCCTAAATGGAATTTCTGTTGCTGTGTTTTATTCTCTTTTTGTGCATTGGACTTGTTTTGGTCTGCCCCCTTTCTGCGGCTTATGTCAAAGTCGGCGGGTTGCTCAAGTCGAGGGAAGCATTTCTTGGGGGAGGTCTTAACCAATCAGTCGATTTGTCAGGGGAGTGGTTCCCCGTCTTTTGGCTGATGGAATGGCCGACCCGCAGGGAGAGTTGCCTCTAGCCTTACGGTCGATAAGTGATCACCTTGTTGGGGTAGTTGTCCCAGCCTTACGGTCGATAACTGATCGGCCTACCGGAGGGTTGCCCCCAGCCTTACGGTCGATAAGTGATCGGCCTGGTGGGGAAGTTGCCCCCAGCCTTACGGTCCATAAGTGATCGGCCTGCTGGGGGAGTTCCCCTCAGTCTTACGGTCGATAAGTGATCGGCCTACTGTGGGAGTTGCCCTAACCTTACGGTCGATAGGTCGGTCGGCCTGCTGGAGGAGTTACCACTAGTCTTACGGTCGGTCGACTGATCGGCCTGCTGGGGGAGTTGCCCCCAGAATTATGGTCGATAAGTAATTGGCCTGCTAGGGGAGATGTCCCCAGCCTTACGGTAGATAGGTCGGTCGGCCTGCTGGGAAAACTACCACCAGTCTTACAGTCGATCGAATGATCGACATGCTTGAGGAGTTGTCTCCAGCCTTACAGTCGATAAGTAATCGGCATGCTGGGGGAGTTGCCCCAGCCTTACAGACGATAAGTAATCGTCTTGCCGGGGGAGTTGCCCCCGGCCTTACGATCATTAGGTCGATCAGCCTGCTGTGGGAGCTACCACCAGTCTTACGGTCGATCAAGTGACTGGCCTACTGGGGGAGTTGTCCACAGCCTTACGGTCGAAAAGTAATCGGCCCGCTAGGGAGTTGCCCCCAGCCTTACGGTCGATTGGTCGGTCGGCCTGCTGGGAGAGCTACCAACAGTCTTACGGTCGATCAAATGATCAGCCTGCTGTGGGAGTTGCCCCAGCCATATGGTCGAAAGGTAATCGGCCTACTGGGGGATTTGCCCCCAGCCTTATGGTCGATAGGTCGGTCGGCCTGCTGGGGGCTACCACCATTCTTACGGTCGATCAAGAGATCGGCCGACTGGGGGAGTTGTCCCCAGCCTTACGACCTACCGAATAGTCCGTTCTCAACAGGAGGCGTTAGATCAACCATGAGGTCGTTAAGTTTTGAAGGACAAATGGTTGTGCGCAAGAACTCTTGTTCATTAGGAAAGAGGAAGGTACATTGAAGACATAAAGCAGGTAAGATAATGGTGGGCAAGCATCACTTGCCCGGTGAGGGGGAGAATGGGTGTTGGATCCTGTGGATGGCAAACAACACTAGACGGGGGGTTGAATAGTGTTGTACAAATAGTAAAATTTTTCGGTTGTTAATATTAGCACAAATAAAAATCCTTCTAATGTTGCCTAAGAAGCCAAGTAGAGTGATCTACGCTTGGTTCTTAATCAACAAAGTAATATGATATAGAAAAGATTACAACCAGATGTAAATCTTTACACAGAGATCTTTACACAGCGGAATTAAATAAACCATCTTTGCAATAATAAATAAACAAGTAATTACAAAGATAAAAGATTAGCAAATAAAAAAAAGCTTGTACAACAATCACAGAAAAACAAACGCAAAGACAAGCGATTTTATCCTGGATCCCCGCAACCCGGGTACGTCCAGTCCCCGACCAATCCGGTACGAGATTTTCCACTATCTGCCTTGGCAAATACAAGTACCTAACTCCACTCGTTAGGATTTCCAACGACCTAGCCTTAACCAGGATTTCCAACTGGCAACACCTAGACTTGTCTAGTGTTCCAACAACAACTCAATAAAGATCAATATCCAATTCACCACAATAAATTGATGGAGATTGGTTTTACACCCGATTCTATGGCCAAACAAAGATAGACAAAATTGTGTGCAGTGGCTTGATAGAATAAGAGTCTAGATCACACAAAGATACGAGAGAATTCTTTGTGATCTAGATCTAATGTTTTTCAAAAAAAACTTTTAAACAAAAATCAAGAGAAGAGCAATAAGGATTTGAAAAACAATTAGCCAATAAAACGAGAATATGATCTTAAAAAAATAATAACAGAATTTTGCAAGATCACAATTAAAATAGAATTGGCTAAAGAGAGAATGAGATCTTATAGAATTTTCAGAGCGTTTGCACGAAAGATTTTGATTTCAATAGTTGTGTTTTTCTCAAATGAAATTAGCTCTTATTTATAGGGAAAATTCTGAGATTTGAAATTCAAATTTACTTTGACTTTTGTCCCAAAAATCACGGAGAAAATCGCTCAACGAATTTTCAAAATTGAAGTCAAAAACGTCAGATTTTTACAGCTGGTAGTCGACTCCCTCATGTAGGTAGTCGAATCCCAGAGTGTTTCAGGAATACTTGAATCCCAGCTGGTAGTCGACTCCCTACTGTTGGCAGTCGACTCCCAGAGGAGTTTTTCCTGCGACACATCTAGTCAGACAAGTAGCTAACTCCAGGGTGTGTGGAGTTTCACTACGAAAGTTATAAGATGACTAGAGAAAGCTCTCTAAAATATTTTGAAAAGATTTAAAAGATTTTTAAAAACATTTTTCAAATTGTTTTTGTGTGCGTGTGTTTTGTCTATATGATTTGGCTTTAACAAATACCCTAAAGAGACACAACACACTCACTATAGACTTAGGACACGTCTTCGGAAGTTTGATCAATTTGATGGAGTAGAAGTGAGCTTCACTTGAGCTTCTTGATCTATTTGAGTTTTGAGCTTCATCATTTGATCTTAGCTACGTTCGTCCTTGTCTTTGAGCGTAGATTGTGCTTCTTTGAGTATGAGTAAGGTTTCGCATATTCTGCACACTTAATAGTAGTGTAGTTAGTACACTAAGCGTCATTTGGTGTGCTCATCATCAAAATCACTTGGGGTGGAATTCAATTTTCATCACTCTCCCCCTTTTTGATGATGACACCCAAATGAAAAATGAAGTAAGTTTTTTTTTAAAAACATGAAAGTATACTTACTCCCCCTGCTTTGATGCGGTTCTCCCCCTGCATCGAAGCCGTGAGCAAAATAAAATAAAAACAATATAATACATATGATTTCATTTTTGCATTTCATGAATCTTCTCTCCCCATTGTCATCAACAAAAAAAATTTCAATGATATATGAATCATAATATAATCAGGAGGGGAATTCAATTTCATATGCCTGCAAGAGAGGTGTTAGTTTATAAGAACAACTAAAGTATTACATAGAAGATAAGTTCATGATAGCTAGGATCACATGATAAAAGTTATTACAAGCCATAAGTCTTAAGGACATAATATTTTTGAGAATCATTGTTTGAAAGAGAACCATTGTTTATGAGAGAAGCTAAGGATGACCGCCATTCTTCTTTAGTTCCTTGATCTCATCAAGGATCATAACAAGCGTATCCTCAGTCATCTTGTTGCTTTTCACGACGAGCTCCTTAAGGTCGTCCACCTTTCGATTGAGATCTTCAAATCCTTTCTATTGTGAAATCTTCAATTTTCCAATCTTTTTTAGAAGCATTTCTTGAAGCTCAAGAATATACGCCGGTGCTTCTTCTTCTTCTTCTTCGCTTCCTCTTTCTTCTTCTCATTCTTCTTCTTCTTCAGAATCTGAAACCATAATTTTCTTACCTTTCCTTTGAGGATGAGGATCCTCCTTCAGCTGCAAGTTTTTCTTCAGGGATGTTCTCATCAAGGTCATGATGAAGATTCATTCTCCCAAGTGCATGAACATCAAAAAACTCGAGCCGGTTCTAGAATAGAGGTTTCATGATCCAAAGGCACATTATAGCTAATAAACAATATTGTGAGATAGTGCCCATGAGCTAAGGTGGAAGAGGGTCTATCAGAAGAAGCTGAAGCAAGTATAGAATCAATGATAACTTTGGCCCAATTGATGTGAATGTTACCTAGTATAGCATAGATACATTTGGCCTGCTTCTCAGATAGGATAGAATGACTTCCAGATTTCTGAGTAATATTATAGGATAATATATTTGCCGGAATTCTTGCCAGATAGCGAAGATCGCTACATGGAAGTTTAGTCTGGAAATGTCTTCCTGGCAAATACATTCTCTCTAGAATACTTCCTTCAGTCATTTCTATTTTATCAAGTAGCATGCCGGAATATGGAATTCCTAGGGCTTCTCCTAGGGATTTAACAGTAATGGCAAGCTTTGTATCAAGAACTTTGGTTATGAAGCGGCTTTTAGCAAGGTCGTAGTCCATATTAGCATAGAACAAGTGCACAAGTCTTGGATAGCAAAGATAAGTATTTTCAGAGGAAAATAGGTTGGCCAAGTTCTGAAAGTCTAGTAAGCTATCAATGCCATAATTTATAACATCATTAAGCTTAACAAAACGTTCATGGAGGATGGGTTTCTTAGTGATTTTGATGAAGTGTTCATATGTGGTGTTCTTGAATAGATATGGTAAAATGGTTTCTTTCTCAGAGTCAATTTCAGATGAGGTTTTTCTCTTCTTGGTAAATATTCCTTTGAGAGGCATCTAGAAAGAGTAAAAACAGTATTTTTACAATGCTAGATAAGCAAGAGAGAAAAAAATAATGAAGTAAAGATTATGAAGTAAAAAAGATTTTACCTTGAGTGGGTTTTTGGAAGAGATGAAGTTTGGAGGAGCTTCAAACAACCCAAGCACCAAGAGAATTCTCAAGAGAGGAGGAGAAAATGAGGTAGTCGGCTACCTAGGGTTTCTCTTGGGGGGGGGGGGTTTAATCTTTGGATGAAAAGATGGGAAGGAATGAGGGCCTTAGGATCAAGAGATGAAGGGTTAGGATGAAGTTTTAGCTTATTGGGTATAAGTTGCCTTGAGGATATGAACCCATTTACTCAATAGAACCCATTAAGATTTAGTCAAAAAACAAACCCAGAATTTCGCATATACGCTGGTAGTCGACTCCCTCATTGTTTCTGCTATTTTTTGCAGAACACATTAATAGTATGGAAGGTGTGTGGTCAACGCGGTCAAAGAGGGGACGCGCGGGACCCCCGAGTTGTCGTGGCTGTCGCTCGAGACGGAGATGACCGGTGGGGTCGACCGACGGCGCGTTCGCTCGAGCGGAAAGGCACGGCTCCGTTCTTTGACGGGCCGAGGGGTAGCCTCGGCGAGATGACAGCCTCCGGGATCGGTTGAAGGCAGAGTCGCTCGCAGCGGGGCACGCGGATCCTCGCGTCGGCTCGGCGAGGGGTAGCCTCGGCAGAGCGACGTCCTCGTGTCGGAGGAGACGAACGAGGTCGGGGACGAGAGCGCTCGGCTCCGGTTGGAAGGACGCCGAGGGGTAGCCTCGGCGGCGCTGGAACTCCTGGACCTGAATAGACGAGAGAGCTCGTCAGGGGGGTCGGACATTGGTTCCGACCGAAGCCCCTCCGATGCCAAAGTCAGATCTGGTCTGATAAGTGCTCGGTGGGATCGAGTATGGCTCGCGGAGAGACCGATACTCGAGTCCTCGGGCCGAGCTTTGGAGGAGAAATATTCAAGGTGGAAGAAGGTGTAAGATGGGAGAATGAGGTACCTCCCTTGTAGGTGGTGAAGATCCAGCCCCCTTTCAAGTGACGCCCGCCCCCTCCTCATATAGGCGAACCCTGCTCATAATGCGCCATGACGTGACATCATGGCCGCCATTCAGGGGGTCGTGCAAAATGGGGAAGTGTTGACCCCCTCTAATTGCGCCCACTTGATGACGCCATGAAGGTGGAGTCATGGCCATGAGTGATTGCCATAATTGGCGGGCCATGAAGGAGGGGGAGTGATGGCCGTTTAAGTCTGGCCATGAAGTCGAGCCTTGATGGCTAGATGGCCATTTAAGTCGGACCATCATTGGCTAGTTATGGCCATGAAGATGGTTGACATGTCCGGCGGATCATGATGGCACGGGGCGGCTGCCATATTTGGCGAAGGTTTCCTTGACTTGGGCCCCGATTTCCTCCACTGTGGAAGTGGGCCTTCGTCATGGGTGGAGAAGCGCGGCCTGCCCGTGAGATCCTTGGGCCGAGGCCCCAAGGTCGTAGCAGTCTGGTTGACCAGTCGTAGTTGACTTAGCTCCTCCAGGCCCAGCCAAACTAGTCCCGTTAACATGCCCCCATCTTCTGAGCTCTACCATTGTTGAGGTGGAGGTCGGGAGATGTAGTATAATGGGGAGAAGATGCTCTTTCTTTTTTCTTTTCGAAGGAGATTCGTTCGGTGACGAGGGGAGTTGCCCCTCGGCTTACGGCCGACGAAGGAGATTCGTTCGGTGGCGAGGGGAGTTGCCCCTCGGCTTACGGCCGACGAAGGAGATTCGTTCGGTGGCGAGGGGAGTTGCCCCTCGGCTTACGGCCGACGAAGGAGATTCGTTCGGTGGCGAGGGGAGTTGCCCCTCGGCTTACGGCCGACGAAGGAGATTCGTTCGGTGGCGAGGGGAGTTGCCCCTCGGCTTACGGCCGACGAAGGAGATTCGTTCGGTGGCGAGGGGAGTTGCCCCTCGGCTTACGGCCGACGAAGGAGATTCGTTCGGTGGCGAGGGGAGTTGCCCCTCGGCTTACGACCGACGAAGGAGATTCGTTCGGTGGCGAGGGGAGTTGCCCCTCGGCTTACGGCCGACGAAGGGGATTCGTTCAGCGGAAGGAGTTGCCCCCAGCACTGAGATTGAGCTCGTCTGTTCGGCCTCCTCCTGGGTTGGTTAAACTGGTGTGGTCGGCCTCCTCTTGGATGGGTCGGCCTCATCTAGACACAGCTCCAGTTCCATTTCCAACTTCAGCTCCAGCTTTTGTCTGGATCGTATCTCCAGCTCCAGCTCCGGCTCCTGCTCTGGCTCCGGCTCCAGCTTTTGTCTGGATCCTAGCTCCTGCTCCAGCTCCAGCTCCAGCTATTGCTTTTGTCTGGACCGCATCTCCCGCTCCGGCTCCAGCTTTGTCTGGATCCTAGCTTCTGCTCCAGCTCCTGCTCTCGCTCTGGCTCCGGCTCCAGCTTTTGTCTGGATCCTAGCTCCTGCTCCAGCTCCAGCTCCAGCTATTGCTTTTGTCTGGACCGCATCTCCCGCTCCGGCTCCAGCTTTGTCTGGATCCTAGCTTCTGCTCCAGCTCCTGCTCTCGCTCTGGCTCCGGCTCCAGCTTTTGTCTGGATCCTAGCTCCTGCTCCAGCTCCTGCTCTCGCTCCGGCTCCCGCTTTTGTCTGTTTGGCGGTACGACCAAGGTAGCTTAGCAAGGGCGGCACAGTGATGGGAGCTCAGCCCATATGTTTGGCGATGGCAGCACGGTGTTGGTATGGCGGACGTCGAGACAATGGCCAGAGATGGTGGTTGGGCCATCGATGAAGGCCGAGTCGGGGCTAAGCCCGACGCTCGCGAGGGTCGTCGGTGTTGTCCCTTGTCTGAACTCGATCGAGATCTCATTCTCCTTGGCGACCTTGCCATGCCACTCGTAGCCCTGCGTCCCCGGATCCAGACGCACTCCTTGCGCCTCTCCCTCAAGTTGGCCGAGGTCGCAATGCCGGTCGCCGTGTGCTCCGGCGTTGTCGCGACCATAGCAGCCTTATCTACAAGCTTTTTGTGAGACATTTGTTGAAACCGGAGGATGTGGCTTTTTATCACCATCTCGCAAGAAGTTTAAGAGAGGAGAATTGTTAGGGAAGCTCTTGTAGTTGTCTGAAAGCACACAATTAATTAGCAAGTGGGAAGAGGACAGTTTGACCTTTTTGCTGGGTCGGCTTCGGACTCGGACTGGACTGGTCAGCCTCCTCTGGGGTCGGCCTCGGCCTCCTCCTAAACTGGTCAGCCTCGGCCTCGGCCTGGACTGGTCAGCCTCGGCCTCGGCCTGAACTGGTCGGCCTCGGCCTGAACTGGTCGGCCTCGTCTGGCATGCTCGGATAAATCCGAGTCTGATGTCTGAAGCTCGTTCTTCGTCATCATGGATGTGAATCCCAGCAAGCTCATGAATATGAAATGGGTCCACACGGGGCTTCCGAGTCCTCGATCTGCCTTGTGAATTTGCCTTTCGAGTTCAAAGGTACTCTGTGGCCGAGTTCGGCCAGATGGAAGTCTGGAGCTTCGATCTGAAGGTGGTTTTGTCGATCTGAGGTCGACTGTCAGCCATGCGGACGGTTTTCCGTTTTGTATATGGGATTTGACCCAAATCCAGTTTGATGGGCGGGGTCCCGGCATTCTCGGATGAAGCGTAGTTGGAACACTCTCGCTCGGGGGTTCTGACGGTTTTGCAGGCGAGTTACCGGGGTTGCTCGACAAGCCTGTTCAGAACATGAGTATGTTACCTGAGCGTCGGGAGAATAGATCCCAACGGTCTCCAGTTTGACATGCCATCTTGTTTGTCGTGCTCATTGTGGTAGGCTGTCTGTCCATCCATGCTCGAAAGCCTGGGTAGACTTTCGATTGTTTTGACCTCCTATCTGGAGCTTGGTGTGCTGATAGATAATGCATCAATGGAGCTGCCCGGAACTCCAGTGATTCGGACCGGAGCTCGGATATAATGATCGGGCCTCACCACGGCTGGGTAACTTCGTATGACGCTTCTACCTGGAGTCGAGTCTTGATCCAGCGACCGAGCGCTGTTATTCATCAGGCGGATGTCGGGTGCGACGGCGCCAACCAGGGGAGCGACGGATAGGCTTTCTCCGACCAGAGTTGGAGAAAAGTGCAGACTCTGGAAGTCCTTCGAGCTTGGTAGCGGTGCTGGATGGCTACAGAAGCAGCAACGAGCCTCCATGATGGAACTCTTGCTGAGTCTGACGCCTCGCTGGGTTTGAGGCGCTGGATGGGCCTGCTCCGATGGTTGCAAGGTTGCCAACTAGGAGCCCTGGAGGAGCCTGAAAAGTTGTCGTGGCTTTGCTGCTCTCTTGCTCAGTGAAGAGAGGGTCGGAGGAGAGCTGCCGAACTTGAGGAGGCCAGACCGTGCCGCCATCGACGAGGAAAAGCTCGAAGGAGATGCTTCCGACCTTGAGGGGGCCGGACCGTTCCGCCATCGACGAGGAGAGGGTCGAAGGAGACACTTCCGAACTTGAGGGGGCCGAAGCTCTATTTGATCGAAGAGCTCTGGAGATCGACGGCCTTGCATCTGTGTCGGCGGGATTTGAGGAAGCAGTTGGTGCCCCATGACCTTGAGGAAGATCAGAAAGGTTGTTGTCGACTCTGGGAAGGGTCGAAAGGCGATCCACGACCTTCGGGGAGGGTCGGAGGAGCGCTCTCGTTGAAGCCGCCGTCTTTGACGATCTGGGGGTGTCGGAGGTCTCCTTCTCACCGGGGGTTGGGATGAGAATCAGGCCTCGTTGGGGGAAAACCAACTCCGAGGGGCTTCATTGGGGGAGAAACGATTTTGAGGGGGCATCCTCGCTATTCGAGCTTTCGAAAAGCTCCCTTAACTGTCCGATCCCGAGGTGGACATAGTAAAGCTTGCGTGAACCTCCGGGGAAGTGGATCGCGCTGGGGGCTGCCTCGATTTCGGTTCGATCGGAGTTGTAATGCCCTGTCAATCCTATTAGAGTTGCAAAGCCTCCCATGTCTCTATATTTATAAAAGAGACAAATTTCTTTGGAAAAAGTTTAGGTAAAAACATTTCAACCCGAAGCTTTTGGGTGATTAAGAAAGAAATAAAGCAGACTGAACACGAATCTGTTTGCAATAAGAGGAGTAATGAAAAAGGAGGGTTTCCTCCTTGTCTCCTCAAAAGTTGGCTTTTTAGGCCACTGATTGGTGGGGCGAATCGATATTGTCAATGTGGTTGATTCGTGGTTGTTGACTCGTTCCCACAGACGGCGCCAAATGTTTCTGCTATTTTTTGCAGAACACATTAATAGTATGGAAGGTGTGTGGTCAACGCGGTCAAAGAGGGGACGCGCGGGACCCCCGAGTTGTCGTGGCTGTCGCTCGAGACGGAGATGACCGGTGGGGTCGACCGACGGCGCGTTCGCTCGAGCGGAAAGGCGCGGCTCCGTTCTTTGACGGGCCGAGGGGTAGCCTCGGCGAGATGACAGCCTCCGGGATCGGTTGAAGGCAGAGTCGCTCGCAGCGGGGCACGCGGATCCTCGCGTCGGCTCGGCGAGGGGTAGCCTCGGCAGAGCGACGTCCTCATGTCGGAGGAGACGAACGAGGTCGGGGACGAGAGCGCTCGGCTCCGGCTGGAAGGACGCCGAGGGGTAGCCTCGGCGGCGCTGGAACTCCTGGACCTGAATAGACGAGAGAGCTCGTCAGGGGGGTCGGACCTTGGTTCCGACCGAAGCCCCTCCGATGCCAAAGTCAGATCTGGTCTGATAAGTGCTCGGTGGGATCGAGTATGGCTCGCGGAGAGACCGATACTCGAGTCCTCAGGCCGAGCTTTGGAGGAGAAATATTCAAGGTGGAAGAAGGTGTAAGATGGGAGAATGAGGTACCTCCCTTGTAGGTGGTGAAGATCCAGCCCCCTTTCAAGTGACGCCCGCCCCCTCCTCATATAGGCGAACCCTGCTCATAATGCGCCATGACGTGACATCATGGCTGCCATTCAGGGGGTCGTGCAAAATGGGGAAGTGTTGACCCCCTCTAATTGCGCCCACTTGATGACGCCATGAAGGTGGAGTCATGGCCATGAGTGATTGCCATAATTGGCGGGCCATGAAGGAGGGGGAGTGATGGCCGTTTAAGTCTGGCCATGAAGTCGAGCCTTGATGGCTAGATGGCCATTTAAGTCGGACCATCATTGGCTAGTTATGGCCATGAAGATGGTTGACATGTCCAGCGGATCATGATGGCACGGGGCGGCTGCCATATTTGGCGAAGGTTTCCTTGACTTGGGCCCCGATTTCCTCCACTGTGGAAGTGGGCCTTCGTCATGGGTGGAGAAGCGCGGCCCGCCCGTGAGATCCTTGGGCCGAGGCCCCAAGGTCGTAGCAGTCTGGTTGACCAGTCGTAGTTGACTTAGCTCCTCCGGGCCCAGCCAAACTAGTCCCGTTAACACTCATGTAGGTAGTCGACTCCCTACTGGTTTGAGTCGTTTTCTCATCCCGAGGGGGGTTTGATCCAGGTCGAGTGCGATTTCTGAACACAAAATGTTTTAGGAGTATAACACAAATACATAAGATCAAATAAAAAAATATTTATTTAATTAAATTTGATCATATATATTTAGCAAAGAAAAAATTGAGTCGCGCAAGAAGGTTGTTGATGTTGATCCTTTACAAAGCGTTTGATCTTGTTTTCTTCCTTTCATTTCTTTGGAGTACCTGAAAAATAAAACGTTTATGGTACTCTTTTTTGAGTCCGAGAAGTTAGTCTTTAGGAAGCCAAACCCAGTATGGTTTAGTTCCCTCATTAACAATATATTTATAATTTTTGTTTAAGTGAACTTGCTGAACAAAGTCAATATCGTACCTTTTTCTTCGTTGATCAGATAATTTCTTTGGTATCCAGATGCTCAAAAAATTGTCGTTAGAATGATGTATCCTAGTATGCTTAACCCGTTTCTTGGTATGATGTGAATCATAACCGAGTCCGGTTGTGCTAGATGAGGCTTTTTGATCTTTTATTATACTATCTAGCTTTCCTTTTCCTTTGTTGAAATTCTCAATAATTTTCATCGTAGCGTCGTATTTATCTTTGACAGATACGAGAAGATTATTCAGATTTTCAACTTTTTCATTTACCAATGAAATATCTTTTTGCAAAAAATCATTCTTTTCTTTAAGGAGACTATTTTCTTTAATGATTTCTTCTTTTTCTTTAGTATCCTTTTTAATATTTCTAAGTGTTTTTCTATGTTCTTTTATGAGCTTTTCATGCTTTTGCATACCTCCTTATATGCTCCCCTATAATCCATGTCTTCATCATCACTTGATGACGAATCATTGTCGCTAGATGAATCATGATGCGAGCTTACCTTGGAGGATGTAGATGCAATGAAGCACATGTGTGCTGTTTCTCTTCTTTCATTGTTATCTTCTTCTGAGGATTCATCGGATGAGGAATCGTCGCTCTGGTCGAAGGCTGCGTAAGCTTCCTTCTTTGGTAGTCGGAATTTGTTTTTTCCAGTGTTTCGCTTTTCATTATTATCTTTGTTCTTCCCACAATCTCTGGAGTCACGATTGTTTCTCTCCAATGGACAGTCTCTCTTGACATGCCCTGGTTTGTTGCAACCAAAACAAATAATACCGTTAGTGGGTCTAAAAGATCGTTTTCCATACTTACTTGTGATGAACTCTTTAAAGTTCTTTGAGATGAACGCGATATGGTCTTCTTTGTCCGTGTAATCGGAATCTTCCTCTTGGGCTTTGAACGCAAGATTCTTCTTCTTTGGTTTTTCTTCGATCTTTTTGTCTTCTTCAAGCTCAATCTCATATGCCATGAGATTTCCCATTAGTTCTTCGATGGTGAGGTCCTTTATGTTGTGAGCTTCTCGAATGGCAGTTGTCTTTCCCTTCCACTCGGGTCGGAGGGATCTTAGTATCTTCATTACCTGCTCATATTCAGAAAGTTTCTTTCCTAGTCCTGCAAGCTCATTTGTAATATTAGTAAAACGAGTATTCACATCGGTGATACTCTCTCCTTCTTCCATTTTAAAGGATTCGAATTTTGAATGTAAAACATTTATGCGGGATTCTTTTACCTTTTCAATTCCTTCGTGACTTACCTGAAGAGTATGCCATATTTGGTGTGTTGTCTCACATTGGGAGACTCGATTGAACTCATTTCCTGTAACGGCGCAAAATAGTGCATTCATTGCTTTTGCATTGAGATTAGCTCTCTTCTTGTCGTCGACAGACCATTTTCCAAACTCAACGTCGGTGGGTGCGAAGTACGGGACTTTAGTACGGTCCAAGCTTCAATGTCTAATAACTCTAGGTGAGTCTTCAATCGGATCTTCCAGCTAGCGTAGTTGGTTCCGTTGAACAATGGTGGTCGCATGCTATTCAGTCCTTCAGAGTGAAAGGATGTTGACGCCATCACCTTTGTAGCCTTGTTGATGCAATCCCGTTGACCTAGCAGATTGCATGGTATAGGCGAGCCAGCAGGTTGTTCCTTTTCCCTCCTTTTTTGTTGTTCAGTAATTCCAAGCATTCTCAACCCTTTTTCTTTGCAGATGTCTTCGATGTCGGTTGAGATCCGATGACGCATAGCATAGATGGCCTAGATTATGATGACCTTCGAGCTAGAGTGTCAAAGGGCAGAGTCGGTTAAGAAAGCGATCGAGGGGGGTCGTACGGAGCTGCGGTCTGCGCTTCATTAGGCCGTCGAATTGTCGTCGGGGGTGGGGAGGCTGAAAGAAGCGTTGACGGCTGCCGATGTTTCTCGAGCAGCGGCAGTGAAGTTTGTGGAGGAGGATTTATCCCTCGTCCGGGAGGTTCATAGGAAGGAAAGGGATGAGCTTTGGTCCGAGATTGCTTCTTTGTGGCAAGCGGGCCTCGAGCGTCTTGTCACTGTAGTTGTAAGGGGCTACGAGGAGATCTTGGCCCCGCAGATCGCGAACTCCTTCTTGGAGGGTTTTCAGGCATACGAGGAGAGGGTTTGGCGAATACTTCCTCGTTTCTCGGCCTATCCTGACCAGCCCGTCAGGACGGGGGATATGGGAGGTGCCGAACTAACTAGAAATCAGGCCCCTGCCAAAGCTGCCACCCCGTAGGTATCGTAGACTGTCTCTTCCTCCTTCCTCTTGTAAAAGACCCCTTTTAGAACCTAAATGGAATTTCTGTTGCTGTGTTTTATTCTCTTTTTGTGCATTGGACTTGTTTTGGTCTGCCCCCTTTCTGCGGCTTATGTCAAAGTCGGCGGGTTGCTCAAGTCGAGGGAAGCATTTCTTGGGGGAGGTCTTAACCAATTGGTCGATTTATCAGGGGAGTGGTTCCCCGTCTTTTGGCCGATGGAATGGCCAACCCGCATGGAGAGTTGCCTCTAGCCTTACGGTCGATAAGTGATCACCTTGTCGGGGTAGTTGCCCCAGCCTTACGGTCGATAAGTGATCGGCCTACCGGAGGATTGCCCCCAGCCTTACGGTCGATAAGTGATCAGCCTGCTGGGGAAGTTGCCCCAGCCTTACGGTCCATACGTGATCGGCCTGCTGGGGGAGTTCCCTCAGTCTTACGGTCGATAAGTGATCGGCCTACTGTGGGAGTTGCCCTAACCTTACGGTCGATAGGTCGGTCGGCCTGCTGGAGGAGTTACCACTAGTCTTACGGTCGGTCGACTGATCGGCCTGCTGGGGGAGTTGCCCCCAGAATTATGGTCGATAAGTAATTGGCCTGCTAGGGGAGTTGTCCCCAGCCTTACGGTCGATAGGTCGGTCGGCCTGCTGGGAAAACTACCACCAGTCTTACAGTCGATCGAATGATCAACATGCTTAAGGAGTTGTCTCCAGCCCTACAGTCGATAAGTAATCGGTATGCTGGGGGAGTTGCCCCAGCCTTACAGACGATAAGTAATCGTCTTGCTGGGGGAGTTGCCCCCAGCCTTACGATCATTAGGTCGATTAGCCTGCTGGGGGAGCTACCACCAGTCTTACGGTTGATCAAGTGACTGGCCTGCTGGGGGAGTTGTCCACAGCCTTACGGTCGATAAGTAATCGGCCCGCTAGGGAGTTGCCCCCAGCCTTACGGTCGATTGGTCGGTCGGCCTGCTGGGAGAGCTACCAACAGTCTTACGGTCGATCAAATGATCAGCCTGTTGGGGGAGTTGCCCCAGCCATATGGTCGAAAGGTAATCAGCCTACTGGGGGATTTGCCCCCAGCCTTATGGTCGATAGGTCGATCGGCCTGTTGGGGGCTACCACCATTCTTACGGTCGGCCGGCTAGGGGAGTTGTCCCCAGCCTTACGACCTACCGAATAGTCCGTTCTCAACAGGAGGCGTTAGATCAACCATGAGGTCGTTAAGTTTTGAAGGACAAATGGTTGTGCGCAAGAACTCTTGTTCATTAGGAAAGAGGAAGGTACATTGAAGACATAAAGCAGGTAAGATAATGGTGGGCAAGCATCATTTGCCCGGTGAGGGGGAGAATGGGTGTTGGATCCTGTGGATGGCAAACAACACTAGAGGGGGGGTTGAATAGTGTTGTACAAATAGTAAACTTTTTCGGTTGTTAATATTAGCACAAATAAAAATCCTTCTAATGTTGCCTAAGAAGCCAAGTAGAGTGATCTACGCTTGGTTCTTAATTAACAAAGTAATATGATATATAAAAGATTACAACCAGATGTAAATCTTTACACAGAGATCTTTACACAGCGGAATTAAATAAACAATCTTTGCAATAATAAATAAACAAGGAATTACAAAGATATAAGATTAGCAAATAAAAAAAGCTTGTACAACAATCACAGAAAAACAAACGCAGAGACAAGCGATTTTATCCTGGTTCCCCGCAACCCGGGTACGTCCAGTCCCCGACCAATCCGGTACGAGATTTTCCACTATCTGCCTTGGCAAATACAAGTACCTAACTCCACTCGTTAGGATTTCCAACGACCTAGCCTTAACCAGGATTTCCAACTGGCAACACCTAGACTTGTCTAGTGTTCCAACAACAACTCAATAAAGATCAATATCCAATTCACCACAATAAATTGATGGAGATTGGTTTTACACCCGATTCTATGGCCAAACAAAGATAGACAAAATTGTGTGTAGTGGCTTGATAGAATAAGAGTCTAGATCACACAAAGATACGAGAGAATTCTTTGTGATCTAGATCTAATGTTTTTCGAAAAAAACTTTTAAACAAAAATCAAGAGAAGAGCAATAAGGATATGAAAAACAATTAGCCAATAAAACGAGAATATGATCTTAAAAAAATAATAACAGAATTTTGCAAGATCACAATTAAAATAGAATTGGCTAAAGAGAGAATGAGAGCTTATAGAATTTTCAGAGCGTTTGCACGAAAGATGTTGATTTCAATAGTTGTGTTTTTCTCAAATGAAATTAGCTCTTATTTATAGGAAAAATTCTGAGATTTGAAATTCAAATTTACTTTGACTTTTGTCCCAAAAATCACGAAGAAAATCGCTCAACGAATTTTCAAAATTCAAGTCAAAAACGTCAGATTTTTACAGCTGGTAGTCGACTCCCTCATGTAGGTAGTCGACTCCCAGAGTGTTTCAGGAATACTTGAATCCCAGCTGGTAGTCGACTCCCTACTGTTGGTAGTCGACTCCCAGAGGAGTTTTTCCTGCGACACATCTAGTCAGACAAGTAGCTAACTCCAGGGTGTGTGGAGTTTCACTATGAAAGTTATAAGATGACTAGAGAAAGCTCTCTAAAATATTTTGAAAAGATTTAAAAGATTTTCAAAAACATTTTTCAAATTGTTTGTGTGTGTGTGTGTTTTGTCTATATGATTTGGCTTTAACAAATACCCTAAAGAGACACAACACACTCACTATAGACTTAGGACACGTCTTCGGAAGTTTGATCAATTTGATGGAGTAGAAGTGAGCTTCACTTGAGCTTCTTGATCTATTTGAGTTTTGAGCTTCATCATTTGATCTTAGCCACGTTCGTCCTTGTCTTTGAGCGTAGATTGTGCTTCTTTGAGTATGCGTAAGGTTTCGCATATTCTGCACACTTAATAGTAGTGTAGTTAGTACACTAAGCGTCATTTGGTGTGCTCATCATCAAAATCACTTGGGGTGGAATTCAATTTTCATCAATGGGAGGTTTCCTTGCTCGATTATGCGTATGGGGGTCTGGACGACGTTCACCTTCTTTCCTTTATCGCCTTGTCTGGAAGTGCCTTCTTCGGAGCCTCTCTTCGAAGCGTCGACGAAGTTCTTCAGGTATATCCGGCTGATCAGCTTGTCGATGTCTTTATTTAGATGCCAACAATCGTCGGTGTTGTGGCCGGTGTCCTTATGATACTTGCAGTACTTCTCTTCATCTCGTTGGCCGCCCTTCATCCTCGGTGGTTGCTTGTTGATGTGGCCCTCCTTTTGGGCTTGTGTCAAGACGATGTCCCGGGTCGCATTCAGCTTGGCAGGCGATTCTTCCCCTTTACGCGGTTTCGCCCTAGGGTTCCTTTCCTGTTTGTGGTCCTCCAGTTTGCGGCGTGTGCCCTCGCGCCTTGCGTTTTTTTGGCCCCCGTGGGGGGGACCTTCTTCTTCCGCGGCGAGGGCTTCTTCTGTCAGCATAAATCACTCTGCCCGAGCTAAGACCTGTTCGAAGCCCTTGAGGGGGTCCTATTGCAGTGATTTCTTCAGGCCCCTATGTTGAAGTTCTTTCTTTATGGCAATTATTATGACCACTTCGGGGCATCTTTCTATGTTTAGCCCCTTTGGGCGTTGAAGCGCTTCATGTAGCTCCTCAACGTCTCACTCAGCCTCTGCACTATGTTGAACAAGAGGTCAGAGCTCGGCTTTCTCCATTGCCCCACTATGAATTGGTTGCAGAAGATCTGGTACAGGTCCCAAATGTTGTCGATGGACTGATCAGGGAGGCTGTTATACCAATCCCTTGCTGATTTTTGGAGGGTGGTATAGATGCCTCAGTAGAGTAGGGCGTCGTCGGCCCCTTGGAACTCCATGATCCACTTGTAAGCTTGGACGTGCTCCTGGGGGTCCCACGTGCCGTCGTACTTCTCCAATGTAGGGACTTTGAACCTGGAGGGTACTTGCACGGTGGTGATATTCCTCATCTGTGGGCAAAAGTCGTCCGTGGGGGTTTCTTGGGCGACCTGGTCTGGCAGTGCCTTGCCTTGGTGTTCGTGTGGTTTAGATAGATTGGCGGAGGTGTGGGAGGGACTGCATCTACGGCCGTCCCAGCCGTGAATCGACATTGGCCGCCTAGCGTTTCCCCTTCGGTGGTGTTCCTCACGACTCCTCTGCCTCTTCCGACGTGGGCTCCTGCTTTGCCCCCATCAGTCCTCAGTGGCCATGCGGCTAGGCGACCGCCCCCGAGTCAGCGGGATCATTTGGACGAGGCCGCAGTTGGCTCGTCCCCAGACCATTTTGTTCTTTGTCTCCCCTCAGTTCGGAGGGAGGTGGGGGTCTGAGACTGCATATGAGAAAAATTCGACAAGGTGAACCGTCGCTTTCGGCTGGGGCTTCTCCCACCGTGGTTTGCGACCACGGTCGAGCGTAGTAGGGGGCGTGCCCCTTGACGGTCGGAAAGGCCTGCCAAGTTTCCCTCGAAGAGGTGGTGTGGGCATGTGAGTTACTGGACAGCTGTCGCCAGTGTCTGGAAGTTGGTGTTCATTTCCTAGGCGAAAAGGTAGAATTGTTCGCAGGTTACCGAACACGAGTCGTCGGTTTCTTCGGCAAAATGGCTATGTCCAGCCTCGGGCGACACGTAGATGCCCGCCCTCGTGGATGGGCGACATGCGGGGGAGGGGCACCCATTGTTGTGCTGGTCCATGTCGGTTGTTGTGGATGACGTGGGTGATGATCTCGTTCTCACAGACGGTGGCAGATGTTTCGAGGTGTTTTTTCACCGCTGATTAGTAGTACAGAGGTTCGAGTGTCGTCACGGTCTTTTGAGAGATGGAAACGGCTTTCGGGGTCGGTCGGCTGGTGTTCTCTTGAGCAGGAAGCCGCGGGTCCGAGCGACAATGCACCGAAGGGTAGCCTTGGCGGGTCGACAGCCTCCGGGATCGGTCGGTTGAACGGGCTCTGGCACGAGGGCGTTCGGATCCGAGCGATGGTACGCCTAAGGGAAGCTTCGGCAAGGTGATGTCTCTTCGGATCTGCAAAACAAAGAACTCGTCAGGGGGTCAGACCTTTGGTTCCGACCAAGTCCACTCCGATGCCTAAGTCAGATCTTGACTGAGAAGTGCTTCGGTGGAACCGAGCTTGGTTCACGGAGAGACCAAGCACGGGTTCTTATGCCGAGCTATGTAGGAGAAATATGATGTGTAAGAAGGTCTGAGAGGATTTGGTATACCTGGGTGTCAAGTCTCCAAAATTCGGTCCTTTGTGTTCTGTTCTTCGGGTCTTTTATAGGAGTCCCGCATGTCAACGCCTTCATGGCGTTTGTCATTCCTCCCCTCATGCCCACCCGCATTGGTGGTCCCCTGAATGCCGATCAAGGTGAACGTAATGTTGGCTTCAATGGTGATCAAGGCGGGCGCGGTCTGGGAAGTGGTTTGCCCCTTCGAGCCGGATCAACCGTATGTCGGATTGCGGTATCGGGCCACTGCACTCCGACCCGCTCCTAGGCCCCTTTGGTTAGTGACTCTTTGGTTCTTGTGTAATGGGGTGTTGTTTAGTGCGTCTCTTGGTTTCTAGTGCATGTGTCTATTGGGCTTCTATGCCCAATAAAGAGTCATGTATTATATATATGTGGTCTTCTCTTGTAACTATGAACCATCAAGAAATACAAATCTTTCTACGTCCAACTCAACACTTTCATTGTAGGATCCAACAAGACTGGGATAAACTCACCATCACCACTCTGTTCGACTCTCTGCAGAAGTTTCTCCACCATAATTCTTTGCTGCAGCCCACGGAGAAACTCTGAGTGCATGGCCGTGGATGGGGATGAAGCATTTATCTAGCGACTCAACATCATAACTATGTGCTCAGTGAATCGGAAATTCAGTAGAAAGGATACGTAATAAAAGGGTACGAGGAAAGGAACACGAACAACCTATAAGCAAAATCACAAGCTTGATGTGTAGTAATTATCCCACAGTGCAGAGAATGTTGTAAATAGTCCAATATGTGCATTAAATAACCACACTCGATTTCTGTTGCATTCAGAGTTGTAAATAGTCCAGCTTGTCCAATTTGTGCACTAAATGGTCCAATTTTCGTATTCTCATTTGTGTTGTTTAAAATTTTTCCATTGCATCCAGAGTTGTTTCTTAAACTTGTAAAAGCTTCCAGACTTGTGTCTCAATGTCTGTTGCTTCTAGAATTTCAGGTTCAAGTATATACCTAAAAGCAATTTCTATAAGATGGTTCAATGGCTATGTGGTCTGCATTTACAAAACTTTTGAGATTCCATGATAAATATGTCGAATCGATGTGTTTGCAGGTTGGGACTTTCTTGTATTAATTGTTACAATTGTTTTCTTGATGAGCAGTTGAAGAACGATGTCTCACAATACATAGTGGCTTTTAAGGACAATGAGAGTGATGGCAACAGTTGTTGATTGCATCAACAAGTTCACCTTGGAAGAGAGAATAATTGATCAGCATAAACTGCCAAAGAGAAATCTGTCAGGGCTTTGAGCCGCAAGCTGCACCACAGAACTTCATGTTGTTGTTAAATATTATAGCACCAAATTGTTCTCTCCCTCCTTATATAACAATCAATATGTTCCAGTATGCCAAGCAAGTTGAAACAACCAGACCGAACTTTGAAAGAGCGCATTTCAAAAGCATGTACAACCAACTTACAGGTCCAACAGAAGCTGACATACAGAATTGATGACATTACGTCTCTCAACCAAAAAAACATACATGAACAGTGATCATGTCATTTATGTTGGGTGTTCACAAAGCGATGAAGCTTTAAATATTATTTATAGACGACAAGTGCTCGACGGCGGCGTAGCGCTATACCGGTCGTCCACAGGGAGGCATTCGTTGAGTACCGATTTCTTTCTAAGTTAGAAAGCTACGCAATCACTAGGGGGTCGAGAATGGAAATAAGGAAACTATCAAGGGATAAAAGATCTAGGGCTTAGTGTATCCCCTCCATTGAATTAAGGTTAAGATTGGATTAAGGTTGACCAATTGTTGGATTCATTGGGACTCAGGAGAGGTCGTCTAACCTAAGGGCGTTCTCCTATCACCCACTCTCGTGATGCATGATAAATTGATAATATAGTCCCTTATGTTATCCATACCCCCGCTCTCGCGATGCTATGATATGACTATCCTAACATATATCGATGTCGACTCTCGCCGACACATCGATATACGTTAGGTGCATTACGTATGACGAATTTCCCCAATTTTCTACATGCCACTCTCATGGTCGGGGAGTCGGATCTACGTTAGTAGAGCTCTAATCGACACCCGACTTTCGTCGGCCATATCGATAGTATAGTTCAATGTAGGGATTAAAAACCCTAGATTGGTCCCGACTCTCGTCGGCGGCAATCTAATTAAGAGGAGCCCAATATACATTGATAATTAACATCGTAACGTATCCCAAATCACCAATTTAGCCGACAATCAATCAATCAATTCATCCAATCCTCACCCCCATTCAATGGGGTTCAACCCATTGCCCTAGATAGAAAACTACTCACTACCCATTATCAAAAATACAATCAATAACATGAATTTAATGGCCATTGCAATAGATTCAAGCTAGAGTTTCAATAACAAGCCATCCACAACAATAGTAATCAAAAGAGAGATTTTATATTACTAAAATAACAATCCAAACAAAAATAACAAAAGGAATTAATAAAAGCTAACAGAAATAAAGGGAATATAACACCTGAAAATTCCCTGAAAAGCTCTGAAAAAGGGTAAAAATGGTCTGTTCTTCGCAGAGGAAGAAGAAGTGCTTTTATACCATGCTAAAAAGACCAAAATAATTCCTAACTTACTTTGGCGGCACACAGAAAATGCCCTAGGATCTAATTCTACGTGACTGCATAGAAAACAATGCTGTCGCGTCGTTTGGATGCGTAAGATTTGCTCCAGAGAGTAGCAGCAACGCGATTGCATGGTTGAAGCACGTAACAACGTCGAATATGGCTTCGACGATCGTTTGGTCTTAAAAACGGTCGCGTAAAGCGACCGTTTGGCTTCGGCTTGTCCGAGATTACGCGGTCGCGTCGTTTTAATCCAAACTAACGCGTCGAATGAGGTTCCTTCTCTTCTCTTCAGCAGCGATGCGGCCGTTTCATTTGTCTTCACGCTTCCGAGTGGAATTGAATGCTGAGATATTATGGGTATTTAAGTGATGCGGGCGCGTCGAATCGACGCAGCCGTTTGTGTCACTTTTCCTTCTCTTGCCCATTTGCACACTTCGAGCTCCCGTCTTTGGTCTTTTCACTCTTTTGGGCTTTTTCCACGCTTTATGGTTCGGATTTGATACATATTTCCTGAAAATCACAAAATGGACCATAAAAGTAAAAGGAAAACAAAAACAAAGAAAACATGAAGAAACAATGAATGAAATAACATAAAACGTGCATGAAAAGGGGTGAAAACTATATACAAAAACCACTTATCAAAAACCCCCAAGCTAAACTCTTACTTGTCCTCAAGGAAGACAAGAGAGAGCGTAGATTGGAGGCATGCAATCAAGCACACAAATGATGACATTAAACTTCGAGAATTTCTTAAAATCGAATTTATATACGAGGGCGAATCGAAATCTCAAATTCATGAAACTTAAACGTGTCGATTTATTTCTGTCGATAAGAGTATAATCATAGGACGTCGTCTCTAACCCAAATCATCAAGCAATATACTAAACTATGGCCTCACTCAAGTTCTAAGATATTTCCTCTAACTCGTCCTGACATCGAAGAGGTATGCATCGACATTATGCATTGGTCGAAGAGGGGATAAGTATCGTATAATGGGTTATTGGTCGATCAAGAAAGTAGCGCTCACAACACATCAATTTTTCTTGATTCATGAAATTTCTAGGTTTATTCATGCTTTCATATATATACGCGCGCGCGCACACATTTTTCTTTTCTCTTTTTTGGGATTTGCAATTGGTTTGTGTAAGGAGCATTGGGTCGATGACTCCTAGGTCAGACGACCTTATGGCTGTAACGACTCGTATTTTTCAATACATTTAATTACATATTTAACGTATTTTCATTTTTAAAAAGTATTTTATAGTGGTTGATCATGAGTTTTAAGTGATTTCAAAATTTCTTACAAAAATATTTTGAAGTATCAAACTAGTTATGGTGTATTTCAGTAAGTTCAGATTTCATCAAATACCTCTAATAATTTTGATAGAAAATCATTTTCAATTATTACTGTTTTGGCTTAATGAATTAATTTTCTATACAAACATCATCAAAACATTTTCAAACTTCTATAGTATCATCCTATGATCATTTAAGGCTCCCCATTTAAATTTCGTAATTTTCTGATATCAAACCAATAGAGAACCCGCAAACCCGCATCCTAAACATTTTGGACTAAAACTAGTACCTACATAGCTCAAACTCCAAAATGAATCTCGTATTCGTGATCATCACGACGATACGAACCCGTGGCTATGTTTTTGTAACTTTTCGGAATCATATGTGATTAATAGGTATTTTGGTATTAAAATTAATAATAATAAATTTTCTTATTCCTAAATACATTCACTAATGACGATTTACATTTCCGAATTATCTTACTCTGCTTAACCCACCCCCCCAATAATTTAAACATGTAAGCATGTTTTCCTTGCCCTTACCCGGTTCTTCCCCTAATTCCAATTAGTCTAAACTTAGTCAAAAGTTTACCTAATCTCATTTATTATCATTAACTAATATGGATTTAATTAATAATTTTTGTAATCGATTTTAACCCCTTCCTCTCCTCACAGCAGATCCCTGACCCCAAACCCTTTCCATCCCAGCTCGACTAACATCCCCTCCTCACATCGAAACCCAACGACGAACTAACGCTGCAGCCCCAGCCTGCTTCTCCAATCAACCCACATGCCAGAGCCCCCTCCCATCGCCGCTCCTCCCTGCTCATCCCCTCTCTCAACTTCTCGCAAAGAAACCCAACCCCACACCCAGGCTCTCTCACTCTTTAGCCCACGCGTTCCCCTCTCAGCCCGCACACAACCCACCTCCCTTTCGTACTCTCTCCCCTTCCCTTCGTCAACCCACTACCCCCCTCCACCATTGGCTCCTCCCCATCTCCGTCGTCCATGGTGAAGCCCCCGGAGCTCCACCGATCTGCTTTCCCGCTCGTCCTCACCTCTCCGTGCACCACCGTCGACGGCGAACACCCATCAGATCCGACCCCTCCCTCTACATCACCGCAGCCGCCTTCCACCTTCGACGGAGAAGCTCACAACGCCTACCCCGCAACCCAGTTTCAACCACTCCCCCTCCCCCCGCAACCCCGTGAGCGACTGCTGCTGGCTCTGCTTCTATCGTCGCAAGCCCCGCTTGCTCCATCGCTCCTCCGTGCCCCGAGGTCGCCACCGCCTTCCTCCGGCATCCCTCGACGATGAAGGAGCTCACCTCATCGCTCCGCTATCCGACGGAGTCCACCTCCAACGAAGCCTTACTCCAGCACCCTCCAAGCTCGCCATGCAAGCACAACCTGCCGCCATCGCCGATACCCTTCGTCGCTCCGCCTCCCACCGCCACCCCCGCACAGCCCCACGCCGCTTTTCGACGTCGCCTCCCTCTCCGATGGGTCACTGTCGCAGCAGCGCCAACCCCCGTATGCCCCCATGTATGTCGAAAACCACCGTGAAAGCCCTCAGTGCCCAGCAAACAACAGCACCGTGGGGCTTACCGCCGGTCGCTGTGCCTCCGGAGGACCCACGACGCTCGCCGTCCTTCTCTCGAACTCGCCGCCCCATACTGCTGTTAATGCCACCGCCCCGACGATCAGCGGAGTCCAGCACCGTTGCAACACGCCCCAGCCTCATCCTCCTCCTCCGCAGCACCTCCGCCTATGCTGCTCGATCGCCTCGTCGTTGCCGCCGCCGACTGCTGCCGCCGTTGCCGACCGCACCGCCCCGTTCCACGCCACCGACAACATCAATCCCCCCATGCACAGTCGACGGGAATATGTGAGAATGTTTTTTAAAACAAATACGAAAATTCGTATTCGTATAATACGATTATTTAGTATATTAAGAATATAGTATATAAGAATAATTGGTTTTAAATCCGTAACTAATTATATACAGACAAGAAAAATGCAAGGTCAGCTCTAGAAAATCAGAAACGACATTCTGGATCCAATGGCGCTAGTTTCATCTCAATCAGATGCTTAGTTTTTGTACAATAAATTTTTTAGCCTAAAACTTAAATACGTCATTTCCACTTAAAAATCCGTAACTTGTTATTTTCACTAAACTGATACGTGAGAAAAATATAAGTTGTAGAACTCTTCGAGACGGTCGTTTTGACAGCTCACTTGAACCATTCTGATATGTATTGCATCCAGAATAAATTGTTGAATAATTACGTTACCTAATTAAAATTAGTTTTAAATTGATTTTTGAGCTTTTAAAATTATAAAAATTACTAGAAGCTTCTGAAAATTACCTTCTCCTGTAGTAAAATTATTTTCTTCATATCTAGCCTATATAAAAATTTAGAATGCTTTTCGACAACGTTTCGATCCGTTTAAAAATCAAAACAATCAAATTAAATTGATAGAAATTAGTGTAGCCATTAACTAATGATTTCTTGTGTTTGCAGGTACCAATTCTTGTGCACCAACTCTCTTTGAAGCTCTAGCTTCAACCTCGTCTTACTACGACGATCTCGATAGTGTAAGTCACAATTAATTCTAACTTTAGAAATTTAGATAGTGTACTTAATGGAAATACTGCATGCTTGAAGCATGGACCGGTATCATAGTTGTTGGACTTCAAACCATTGCTCAGAAATGACATTCTCTGTTGAGGCTTCTGCCTTGACTTTTCAACAAGCGAATCTCTTTGGAGTGTTGTTAATGCATTTGAATACCTTTACCTTGGAACAAATGGATTGACATACCGTATTGCAACATAATGATTGAATGATATACCGTGTTGACATCATACTGGAGGAACATCCTATCAAAATTGAATGTTTAAAAGTAGTTGGCACAGAACTGGGTTTTTGGGATAACTTATATTAGAGAAAGTGTGGGAGCGACCGCGAGCCATCTACACATTGCACCGTACCGACCGTCTAAAATGAAATGTACCGCCTAAAGTGATTTGAGATCCGCCCGGGTGAGCGCCCCGTGGCAGGAGATGGGCTCAATGGTTGCACATTGTACTTTCCTATATAAGTCACATAGTTTCTAGCTTTACTATTATCTACTTGTCCTTTAGTGTTACTACGTCTACTTGGTTATCGTACTATTGCCATCACATTGCCTGCTGGTTAAAATATTGTTGCTACCATGCCATGCCACAGTTGTTGCTCTTGTACGTTATTTTTTGCACTTGCACAGTCACCTTTACTTTATGCATTACATGCACTTTACTTACCACACCTGAGTAGCCATCAGTACTTTACTTATCACTCTTGCATGCATGTCCACTCTTACCTTACTTTTTGCACTTGCATGATTATCCTTAATTGTTTACTATAGCATGTTCCATACTTTTACACACCTCTATTCTATTGCTAGAATTGTTGTGATTAGCTACGATTCCATCTTCGTGGCACCGCAGACGATGTACATGCTGAGGTAGATGTTCTTGAGTTGACATAGCCAGAGTTCGACCCTGAGATCTCAACTTTCGAAGTTATTTTCAGTTTTGTACTTTCTTTCTTTCATATATGTTGTTGGAACATTTTGTACAGTATGGATTGTAATAATTGGACACTATTTGAGTATTTTTGTACATCTATGTATCGTGGCTTTTTTGATTTCACTGGTTAACAGACCTGCGAATAAATCAAATAAGTAACTGGCCCCCCGAGAGCGGGTCGTTACAATGGCACCGGGCCAAGAAGGACCCCTCGGACCTACTAGCTCGAACCGTGCAAAATTCTTATTTGTATGCAGTCCCCCAAGCTAAACCTTTCGATGCGAGGCCCCAACAATTCCTGAGTCGTGTGAATCCGGATACTCGGTGTCGATGGAGGAATGGTGCACATATTATTTTTCTATTCACAATTGTGATATATATATATATATATATATATATATATATATATATATATATATGTGGAGAATATGCGTTATCTTTATTGATCTCAACAAAATGTACAAGGTTCAAGGGGTAGCAGAAGAGAATTTGCAAGTCGCGGTCAAGGCACAGGCGCCATCACCACGCCCCTACAAAAACCTTCTCTACTCCAAGAAACCCACTCAATTACAAACAAAGAATACAAAAAACATTATACAACCAGTCCCCAATTTGCAAAAGGCCCATTAGCAGCGTCCCGGGCTCCCTCGATATGCCTCAAGGCAACTCTGACATCAGCAGCTATGTCCTCAAACAAGATAGTCTGACCTTTGTTCTCCCCCTCAAATATCCTCCTGTTTCTTTCCTTCCAAACATGCCAGATCAAAGCAGCAAGGACAATTTTTGCAAGGGCTCCCAAGCTATCTTTTTTATGAAACTTAGCAAGAAATAGTTCTCCCACACCGGCTAGACAGGAGGGAGGCGATGTGATGATCCCTAGTTTGAGGAAACTCTTGCAAAGGAGGTAATAGGTGTAATTGCATCCAAAAAATATGTGATCAACACTTTCATGGGCATTACAAGAACATAGAACACAAAAGGGGGAAGAAGGAACTCCCCATTGGACAAGTTTGTCCCTAATAAAAAGCTTCCCATGGAAAGCCCGCAGCAGAGTAATGGCCATTTTGGGGACATGTCCCGGAAACCAGACCACCTTATAAAAAGGAAAGATAGGCTTGATAGTACGAGAACCGGCCCAAGCATCCTGAAGAGTTGGTGACTTAGAATACCATTTCCATGAATCCTCCCCCGGTCGCAAAGAAATAG
Source organism: Scilla litardierei (assembly GCA_030789695.1). Lineage (NCBI taxonomy): Eukaryota > Viridiplantae > Streptophyta > Magnoliopsida > Asparagales > Asparagaceae > Scilla > Scilla litardierei. The sequence goes on along the minus strand of CM061142.1, from coordinate 687,500,795 downwards.
TAGCTAAAAGGTTCAAAACCGGAGCAGGCACAAGCATATTAGCCCAACCCTCCTCAGCCCAATAATCACTAACAGTTTTCATTTCCTCACCAGTCGGAACCACATAACTGTCACACAACGGGCCACAAGGAAGCCAGTTATCATACCAAAAGAGCGTAGAGGTCCCATCCCTAACAATGCGCTTAGTAAGTTTCTTAGTGATATTGCGGCATTGAAGCATGAATTTCCAAGTCCCAGATTGCATAGGGGAGCTCTTAGCCACATAGAAACCCATTCTGCCCAAGTATTGCTTCCTCATATAAGAAGCCCATATGCCATTATGCGTTAACATACGCCAAGTTAATTTGACCCCATAAGCCATATTAATATCAGAGAATTGCCTAAGACCCACTCCCTCCTCCTGCTTAGGGGCACAAAGATCATCCCACGCCCAAATATGAGATTTCCCCCAAATAAACTTCCTGCATATGGAATTGAGCGTATTCAACACAGATTTTGGTATACGAAAAGCTTGCATCCAGAAAACAATCATGCCATGAATAACAGATCTAACAAGCTCAATGCGCCCCGAGATAGATAATAAAGAAGAAGACCACCCCTGCAATCTGGCCTTCCATCTATCAATCAATTTGGTGTACATAGACGCTTTGGGGTATTTAGTTGAGAGAGGAAGCCCCAAATAAGTGGATAGAGATTGAGCACGCTGAATACCCAAAATATCAGCAAGCCTGCCAGGGTCTTTGGCTCCCTTGCTGCAAATACCAGCACTTTTACTCCAATTCACATCCAGACCAGTCAGATATTTGAAAGTACATAATAGACTCTTCAAACCCTCAAAAGATTTAGAGTTGGCCTGATAGAACACAAGAAGATCATCAGCAAACAGGAGATGCGTGACAGCCCCAACCCTTTTCATGGGCAGAATGCTACGACTGGCATTTGCAGAAGCCATCAAGAGAGAGAAAGTCTCCATAACAACCACAAAGAGATATGGGGATAGGGGATCCCCCTGCCTTAGCCCTCTATTAGACTGGAACATACCATGAGGGGAACCATTAACATGACAGAGAAGGATGGGGTAGATATGCATTCTCCAATCCACGCAATAAATCTGTGTTGAAACCCCATTTGATGCAACATGTAATATATGAATTCCCTATTCACACTATCAAATGCTTTGCGGAGATCCAATTTAAGGCATGCACAGGCACCCATGGGGTTGTTAAAATCACGAATATGTTCATGCGCAAGTAAGGCACAATCAGCTAAAAGACGATCTTCCAGGAAGGCGGCTTGGTTAGGAGATATAAGCTCCATAACATCCTTTTTAAGTCTATTGCAGAGAACCTTGCTGATGATCTTATACAAAACATTGCAACAAGAGATAGGCCTATAATCCCCCAGCCCCGTGGCATTAGCACTTTTAGGAATAAGTGTCAAGAAGGTATGGTTAATCTGCATAAGGATTCTGCCATATCTAAAAAAAGAGCCAACAGCTTTGGTAACATCTTTCCCAACAACACTCCAGGAGCTTTGGAAAAAGAAACCATTGAAGCCATCAGGCCCCGGGGCCTTATCACTACCAATTTCAAAAACTGCATTCCTAATTTCCTCATCAAGAACCGGCCGCTCAACCCAAGCCGCAGCTTCTTTAGTGAGGATACGCTTAGTAGTAAGGCGAGGAAATACCCTCCAATAATCGTCTTGATTATAGAGATCGGAATAGAAAACAGGGCCATCAACTTTAATCTTCCTAATGCTGTCATTACAAGCGCCATCAGCAGATATAAGGTGCTCCAGACTATTATGGCTTTGACGAGCCTTCATCGCAGTATAGAAAAACCGTGAGTTGCGATCCCCAAGTTGTAACCAATTCTGCCTACTTTTTTTGCCTAAGATTTGACTCTTCAGCATCAATAGCATCAACCAATTGATTAATGAGAGCATGTTCTCTGTTCTGCTTTTCAATACAAGTAGCCAAATCTGGATCATTCTGAATGCTAGCAAGATCATCATGACATTTAGCAACACTTTTAGTGTTAATGATGTCTGCACTGAGGCGTTTCAAACCATATTTGAGATTTTTAAGTTTGGCCACAAGCCGAATCATAGGGCATCCAACCACATCAGTGTGCCAGCATTTATCCAAAATATCCTGGAACTCGGGGGCGCGAGTCCAGGAATTAAAAAATTTGAATGGCTTGGGTTCCGAACCCTCTTTAGGATGAAAGTGAATGATAAGCGGGGAATGGTCATTGGACCCACTAGCAACATATTCGCAATAAGAAGAGGGGAGCTTTTCAATCCATTCACAGTTGCAAAGGGACCGATCAAGTGTAGCATTGATGCGCTGAGAACCAATGCTTCATTAGTCCAACTCAGGGGGTTTCCAACAGACTTCAAATCAATAAGAGAGCTAGCATTAATGCAGTTGTTAAACTCATCCACCATATGACTGTCTATCGGTCTACCACCAACTTTATCCGTAGCATATCTAACACAGTTAATGTTGGATATGGACGACACGAATACATCCATGAGGGGATGTATGAGGGTATACGGACCTCAGATGTCGCGTGCACGAAGGCGTGCACGAAGGGAACCTTTTCTCGTGTGAAAAGGACCACTCGATAAGTGGAAAAAGCCACTCGATAAGTGAAAAAAGTCACGTTATAAGTGCATAAAGGCACTTGATAAGTGAATGAAGAAGAGGATAAATGAATGCGCTTTTATAGGCTAATAAGCTTATAATTGGTTATTTCCTACAATAACCACCCCTAAAGCCTATAAATAGGACCCAAGGGTAAGGCATTCATTCCATCCCATTCATGCCATAAGTTTGCAAAAGGCATCTTATGTTCTTCTTCTCCCTTCCATTAAAATCCTCTTCTAGTTAGAGATTTAGGCGGTGAAACTCTGCTTCGATCCTCTGTGCCGAAGTATCGACCGTTGTGGCGAATCCGAGGGCGAAGTTCCGAGATTACGGTGCTGCGTACGCAAGCGTAAGTCTCAACTTCATTTATCGATCCTAACGTTGTTTTGACAGGATCCAACATTGGTATCAGAGCCATACGGATTCGCTCCGGTCAGAACCGTCGCCCCGTCGAAACTATGAACGAGTCGTTATCTTTTTCACGAATGGGTATCCTACCATTATGGATATGGTAGGAACGCTTCGTGACGGAGAGAACGCAGCTGTTGTTCTTTTCACGTTAGGGTCTCCTACCATTACGGATATGGCAGGAACTCTCCGTGACGGGAAGAACCGACCGTTCATATCGTCAAACACGCTATCTTCATGGATGCTGAGTCTCCATTCATAGGGAATGGGCACTCTCTTCATGTGGAGCGCGTAGTTTACGAACTTTTTGAAGTAAGTTATTTTTTTGGCACACGGCCATTGGAGGATAACTACTTTCTCGACGAACAGGCGCTTCACCGGAGAAGAAGATGGTGGTTATTCCCATCGGGGAAGATGACTTTTGGTGCATGAAATCTATGGCCATATGGGCAATGGAGGCAATGCATTCCCCCTCCCCATGCGGAGGGGGTTGGCTACGGCCAATAACGACGAAAACCACCGCGACCACCCCATCAAGGAGGAGGAGTGCATGCGGCCACCCCATGAAAGGGGGGAGACCGGCCATGGTCAAAGGGCCATGGCCGGTCAAGGCCAATAAGCCATGGCCGGGCCATGGCCATGGCCGGCCGGCCCTGGCCGGCCGCGGCCAGGGCCAGGGAGCCCTGGCCGCGGCCTGGCCAGGCCAGGCCAGGGCCAGGCCGCCCTGGCAGAGGCCAGGGCAGGCCAGGGCCAGGCCGCCCTGGCCGAGACCAGGGCAGGGGCCCTGGCCCCCGGCCAGGGCCAGGGCCTGGCTACCCTGGCCGAGGCTAGGGCAGGGGCCCTGGCCCCCGGCCAGGGCCAGGCCACCCTGGCTGAGGCCAGGGCAGCGCCCTGGCCTCCGGCCAGGGCCTGTCCGGCCCCGGCCCTGGCAGAGGCCAGAGCCTGGCCAGCCCTGGCCACGGCCAGGGCCTGGCCAATGGCTGGCCCTGACCGCTGCCAGGGCCACGGCCGGCCCTGGCAGCGGCCAGGGCCTGGCCGAGGGCCGGCCTGTCCGGCGCTGGCCGGGAGTGGTGTCAGATCATTGGTTGGTCGACCAATTTGGAAGTTTTGGTCGACCAATCCGGCAAAAGGCCTTGATCGATCACGAGCATGCCGACTAGCCCATACGGGGTTGCAAAATGCCTTGGTCAAACACGAATGTGCCAACTAACCCATACGGGGCTAACAACAGTCGTCTGCGGCTAAATTCTCCTATACGGGGGGAAGCGCCTGGATCCATACGGGAGCCGGCGACGATGGCTTGTAGAAAAATCCCCAAAGGGGGGATCCAGCCTTGGCACGGCTACGGCTCTACCCCGGCAAATGGCCAGGGATTACCAAATATTTCGCTAGTATCATAAGGGTACTAAGTCGAAATATACAATTTTGAAAAATACGTTTTCTAACGTTTTGAAAAATACGTTTTCAAAAACGCTTTTCCGCTGCGAAGTACTATACGAGTACGATTATTTGATAAAGTGATGGGGAAATATTGAAAGTTGCTCTAGATGGTGATTGGAAACGTAGTGACTTTTCCGATTCTAGAGTAACATCTTCAATATTTTTCGAAAGTAACTTATCAAATTATGAATATCATTCCACGTGGGAGTTGATTTTAGAACTATCCATATGGGATATTCTATTAAAATTTCAAGTGGGAATTATATCTGAAAAATACGTTTTCAAACTCGTTTTTCCGCTGCTAGTACTATAAGAGTACTATTGTTTGATAAGTGATGGGGGAATATTGAAGGTTGTTCTAGATGGTGATTGGAATCGTAGAGACCTTTTCGATTCTAGAACAACATCTTCAATATTTTTCGAAAGTAACTTATCAAATATAATATAATTCCAAGTGGGATTTGAATTTTTAGAACTATCCAAATGGGATATTCTATTATCATTTCAAATGGGAGTTATATTTTAAGAATTTTTATGCAATGTTTTGATCAAACCTTCGGTTTTGTGTCTTTTGCAGCATTTTAAAAGTAAAATGTCTTCCGCTTCAAAGAATATTGTCGCTGAGTTAAACAGAGGTGAAAAACTCAACGGCGATAATTACAAACTTTGGTCCATCAAGATACAATACGTTTTAGAGGACCAAGAAGTGCTCAAAACTCTAAAGAACGTAATGATTGAACCCGAGTTGGGCACTACGGCCCAACACAGACGAGACAAGGAAGCTTTTGATGCTTGGTCTCGGAAGAACAAGATAGCACGCATTACGTTATTAAGCAGTATGGCTGATGACATAATGCGCATCTTCCGAGAACATGACCTAGCCATGGACATATGGTCCAAGCTAGAAGAGAAGTTCGATGGCACATCGGTGTCCAAACTTCGCGCCTTAACTATAAGGTTCGATTCATATAAGAAACGTCCAGATCATTCCATGGGGAAACATCTGCGACATATGGTGAATCTTATCTCGGAGTTAAAGGACGTAGGTCATGTGCTCACTGATGAGCAACAAATCCAAGCAGTCATAAGTTCCCTACCAAATGGGTGGGACCAAATGAAGATGCATCTCACTCACAATGAGAGCATCAAGACTTTCAGTGATGTTTCTAAGCACCTCGAATTAGAGGAAGAGCGGCTTGCGGCTGCCAAGCCAAGTGCAGAAGTGCACATGGTTGCTAATTCCTCACACGGGGGAAAGAAACGGAAAGATCGTTCGAAGTCTACTAATGAACGTAATAAGCAACCTGAGTCTACCAAGAAACCCAAACATAAGAGTGGGCACAAGACATGGCACAAGAAGAAAGACTTGAAGAGGATCAAGTGCTTCAAGTGCAACAAGTTCGGTCACTATGCTCGTTCGTGTACGAGTGGAAGTGACGAGGTGCCACCGACCACATAGCAAGGGACAGACGGTCCTTCGTGGAGTATCACCGGATACCCCAAGGAACGAAGTGGATCTATGTAGGAAACAACACACGTGTTGAAGTGAAAGGCGTTGGGACTTGCAAGCTAGTCTTGGACAACGACCGCACTCTCCTACTTCATGATGTCCTCTTCGCTCCAGATATTCGAAGGAATATTATATCTGTGGTCGTGTTGATGGGTCTTGGTTATAGCTGGTTCTTTCAAAATTGTAAAGTGGACTTAAGTTGTAATAATACTCTTATTGGTACTGGGTTTGTATTTAAAGGATTTATTGTAATGAGTACAATGTATGATTCCTCATGTAATGAAAATTTCCTTATTACAAATTCTAAGACTTATGAGTCTGATGTGATTTGTTGGCACGCAAGGCTTGGTCATATTGGACCAACGCGTATGGATAGACTTGCCAAACGTGGCCTTCTATCCAATGTTTCAAAGGTTGAAATGTCGACCTGCGAACATTGCCTTGTGGGGAAATCTTGTCGCAAGCCGTTTGGAACCGGCACAAGGGCCGAGGTTCCATTACAGCTTATCCATTCAGACATATGTGGTCCTATGAATGTCAAGACAAGACGCGGGAAGTCCTATTTCATCACTTTTATTGATGATTTCACCCGATTCGGACATATCTATTTGATATCCCACAAAAGTGAAGCATTGGCTTGCTTTAAAAACTATATGAGTTTAGTGGAGAATCAATTAGATCGCAATATTAAGGTCTTGCGAACCGATAGGGGCGGTGAATATCAATCAACAAGTTTTAAGGAACTTTGTGATGAAATAGGCATAGTACATCAGGTAACTATGCCTTATACTCCTCAACAAAACGGTGTTGCAGAAAGGAGAAATAGGACTTTAATGGAAATGGTCCGTTCAATGATGGCGCAAGCTAACTTGCCAATCACCTTTTGGGGTGATGCATTATTGACGGCCTCTTTCATTTTAAACCGCGTACCCTCGAAATCAGTTAGCTCCACTCCTTATGAGTTGTGGAACCAAAGGTCTCCTGACTTAAACATTTTGAAACCTTGGGGTTGTGCATCCTACGCACATATTTTCTCACATAAGTATGGCAAACTTGGGCCAAGGGGAAGGAAATGTATCTTTATACGATACGCATAAAACTCCAAAGGTTATGTTTTTGTTAGTCAGGAAGACAATGGTTGGCTAATTGAGTTTGAGTCGAGGGATGTCACTTTCTTGGAAAACGAGTTTCCAAGACAGGGCGAGATAAGTCAGGACTTATCTCTATTTGAGATTTATGATCAAGAAGGATTACCTCATTCGAGTGGGAGAATTCTTGGTGAAGAAGAAAATACGTTTCAAACTTCACCAATGGATGATACGAATGATACTAATCCTATTCCATACGGGAATAATGATCCAAGTGGGAGCATTTTTAACGACATTCCAAATGGGAGTGATATTAGAATTGATCTAAATTCGAGTCAACAAGGATTTGAAGAATCTCAAATACGACGTAGTAGTCGTACAAGGTTGGCTCCTCTAAGATTTGAGGATGAATTTCCGCAAACCTTTATGACTTTACTACAAGATGATGACGAGCCTGCTACTTTCAAACAGGCCGTATCATGCCCTGCAAAAGACAAATGGATGGAAGCGATGAAGGAGGAATTGAAATCCATGAAAGTTAACCAAGTCTGGGACTTAGTTAACTTACCCAGAAGACGTAGAGCAATTGGGAACAAATGGGTTCTCAAGATCAAGCATAAGGCTGATGGCTCTATAGATAGATATAAAGCTCGCCTTGTCGCGAAAGGTTTTACGCAACATGAAGGGATAGACTACGAAGAGACCTTCTCACCTGTTGTGCGTTTTACCTCGATTCGCCTGATTCTGGCAATGGTAGCTTGCTTATACCTCGAATTACATCAGATGGATGTAAAGACTGCCTTTCTCAATGGAAAATTGGACGAGGAGATCTATACGGAACAACCAACAGGGTTTGTGAAAGAAGGAAACGAACATAAGGTTTGTAAACTTCGTAAGTCCATATATGGTCTTAAATAATCCTCGAGGCAATGGTATATACGATTTCAAGAAGTTGTCTTATCAAATGGATTTTCCATGCTTGATGAAGATAACTACGTATATATCAAGAGGATTAAAAGCAAGTATGTTATTATGTCTCTATATGTAGATGACATTTTAAATAACCAGAAATGACAAGGGCTTTGTGATGGATATCAAGGCTGGGATTTCATCAGTTTTGAGATGAAAGACATGGGAGAAGCCGCATATATCCTTGGAATTAAGATTTCAAGGAATCGTTCGAAGAAACTTCTTTCTCTTTCACAAGAGACTTATATAAAGAAGGTTCTTGAACGGTTTAATATGTAGGACTGCAAGTCCATTGATACTCCTATAAGCAGATGCGATAATTTATGTCTGAAATCATGTCCAAAGAACCAAAAGGAAAAGGAAATTATGGAAAAAGTTCCATATTCCAGTGCAGTTGGTAGTCTTATGTACGTTACGATGCGTACAAGACCGGACATCTGTTTTGCCGTTGGAATGGTAAGTCATTACCAATCCAACCCAGGGCAAGAACACTGGAAAGCGGTTAAGAGGATAATGCATTATCTTAAAGGAACTGCAGACTTGCAAAAGACTATGATAAAACCAAGAAGGTAGACATAAGGTACATATCTACGCATGAGATGATAACGGATCCGCTTACGAAGGCGATCCCCAGAGATGTGTTTTACAAACACTTATCATCTCAAGGATTGCGTAAGAGCTGAGTTGTACCAATGTAAATTCCCATGTCTGAAAAGAATAAGTTCATTTCAACATTGCATATGAATTTCTTAAGAAATGTTTGTGTACATTTTTTTTGAAATCTCAGCTATACTTTCTAGTATGTCGGACAGATTGAGGTTGGCTCTCTCACATGAGCAACCGCCTTATTCTATCAGACGGATAGAATAGAGATGAGACCTGTTTAAAGTCAAAATCATCAGACGGATGATTTAGAGTCATGACTTAAACAAAATGGTCGCATGAAAGATCTGCATCATATGGATGCTTACAGAAGATCTAAGAGTATATTGAAATCCTATCTGTCTAAATGCGGGATGTGTGTCCAAAGGATTATTTGAGTAGAAAAAGGGACTCAAAGTCAGACATTGTGGTGTCTGATCATCATCCTTACAACATCATTGAGACGTACACTCCCTGGGAAAGGAGCGATGTTGTAATACGTATTCATACTACGTATGCATTTTTGACCATTGGGTTAGAATAGTAAATAAGTTTACTATTATGTGAGACCCAAAGACCACATGGGTCTTAACTCGTTACCCTTATGGACTCTAATTGGTTCCTTAAGATTTGACTGGGTGATTGCTATCTTAGCATGTTGCTTATGGACTATGGTTAATTCGGTCCGGCGGGGCATGTTAGAAAAGCGAGTCAAGTCAAGATCAAAAGGATCGCAAGAAGAGGAAGATTAATTTCATATTCACATTTGGACTTTAGAGATTCAAAGCTGGCCAGCCAATTGTAATCCAGATGGGATTCAATTGTTGAATGTAAAGTATAAGAAATGTGAAGAAATAATCTAGGGTAAAGCATGCGTTGATCTACTCAACTTTGCACCTCGAGGGGTGTTGTGTATCTCTAACAAGTGCACAACAGCGGACTTTATGCGCATGACGGTCACACGGCCTATTTCTCGGTATGACAAACAGAAGAGCTAAAGGAAAAGATGTTTCCTTATAATCCCCTCAAGTGTGAGTGGGAGATGTTGGATATGGACGACACGAATACACCCATGAGGGGATGTATGAGGGTATACGGACCTCAGATGTCGCGTGCACGAAGGCGTGCACGAAGGGAACCTTTTCTCGTGTGAAAAGGACCACTCGATAAGTGGAAAAAGCCACTCGATAAGTGGAAAAAGTCACTTTATAAGTGCATAAAGGCACTTGATAAGTGAATGAAGAAGAGGATAAATGAATGCGCTTTTATAGGCTAATAAGCTTATAATTGGTTATTTCCTACAATAACCACCCCTAAAGCCTATAAATAGGACCCAAGGGTAAGGCATTCATTCCATCCCATTCATGCCATAAGTTTGCAAAAGGCATCTTATGTTCTTCTTCTACCTTCCATTAAAATCCTCTTCTAGTTAGAGATTTAGGCGGTGAAACTCTGCTTCGATCCTCTGTGACGAAGTATCGACCGTTGTGGCGAATCCGAGGGCGAAGTTCCGAGATTACGGTGCCGCGTACGCAAGCGTAAGTCTCAACTTCATTTATCGATCCTAACGTTGTTTTGACAGGATCCAACAGTTAAAATCCCCACAAATCAGCCATGGGGTATTTATATACTCTGAAGAATCCGCAACTATGGTTTCCCATAGGGATCTCCTATCCTGGGCGCTGTTAAAAGCGTAAACCACCGTAATCCTCATAAGAAACCCCGCAACATTAGAGCATCGAACAGTAATATGTTGAGCAGATATGGTATCAACAACACACTGCCATATTTCTGAGTCGTATAAGACAACAATGCGCCCATTCATGTGGCAATTCCGGTTATCAAACGAGGCCCACCTCTTCGGAAAGCAATTCCTAATTCTCGGGTCATTCTCCCCAGTCACCTTGGTTTCAAGTAATCCCACAAGTGAGGGGGCATGCTTACGAACTCGTGTCTTAAGCTCACTACGCCTTACGACGTTATTAAGCCCACAAGTGTTCCAGATGAACAAAACCATATCAGCAATTTGAGGGGGGGGGGGGGGTTCACCACTCCCCCTTTGATTCTAACACTCTTTCTAGTAGATTTAGCTCCAACCCCCTGTTTAGAGTTATCATTCTTCTTGCCTTTACTGCTTTTACTTAGTAAATCTTGCTCGATGTACCAAGCTTCATTTATAACTGTCATATCGTCCAGCTCATTTTCGATAGGTGGTAGGTCACACTTCTCATCCACAGACAAGGAATCGAATGGGTTAACACTCCTATACGAGAGAGAAATCGGGCTACTGAGATTGCTGTGTGCAGTACCGCAAGCTGGCTGCTCTTCAGAGCGTGGAGGTTTTCGTGAGGGTAGTGTGCCCGACTGGTGTGCGGGGCTTGTGGTATAGGGTACTCCACTATTTTCATCTACCTGATCCCCCCCTCCCTTATTACATCGGACGCCCCTCAACACATTATAAGGGCTAGCCACAGGTAGTACAACATGCCTCTCGCCAACATTATACTCCCCCTCCACATCTTGTTCGCAAACTCCCCTGCCTCTAGCCATTTGCGCCCCCTCAGAAGGTGTAGCGAGCTCCTCATGACTGATGTATACATGACTGCCGTCCACTCCATTCGCCTTTTTGCTGGTGCTATTTGAGCCGTCAGGCGCCCCCTTTGCAGACTCCCCTTTGTGTACAGCGACCTCTTTACAGTTCTCTTTACAGATGTCATTTACAAGCCCTCTCCTGTTCACAGGGCTACCGGTCTTATCTAGCACACCTAACGCACACTTGCTTGGCTTTCAGTGCTCTTCTACATTTTACAAGCCCCGTCAGCCTTAGGTCTTCCCTCCAGCTGCATAGCGCTAGCCAACAGCCCATCTTTTGGTCTGCCCCCAACCCCAGACAGCCCAACTCCCCAGTACAGTTTTTACCATACACCCCATCCTTCAGCTGGCTGTCGTCTCCCCCAGATACACCCAGCTCCCCTTTACAAACTTCTCCCTTCATCTCAATGGACGGCCCCGTCCCAACATAACACTTCACCGGTGGCATACATTCCACCATGGCCTCCTTACAACTACCTCCCAAATTACAAGCCATTACATCCACATTACAATTCGTCACACCTGAGTATTCCCCCTCTTCGATATTAACATGAACACTACCCTCCTCTCCCTTACCATTGATCATACCTTTGCCAGAAGGACACTGTTCCGATGTATGACTGGAGCATATGCAGGAATTGCATCTAGGTGGCTCACCTTCATAATAGACGCTGACGTCGATAGTATCCCTATCTCCCAACTGTACTGAAACTGAATGCGGTAATGGCTTTTCCTCCTTCACCTCCACCAAACACCTTGCATAAGCCAATCGTTCAAGCCTCGTCGTAGCTCGATCTAAGCAAATTGGATCACTGACGATGCTAGCGATAGCACTAAGAATCTGCCGCGTCCAAAGGTTGAGCGGGAGGTTTGGAAGTCTAACCCATACCGGAACAGCCGTCAGGAGATCTCTGTTGAATCCTGCATCTTCGCTCCATCGCTGAAGGACGACGAGCCTGCTGTCGAATAGCCAAGGCCCGTCGAACAGCACCACATCTCTATCTGCCGCCGCTTCAAATCTAAAGAAGAAGTATCCATTCTCTCTCGAGTAGATGTTAACTTCCCCTTTCAGCTTCCATACTCGAGCAGACCACACCTTGATTTGCCTGAAGAATGGCGTATCACCCAGGACGTATCCCATAAGTGTGTTTTCCCATCCTTCAGCACCCTACGCCATCATCTCCTCCGTCAAGAACGCCGCCGCAACACCATCCTCATTGACAGAAGGAGGAATGAAAGACATCTCAAGGGAATCAGAGAGCTTCCGCATATTAATGCAGATGTCGAGCCATGATCTCTTCACCGCATTTGCATTGATCTGCAATGGAACCTTTGGCCTCATAGCTCTTCTTTCCATCGCCTTTCTAGCATCACCTCTCCCATTGAGGTTGCCATCTCGCCTTGCCCCCCTGCACTTGCCCTTTACCATCCTTAGGCATCTTCTTCCTGGCAACCTCCTTCCAGTCATTGTTGACAGCAGTGATCGCCTCCTCAGGATCCATGAAACACATATCAAAAAAATTGTCAAGTCAAGGAGTATCAGGATACAGCCAGGATAACAAGAATAGGCTAAAGTATTACCACCAGATCGAGATCTTAGAGTAAGATCTCGATCCACCAAATAAGCCTTGCTTCCCTCCGCAACCTCAGATCACCAAGCAAGAAGCGCTAGCGTATATCCCAGATCTCCAGCAACAAGATCGTCACCTCGTCAAGCAAAAAATTGGAAAACTAGCTTTAATCTGACTCAGATTTATTCGTCAAGCACAACAAAAATGGTCGAGATCTCACCCGAATGAAGATCTCAGATGCGAGATCTTGATTCAAAACAACAGGGAATCAACTAGTTCTTGTCGGCAAATCAATGTCGCCCAGATCCATCAGGAACAGGCGATGAAGCTCCGATCAGCAAGCAAGACAACCTCTAGCAGCGGGGATCGTCGCCTCACAAAGAAAATGTAGAGCAGCTAAAAACAGGAACAGATCTAATCGACAAGAACAACAGTATGATCGAAATCTCACCCCGAATCAAGATCTCAGAGGCGAGATCTTGATTCGAACCAAAAGGGAGAAGCAAGTTCTTGACGGCAAGCCGAACGCCACCACGATCTACCAGCATCGCAAACAAGGCTTTGATCGGCAAACTAGAAGTCCAGACTTCAAATCCTCAAAGATTTAGTCACGAAACTAGATCGCCGGCCACAGATCCCACCGAAACGGTCGCCACCGGCGAGATCCCGCTCGATCGCCCTCAGGAGCTTCTCTCTCTACCAAAAACCAGAGAGAGAAACAACACACTTATATATTTTTTTTTGAAGAATATGCTTTGCATCTTTATTGATCACACAAAAAAAGTACAAGACTCTCACGGATGGAAGGAGGATGTTAGTAAAGTGGGATAAGGGCACAAGCGCCGTCACCCCCAACAATACTTAACACCTCCCGCTAACCATAGAGCCTAGAGAGAAAACAAAATACATGTACATATCAACCTAGTCAACCACCCTCCAATTTGTAAGGGGCACCAGCATCTTCCTACTCCCAATCTACATGCCGCAAAGCAATTCTGATATCATCAGCAATGTTCTCGAATAGCTGAGTCTGAACCTGAACAGCACCCTCAAAGATTCTCCTGTTTCTCTCTTTCCAAATGTGCCAAGTCATAGCAGCAAGAACCGTCCTGACCAGCCTCCCAATATTGTTCTTCCTATGAAATTGTGCAAGGATCAAGTCGCCTATTCCTGCCAGTGTTGTTGGCAAAGTAGAGGTGACCCCAAGTTTTAGAAAGCTCCTGCAAAGAATGTATTTAGAATAGCTGCATTCAAAAAATATATGATCCCTATCTTCATGAATATTATCAGAGCATAAGACATAGAAGGGTGAAGTAGGCACTCCCCATTTCACGAGCTTGTCATAGGTAAGGAGTTTCCCGTGAAAAGCTCGCAGCAAAGTGATAGCCATCTTAGGGATATGCCCCTGAAACCAGACCACCTTGTAATAAGGAAATAGGGGTTTAGAAACCCGAGAGCCATCCCAAGCACTACGAAGAGATGGAGATTTGGAAACCCAGGACCAAGAGTCATCACCCGTGGATAAGACCACAGAGTTGATGATGTGGCGGACATGCATGAGAGAGTTACTCTCCACCCATTTTCCCTCAGACTAGTAGTCGCTGACCGTGTATCCCTCCTCCCCATTAGGCACCTCATAGGAGTCCCCAAGGGAACCACAAGGAAGCCAATTGTCATACCAAGATAGTGTAGTAGTACCATCTCTGACATTACGTTTGGTGAGTTTTTTAGTAAACTCCCGACAATGAAGAATGAACTTCCACATCCCAGATTGCATAGGATGAGCCTTAGCCAGAAATAAACCCGAAGTATTCATATACCGAGTCCTCATGTAAGAAGCCCAGATACCACCATGCGTAAGCATGCGCCAGGTCAGCTTAACACCATGTGCTTTGTTAAGATCACTGAAATCTCTAATTCCCACACCCCCTCTTGTTTGGGAGCGCACATATCATTCCAAGCCCAGAGGTGGTTATTCCCCCAAATAAACTTTCTGCACATGGAGGTAAGAGAGCGGAGAATAGATTTAGGAATACGGAAGGCTTGCATCCAAAACCCCACCATGCCATTGTGACTTGACCAATTCAATACGCCCAGCAATGGACAATAAAGATGAAGACCACCCCTGAAGCCGAATTTTGCATCTATCAACAAAACGACCATACATTGCGGCATTGGGGTACTTAGAGGAGAGAGGAAGCCCCAAATATGTGGAAAGAGATTGCACACGGCGAATACCCAAGATATCAGCCAGACTGCCAGGCCCCCTGGTGCCTTTGCTAAAAATACCAGCACTTTTATTCCAGTTGACCTCAAGACCAGTAAAAGATTTAAATGTAGAGAGAAGATCTCTAAGCCCCTCAAAGGATTTGACGTTTCCTCTACAAAAAACCAACAAGTCATCCGCAAAGAGGAGATGAGTAACCGCTCCAACTCTATTCATAGGCATAATGTTGCGAGAGGCGTTAGCCTTAGCCATGAGCAAGGAAAAGGCTTCCATAACGATGACAAAGAGATAAGGGGAAAGGGGATCAACCTGCCTCAGCCCCCTATTAGACTGGAACATACCATAAGGGGAGCCATTAATCATAACAGAGAAAGATGGAGTAGAGATGCATTCACAGATCCAACTGATGAATTTGTGCTTGAACCCCATCCTATACAGCATATAATAAACAAATTCTCTGTTAACACTGTCAAAAGCCTTGCGTAAGTCAAGTTTAAGACAAGCCCGTGCACCCATAGGATTATTAAAGCTCCTTATATGCTCATGGGAAAGCAAAGCACAATCAGAGAGCAGACGGTCCTGGAGGAAGGCAGCTTGATTAGGGGAAATAAGCTCAATAACAGCTCTACTCAATCGATTGCATAGGATTTTGCTTACAATCTTGTAAAGCACATTGCAGCAAGATATCGGTCTGTAATCTCCAAGCCCAAAAGCATTGGCACTCTTAGGAACTAGTGTAAGAAATGTGTGATTAATCGGACGATAAATCTTCCCAGATTTGAAAATGTTAAGGACCGCAATGGTAACATCATTTCCTATGATGTCCCAAGAATTTTGATAGAAGAAACCATTAAACCCATCAGGGCCCAGGGACTTATCAGCCCCAATTTGAAAAACAGCTTTTTTAACCTCCTCAGCAATCACCGGTTTTTCAACCCAAGTGGCAGCCTCATTAGTAAGAACTCTTTTGGTAGTGAGACAAGGGAAAACCCTCCAGTAATCGTTCTGATTATATAAGCAAGAGTAGAACTCAGGGGCCTCAACTTTAAGAAGATCAATAGAACTATTGCATGAGCCATCATTGGAAATAAGATGCCCAAGATTGTTGTGACTTTGCCTAGCCCTCATAGCAGTATAGAAGAACCGGGAATTGCGATCCCCGAGGTGAAGCCAATCTTGCCTACTTTTCTTTTTAAGGTTAGACTCTTCAATATCAATAGCCTCAGCCAAATGTTTTATGCGAGTATACTCTTTCTTTTGTAGCTCAGCACATAACCCCAGGTTAGGATTATTTTGAATATTGGCAAGCTCGATCTGAATTTTAACCACATCATTAGTATCTCTATAAGCCGCACCAAACCTCTTAAGCCCCATTTTCAGATTTTTGAGTTTAGCAACTAGGCGTATCATAGGACAACCATCAACCCTAATGCGCCAATGCTCCCTAAGCACATTGAGATAATCAGGGCTGCGCTGCCTGGCATTGAAAAATTTGAATGGCTTGGGATCAGCACCCCCAACTTAATGAGTGTGTATAATGAGAATGGAGTGATCACTAGTACCACCAGCTATATATTCACAGTAAGAGGACGTGAGAACATTCATCCAAGTGCTATTACAGAAGGACCGATCCAGAGTGGCAGTAATACGCTTTGGCACAATACTACGGTTAGTCCAACTCAAAGTATTGCCAGCCGTTTTAAGCTCCATGAGGGCGCTAGAATTAATGCAATCATTAAATTCATCAACCATAAGGCCATCAATCACTCTACCCCCACCTTATCCATAGCATATCTGACCCAATTGAAGTCTCCTCCAATGATCCAAGGGATATTTTTATAATTACGGGCATTAAGCGCGATATCCCTCCAAAGGTCTCTACTCCTGGTATGAGTTAGAAGCATAGACAATGGTAATCATCATAGCAAACCCAGCAGCGTTTACACATTTCATAGAGATATGCTGAGCAGATACCCGATCAACAACGCACGTCCAGGTATCAGGGTTATACACTATAACAATACGTCCGCTATGATGGATAGTACGATTGTCAATGGACAGCCACTTATTCGGAAAGCACTTGAGAATTCTGTGAGCATTATTCGCAATAACCTTTGTTTCAAGAAGACCAACCCGAGAAGGCGTATGTTTACGTAAACAACCTTTGAGCTCACTCCGTCTAGCAACGTTGTTAAGCCCTCTGGTATTCCAAATGAGCACAGTCATTTACTAGAGGAGGGGTGAGGATGTTCAACATCCTTATTAATCCTAAAGCTTTTGCGAGTGCCCTTAGAAGAGGTCGCACCCCCTTTGCTCTTTTGTTTCTTACGGTCTCTACTATTTTGTTTCAACTCCTCTTGCTCCTCATACCAAGCATCATTAGTAATAGTTAGGTCAAGGGGCTCGTTGTCGGAATCAATGGAATCATCGGGATCATCAAGGAGGGATGCTCCCAACCGTGATATGTTCCCCGCCCTAAGGACATTAAACGGATTATCGTCGCTTAGGTTGTGCTGGCCTTTCGGTTGGGCGAACGACGTCTTAATGTTGTTAGGTGAGAGGGGCGGCTTGGTGCTAGCCATAGGCCCCAGTTCCGACTCTAGTCTCCCCGACCCCTCCCCCCCATTTCATTAGTATCATGGTACACTTTTTTACACGGGACTTCAACCTCCCACGTTTCGCTAGACGCAGCTAGCACACATGCTTTATCATACATCCTTACATTAAGATTTTTAACAACCCCATTCTACTTCTCCGTGCTAGTCTCCGCTTGATCCCGCTTGTCCCCGCTTGACCCAGCTTCCGTGCGGACAGTACCCAGTAGCAACCCCTCAGCACGAAGAGCCGCTTTGCTTTGCACCGCTCCACCTTTCTCCTTATCCCCACAACACCCAGCCCTGGCCCCTTATCACCGTGCTTATCAACTAATACATCCTCCGACTGAGCCTCCCTATTACAACTTTTGTACATACTGGGCACAGCCAGCTTATTAGCATCCATCCCAATAGCGATAACATCCATCGCTTTAACATTGGCTTCTCCACCATTCCCATCTTTACATATATTTGCTGTACAATTCCCCCCATCTTGCTCCTTACGCTGCATCCTTTCCTCCCTTTCGCACTGCTGACTTCCATTATTGATACAACTGTCCATCACCTCCAGACTAGTAGAAGCCTGGGTAACACCCCTTTTATCAACAACATTGTCATCGACCTCCAGGCTACAAGGCACCGGGGTAACATCCCCGCTATTTACAAATTCTTCAGCAACACAAACATCCCCCTCCGGCCTACATGGCGCCTGGGTGACTCCCCCATCTCTAACAGTTTTCCCCGCAGGACATTGTTCGCAATTGTGGCCAAAACACACACAATTAGTACAACGAGGAGGCTCGCATTCATATTTCACTCCTAGCTCAATCGAAGCTTTATCTCCAAGCTGCACAGAGACCGACCGCGACAACACATCTTCAGCCTTGACTTCAATCAAACACCTTGCATAAGATAGGCGCTCCAGCCTCGTCGTCGCCTGATCCAAGCAGATAGGATGTCGATGACGCTGGCTATGGTGTTAAGAATGCTCAGAGTCCATAGATTTGTTGGCAAGTTAGGGAACTGAACCCACACCGGCACCGCCGTGAGAAGATCTCGGACAAAACCCGCCTCTTCGCTCCACCGTTGCAACACCACCAGCCTTCTGTCGAAGAGCCAAGGGCCGCCGTGCATCACCGCATCCCTATCCTCCTTTGTCTCAAAGCGAAAAAAGAAAAAAACCGTTCTCCCTTGAAAAGATATTGAGCTCACCTTTGATCTTCCACATCCTCGTCGCCCAGGCTCTGATCTGCCCATAGTAGGGAATATCTCCCACCATGTATCCGACAATGGTATTCTCCCAGCGCTCCACTCCTTCAGCCAGCATCTCCTCCGTTAGCACGGAGATCTCTACACCATCTTCATCAATCTCTGGAGCAATGTATGACATGCTCAAAGAATTGGACATCCTACTGCTACTAGCACACACCTCAGACTAGGACCTCTTCTCAGCATTGACGCTGATCTTCACTGGAAGCTTCGGCCTCAGCGCTCTTCTCTCGAGCACCTTGCATGCATCAACTTTCCTTCTCGCCTTCATGTCCTGATTCATCTCCTTAGGGCCTTGAGCAGAAGGCTTAGTATTCTTCTTCATTATTACTTTCCAACCTCCTGTTGCATCGACGTTCTCCATGTTTTCCCCCGTGGCACCAACCATCACAGTAGTCAGCAGGAACAAGAGATAGAAAAGAAGACCGATACAAGCATAGATCCAGAAGGACTCACCACTGGGATCAAGATCTAAGAGTAAGATCTTGATCCAAACAAGAAGGAACGCAGAGTACAAGAATTCCAATGGAGCTCCAAGATCGCTCCACGGCACGCTCCAAAAGACAATCAACGTCACGAGCAGTTCATTAGCGCCAATCGTCGATCATACACCAACAGCAGGGATTAGCAATCCAGAACCTCAAACAGACCTCACAAAAACTATGAGAGGACCGAGGAAGCTTACCGCCGGATCGAGATCTCAAAGAGAGATCTCGATCCGTCCATGAGATCAGCTTCGTTTAGACTCTTCGATTCCGTCAGAAGGATCCACAAGAACTCCAGTCGCCAACGGCCAACCCTCAAGAAGATCTCAAATCTCTTTGAGAAGAAGATCTCAGCCAGATCACGAATCGCTTGGAGAAAGTACGGATCGCCCGGAGAATCCTCGAGTGCCTTCACAGATCTAAGCACCGAATGTCTCCGACTTCGATCAGCCACCGAGCCAGCCGCAAGGGCAGCCGGCGATGAACGCCCAAATTGAATTGCCTCCGGGAGCTTCTCTCTCTCGAACCGATGTGAGAGAGAGGATAAAACGTTTAAGAACTGATATATAACACTTATATATATATATATACGTATATATATACGTATACGTATATATATACGTATATATACAAACATAATGTTGCGAGAATCTCCACATTAGGGTGTCACAGGAGAGAATCTCGCATGGGTCGGTCAAAAAAACTTCAATCTCCACATGTTTTTTGGAAGATCCGATCCGTTCATCTTGATCTCCACCCTCTAAAACCCCTACCCACCAATTTTCAGCCCGATCCAAGGTGTTTTGCCCGTTCATCCACCCTTTGCAAAAGTTATGTTCATGCGAAACCGTTAAATTTGGGTCGGGTGGATGAACGGGCAAAACACCTTGGATCGGGCTGAAAATTGGTGGGTAGGGGTTTTAGAGGGTGGAGATCGAGATGAACGGATCGGATCATCCAAACAACATGTGGATATTGGAGTTTTTTTGACCGACCCAGGAGAGATTCTCTCCTGTGACACCCTATTTCCCGTTTCATATATATATATATATATATATATATATATATATATATATATATATATATATATATATAAGTGTTATATATCAGTTCTTAAACGTTTTATCCTCTCTCTCACATCGGTTCTAGAGAGAGAAGCTCCCTGAGGCAATTCAATTTGGGCGTTCATCGCCGGCTGCCCTTGCGGCTGGCTCGGTGGCCGATTGAAGTCGGAGACGTTCGGTGCTTAGATCTGTGAAGGCACTCGAGGATTCTCTGAGCGATCCGTACTTTCTCCAATCGATTCGTGATCTGGCTGAGATCTTCTTCTCAAAGAGATTTGAGATCTTCTTGAGGGTTGGCCATTGGCGACTGGAGTTCTTGTGGATCCTTCTGACGGAATCGAAGAGTCTAAACGAAGCTGATCTCATGGACGGATCGAGATCTCTCTTTGAGATCTCGATCAGGCGGTAAGCTTCCTCGGTCCTCTCATAGTTTTTGTGAGGTCTGTTTGAGGTTCTGGATTGCTAATCCCTGCTGTTGGTGTATGATCAACGATCGGCGCTACTGAACTGCTCGTGACGTTGATTGTCTTTTGGAGCGTGCCGTGGAGCGATCTTGGAGATCCATTGGAATTCTTGTACTCTGCGTTCCTTCTTGTTTGGATCAAGATCTTACTCTTAGATCTTGATCCCGGTGGTGAGTCCTTCTGGATCTATGCTTGTATCTGTCTTCTTTTCTATCTCTTGTTCCTGCTGACTACTGTGATGGTTGGTGCCACGGGGGAAAACATGGAGAACGTCGATGCAACAGGAGGTTGGAAAGTAATAATGAAGAAGAATACTAAGCCTTCTGCTCAAGGCCCTAAGGAGATGAATCAGGACATGAAGGCGAGAAGGAAAGTTGATGCATGCAAGGTGCTCGATAGAAGAGCGCTGAGGCCGAAGCTTCCAGTGAAGATCAGCGTCAATGCTGAGAAGAGGTCCTGGTCTGAGGTGTGTGCTAGTAGCAGTAGGATGTCCAATTCTTTGAGCATGTCATATATATATAATTTTATTTTCTTTCTTTTTTATTTTTTAGAAAGCATGAGTATGTTAAGCAAGATCAGTCCTCAATACTAAGTGATATGCTGTTATCTAAGTCTCGATGGATTATAATCTATTATACTCAACTATTGGCTCTACGGTCCAAACATAAAGTGGGTTCCTAGGGTCCAATCTAGGTCGGTTTCAAGTACTTCTATCTTAGGGACAATAAGGACGACCAAAGTTAGGATATTACGTGGGATTTAGAGACAAAGACACATTCTATTCAAATATCCAAATCGACATCGTGGAAATTGAGCGTGAAAGTTTTAGAAAATGAAATTCAACTCGGGATTCCACGCATATAAAAATTTGAATTTGAAAAATTCTCAAAGCAAGTGCAAATATATACATAAGAATGCATGATGATGCATGATGCATAATGCGAATGCGAATGTTTTTGGCGTTTTTGAATTTTTGAATTTTTTTGGTTTTTGAATGCATATAAGAACATAAACATGGTGCAAATGAGAAACTAATGAAAACGGAAAAAGAAAAAGGGAAATGGGAAAAAGGAAAATAAAGGTAAGGCAAAAAAAAAATATATAAAGGAAATAAAAGCAAAAACAGGCATGAAACGCTCGTCCCCCAAGCTGAACTAAGCATTGTCCTCAATGCCATAAAAATCATGAAAGAGAGATCGTGAGGACAAAAGGTTATGGGGAGAGGAGATCCAGGTGCATCTCTTGTAAGGATCCTGTCTATGGGGAAAACACTAGAACGGGGGTTGAATAGTGTTTATGCAATTTAAAAAGATAGTTACACCAATTTAAATGCAATCCAACAAAATAATGAGGAATAGAAATTAAACTCAAAATGAAACACACGCAAACGCAGAGATGTTTCAAGGGTTTGGATTACCCAAGTCACTTCCCGACTTGTTCCCAGTAATCCTACGTCCCTTCCACCCGGATACCTCCGGATACTCAAGTTAGAACCCTAACTCGAGGTTTCCTTAAAACCCACTCGTAGCAACCCTACAAATGAAATCGATCTACAATCGATTGAACTTGACTCCCACAACTTGGGAGCAAGCAAACCTCTCTCACAACCCGAGGGCAAATACAAATAACGAAAGTTATAAAATATGAAGGCAACACTTATAATCACCTATGCCTTGAAGTAGAACTTGAAGGAGAAGTGTGTTGTGTGTTGGAGACTCTCTTGGAAGAGAGGAGAAAGCCATTTCTTTTGACTGTACCAAATGCCTTGAAGATAACTCTTTGGTTCTAGGTTGGAGAGCAAGAGATCAAAGATTGGAATTTGTAGGGCTTTGGATTTGAGAGCTTTTAAACTTGAGAATGAAAGCTTGAGAGATTGTGCAACAGCCTAGGTCATCTTTCAATGGAACAGTAGAAGGCCCTTATATAGGGTTCTCAAATCCACAAAACAGTTTAGGCAAAAACCCTTTATGAATCCGTGAGAAAAATCTCAACGGATAGAATCTGCGCTCGAGACAGTCGACTGTTGAAGAAACCACAGTCGACTGTTGTACAGTCAGCAAGGGTAGGTGAGAATTCATAATGGTAACTTACCACGTGGACAGTCAACTAATGAAGGAGAGACAGTCGACTGTTAAACCAACAGGCGACTGTAAGTCCTTCTACAGGCGACTGGCCGAAAGATGGGTAAGTTAAAGAATTCTGGAAATCTTCTGAGATAACAGGACAGACGACTGATGAGGATAAAACAGTCGAATGTTAATCAGAACAGGCGACTGTAAATCCTTATACAGACGACTGTCAAATACCCTGAGAATTTCCAGAGAGATGAGTCAATAAATTGGCTCACAGACAGACGACTGTTGCAGCATAGACAGTCGACTGATCCAATGGACAGTCGACTGTATATTCAACATTAGTCGACTGGCCGTAAAAATACAGATCAACAGAGTTTGGGCAAATGACAGACAGACGACTGATTCACAACACACAGTCGACTGTCACTTGGACAGACGACTGTAAATCGTTCATGAGTCGCTTGTGAGAAATAAGACATAGAAGCCTAAAAGTAGATTGTAACAGTTTGTGCATAACATGCGACTGTAGAACAAAACACAGTCGACTGTTTTTAAGACAGGCGACTGTAAAACGTTCACCAATCGACTGTTATAAACAATACATGCATAATCAAAAGAGAAATGAATTGGAGTCTAAGGACAATTGATCTATTCATATCCTAAGACTGAAATGAGGATGTGTGTGTGTGTGTGTGTGTGTGTGTGCTCCATCAATGTTCTACTTCTAAGCTATGTACTAGAAGAGATAAAAGAAATTTACATTGATGAATTCTCTCTTCTATCCAACGTATGATCTTGAAGTCTTCATGGAGCTTCAAACACCATCCACGATCATCCAATCCATTTCATTTGCCTTCAATGAACTTTGAGTGTCATCCATTACAAGTAGATCTTCATAATAAGCTTATGCAATGGATTAACTGCAAAATAGGGGATTAGTCACAAGTATTTATGTTTACTCATCATTAACACCAAGTAGGGAGAAGTCCAATACTCAACATTCTCCCCCTTTTTGATGATGACAAACAAACATAAACAAAAAGATAAATAATTGTGCGTAATGAAAACTTACTCCCCCTACATAGATGCCAATCAAGTTAGTCAACAGATAGTAGGGCATCTATATATCAATTAAAGCAAATGAGTAAGATACGAATGAATTCAATTCAAGAAATCTAGGAATTAAAATCCCTATTCATTGTCATCTTACTCCCCCTGAATCTAAGGCAACTTCAATCTTAGATTCAAAGTGTTAGCACATACTTAGCACATTCATTATGAATCTTGTATGTTTATTTCTTCCCCTATGACATTATCCAAAAAGGTGGGAGTAAATAACAACAACAACAATCATGCTAAATAAGAACTAACAACGATCAAGGAGTATAAAGATATATGGAATCAAAAACTCATAAAAGCACATCATATACTTATGTGAATAGAGGAATTAAAGTCCAATATCAACATTTTAGAAATACGAAACAAAAATAGTTTCAAAAATGCATCACATCAGAGATAGCATGAATAATCCAATATCAAGTCCAAATTGTCTCAAAATCCATTTATGAGAGAATAAAACATTCATGGAGACAATATTACTAACATCACACAGATATGATAATCAGTTAAACATGGTGTGACACATAAGATGAAACAGCAATGTCATATATATATATATATATATATATATATATATATATATATATATATATATATGAGAATAATGGGTATCATACGTCATATGAGAGGGTCTCTCATATTCCCTCTCACATAAAGGGGGCAAGTACAAGCCCATGTGGGCTTGTACTTGTTGTACTTGACCCCTTTATGTGAGAGGGAATATGAGAGACCCTCTCATATGGCGTATGATACCCATTATTCTATATATATATATATAGTACTCATATATATAGTTGCGCCGGCCCTAGGAGAGAGATTGGGGGTTCAGTTGGTTGCGCCGGCCTTCAGGCCGGTGTCCGGTGCGTGAGTCGTCCAGCATGTCCCTAACTCCGGTGTACGCCGTCGTGGGCCGTGTTCAGGCCAGTGTCCGCCGTCGTTTCGATTCTCAAGTTCTAGATCCGATCGATTTTGAAATCCGGTGAGTGATCGACTTTGGGGGTTCAGGCCGGTGAGTGATCGATTTTGAAATCCGATCGATTTTGGGGGTTCAGGCCGGTGCCACGTCTACCGTCGGTCCACCAGAGTGATCGCAGCCACCTGCCTCCGAGATTTTGGGTCGATTTCATGATTTTGAATCACGTCGATTCCGAGATTTCGGGACCTGAGTGACCGTCGATTCGCCTGGATTTCGCCGTCGATTCACGTTTAATCGCCGTCCAGAACCCACCACCCGCCTTCGAGATCTGTCGATCGCCGTCAAGTTCTCAGGCCATTCCGGGGCTCAGTTCTCTGATTGATCGACGGAGGTCGTAGGATCTGTTGCAGTTCGGCTATTTCATGGCTCCTCGAGGTCCGGTGGCTTATCGGGGTCAAGTGCCTCCAGACCTGGCTTCGGGATTTCCCCCACTCTGACATGCCTTGGGAAGGGCTGATCCTGCATGTATCAATGCAGGAAACCCTTATCATCGGTGTTCGTCTTATTGTCATCAACGGATTGCCTCTGCTACTACTAAGACAATACCTAATCATGTTGATCGGAATGATAAAGCAAATGACAAGCCATCTGCTCCTTTGAGGGTGGCTAAATCGGGGCGTGAATCATGGAGTTTGCTCTTTTCGGTTGGCCGTCCAGTTGAGCAAAATAGCAAATGCGAATTCTTTCCTCCCCGAGAGATTCCATCTGGCAAGGCTGTCCCTTGGATCCCTAAGGAAGCGATAGCTGCTAATGTTGCAAAATGGAGTCGTACTCTGGCTGGTTATGTTGTGGGGGACAAGCCATTTTACTCACATATTCGAGCTTGTGTACATCGGTTGTGGCACCCTAAAGGAAAGCTTCAGATTCACTCCAGGGAAAAAGGATTTTTCTTTTTCGAATTTGAGTTAGAAGAAGATTGCATCAGGGTTCTCCAAGGAGGGCCTTGGATGTTTGATAAAAGGGTTATTATACTGCGACGATGGACTCCAGAACTAACAATGGATAGAGATCTACTGTCCTCAATTCCAGTATGGGTGAGATTTCCTGACCTACCATTGAAATTTTGGTCTACAGAATGCATTAGTATTATTGCTAGCACTGTAGGTAAGCCTTTATTTGTAGATAAGGCTACAGCTTCTGGAGAACGATACTCTTATGCTAGATGCTTCATGGAAGTTGAGGCAAAGAAAAAATTACCAAGCACTATTGAGGTTGCGGTGGAGGAGGAGGGAAATTCGATGATTAGAGTGGAGTATGAAAACTTGCCTCCAAGTTATTCGACATGCGAGTGTTTTGGACATTCTTCTACTCAGTGCCCTTTCAAGAAAGTTTGGGTGGAGAAGACTAAGTCATCTTCAAATGTGGATGGTAATGTGTTGGTTCTTGAAGATAATGCTACAGGTGGAGATCCTCCAACTACAGGTGGCGGTCCCCTAGCTACCAAGAACCCAATAAATGTTGAGTACACTGCAGCAGATATTCCTGAAGTTGTTCCTTGTATTTTGGAGTCTGGAGGTCCATCTTCTGTGCGCCCCCTGGAAAATGTCCGTATAGATGATCCTGATAATGTTGGTAATGAAGATGAGGCTGATGAAGACTATGAGGCTGAGTGGATGGAGGAGTTTCAAGGGAATGCTACTATGGAGAATCAAGAGTGGGAGGAGGAAATGCGCCTTTTTGCACCATCAATGAAGTCGATTAAAAAGAAATGTATAGATCTCCCTCGACGGAAAAGTTTAAGAGTATCACGGAATTCTAAATTTTAGGACTCCCTACCCGAGTTGAGATGTTAGATTATTTATGGTTGTTTATGTTTGGATCATATGTAATCCAAAATTGTAATCGATGAGTTATATGAATAAAGTTGCTAACCTTTCAATATATATATACTAGTCATGACCCGTGCCCATAGGGCACAGTTTATTTAATGGCTGAGTTTCCCCCCAAATATCAAGTTCCCCCAAATTTCAAGTTTTCCCACAAAATTTCAAGTTTCCCCCAAATTTAAGTTTCCCCCCAAAATTTAAGTCCCCCCAAAATTGTCATTGCCACCTAGGACAAACTTGTCACGTAGGACAAAACTTTGTCCGAATAGGATAAGATTCAATATCTTCAAAGGACTGGGAAAAAATGGTCGGAAAGGGGGGGAGAATAAAAAGTGTGGGTGTGTGTCTCTTATCAATGTCCAAATTTTGTTATCCAACTTCTCTTGATAACATCCCTTTTTTATATAATAGATATCCAAATTCTCTTATCCAATTTCTCATGTCCAAATTCTCTTATCCAACTTCTCTTGATAACATCCCTCTTTTATATAATAGATATCCAAATTCTCTTATCCAATTTCTCATGTCCAAATTCTCTTATCCAACTTCTCTTGATAACATCCCTCTTTTATATAATAGATATCCAAATTCTCTTATCCAATTTCTCATGTCCAAATTCTCTTATCCAACTTCTCTTGATAACATCCCTCTTTTATATAATAGATAATATATATCCAAATTCTCTTATCCAATTTCTCATGTCCAAATTCTCTTATCCAACTTCTCTTGATAACATCCCTCTTTTATATAATAGATAATATATATCCAAATTCTCTTATCCAATTTCTCATGTCCAAATTCTCTTATCCAACTTCTCTCGATAACATCCCTCTTTTATATAATAGATATCCAAATTCTCTTATCCAATTTCTCATGTCCAAATTCTCTTATCCAACTTCTCTCGATAACATCCCTCTTTTATATAATAGATATCCAAATTCTCTTATCCAATTTCTCATGTCCAAATTCTCTTATCCAACTTCTCTTGATAACATCCCTCTTTTATATAATAGATATCCAAATTCTCTTATCCAATTTCTCATGTCCAAATTCTCTTATCCAACTTCTCTTGATAACATCCCTCTTTTATATAATAGAAAATTCTCTTATCCAATTTCTCATGTCCAAATTCTCTTATCCAACTTCTCTTGAAAACATCCCTCTTTTATATAATAGATAATAGATATCTAAATTCTCTTATCTAATTTCTCATGTCCAAATTCTCTTATCCAACTTCTCTTGATAACATCCCTCTTTTATATAATAGATATCCAAATTCTCTTATCCAATTTCTCATGTCCAAATTCTCTTATCCAACTTCTCTTGATAACATCCCTCTTTTATATAATAGATATCCAAATTCTCTTATCCAATTTCTCATGTCCAAATTCTCTTATCCAACTTCTCTTGATAACATCCCTCTTTTATATAATCGATATCCAAATTCTCTTATCCAATTTCTCATGTCCAAATTCTCTTATCCAACTTCTCTTGATAACATCCCTCTTTTATATAATAGATAATAGATATCCAAATTCTCTTATCCAATTTCTCATGTCCAAATTCTCTTATCCAACTTCTCTTGATAACATCCCTCTTTTATATAATAGATAATAGATATCCAAATTCTCTTATCCAATTTCTCATGTCCAAATTCTCTTATCCAACTTCTCTTGATAACATCCCTCTTTTATATAATAGATATCCAAATTCTCTTATCCAATTTCTCATGTCCAAATTCTCTTATCCAACTTCTCTTGATAACATCCCTCTTTTATATAATAGATATCCAAATTCTCTTATCCAACTTCTTTTGATAACTTCCCTCTTTTATATAATATATATATATATATATATATATATATATATATATATATATATATATATATATATATATATATATATATATATATATATATATATATATATATATATATATATATATCAAAGATGACATGAGTACACATGGCATATGGACATCAACATGTCCAACAAAAATACATACATCATAATCGCAAAAAAATACATCATGATATCATCGTAGATCATCATACAAAATATCTAACCATACAAGCAAACTCCATCAAACACCACTCAAAAACAAAAACTAAATCTATGAGTGAGTGTCGCCAGGTGCTGCAGAGGAAGAAGGAGGCTCTGTGACAACAGGGGTATCCTCTGGAGGAGGATCAGCAGCAGTATCATCATCATCATCATCATCATCATCATCATCATCATCATCAGCATCTTGAGTAGAGGCTCCACCAGGATGCACAACGACATCAGTGACGATGGGCTGAGGAGGCTCATGAGACGAAGGAGGAACAAAACATCTCAGATGCTCAGGGAAGGGTATTCCCTGATGCTGGAATGAAACAGAAGCTAACTCATAAAGACCAGACACCATCTCAAGGAGGGTGTCAAAAGCTGGCAGAAGTAGATGGCTGGTCAGCAGGTGGAACTGTGGAGGAGGACGGGGCTGAAGTAGATTTCCTCTTTTTTGATGCAGACTGCAGAGCCGAAGAGGACTTCGACTTTGCAGAAGCATCAAGGAGAGGAGCAAAAGGCATGGGCTCGAAAGGAGACAAATCGATGCCAAAATGTCGGAAGACAAGAGTGAGAAGACCACCGTATGGAATGTGTACAGAGGAGGTAGTAAACTCGACCTTGTCCATCCTGTTAAGGAGAACACCGGCCCAGTTCACGGACATCCCGGAGAAAATCGCATACATACACCTCAGAATATCCTGGGAAGGCTGACCAGATGATCCATACTTCGGCAGGATGTTGGACTTCACCACGAGGTGAATAGTCCAACCCCTAACCTAAAACATAGATGACCTAATACCAGAATCCAGGGCTGAGGGTATCACACGGAACATGTCCCGGAGGATGATGCATCCGTAACCTACACCTAGGTTTCACCTGGCGGTGTCACGATCGCCAGGCGTGGTATGGCCCCTAGGCTACGATTTCGGGCTCAATCCGCAAGCGGACGGTGTTGAGTTATTGTATATAAGATGTCGGATTTCACAGGGACGGTGATAGTGTCAATAGGTTCTCAGTCTATTTCTAAGTGTAGAAGTGAGATAGCTGTCGGGGTAACAGATTTGGGTTGGTTGTTATTGTGATAATATCAATAAAGAGGAATTAGGGCTTTAGGAATAACCACTAGGATCGTTGGGGGTCGATGTTAGGATAGGATCCTTGCATTGCATTAGGGCTAGGGAATTAATCCCCAAATTCGTACCATTCTTATGGGTTAGAATTGCGGGGTATTTCAGTGGCTCTCGTTGACGCAATGTCGGTAGCCGTCAACGTAGCAGTATAGTTCGTCAATGGATCCCCTCAAGATGCGAGCCGGGCATGGTCACACGCCTTGGTTGGATCCAACGATTTCCCTATTCGAATCCCTAGATACCCCTTAAGCACATCGATTCCACAGACCGTGGGCATGATCTCAGTACGGTTTATCTACAGATTCGGTAGGATCTACCAAAATACAACCCTAAATCCCCAATTCAACGTAGGGATACAGATCTACATTTTCCTCCTAGAATCCTAGAGCTAACCCATCAACCCTAGAATAAAACTACTCACACATCACAATAGCGGTAGACAAGAACATCAATTTCACGGAAGAAAACATTTTAGCAATAGAGAGATTAGGGCTCAAAAACTTACAGCGAGAATAGACGAACAATACCCAGAGAAAAATCCAAATTCCAATAGACAAACGCCAACAAGAACAAAAGCAATGATCTCCACTGTTTAATCCAAAAATTGCTACAAAAATAAGTCTCCAAACATCCGTACAAAAATCGCCCCGACCTCCTCTCCAAAAATTCCTAAACTTTTGCCTAATGGAACTCTGCCTCAGCCGCTGCCGATCGCGAGCCTTCAGTGCTCCCCGAGATCGCGCGCTCCGCGATCGTTCAAAACTTCCCAGAAATGCCCTTGGTGTTACCGACCAAGTGGGTGACTCGGTCGAGCAGCTGATGCTCGGTCAGTAGCTCGGCCCGTGTAGTTGTGCTGCTCGGCTGCTTGGAGATTTTGAAATCGACCTGCCTGGACCGAGTAGTTTCTGCTCGGTCCGAGTAGGTTCGACTAGGTCTGATACTCGGGTGCTACTCGGGCTGTGTAATCTGAGGCGACTTGACAGAGCAGATGAGCTGCTCGGTCCGAGTCAGCCCGTATCAGTGCTCTCCTAAAATTGATATGGCTCGATCCAAGTAGCTGGGCTGCTCGGACCGAGCATTTTTTGGGAAATGCTGCAGCAGCTCCTGGGGCTTCTCTCTCTGCTCTCTCTCCCTCTTCTTTTCTCCAATGGCTCCGAAAGTGCGGCGAACTCCTCCAGAGCCCTGCCAACGAGCTCACAAGCATGTCGGATGTGTCCATACCCAAGCGGGGGTCCAAATTGCTCCAAAATCCCTGAAAATTCACGAAACACTACGAAACTCAAAAATATCGTCAGAAATGCAAAATTGTAGTAAAAAGTGGGATTTGGACGTGAAAATGATATGCGATGCGATGAGTTAATGATATGAAAATGATGGAAAATATGGACACATCAAAATCACCCAAGCTTACCTCTTACTCGTCCTCGAGAAAGACGAATAATCGGTACGCCGGGAGGAAAACAAAATGAAAATAAGAAAATGAAAATAGAAAGGAATGAACAACAAAAGAGAGGGAAGTAAGAGGAAAGTGCTAAGGATGATCGGTCAGATCTTAGGCCCAAATAATATATCACGATGCTCTGAGTGCTAAATATACATGCTATTGGTAATTTCTAGCTTTATATATCATATGACATGCAGTGCAGGCAATGAACATGGATCTACTGAAATAACACCGTCAATTCATATCAATCTCATGCAATCCCTAGTGTCTAGTATAAAGGAGTTGGCAACGCCCTTTTCAATCACAGATACACAAGGAGCATAAGAGAATCACACAACATGCAATAGAGAATAGAAAAATCATGACATTCAGATATTCATTTCGATACATGAAAAATCTCCAAAACTAAAGTAATTCGTAAAGTTTAGGTTTTATAAAATCTCCCCGATGTGCACCGTCTCCACTCTAATGTCAAGCTAACTTATGTAATCAGTTGGTTTCCCCCCAAGCTTTGCTTGAGGCATCGTATCAATGAAAATGATATGGAATTTTTATTCTTCTTCCCAGAATAAATGATAACTTCTAAAGAAATGAAATATAACCGTATTTATTCATTTTCTTTCTTTTTTCTTTTCTTTTTCAGATATGAATATATACACACATTTTTTTCTTTTTTTTTCTTTTTCATTTAGAAGCTATACTTTTTCTTTTTGGGATTGGGAAGTAAGATGTGGTAAAGATAGCTATGGGGGTGCAACCAACTGATATGTAGAGATATAAAATAGATATGTGGAGAAGGAAAATAGTGGGACTCTCGGTTCACTCATAAGAGGGTGCACACAGTTTGATAAAATAAAACCCTAAGTAAACTCATATATATCATGGATATTTTCATTTCTCTAGATGAATACTGAAAAGACATGCAGTAATAGGCACAATATCAGCAGGCATGCAAACAGAAGTGACTGAGATAAGAAAACAGGTGCTCCAAGTGTTCTAGTGATGCGTGAACCTAGGTGCGTTTCCCAACATAAATCATACTAGATACTAATTCATGCATTCAATTTTCAATTCATTTCAAATATAAAATCAGACAGATCATCAAAAGAAATGCATGCATATAAATAGTAAAGCTGAAATTAACTCTAATAGCATGTCATCGGATATGAGCATCGCAAAAACTAATTGAGCCAAGAGAGATATCATCATGTGGACCATCCTTAGCAAAAATAAAAAGAAAAAGGAGAAGTAGAGAAAAGGAGATGCATGCAAGGAGAAAAATAGAAAATATGATGCAAAATGAGAAAAAGTAAAATGATGCGGGAAAGTGGTGAAAAAGTAAAATAAAAATTGAAAATAAGGGAGGAAAATGTAAAAATAAAAACAAAAATAAAGCGGGAGCGCTCATCCCCCAAGCTAAACCTAGCAGTGTTCTCACTGCTAAGAAAACGCTCGTAAGCGGGAGATGATGCTAAAGGGGTGGGGTGGGTGATCGCGCCCCGGGAGTACACACGTACCCGGGACAAGCGACTCGTAGTCTTACCGCAAGCGCATGGTGTAGCGGCGAGCGGGTATCGAACTCAGGGATGAACAATGACAGTGTCTCCTTCCAATCACCTAGCTATCAAAATGGTCGAGAATAATTTGGGGTAAAATTGTCACAATCGTTCGAATGCCGATAGAAATATCAATGAAATAAAGCGCCTATGGGTAGGGAATCCCCGCTACGGACCGTATCTCATCACTGTGATTCGTAGGTTACATCATTGCTAGACTTGAATTTTAGGTGAACTAGTCGCAACTAAATGTAGAACCAAGCTCACGCTCTCGCGCTATTGCCGGTCTATAGAGAACCTAGGGTAGGGCCCAATCTCTTGCAAACCCTAACCTAAGCCGCTAGCGTGAAGAATGACATCATCGTTCAACCGTACCTCGAGCCCACTCTCATGCAAACTTGAGCTACGACCTAGGTTGAGACAGTTCCTACCCGTCCAATCTCTTGCAAACGGATATTGGTATAGAAACACGATTTAAAATCCTAGCTTTGGCCCAATCTCTTGCAAACCAATTCTAGAGAAGTCCAATCGTAAATCTAAATCGAATTTCTAGGGCTTCCTATCAATTGGGACCCAATCTCTTGCAAATCCCAATCAATATGAATCCATAGCTATCCGTAATTAATCAATCCCAACCTAACCCTAATCAATTCTAGCAAGAATTTCACCAATTCATCACAATTTAGAAATAGGGTCCATAGGGTTCATCCATATGCCCTAAGGCGATAAAACTACTCACTAATCATCATGCAATTCATGAGAAAATCAATGACCAAATCAGCACAATTCATTGCAATAGAGAAATTATCAACAAAAATAGAGTTTTTGATAAGAAGAGAGACAAACCAATGAGATTCCAATAGCATCCAACAAAAATAAGCTTTTAATCTCCAAGAGAAAAGCTAAATCTAATGATCTAAAAAGCTCTCAAAAAAGGCTGCCAAAAGTATCAAAAAGTCCTCCTAAACTAGGGCAAAACTGGGTTTAAATACCCCTCAAAATCGCCCAAAAAATCGTGACAAAAATGCCCCTGCGCAGCCCAGAAATCGCACTTTACACAGAAGGTGGAGCGGCTCACTCGGCCGAGTGACAAATGTCACTCGGTCGAGTGATAAACCCTGTACATTTACAGTAAGTCGGGGATTTTCGGGGGTCTGTCTTCGGAGGTGACTCGGCAGAGTGGCTTTACTCACTCGGTCGAGGGGCATTCCATGCTCGGCCGAGTGACAACTCTGAAATCGACTAACGGATTCCAGTAAGTCGGCTCCTTCGGTGGGTGGATTTTTCCGTGCCACTCAGGCGAGCGGATCTACATACTCGGCCGAGTGGACTATCGTCACTCGGCCGAGTGCATGCTGATTTCCTTCTGTGGTGCGTGTCCGGTCTGGTCGGCCAAGTAGACTTCTTGCTCGGCCGAGTGAGTGATTCACTCGGCCGAGTGACATGCTGTAGATGCCCAATCTTCATCATTTCGCCTCCTCATCGCTCCTACGTAGTTCCTTCTTCTTCCACTTGTCATCCATCGCCGAATAGCCCTCAAAAGAGCCTTGGGTGACACTCCGGAGTGGGTGCAAATCCTCTTAATCTCAAAATCACTCCGAATCGCTCCATATCTCCTGAAATACGACAAAAACAAGAAATCGTGAAAAGCATCGCAATATTGTCGAATAATAGTGAAAAAACACGATATGAGCGATCAAAGTGGCATGCAAACATGCAGAAAAAGGTTGTAAAATATGGAGTGATCAAAATCCCCCAAACTTACCTCTTACTCGTCCTCGAGGAAGATGAGTAAAAAGCAAACCCGACGGGCAAAATAATGGAAAAGAAGGAAAATAAAAATAAAAATAGAATAGAAAGCGAAGAAGGGGGTGCTAGATCATTTTTCTCAGGACGTGGGTTTTGCTTACTCATATAGCATACATTGAATATAAAACACATGTCACAGACTTTTATCTCGATATCATAGTATAATGATACATTGAAATAGAAAACCCCAAAATATCAAAATAGCATGAAATATGGAATGATTCTAGGATTAGCATCGTCTGAAGCATCTAAAGTGATATGCATAACCATAGATCACACACTTTTCAATTGAATGCTTTCTATAAGGAGTATAAGAGATATCACACGATATGGAATAGAAAGAATAGAAAAGTATGGTTTTCATGAAATGAATGTTAAGTGTCGATTTCTGGATTTCGTAAAACTTTGGCAATCTCACCGAGTATAGTAGATTACTTAGCCTAGGTTGTCATGCACCGTCAAGTAGTCACTCTCTCACACATCATTGGATCATCTCCCCCAAGCTTATCCATAAGCGTGGTGGCATAAACAAATCAATATGTACATTCCCCATTTCTTTTGAAGCTCCAAAAAAAGTAAAAAACACAAAAGAGGGAAGAAAGAGAGAAATAGTATGAGATGGGATCGTTATAAGCTTCTTTTCCCTTTTCTTTTCTTTTTCGCAATTTTTCTCTTTTTCTTTTTTTTGTATAAACATATACACATAAGCGATCTCAAATCAAAAGAGAGAAGGATATACAGGTATATATTTTTTCTTTTTGATTTTGGGGATTTGGAGCATGAAAATTAATAGCGGGGGAAATGCCGATAATTGACTTGCTAAGGGGGGATTCACCAATGAATTTTAAGTAGAGAAATAATGCTCAAGTTATGTGGAGAAAGAAATAAATGTATCACTCGGTTCACTCTATAGGACGTGCACGACAACTTTCAGCAAAGTGATATAATCTACTCAGTTTAATCTCAAAAAGTAAACTAGTCCAGATATATCGTCCTAGCAAACATTCAATCAACCTGAAAGTGAAGCGTACAATTCATGCAATAAGAAGTGATATGAGAAAGGAAAGCAGTACTCCAGATATATGCAATCAATGCGTGAAGCTTGGTGTGTTTTCTACGATAAGCATACATATGAATCATCAGATATCAGCTAATAACAGAATTTCATCCATATTCATACAGAAAAAGAGTGGGTTACTATTTCTAATGCAAAGCAGGACATATCACATGATATCTGAAACAAAAGCTATGACGTGACAAAATAGCATGCACATAGAGATAAGCTAACACCACGTCATCATCATCACAGAAAAGTCATCTCTAGCTAAAGATGAAAGAAATAAAGATAAAATAAAATAGAACTATATATACAATGCAGAAATAAGATAAGAAAATGTAATGCATGATAAAAAACGAAAAGTGGTGAAAATAAGTGCAAAAGTGGAAAAAAAAGTGGGAAATAAAAAATAAAGGGTGGAAAAAAAAATAAAAAGTGTGAGAACTCACTCCACCAAGCTGAAGTGCACAGTGTCCTCAATGTGCAAAGTGTAGCACATCGAGAGACGTGAAGCGGGTGGGGTGGGTGAGGATGCATGCATGATGAAAAAGAAAGAAAAACAAAAAGAAAATAAGATGTGAATGAATGTGATGCATGCAAAGATCAGTATGGTGCAGATATAAGTGTCCCCAAAAAGTCTCTCCCTCACTCCCAAAAAGATATAAAAAGATATGATCAGAAAGGCACCAAAGTAGTATGAGGAGGAGGGGGGCAAAAATCACCAGGCCCAAGAACAAACGGGTAGCAAAACGACAAAAATATCAGAGGCATCAAGAGTGTGCCTAAGCTGGTGGTGGTGCACCAGCACCGTCCTGTGGCGGAGGTGGTGGTGGAGGTGGTGGGCGTGGTAGCTGCTGGGAGGGTGTGGGCGGTGGAGGCAGACACGCCAGAATCTGATTCAAGAAAGCCTGAATACTGGGAAGGACGGCAACGCGGGTCTGCACGGTGCTGACCGTGGCAGAGAGATCCCTAAAGTCTCCTCTGAGTCCACTAACAGCCCCCTCAAGAGCACAAATGCTCTGAACTAGAGTGTCTGGGGGTGGTGGAGCAGAGGGACGCACAGGTCTAACAGGTGAAGTGCGGGGCTGTCTCTGGCGGGCAGTGTAGAGGACGGGGCCAGCAGGAAAGTGTGGAAGGGGTGTTGTGCTCATTAAGTGATGCCCAGCCTCGGTGTGAGGCTGGGATGCAGGCTGGGTCGAAGTAGAAGCAGCAGCAGCAGCAGAGGTGGAAGTCAAAATAGGCGACGAGGCAGCAGGAGAGGTCATGACGCAGACGTGGGAACAGATGTCACGACGCTCTCGGTAAAGACAGAGGCGGTGGAGACCGAAAGGTCAACGACTGGGGAGGCAGTGTAGGGCACAAAATATTGCTCCCCATGAGTCGAGAATAGCAATCAGGAGAGGGTCTCCACGACGGCAGTAAAGGAAGACTCGCCGCTCTCAAGAATGGTGGGTGGACGCTCGGGGCTCAGTGTGGTAATGGGCTCGACGGACATAGGCTCAGTGGTGGTGGTGGTGGTGGACGACTCAGCTAAGGTGCTCCCGACACTAACAGACGTGTGGACAGAGGTGTCGGGAGGTGCAGATAGTGCAGGGGTAGGCTGAGGGATCACGGGGTCAACAGGTGGTGCAGGGGGTGACTGATCAGCATCCTCGGGCTCAAGCACGTAGGCAGCGGGGATGAGGAGATCCATCGTTGGAATCCAGTCCCCGTGAGCCGATCCAATATGTGTCCAAGCAGGGTTCGAAAGAACCATGTAGTCAGTGCTGAAGGGACCGTGCAACCACACCCAGTGCTGGCGACCGTGGGGACGAATCATCTTAATCCGGGCCATAACATCTATAGAAAGTGATGTGGGGCTCGGAGGTCAACGCAAGTCGTCAGGTAGGTCCACGCCGGTCATAAGGGCCAAAAGGGTGATCAGACCGCCGCAACAGATAGGTGAGCGAGCGCTCACCGAAATGATAATGCGGTCCAAAAACCAACTGGCAATGTCGATCTCGATGGCGGGTACCAAGTCGTCGCTACCCCTATCTAGAACCCTAGGGCGAGTCATCGCATAGAGCATGTAGAGCTCTGGCTTAGACATGGTCCCGGGCTCGTACCTCACGAGGAAAGTAGTCACCATAAGGCGCTGTACAATGCGGAGGCAGGGGTGGAGGATAGCTGAGGCCTTGGCCCTACTAGGGTCAAAGGCGAGTGGGGATCCCGTGATCCGTGTCCAAAAGGTGTGGGTGTCGAACGACGGGGGTGGGATGTGCGTGGGAGCGTAGGCTCGGTCAGGGTCAGGGACGGCGGGCCACTGGAAAACCTCTCTAATCATGTCGAGAGTGATCTCGCACTCTCGATCCATCAATCGGAAGGAGCATCCTCCAGCGGTCCGATCAATGGAACTGAGGACCTCTAGTGTCAGGCGGATGTAAGTATCCGCCGACACCGACAGAAAATCACGCCATCCCACGTTGTCGTACAACGTGAGAAGCCCCTCAAGGACCCCTAGGCGGTCTAGGTCAGCTAGGTGTGCAAACCTAGAGGGTACTATCGAGCGATGATAGATACGCTCGAATCTGGCACGGTGTGTGTCATTTCGAAACGTAATCCCCATCGGCCCGATGGCGGGAGCAGGTGGAGGGACGGGATCGACAGGGATCGGCTGTGTAGGTGGCGGTGGGACGGGATCGGCAGGGATCGGCTGTGTAGGTGGCGGTGGGACGGGATCGGCAGGGATCGGCTGTGTAGGTGGCGGTGGGCTAGGTGGAGGGGAGTCCTCCCTAGCGGAAGAGGGACCAGGGTCATCGGTTCTCTTCCGCTTCGAAGCGGCTCCCCGTGTACGTGGCCTAGTGCGCGGTGGCATGTGTGCCGCGAGACATGTCACAACCAAATAAGTAATGCGATGTGCTAAATGATGGAACGAGTATACTTGAGCACGCCGTGAGAGCAAACAGCAGTGTGTGTAAAGAGACGCCTCCACCGCGAAGCTCAAAGCATGTCCAAAAACTCCCCAAAGCTCCCCCAAGCTAGCCTGCAAATCAAACGATCAAATCAGCGAATAATATTCAATATATATGGGGGAGATAGGGGATAATAGATAGATATGGAAATTAATTTGAATTTGGGGTTCACGGGCATACAAATCAAGAGAAATGGGGAGAAATGGGATTTTTGGGGCAAAATAGGGGTGATCGGAGGCGGCGCCGGCGGTGGGGGGTGGAGGCCGGTCGTCGGTGGTTGGTCGGTGGTTGGTCGTCGTCGAGGGTTGGTCGGCTCGAGCTAATCGCAAGTCGCAGCGGGCGAGGGGGGTCGCAGCGGGCGAGGAAGTGGAATCAACAGTGGGCTCGAGCAAATTGGGATTTTTTTGAGTATTGTAAATCACGCCCGCTGCGATTCCACTTATATAGGAATTGTTACGACTCGGCCGAGTGACAATGTCACTCGATCGAGTGGCGAAAACTAAAAAATTTCTAATTCTCCTCGCCACTTATGACTCGGCCTAGTGTCTTTGGTTCACTCGACCAAAGGGAGAAATTCCACTCGGCCGAGTGGCTCTGCCACTCAGCAATTCTTGAGATATGAGGGTATCTGTTTCACTGGCCGAGTGACAAAGTACTCGACCGAGTGGAAATTAAGACTAAAAGTTACAGAAAGTGACAGAGAGTTGGTCTGCAGAAACTTTTCTGTTTGGTGCTCCACTCGGCCGAGTGGAGTCTTTGCTCGGCCGAGTGGCATAAGCTACTCGGCCGAGTGACGTGTTTTTTCTGCATCGGCTCTCCGTTTTTGCTCCAGTCTCTGTTTTTCTTCCTCCAGTATGTTTCTTCCTCCTCCTAAGGCCTGAGCACATCCCTGGAGCACTCTTCCTTGCCTCGGTCATCCTCCATATGAGTTATCTCCCTTTCTCCTTCTCCTGTCATGAAAATTAGGACACGTTGTCACGATTTTCATGGACACAAGACTCTAAACACTAATAAAAGTCTAAACCAAAAATGAAAATCAAATAAAAACAATGCAAAAACCGTCGGGTTGCCTCCCGATGAGCGCTCGTTTAAGGTCATGAGCTCGACCCCTTTAGATATTCGTTTAGCTCGTGATGTTGGGTGCATACGAGATACGCCCGTCGAACTTGTCGGGAAGGCCGCTTGGATTTGGGTCGTGATGATCCGCGGTCTTCCTCGGTGCCCCCTCATCATGGGTAATGTTGGGGGATAAGTCCCCCAAGCTAGAGCTCGTTCCTATCTTCTTCTTGGCCGGTGACACCGATCTTCCATTCGGTGGAGCTTTCTTCGGATTCTTGGCCTTTGAGAGCTTGCAAAGCTCTCGTATTCTTACGACATCAGTGTTGCCTTCATCACCATCTGTGGAGCTATCTGGAGGGTCCTCCAACTTCTCTTCTTCACCCGAAGCCTGGCCTTCTTCGAAGCCATCGTCATGGAGAGCGCCAATAGAGTGGGGGATTGCTTCTTCAATCACCTTATCGAGGAGATCCATATAGTCTAACTCCTCGTGATAGGGCATATGTTTCATGGCCTTGGGTATGTGAAGCTCGACTTCTATGTTCCTGACATTCAAGGATAGAGTTCCTTCACGCACGTCGACGATAAC
Source organism: Scilla litardierei (assembly GCA_030789695.1). Classification (NCBI taxonomy): domain Eukaryota; kingdom Viridiplantae; phylum Streptophyta; class Magnoliopsida; order Asparagales; family Asparagaceae; genus Scilla; species Scilla litardierei. The sequence continues at coordinate 687,460,182 of CM061142.1, read as the reverse complement.
ACCGGCGGTTGCGAGGAACGGGCGTCCAAGTATGAGCGAAGTGTCGCCCTCTTCCTTGATGTCCATGATGACAAAATCACAAGGCAAGCATATCCCTCCTGGAACTTGGAGTGGAATGTTCTCTGCGATCCCTACCGGCCTAGTAATCCGACTGTCCGCAAGTTGAATTCTCATGTCGGTCGGCTTCAAGTCGGCGCCCGTGTTCAATTTTCGGAACATGCTAAGGGGCATAAGGCTCACACTCGTGCCCAAGTCAACTAAATCTTTTTGCAATGGGACGCCTCCTAGTGTGCAAGGGATGCGGAAACTCCCGGGATCCTTTAATTTCGCCGGCTCCTTCTCCTTCCGGGTAAACCAAGTTCCTTGTTCCGCAAGCATAATTTTTTCCTTCCTTTTCCTTCCCGAAATCAAGTCCTTCAAGAACTTCGCGTAAGACGGGATCTCCACTATTGCATCTAAGAAAGGAATATTGAGGCTTACTCCCCTCAAATATTCAAGGAACTTGGCGAGCCTTTTCTCTATCTTGGCTCTAGCTAGCCGTTGTGGAAACGGCACCGGCGACATGTAGTGGTGCTCATCAATTGGCTCCACCACTTCAGAATTTCCTCCTCCAATCGGCTCCTTTTGGCTCTCCTCTTCAATTGATGGCTCCTTTTCTTCCAAAATCTCCACCACGGGTTCTTTGTTTTGGGTCATAGCGGGAGTGGTATCCTTCCCGCCCCTTGTTGTAACCGCCACCACCGCATTGATGTGTCTGGTGTTGCTCTGTGGATTGGGCTCGGGTTGAGCCGGCAATTGTTGGGCGTTCTTGTTTAACAATGCAAGTTGCTCTCCAAGTTGAGCGACGACGGTATTTAGTGAATCTTGTCCCGTCGTCAACCTAGCATTGATCTTCCTTTGCTCCGCCATGAATTCCTCTACCCTAGCTTCGTGGTCCGATCGTGGTTGAGCTTGAGGTGGGTTGGGAGCTCTCCAACCTTGATTGTAGCCGGGCGGTCTATACGGTCCCGCTTGTTGCCTAAGCGGGTAATTTTGTTGCGGTGGACCCCTCGGTTGATACTGAGGTTGTGGTAGTGGAGGCCAAGCTTGAGGAAGTTGTTGTGGCAGGGGGTTCAAATTACCATCATTGTTTGCATATGAAAAGCCCAGATGGTTTCTAGCGGCCGGGTTGGCCCAATATCCGGAGTTTCCCGCAACATATTGCACTTGTTCCAAGGCCCCCTCTCCATGCTCTCCTCCCACATACATGACTTGGGATTGGTCTTGCCAATCACCCATATTGCTTACCGGCGTAGATGTAGAGGGTGCTCCATGTGGCTCGGTGATATACTTCTCCAATCTCTCCACTACCTTGTGGAGAGAGTCAAATTTGTTTGAAAGCTCCGCTACGGCCTTGGCCTCATATATGCTAGTGGGCTTCAAGGAGGAAGAAGAATGACCTCGCTCATAGCCCCATTGTTGGTTATTAGAGGCCATCTCCTCTAACAAGGCCGTAGCTTTATCCGGGGTCTTCGATAGTATGGCTCCATTGGCGGTTGCGTCTATAATTTGCTTCGTACCCGGTTGGAGTCCATTGTAAAAACTGTGAACAAGCTCCCAATCTTCTATACTATGATGGGGGCATTGATGCTGTAAATCATTGAAGCGCTCCCATGCCTCGTATAGGGTCTCCTGCGGTCCTTGCTTAAAGGACATGAGATCACTCCGTATCTTCACCGTCTTGGATGGCGGGTAGAATTTGTCAACGAAGGCGCTAGCCAAATCATCCCAAGTAGTGAATGTACCTTCCGCCTGCGTCCTCAACCAATATAAGGCCTTATCTTTGAGTGTAAAGGAGAAGAGCCGCAGTCAGATTGCATCAACAGAAACGCCCGGTATTTGGAAGGTGGCGCACTTTGTCACGCCCCGCTTCCCAAAAATATGGAGGCGAAGCGTGAGAAGGTCCGCTCAGACTTGAAGCTACAAAGCTGCAAGTCCGATAAGCGTCGATCAAATTTAAACTGCAGGTCCTTGCAACGCGAACGAAACAAAGATAATAATATTTAAATGAGACAAAAGAGATATCTCAGAATATCCATAAAATAAGTTTCAACATCACAGAAAAAGCCACCAGGCTGAAAAGAAAAGAGTTTAAAGGCCCAAACATGGCCAACAAAGTAAAAAGTACAAAACAACGGTGCTACGCACCAACAACTAACAAAAGGCCTAAAATAAAATAAAGCTCAACAAAGACTCAAGGAATGGTCACCGGTGTCCACCAAAATCCTCATGTGCAATCATGGACTCAGACTCAGCGTCAACAACACATCACGTACGCAGCAACGACTGTCTCTGGCTCAGGGTCTAACATGTGACACCCAAAAGAGCAAGGGGCACATGTCAGCAAGTCTACAAGAGACTTGTGCAAGGAAACTGAAAGTACAAGTAAAAGCAACCTAAAAGTTCTAGCATGATGCAATGTCGTGGCAGTTAAAGTATGAGTGCAACAGGTAAAGTAAAGTAAAGTACAGTACGAGCATGGCATGGCATTCACAAGACAAGTACAAGACAAGGAAAGTAAGCACCTCGTGCACAGAGATTCCGCCTTTTGGCTAGAGTGGCTGCACGGCCAGCTCCTAGCTCAAGTAACCGTTTATCCCTACCCCTCCACGTGTATCGGGCATTGGTTTCTGGCCAACACATGAGGCCCGCTTCTGGTCCACGAGCCAGGAAGTGTGTAAACAAGTATGGCGTAGGGGTGCACCTAGCCGGTCCAGGGAACCCGGGCATTGGCTTTTGACCAACACATGAGGCCCGTTTCCCCCGGAAGTAGTATTCAAGGAGTACAAGTAATGTAGCGTGTGCTACGATGCAACAATCAATGCATGGATGACATGGCATGGCAAGTAGTAAAGCGTACAAGTAAGAAAAGTAAACGTGACAGCTTAGCATGCATGAATGACAAGTTTAAGGGTTGGATCTAGCTTCGTTGTCAAGCTAGATCATTTAGGTGACGGATCTAGTTTCGTTGTCAAACTAGATCAAGTAGGCGTCTAGCCAGCTATCATTTCACTGACTAGTCTCTTTTACGCTAGGAACAAGAATGTGGCCTAAAAACAGGGCCCTACACAAGAGTTGGCAAGTTTCACTTGCCTGCAAATTCGACGTCTGAGCACACCGTCCAATGAGTCCAAAAATCACAATTATCCTACGTGCACAAGTCCACCGGCCTAAAGTCCATATTATTAATCTTGATTAGTGAATTTAAAACATTTAAAATACTTTAAAAAAATACTGATTTTTAGTCTTGATTAGCATGCAATTGGGTTGGGGGTCCTAGGGGTGCAAAACGTTACCTCAACACGACGCGAAAGCTACACCGGCGTCGGGTAGCGACACCGGGGGTTGGAATAATAGAACGCGCTCCAAGTCCTGATTCCAAAATATATTCCTCGCTGGAAAATTCAGAGCTTCAACCGGAGCGACGGTTCCAGATTCCAAAGCTCGCACGTGCGACGACGGGCTACGACGTGCGACGACGTCGTACGCGACGGATCCTCGAAGAGCAAGCACCTAGGTGGGGCCCACAGTACTCCTAGGGGCCTTTGGGGGACCCACAATAACTCTGGAGAACTTGGGGGGCCCACGGTGGCAAGTGGTGCGACGGATGCGGGGTTGCGACGTTTGGCCATCGGTCGTACTCAGCCAATGCGGGAGGATGGCTCGGTCAGACACTAGGGGCGGGCTGTGCAGCGCTTGGGGTGTGCAGCAATGCGGGGCAGCGCTTGGTTCTCTCGGTCGGTGCGGAGGGAGGGGTCGGTCGGGCGCTGTGGATGCGGGGGTTGCAACATTGCAACGTTGCAACGTTGCAACATCGATCGGTGCGGGCGGCCCGCTCGGTCAGACACGAGCGGATGCGGGCGACAAGGCGGGGTCGATGCGGAGCGTTGGTGCGGAGCGGGGATGCGGCGACAGCGGGGGCGGCCATCGGTCTGACCGAGAGAATCTCTCGGTCAGGCACGGAGAAGCGGGGCGATGGCTGCAGCGGAGCGGGCGGGGCTTGGTGCGGGTGGAGCTGCCAGTCAGACCGAGGGAACGGGGGCGATTTCTTCGGTCGTGCGGCTGCCGTTCGTCGCAACATTGCGACGAATCGTCGCAACGTCAATTTTGGGTTTTGGAAGAGGCTAGGGTTAATTTCTTGCGAAAATGGGTCTTCCTAGGGGTTGTTTATATAGTGTAGATGGGTTGACTTGGTCTAGGGCTAAATCTAATAGGATTAGAAGTTTAAAATAATTTAAAATTTGAAATTCAACTACTCCAACTCACCCAAGGGTTTGACTTGGTCCAAATGAGCTGGAAATTGGCTCAAAAATTCTTTAACACGTTTAAAACTCAAATAAATTTTATTTGGCCGAAAATAATTTATAAATTAATTATTAAAAATAATATAAAACTTGTTAAAAATATAAAAGTGGTCAAATAAACTCTAAAAATTATAAAATAAATATCGTGGTGATTGTGATGACGAATGTGAGCTAACTAAGAAGACGGATCTCAGTTTTGACGTCGGGCGACGAAACTAAAAATAGAAACGTCTCCCGTCAAGAGTGAGAATCGTCACGTCTCATCGAGTAAGTGTAAATTGTGGAAAAACGACTCGAGAAACGTCGTTCCAAAATAGTGCCACTATTTAATATTCTCAGAGACGTTCACAACGGCATATCACACGAAAGTGTTCACAAACGAACAAGGTATAAAACAAACACGTGCACGGTCAAAAGCACGTGCACGAACAACGTACAACGAAAAGCGGTCGTTACACACTTGGACAAGAAAAGCTGGATGTGATAATGCGGATTCTCATGGACGTTCCCATGAAACGGGTCTTGTTGCATCAATACTACCAATTCCGTCTTTAGCTCAAAATTCTTGTCCGTCGCCAACTCCGGCATAGCGATGGAAGAGGTAGTGGAGGAAGTCTTACGCCGAAGCCTATCTCTGATGGATATAATCCTCGCCATGCGTGCCGCTAGTTCCTTCGGTGTCTCCGTACGGTTCATACAATCACCCTCCGTAGCGTGCCTTCTCTCGGCTCTGATCCTCCTCACGGTACGTTCGATCTCTGGATCAAATAGTATTTCCTCGGGGTTCGCCGTAGATCTCGTGTACATGCAAAGGAAAAACAGAGTTTCAAAGGAATTGGTAGCACGAATAAGGAGTAAAAAGATAAAAGTAATAAAAGAAAAAGAAGACACTAATTAAAGAGAATAAAACACTGTCGCCTCCCCGGCAACGGCGCCAAAAACTTGATCGCGCCCCGGGAGTACACACATACCCGGGACAAGCAACTCGTAGTCTTACCACAAGCGCACGGTGTAGCGACGAGCGGGTATCGAACTCAGGGAGGAACAATGACAGTGTCTCCTTCCAATCACCTAGCTATCAAAATGGTCGAGAATAATTTGGGGTAAAATTGTCACAATAGTTCGAATGTCGATAGAAATATCAATAAAATAAAGCGCCTAGGGATAGGGAATCCCCGCTACGGACCATATCTCATCGCTGTGATTCGTAGGTTACATCATTGCTAGACTTGAATTTTAGGTGAACTAGTCGCAACTAAATGTAGAACCAAGCTCACGCTCTCGCGCTAGTGCCGGTCTATAGAGAACCTAGGGTAGGGCCCAATCTCTTGCAAACCCTAACCTAAGCCGCTAGCGTGAAGAATGACATCATCGTTCAACCGTACCTCGAGCCCACTGTCGTGCAAACTCGAGCTACGACCTAGGTTGAGATAGTTCCTACCCATCCAATCTCTTGCAAACGGATATTGGTATAGAAACACGATTAAAAATCCTAGCTTTGGCCCAATCTCTTGCAAACCAATTCTAGAGAAGTCCAATCGTAAATCTAAATCGAATTTCTAGGGCTTTCTATCAATTGGGACCCAATCTCTTGCAAATCCCAATCAATATGAATCCCTAGCTATCCGTAATTAATTAATCCCAACCTAACCCTAATCAATTCTAGCAAGAATTTCACCAATTCATCACAATTTAGAAATAGGGTTCATCCCTATGCCCTAAGGCGATAAAACTACTCACTAATCATCATGTAATTCATGAGAAAATCAATGACAAAATCAGCACAATTCATTGCAATAGAGAAATTATCAACAAAAATAAAGTTTTCGATAAGAAGAGAGACAAACCAATGAGAATCCAATAACATCCAACAAAAATAACCTTTTAATCTCCAAGAGAAAAGCTAAATCTAATGATCTAAAAAGCTCTCAAAAAAGGCTGCCAAAAAGTATCAAAAAGTCCTCCTAAACTAGGGCAAAAACTGGGTTTAAATACCCCTCAAAATCGCCCAAAAAATCGTGACAAAAATGCCCCTGCGCAGCCCAGAAATCACACTTTACGCAGCAGGCGGAGCGGCTCATTCGGCCGAGTGACAAATGTCACTCGGTCGAGTGACAAACCCTGTACAGTTACAGTAAGTCGGGGATTTTCGGGGGTCTGTCTTCGGAGGTGACTCGGCCGAGTGGCTTTACTCACTCGGTCGAGGGGGATTCCATGCTCGGCCGAGTGACAACTCTGAAATCAACTGATGGATTCCAGTAAGTCAGCTCCTTCGATGGGTGGATTTTCCTGTGCCACTCGAGCGAGGGGATCTACATACTCGGCCGAGTGGACTATCGTCACTCAGCCGAGTGCACGCTGATTTCCTTCTGTGTTGCGTGTCCGGTCTGGTCGGCAGAGTGGTCTTCTTGCTTGGCCGAGTGAGTGATTCACTCGGCCGAGTGACATACTGTAGATGCTCAATCTTCATCATTTCTCCTCCTCATCGCTCCTACGTAGTTCCTTCTTCTTCCACTTGTCTTCCATCGCCGAATAGCCCTCAAAAGAGCCTTGGGTGACACTCCGGAGTGGGTGCAAATCCTCTTGATCTCAAAATCATTCCGAATCGCTCCATATCTCCTAAAATACGACAAAAACAAGAAATCGTGAAAAGCATCGCAATATTGTCGAATAATAGTGAAAAAACGCGATATGAGCGATCAAAGTGGCATGCAAACATGCAGAAAAAGGGTGTAAAATATGGAGTGATCAGTGGGTGGGGGAAATAAAATAAAAACTAAGTAATAAAAGAAAAAGGAAATAAAAATAAAAATATGATATGATGCAATGCAATATATGAAATGATGCATGGGTGGATCCTCCCCCAAGCTATGTAAAAGTAGGGCCCCGAAGAGACAGATGGGCGCAAAATATATAAGGGAGGCAAAGTGGGTATGAAGTACATCAAGCAGAGGCACCACCCTCTGGAGGTGGTGATGGGTCCCTCTGCTGTGGACCCGGAGTGGTGGTAGGCAGGTCTGGCTGTGAGTCATATGGAAGGCTAGTGGTGAGATCGATGGTAGGGGTGGAAGGAGCAACAGTATATAGGACTAGGGCAGAAAGTGGATCAACTGTGACTGAAGACTCAAAAATAGTAGAAACAGGCTCTGCAGAAGCCTGAGGAAGTGAAGCACTGAGTGGTGCAGAGTATGTCACAGTGTCCGGCCTGGGAGGAGGAGCGTGAGCAAGTATGACAATGGGTGGGCCACGCTGACGAAGGAGGTCTATGATAGATGTAAGATCCGACTCGACTCTCGATCTGTGTGTCCTAGTCTCGTCTAGAAAGTCGTCGAAATCCCGCCGTAAGCGGGAAGTCAAGTCCTCTAAAGAGGTCAAGCGAGCGTCTGAGGAACGAGAGTCAGGTGGAGAGGTTGGAAAACGTCTTTGAGATACTACTCTCATGAAGCGGCCATGCGCAACTGATGCATGGTTCCGGGCATGGAAAGTGGGAGAGGGTGAACTCGAAGGTATGTCAGAGGCTACTGAAGGAAGAGCGGTAGCCGACATAGAAGTGAAGAAAGATGTCGACACGCTCTCGGTAAAAATGGCAGCTGAAGTGGACGAAGTGGGGCTAGAGAGTGTAATGTGGGGACCTAAAGAAGGAGGGACTGATGCGATCAGGTCTGAAAGAGGTGGGAGGGTGGGGGCTGGGTCGTGCGAGGGAGAATCGAGGTCTATAGGTGCGTCAGTAATATGTATATCGGTGCCCTCCGGTACCGATACAGAGACAGAAGTAATCTGAGTCTCGGGGCAGGAGGTGAAGACAGTCTCCAAGGACTCGACGGAGGCAGACACGGTGGAAACAGAAGTGGTGGAAGTAGCGTCTCCGGAAACTGATGGGTGAGCTGGAGGGGCAGGGAGGCTGGCTAACAAAGCATCTATATCTAGGAGCTTGAAAACTAGGGAGCGAGAAACTGGGTCATCGACAGGTGCCTCGACCGGTGCTCCAGGAGGCTCGAGAACATGGATGGGTGGGAATGGGAAAACCTGAGGAATCATCCAGACAAGCTGGATGGCAGGAATGTGCGTCAGGTGAGGGGTGGGTAAAATCATGTGAGGGATATGGGTGGTGCCTACTAGATACTACCAGTGACGAGAACAGTGTGGATGTATGATGTGCATATGCTCGAGCACGCCAATAGTCAGGCGTGTCGGGCCAGGAGGTCGGTAAAGGTCAGCTGGAATCGAGATGTGAAGCATCTGAGCAAAAATAGTGAAAAAAGCAATGCAGTAAATATCAGTGGAGTGGTAGCTGATGGCTGTCTGGTAAAGTCGGTGACACAGCCAGTGGCCTGCATCAGAGAGCATGAATGGTCGCAGAGAGCCGTCAGGGTGGAAACGGAGAGGCCGATCATACCCATAAGATGGATAAGCTTGTTGAGGGACATGGTCCCGACCTCAGGTGTGCAAAAAATGGTGCAAGCTAGGTGCCGCTGAGCGTAGCGAATGCATGTGTGCACAATGTACGATGCCTTCGCCCGGCTAGGGCGATACTGTGGCAGTCCAGAAATACGCTCCCAAAAGGAGCGTGCATCAAAATCAGTAAGATCATAGGTAGGAGAGAAGGCCGGTCTGGGCTCTAGGACGGCGGGGAAGTGGAAATATTCCCTGATCATAGCGAAAGTGACAGTGCAATCGTGATCAAGGAGGCAGAATGTAATCCCGTCACCGGCCGGGGTGAAAGCAAGGGAGCCGAGACCCTCTAGTGCTATGCGGGTGTAGGTCGGGCATGGACACCGTGGAATCGGTCGAAACTGATAGCTCGTTATAGGTGGTGAACTCCATGTAGGAGTCCCAGGGACCTAATGGCAGGCACGTCTAGAAAAGCGGTAGGGACGAGGCGGCGTTGGGAGAGCCTGTAAAAACGCTCTCGGTGAGCGGGGTCTCGGAACTGGATACCATAAGTCGGAAGACATGCAGTGGGGTCATCACTGGCGGGTGCGGGGTGTGGAGGCGATGAGGTAGAGATGGTGGATGGTGCTGTAGTGATAGGCGCGGTGGTGGTGGGGATGGTGGTGGTGACAGCTGGAGCTGTGGTGGTGGGGATGGTGGTGGTGACAGCCAGAGCTATGGTAGAGGGTATGGTAGTGAGGCATGCACGACGCTGGGGACAGGAAGAGGAGGCGCCAGTCGACGGCCTCTTCTTGCGAACGGGAGGTGTGGTAGATCCGTGTGTGCAAACCATCGTGAATGTGATATATGAAGTACGGTATGAATATAGAGGGGAACGAGTGTACCGCAAGTACGAATGATGCGAAAGTGCAAATGATCCCCCAAGCTAGTCCACGCTGCTACTACTGACAAAGGAGGAGAGTACCTGCAATTTGAAATGGGCAAAACGTCAGATAATCGATCAAAATTGGGTGGTACGCAGAGATGTGGTTACTCGGGCCGAGCAGTGATACTGCTCGGTCGGAGATTGGCTACTCGGTGGGGGGATGTGACCGAGCACCGAGGTGCTCGGTCTATGCCCTAGGGCACAATTCAGGGGGGCGATAGAAAGAGTGGGGGGTTTTAGGGCGACGGTGGTGAGGTTTCGATGAGGCAGTGGTGGGGTTTAAAGGAGGGGGTGGCTGGGCGGCGCCGTCGGCGGTGGCGCCGAGTGAGTTGGGCGGTGAGGGGGGAAAAGAAGGGAGGGGTTTGGATGGGGAGCTGATGGGAGAGGGAGTGTGGGATGTCGGTGAGGGGATGTGGGGAGGGGGCGACGGCGGCGGCGCCGTCAATGGCGGGCGCCAATGTGTAGGGTGAAGGGGGAAGAGAGGGGGAGATAGAGAGAAAAAAGGGGAGAGAGTGTAGGGGCGGCTGACCGGAGAGAGGCGGAGCAGCTGGCAGCGTCGGCGCAGACGGAGGGTTTTGTCGAACGAGTAGGGGAAAAAAGTGCAGCTCGGGGGGAGATTTTCGGGGGCAAAATTTTTAGATTTAGGGTAAAATGTTTTAACAGCGAGATTAAAAGAGCGAAATGGGTTGCGGTTAAAAATCCAACCCGACTCGGTCCGAGCAGCTAGGCTGCTCGACCGGGTCAAATGAAAGATTTAGATGCGAAATACTCCCTCCGAGTCGTATCCTACTCGGGCCAGCCATTAATATTCTGTCCGGGTCGACAGAGTGACGTTTTCTCCCCAAATTTCAAGCCTGTACGACTCGACCGAGTAGTAGGTTGATCGGTCCGCGTCGTATCCTACTCGGGTCGAGCCAATAATATTCTGTCCGGGTCGACAGAGTGACGTTTTCTCCTCAAATCCGATAGCCTGTAGTACTCGATCGAGCAGTTGGTTACTCGGGCCGTGTCCATTTCTACTCGGACTGAGCAGCAAGCTGCTCGGGCCGGGCGAAATGGCCGCGTTTCTCCGTATCTGTGCTACTCGACCGAGCAGATGAGCTGCTCGATCGAGTCTCATGTATCTCTTTTTCCTCTTCTTTTCCCTTGGTGTTCTTCTCAAATCTTCGAGTTCGTTGCTTTCCTCCGGCTTACTTCCGTTAATAATGTCCATATGCATACCCCCAATTGTCCGTCCTACACAAAACATGAACTCATCAAATTTTTAAGATTTTTATAGTTTTGTCTAAAAATACGAAATAAAAAATGAAAAATAAGAAAATAAGAAAGAAAATCAAAGATCTAAGGAATTGAGTTTCCTTCCAATAAGCGCTCGTTTTTTGTCGTGAGCTCGACTCCCTCTGATATATCAATGCTCGTTTGGTGCGCGCGGTGGTCGCGCGTCAATCTTCGGGGTGGTGCAAACCTGCGGCGTTTGATTTCCGCCTACTCCAACATTCTCCTCCACATAAGATATAGTCTCTAGCCCTTGATGATTTGATGATTGATGTAGAAACTCCTCATCCAATACTTGGATGTACGCGGCGACCGCTTTGTTGTAGGTTGGGTCGCCGTCGTCATCGATGCTTGCCATCATTGGGTCCTTCATGACCCCTTCAGCAGTGAACTCTTCAATTGCTTCCTCTTCAAGAAACTCCAGATAACTAGCCCCTTCTACATGGGCTCGCTCCTTCATCGGCTTTTGTAGCCGGAACTCAGCTTCAATATTTCCCACATCGAGGGAGAGGGTCCCTTCTTGGACGTCTATCAGAACTCCGGCCGTCTCCATGAAGGGGCGGCCGAGTATGAGTTGAGAGCTCCGTCCCTCAGGCATGTCCATAATAATGAAGTCGACTGGGACACATAGCCCTGGAGGTATTTGAAGGATGATGTTCCTCGCTATCCCCACCGGGTAGGTGATAGAATGGTCGGTGAGCTAGATTGACATGCTCGTCGGTTTCAGCTCACTTCCCGTCTGGAGGCTTTTGAAGATGGAGAGGGGCATCAGGCTGATACTAGCCCCTAAATCAATCAACGCCCTGCTGGATGGCAGGAATGTGCGTCAGGTGAGGGGTGGGTAAAATCATGTGAGGGATATGGGTGGTGCCTACTAGATACTACCAGTGACGAGAACAGTGTGGATGTATGATGTGCATATGCTCGAGCACGCCAATAGTCAGGCGTGTCGGGCCAGGAGGTCGGTAAAGGTCAGCTGGAATCGAGATGTGAAGCATCTGAGCAAAAATAGTGAAAAAAGCAATGCAGTAAATATCAGTGGAGTGGTAGCTGATGGCTGTCTGGTAAAGTCGGTGACACAGCCAGTGGCCTGCATCAGAGAGCATGAATGGTCGCAGAGAGCCGTCAGGGTGGAAACGGAGAGGCCGATCATACCCATAAGATGGATAAGCTTGTTGAGGGACATGGTCCCGACCTCAGGTGTGCAAAAAATGGTGCAAGCTAGGTGCCGCTGAGCGTAGCAAATGCATCTGTGCACAATGTACGATGCCTTCGCCCGGCTAGGGCGATACTATGGCAGTCCAGAAATACGCTCCCAAAAGGAGCGTGCATCAAAATCAGTAAGATCATAGGTAGGAGAGAAGGCCGGTCTGGGCTCTAGGACGGCGGGGAAGTGGAAATACTCCCTGATCATAGCGAAAGTGACAGTGCAATCGTGATCAAGGAGGCAGAATGTAATCCCGTCACCGGCCGGGGTGAAAGCAAGGGAGCCGAGACCCTCTAGTGCTATGCGGGTGTAGGTCGGGCATGGACACCGAGGAATCGGTCGAAACTGATAGCTCGTTATAGGTGGTGAACTCCCTGTAGAAGTCCCAGGGACCTAATGGCAGGCACGTCTAGAAAAGCGGTAGGGACGAGGCGGCGTTGGGAGAGCCTGTAAAAACGCTCTCGGTGAGCGGGGTCTCGGAACTGGATACCATAAGTCGGAAGACATGCAGTGGGGTCATCACTGGCGGGTGCGGGGTGTGGAGGCGATGAGGTAGAGATGGTGGATGGTGCTGTAGTGACAGGCGCGGTGGTGGTGGGGATGGTGGTGGTGACAGCTGGAGCTGTGGTGGTGGGGATGGTGGTGGTGACAGCCAGAGCTATGGTAGAGGGTATGGTAGTGAGGCATGCACGACGCTGGGGACAGGAAGAGGAGGCGCCAGTCGACGGCCTCTTCTTGCGAACGGGAGGTGTGGTAGATCCGTGTGTGCAAACCATCGTGAATGTGATATATGAAGTACGGTATGAATATAGAGGGGAACGAGTGTACCGCAAGTACGAATGATGTGAAAGTGCAAATGATCCCCCAAGCTAGTCCACGCTGCTACTACTGACAAAGGAGGAGAGTACCTGCAATTTGAAATGGGCAAAACATCAGATAATCGATCAAAATTGGGTGGTACGCAGAGATGTGGTTACTCAGGCCGAGCAGTGATACTGCTCGGTCGGAGATTGGCTACTCGGTGGGGGGATGTGACCGAGCACCGAGGTGCTCGGTCTATGCCCTAGGGCACAATTCGGGGGGGGGGCGATAGAAAGAGTGGGGGGTTTTAGGGCGACGGTGGTGAGGTTTCGATGAGGCAGTGGTGGGGTTTAAAGGAGGGGGTGGCTGGGCGGCGCCGTCGGCGGTGGCGCCGAGTGAGTTGGGCGGTGAGGGGGGGAAAAGAAGGGAGGGGGTTGGATGGGGAGCTGATGGGAGAGGGAGTGTGGGATGTCGGTGAGGGGATGTGGGGAGGGGGCGACGGCGGCGGCGCCGTCAATGGCGGGTGCCAATGTGTAGGGTGAAGGGGGGAAGAGAGGGGGAGATAGAGAGAAAAAAGGGGAGAGAGTGTAGGGGCGGCTGACCGGAGAGAGGCGGAGCAGCTGGCAGCGTCGGCGCAGACGGAGGGTTTTGTCGAACGAGTAGGGGAAAAAAGTGCAGCTCGGGGGGAGATTTTCGGGGGTAAAATTTTTAGATTTAGGGTAAAATGTTTTAACAGCGAGATTAAAAGAGCGAAATGGGTTGCGGTTAAAAACCCAACCCGACTCGGTCCGAGCAGCTAGGCTGCTCGACCGGGTCAAATGAAAGATTTAGATGCGAAATACTCCCTCCGAGTCGTATCCTACTCGGGCCAGCCATTAATATTCTGTCCGGGTCGACAGAGTGACGTTTTCTCCTCAAATCTGATAGCCTGTAGTACTCGATCGAGCAGTTGGTTACTCGGGCCGAGTCCATTTCTACTCGGACTGATCAGCAAGCTACTCGGGCTGGGCGAAATGGCCGCGTTTCTCCGTATCTGTGCTGCTCGACCGAGCAGATGAGCTGCTCGATCGAGTCTCATGTATCTCTTTTTCCTCTTCTTTTCCCTTGGTGTTCTTCTCAAATCTTCGAGTTCGTTGCTTTCCTCCGGCTTACTTCCGTTTATAATGTCCATATGCATACCCCTAATTGTCCGTCCTACACAAAACATGAACTCATCAAATTTTTAAGATTTTTATAGTTTTGTCTAAAAATACGAAATAAAAAATGAAAAATAAGAAAATAAGAAAGAAAATCAAAGATCTAAGGAATTGGGTTTCCTTCCAATAAGCGCTCGGTTTTTGTCGTGAGCTCGACTCCCTCTGATATATCAATGCTCGTTTGGTGCGCGCGGTGGTCGCGCGTCAATCTTCGGGGTGGTGCAAACCTGCGGCGTTTGATTTCCGCCTACTCCAACATTCTCCTCCACATAAGATATAGTCTCTAGCCCTTGATGATTTGATGATTGATGTAGAAACTCCTCATCCAATACTTGGATGTACGCGGCGACCGCTTTGTTGTAGGTTGGGTCGCCGTCGTCGTCGATGCTTGCCATCATTGGGTCCTTCATGACCCCTTCAGCAGTGAACTCTTCAATTGCTTCCTCTTCAAGAAACTCCAGATAACTAGCCCCTTCTACATGGGCTCGCTCCTTCATCGGCTTTTGTAGCCGGAACTCAGCTTCAATATTTCCCACATTGAGGGAGAGGGTCCCTTCTTGGACGTCTATCAGAACTCCGGCCGTCTCCATGAAGGGGCGGCCGAGTATGAGTTGAGAGCTCCGTCCCTCAGGCATGTCCATAATAATGAAGTCGACTGGGACACATAGCCCTGGAGGTATTTGAAGGATGATGTTCCTCGCTATCCCCACCGGGTAGGTGATAGAATGGTCGGTGAGCTAGATTTACATGCTCGTCGGTTCCAGCTCACTTCCCGTCTGGAGGCTTTTGAAGATGGAGAGGGGCATCAGGCTGATACTAGCCCCTAAATCAATCAACGCCCTGCTGATCGGTATCCCTCCAATGGAGCATGGCACGGTGAAGCTTCCCAGATCCGGCAGCTTTCAGGGGAGGTGATTTTTGATAATGGAGGTAGAATCCTCCAACAGCTTGATCTCTTCGAGCTTCCTCTTTCCCGTAATGAGATCCTTCAGAAATTTGGCGTATGTCGGGATCTCGGTGATGGCATCTATAAACGGGATTTTCAGCTGGATCCCCTTCAGTAACTCTATAAACTTAGAGTACTTCTTCTCCAATTTGGCTAGGGCTAGCCTCTGTTGGTATGGAGGAGGAGGTCTAGAGACTTTATCCTTAGATGCATCAACGGGAGGCGTCGTCGTTGTAGGTATGACAGGAGGCGCATCCGCTTTCTCATCAATAGTGACAGGCCCCTCAGTGGCCTCAACTCTGTCGCTGTCATCAATAGCTTCTTCGATGGTGACCTTTTCCTTATTCAGCACCGGAACCATAACGAGGTCAGTCACCCGTCCACCTCGTGTGGTCACTGAAACTACGGGGTTGGCTTGAGCTCTAGGGTTAGTCTCCGGCTGGGAGGGTAATCTCCCTTGACTCTTTAGTAGTTGCGACATTTTCCCCCTCAGTTCATCGAGTGAAGAATTAATATTCTTGAATTGGTTCGATGTATCCTGATTGAAGCGGATCTGGCCGCTCATGAAGGTCTCCACTGTAGATTCGAGATTAGACTTTGGCGGAGCCGGCGCATAATTCTGCTGAGGCAGTCGGTTGAACTGATATCCTGACAGCCTGTAGGGCCCAGCTGGCCTAGAGCTGCCCTGCTGCTGGCTTTGCTGCTGCTGAGGAGGTGGTGGTGGTCTCTGAAATTGCGGAGGTTGCAGCCCTCCGCTTGGGTTTCCATAGGAAAACCCCGGGTGATTCCTGGCGGCCGGATGCTGCCACTGGTTCCGTCCCTCTCCTTGGACGTACTCCACAGTCTCGATTGTCCCAGCACCCTCATAGTGGCCCTCAATAGGGATATATCCTGGATCTACGTACTCCTCCCCGGGATAATAGGAGGTGATGTGTGCTGCTGGGATGGAGTCTAGGCGCTGCTCCATGCAGGCCACTTGCTTGCACAAGGTCTCGATGTGAGAATCCAAGTGACTAGCGACCTTGACTCAGGAGTCCGGGTCACAACGGTTCACTCATCGCTCCATTGCTGAGTGTTGGCCGCCATGTGCTCCAACAGATCTATAGCCTCCTCGGGAGACTTATCAAGTAAGGCGCCTTGCGCCGCATCATCGATAATCATTTTGGTGCTAGGTTGGAGCTGGTTGTAGAAGCTCTGCACCAAATCTCAGGGCTCGATCCCATGGTGAGGACACTGGTGTTGGAGGTCCTTGAACCTCTCCCAAGCCTCGTAAAGTGACTCCTGTGGGAGCTGCTTGAAATTGAAAATGGCCCCACGGATCCGGACCGTCTTCGAAGGTGGATAAAACTTATCCACAAAAGCAAGCGCGAGCTTCTCCCAGGTGGTGAAGTGGTTAGGAGGATGGGCCCGGAGCCAATAGGAGGCCTTGTCCCTCAAGTGAAAGGGAAGAGTCACAGTTTCACCGCATCATCACTGACGTCCTTCGCCTTGAATGTATCACATTTCGCCAAGAAGGAGTCAATGTGGTGGTTGGGATTTTTGTGAGGATGCCCATGGAAGGGATCCTGCTGCATGAGATTTATCAACCCCGTCTTAAGCTCGAAGGTCGCCGTCGTCAGTTGCGGTCTGAGAATTGAGGAGTTGTTCCCAAAAGTCGGTTTCATGTGGTCCCTGATGGACCCAGTGCGAAGAGGAGGAGGAGGAGGATTTTCTCCCATCTGAGCAGATGGAGATCAACTTCTGCTAGAGGCTCTCAAAGCCCTGGCTGTTTTTCGATCTCAGGATCAAACAATAACTCTCTAGTATACCCTTTATAGCGGGTGTTCATGCACCAACAAAGCTCAAAGAAATACCGTCAGTAGCACCACAATAAATAAAAAGAATAAAAAATGATGGTAGGGTGAGAAATGATCAGAATGCTAGTAAACTTCACAAAAATAAAAACAAACTGAGATGGAACACTATTACCGTCCCCAGCAACGGTGCCAAAAACTTGACGCACCCATAACCTACACCTAGGTTCCACCTGGCGGTGTCACGATCGCTAGGCATGGTATGGCCCCTAGGCTACGATTTCGGGCTCAATCCGCAAGCGGACGGTGTCGAGTTATAGTATATAAGATGTCGGATCCCACAGGGACGGTGATAGTGTCAATAGGTTCTCAGTCTATTTCTAAGTGTAGAAGAAAGATAGATGTCGGGGTAACAGATTTGGGTTGGTTGTTGTTGTGATAATATCAATAAAGAGGAACTAAGGCTTTAGGGATCACCACTAGGATCGTTGGGGGTCGATGTTAGGATAGGATCCTTGCATTGCATTAAGGCTAGGGAATTAATCCCCCAATTCATACCACTCTCATGGGTTAGAATTGCGGGGTATTTCGGTGGCTCTCGTTGACGCAATGGCAGTAGCCGTCAATATAGCGGTATAGTTCGTCAATGGATCCCCTCAAGACGCGAACCGGGCATGGTCACATGCCTTGGTTGGATCCAATGATTTCCCTATTCGAATCCCTAGATACCCCTTAAGCACATCAATTCCACAGACCATGGGCATGATCTCAGTATGGATTATCTACGGATTTGGTAGGATCTACCGAAATACAACCCTAAATCCCCAATTAAACGTAGGGATCCAGATCTACATTTTCCTCCTAGAACCCTAGAGCTAACCCATCAACCCTAGATAAAACTACTCACACATTGCAATAGCGATAGACAAGAACATCAATTTCACAGAAGAAAACATTTTAGCAATCGAGAGATTATGGCTCAAAAACGTACAGCGAGAATAGACGAACAATAGCCAGAGAAAAAATCCAAATTCCAATAGACAAACGCCAACAAGAACAAAAGCAATGATCTCCACTGTTTAATCCAAAAATTGCTACAAAAATAAGTCTCCAAAAATCCGTACAAAAATCGCCCCGACCTCCTCTCCAAAAATTCCTAAACTTTTGCCTAATGGAACTCTGCCTCAGCCGCTGCCGATCGCAGGCCTTCAGTGCTCCCCGATATCGCGCGCTCCGCGATCTTTCAAAACTTCCCAGAAATGCCCTTGGTGTCACCGACCGAGTAGGTGATTCAGTCGAGCAGCTGCTGCTCGGTCAGTAGCTCGGCCCGTGTAGTTGTGCTGCTCGGCTGCTTGGAGATTTTGAAATCGACCTACCCGGACCGAGTAATTTCTGCTCGGTCCGAGTAGGTTCGACTCGGTCTGATACTCGGGATCTACTCGGGCGCTACTTGGGCTGTATAATCTGAGGCGACTCGATCGAGCAGATGAGCTGCTTTGTCCGAGTCAGCCCGTATCAGTGCTCTCCTGAAATTGATATGGCTCAGTCCGAGTAGCTGGGCTGCTCAGACCGAGCATTTTCTGGGAAATGATGCAGCAGCTCCTGGGGCTTCTCTCTGCTCTCTCTCCCTCTTCTCTCCTCCAATGGCTCTGAAATTGCGGCGAACTCCTCCAGAGCCCTGCCAACGAGCTCACGAGCATGTCAGATGTGTCCATACCCAAGCGGGGGTCCAAATTGCTCCAAAATCCTTGAAAATTCACGAAACACTACGAAACTCGAAAATATCGTCAGAAATGCAAAATCGTAGTAAAAAGTGGGATTTAGACGTGAAAATGATATGTGATGCGATGAGATAATGATATGAAAATGATGAAAAATATGGACACATCAGAGGACATCCTGGTCAAGCTCATCGATATCAGAAATGGAAATGTTAGAGGGAAGAGATCCGGTAGAAGGAATCCTAAGAATGGTTCCTAATAGAGTGGGATCAATGCGAATGGAAGTCCCCTGGACAACATTATCGATATATCCAGTGGTGGAGTACTCACCATGAATGCGGTTAGCATAGAAGAGCTTAACCAAAAATGGATAAGCCCTAGGAGACTCGCTCTGAGAGAAGCGAAAAAGATCGGCCAAATGGGTAGCAGATAAGATGTCGGACAGTCTCTCAGCAGTGAAGGCGGGAAAAACGATAAACTGCTCCCTAAGAAGTTTGATCCCAATGAGAGAGTGGAATTTTGCCAAGCAAAGATCATCTCGGCAAATCGGGACAAAGGGACCAGTAGGGGCACTACAGGAGACTCTTCTGTAGAACTTGACACAGAAGGAGAGAGATGGGGAGCATCAGCACTAGACTCATTGATGCTAACACCAATGGGCTTGGGCCGACGCTTGATCAGGGGCTCAGTGTCAAAAGAAAAAGTCTCAGAAGGAGAATACCCCGACGAAGCAGAGTGAGAGGGAGATTTGGCATTTTTGGTACGGGCTTTGTAGGGGTTCTTGTTCTTGGCAACGGTAGGTTTCTTAGGAGCCCTAGGTCTCTTAGGAGCTAAGATCTTCCCTTTTCCCTTGGTTTTGGGAGCCATGTAGTCAATCAATCGAAAGAGAAGAAAATTGACAGGCGATGAAATCAAACAAAAATAATCGAGAGAGAGAGAGAGAGAGAGAGAGACTCGGACCTAGTCGAAAAGTCACGAAAGCAACGACGAATCAATCGACAAACGGCAAGGAGGAGAAGGTCGACGGTGATGGCAGAGGAAATGAGCAGGAAGACGAGTCGTTTCAATTGGAGGAAGAGACGATGTGGGTAGAAATGAACCGTCTCGAAGGATATAAGAAAGGGGCAAATTAATCTGGGCCGTTGCATCAAAGAATCGACGGCTCAGATCGAAGCAGTGAACCGACACAACAGTAGACAGTCGACTGAAGAACAAATGTCAGTCGACTGGATGAAGTGATAAGAAATAAGCTCAGGAAGACAGATAGTCGACTGTTACGTAACATACAGTCGTATGTCCGATAGACAGTCAACTGTACTAGACACAGCAGTCGACTGACCGAGAATCAAAAAACTTCATCAAAAATGACAGGGAGCACTGTAAAAAATTTCGACAATGATGACAGGTGACGTGCGTTTATATTTCATACATTTAAGCATGTTTTCTTCCGTGTTTTTCCGTATTTTACCGTCGTCTTTTATTCGTTTTCTCGTGTTTTCTTGTGTTTTCTTGTTTTCTTTCACTTTTCCGTGTTTTCCGTGTTTTGCAGGAGTTTGCTGGCATTTAGGGCGTAAAACGATGATATCATGTGTCCCCGGAGCAACGGGAGGAGTCACGCGTGATCCAGGGGGTCAAACGATGAAGATTGCATCTTTCAGCCCCTCACCCGATCGGTTGGTCATCTCCAACCGATCGGGTGATGCACGCGTGCACCACCCGGATGCAGCTTGAAGCTCACGAGAAGTCACCCGGTCGGTTCAGCGACCGGGTCAGAATCTCAATGTCTCTGGAATTCGGAGCTGATTGCCAACCGATCGGGTGACCTTCACCCGATCGGTTCACCTGTAGCTGAATTTCAACAGCCAAGACTCGAAGTTCCAACCGGTCTCCTCACCCGGTCTGCACCAAGATCCAACCGGTCGGCACCAAGATCCAACCGACCGCATCCAAGATCCAACCGACCAGTTCATACTGACCGGGTGAAACCCTGCTTTGCGCTGTAGTTTTGTGAAGCGGCTCACCCGATCGGTTGACTTGTCAACCGGTCGGGTGATGTCGTTTTCTATAAATAGAACCCTAGGTTTCCCAGATTCGGGAGTTGGTTATTTTTTACTGTTTTCTTCATTTTGTGACGGCTGTAATTTTCCAGTTTTTGTAAGTTTTCGGATCTTTGTAAAACTTTAGTATTATCTTAATTGCTTTACTACCATTGCATTTCTATTGTCTGATTATGATTTTGACGGTCCATTTTCATTTAGATCGCTTTTTATTGAATATTTGTGAGTAGTTCCCAAATCTGGGATTTTGGCGGAAACCCCTTCGTGGGCTCTTCCCGATGCGTCCATAGGGTTAGGAAATCGATAGGGATTAGGAATCTAACGGTTACGCGGGGTGTTTTATTGTCATCGACGGAAAAAAGACCGCCTTTGACCGTTGGGCCAAGGAGGAATAAACTTGGCGGTTGACTCCCTAGCCATAGCTCACGCCCTTAGCGTAGACGCCGAATCCTAGCGCGCGGGAGCGGCAGGATAAGACGTTGGGAATTATCGTTGCGAGCTTAGTGCTCCCGAAGTCGATCAGTGTTAATGGACACGGGAGTGCCCACTGATCGAACCCGGGAAGTTCGGCGTATCATCCTGGACACCGACCGGAATATCGGGCCCATGGGATGCCGGTACCACTTTCAGAGGCAACGTCTCACCATTAGACCTTAATTCCGATCGCCATCCTACCCGTAGGCTGTACCGGCGAGAGTCGCTCGTTGGGGTGGAAACCAAAGTCCCGGATTTTTCCTTCATATTGTCTATACTTTGCATTCATTTACCGTGACAACCCATCTTTCGATCCGGGCTAGCTCGCCCACGGGGTGATTTTGGTCCTCTTTGACACAAGCACATCCTCGCCTCCCTGTGTTCGACCCCCAAGTCACACTACAACACTGTGCGCTTGTGGTTACAAATATTTAGATTTCTGCGCCCCCATTCGCACCGCGTCGGGGCGCCGGTCAAGTTTATGGCGCCGTTGCCGGGGAGGCAACGTGCTTGTTATTTTAGGATCTCATGAACCCTAGTGTCTAGCTCTTATCCCTACCTCGCGATAATTTTCGCATTCTTCTTTTTCCTTTTTATTTTCTTATTTTTATTTTTATTTTTATTTTTATTTCTTATCTTATCTGTTTCGTTCCCACTTGTCGCTTCACGGGTGTTTGTTGTTTTTCATGCGCAGGAGTTCAAGAAGTCTCGACGACTTGATCCCCGTTGATCCAGAGATAAATGCCACCCTAAGGCGTTTGGCCACCGAGAAGTGAAGAAGAGAGGATCATGAAGCCATGGGGGAGAACACCCCGCCTCACAAGTCCCTGTTGGAGTACTCGATGCCTTCCATCGAGTCCACCTCCGCCATCTGTCCTCCAGCTATTACGGCCCAAAGCTTCGAGCTTAAGCCGTCTTTGGTGACGTGGATCCAGCAGGATCAGTTTTCGGGTGCACCCATGGAGAGCCCGATCGAGCATCTAGACTCCTTCTTGGAGAAATGTGACACCTTCCGGATTAACGGTGTCACAACTGAGGCGATTCGACTGAAGCTGTTCCCCTTCTCCTTGCGAGATAAAGCCAAGCTGTGGCTTAGGGGGAAGGACCCGAATACATTCAACACCTGGGAGAAGCTCTCAAATGCTTTCCTGACGAAGTTCTTTCCCCCGGGGAAGACCATGAAGCTGAGGAGTGAGATCTCCTCCTTCTCCCAGGCCAGCCACGAGTCCTTGCATGAGGCTTGGACAAGATACAAGGAGATGCAGAGAAGATGTCCCCACCATGAGCTCCCCAAGTGGCAGATCATAAATCTGTTTTATAATGGGTTGAGGGATGATTTAAAATCTTACATGGACACCGCAGCTGGAGGGTCCTTCATGTCAAGAAGCGAAGAAGATGCCGGTCAAATTTTGGAAAATATGACATCCAACAATGAACGGTGGTGTGACGAGAGAGCCACACCAAGGTCTGGGGGCATCCATAGAGTGGAAGACGTCGACAAATTGTCAAGCAAGTTTGACTTGCTGTCAACCCAGATCTCCGCATTGATGGTAGGCGCCGGTGGCGCCGGTTCACAACAGATTGCTGCGGTAGAATCCGAAGTTTTTGGAGACTTCGACGGTGGTGACATCTCACCACCGTTGGATCAGGCGAGCGCATTGCTTTACAATCCTACGGGGAATGCGCCATTTCCACCACGAACCAACTCAAACCCGGCCTACTGTACCAACGACTGGAATCATCCGAACCTCAGTTACCGGGCACCTTACCAACAACCGGCTCAGCAACAACAGCAGATATATCAGCCGGCTAGGCCCCAGCAGCAGTTTCAGCAGCAGTAATTTCAGCAGCAACAACCTCCACCGCAGTATCAACAGTATGCTCCTAGGAATCAGCAGCCCACCCAGCAGCAATACGGCCAGCAGAGGGCCATTTCTCCAGTTGAGTCCCTCCTGACTCAATACATCGCCAATCAGGAGAAAATAAATCTGAAGCTGGAGATGGGACAAAGAGTCCTCACTGATCAGGTGACCCAGCTGGGGTTGCAAGTGGCGAACCTTCAGAGACCGTAGCATCTCTTACCGCCACAGCCTGAGGTGAACCCGAGGGGGTAAATCAGACCTTGCCACTCACGCATGAGCATGAGAACGTGTCCGCCATCGTCTTGAGGAGTGGAACTCAAATACCTACGAGAGAGCCCCCCAAAGGACCGGAAGCACCGTTGGTCGTGGAACGACCAACTGAGAAATTAAATGACGACGGCGCTTCGTCACCCAAGACAACTACTCCGGAGGGAGTTCATAGGGAGGAGAAGGAGAAGGATGAGGAAGGGAACCCAAGAGTGTTCAAGCCCGTTGTGCCTTTCCCACAACGGCTTGCCAAGGCCAAAATCGATGAGAAGTATGTCAAATTCTTTGCCATGGTGAAAGATATGAGCTTACGAATCCCCTTCCTCGAGGCCATCGAGACAATCCCCTCATATGCCAAATTTCTGAAAGACTTGGTGACACGGTGATCTAGAAAAGAGAAGGTCGTGTTAACGGCGGAGTGCAGCGCACTTATTCAGCGCGCAAATCCGCCCAAGCTCAATGACCCCGGAAGTTTCTCCATCCCTTGCTCTATTGGGGAAGTGCAAATTCAGAGGGCGCTCGTCGATTTAGGCGCGAGCGTCAGCTTAATGCCCCTATCTCTGTACAAGAGAATAGGGATGGGAGACTTAGAGCCCACCGGCATGACATTACAACTCGCTGACCGTTCGGTCAAGTATCCAGTGGGAGTAGTGGACGACCTCCCTGTCGATGTGAAAGGAGTACATGTACCGGTTGATTTTGTGGTGATGGACATGCCGGAAGACAAGCATACCCCAATTATTCTTGGACGACCCTTTATGGCAACCGCCGGGGTATTGATAGACGTGAAGAATGGGAAGCTTTCCCTCAATGTGGGCCAAGAAAGAGTCGAATTTGACTTAGGCTTGTCGATGAAGCATCCAAATCCCCCGGACGATCCTATTATCAATATGTTGGAGAATGAAGAAGATAGAGATGTTGAAACAAGTGCCTGAGAAGTGCTCTCGAGGAATCCCCCCGATAGCTTGGGGGACCTTGGAGAGCAAGTTGGCTCCCCAAAGAATGAAGTTACTAGTGAGGCGGTCGTGCGACATGTGATCCCTCCTGGATTCCCTAAGTCTCCCCCCACGAGGAGAAAAGGAAAAGAACCCATGGACCTCACCGGTGATGAGGTACGGATCCTGAAAAAGATGGCGGTAGACGCCAATTTGAGGGAGAAGCACCCGGATCCTGTAGACAAAGGGAAGGTAGTCGAGCAAATCTTTTTACAGCCGCCGACTACACCAATAGCCACAACCTCTGGAGCTGAAGAGATGCCGAATTTTGGGCATCACCCGTATCACCTACCATGAACATCATCAACGGGCGTCGAGCTAACGACGTTAAACAAAAGCGCTTCATGGGAGGCAACCCATGTTCTAAACTTTTACTTCCACTTTTTAGGACTTTTTCTTAACTTTATTTTATCTATTTTTCTAAATAAATCCAGCCGGAAGAACTCCTGTCATGAAACTTAGGCGATTTTTGGGTTTAGCAGGAAACAAGGCCCCAACCGATCGGGTGATAGCTCACCCGATCGGTTGGGACGTATCAGCTATTGGCCATGTCTGTCACCAAATGAACCGATCGGGTGGAGAATGATGAGATCGGGTGAGCAGACGGGTGACCTGGGGGAACTCTCGGAAAAATCTCAGAATTCATCAACCGACCGGGTGACAATATGCGAGACCGGTTGAGGGACCGGGTGAGAAACTCTGAGTTCTCGGGAAAATGTGTGGAGCAGCGAACCGATCGGTTGAGTTCTCAACCGATCGGGTCGCCTGTAGCGTTTCTTCAGCATCAAATTTTCGACCTAAGGTCAACCGATCGGGTGAAAACTCACCCGACCGGTACGACTTAAAACCTATAAATAACCCCCGACCCACCCGTTCAGAAACCCTCGCCCGATCTCGTCGTCTCGCCGTCGTTTCGTCTCCTCCAACCACCCGACTGCCGAAAACCCATCTCCCACAACCTCAAATCCTCCATTAACCTCTCTCTCCACCTCCCCCTTGCATCTCTCCTTTTATTTCTCTCTCTCCCTCTCCTATTTCGCATTTCTCTAACCCTAATTCCCAACACCAACCCCCACTTTCGAATCTTTTGCTGAAGAAGAGTGCCGCGGCTCCACACTTCTCCCATTGCATGGCATTGGGGTCATCTACAAGCGAGGAGCTCTAATTTCTGCGGGGTAACTTCGCTCCACTTCTCGAACTTCAATTTTTACCCTAGATAATTGATTTGCTTGGTTTGTGCGTGTGTGCACTTTGATAGTACTTTGCACCCATTTGCACCACTTACGCACACACATGGCCCGGGAGAGAGATAAAGGGAAGAGTATCATGCGGGAGGAGGAACCATCTCGTAAGAGACGTAAACAAACACGTCCTCCTCCCCCCACACGCGAACTGACACTTGCCCCTCCCGCACCTATCATTCCCCCTGTGGACCCCATGTTGGGCCCGCATGGGTACCTATTTAGGAACCAAGAGCAGAAAGACTTCTACCATAGACTAGATGCTCGGTGGCATTTATCAACCAAGTTTGCACACACCCAATCACTCGTCGACCTCGGTGTCTTCACTGAGGTCGAGACTCTTTTCGCTAACCTTGGTTGGTTGGGCTTCCTGAATGCATCTGTGGTATCCTACCCGTCACTCACCCTAGAATTCCTTTCCTCTCTCGTTTGTGAGTCGGGGTCGACTGTCACTTTCCGGGTGCGTAACCAAACTATACACACCAACCTGGACACCATCAATCGTATATTTGGTTTCCCTGTTCTAGGGAATGACGCTATCCGGCACTACGGATACCCCCGGAATTTGACGTCGATAACTTTTGGTTCGCCCTCACCCTACTAGGTCGTTATCCCTGGGGTAAGGCCAAGGCCTCCTCCATCATCCATCCTATATTCCGTCTGGCCCATAGGATCATATCCTCCACATTTTTTTCCACGGGATGAGTCAGGCACCGTGACTATCCCCGATCTTTTCATTCGACTTTCGCTTTTGTGCCTGACGATGATGGGATTAGCTTTAAGGCCCCGACTGTCCCTGTCCATGCCGGTGATTGGCTTGTTTACAAGCTTCTCGAGATTAGCAGGGCCGGGAAGGGCAAGATCTGCTGTGGGGGGCATTATCACTATTATTGCTTCTTACCCCCCGTTTAATATCCATATCCCCCGTGGTCTTCCCATCGCCGCAGGACCCTCACATCTAGATCTTGACGTCCTGCGGCATATTCATATGATTAAGCCCCGCCCCGACGGTCGCTTCAAATTCAATTACGGCCATCCCCCTCGCCCCTACACCATTCTCCCCAACCCTGCTCGCATGACTATTGCTCTTAGGGGAGATTGGACTTTTCCACCCGACCCTGAGTTCTTTGAGGGGTTGCACCTTCCTTTCCTTCCCGCGGACGCACGTAGACCACCTTCCCCTGCTGCCCACTTAGGCGTGCAGGATATTCCTGCGTCCCGGGGAAATATTGGGGCTGGCCCGAGTCACCCTGTTTCTGCTCCTGGCCCCATCACTTCTGAGCACCTTTTTGCGGCCATCTCTGGCCTCGTGTCTAGTGCCGGCATGACCACTGCCGCCGGCACTACTTCCACATCACCTGCCGGCACCATTTCTGCCTCACGTCAGTCCACTTCCTTTGGTCGCCGCCAGGTCTCTGCCCGTCTTGATCTAGAGAGGGAGGTCGCTGCCCTTCGTGATCTTGCCATGTCCTCTGCCCCCTCGGACCCATCACCGTCCTCCTTTCTCACTCACCCACGCTTCCTCACACTTGAGAGAAACGTGGCCGCCATTCTTTGCCTTCTCACTCACATCCACAGCCCACCTCCACCTTCACCACCTCGACGATCTTCTCCTCCACCATCCCACCCATCCCCACCTCCCCCGCCCCCACCTAGGCGATCATCTCCCCCACCCACATCTATTCCCATCCCGGTATCCACTTCTCCTCTCACGACCAATTCTGTCATGCCCATACCACCTTCTACCTCCTCCACCGTCACATCATATGTGCGCCGCAGGAAATTGCCGGTGCGCTCCAAATCTTTCCCACCTCCACCCACTACCGTCACCATCACATCTTTCCCCCCATTTCTATTCATTTCACCACCGCCTTGATCGCCGTCCTTCCACCACCACCCACCTCCACCGACACTCCTCCCATCGTTCACACCACCATTGTACCTATTCCTCCACCTCTTTCCCCGCTTCTCCGCACACCCCCTGTCTCACCCACCCACCCACCCACACCCTCTTCTGAGGAGGGCGAGGATTCGCCTTCTCCTGACTTTTGATTTCACTTTGTTTTTATTTTTCTGACCCCCCCCTTGCATATTTCTGCACTTTCACGATCATATTTTATTTGCTAGCACTGTCATGTCTAGCTTGGGGGAAGTCTGTTTTGCTGTGTTGTCGTGTTTTATTTTCTTTGTGTGTGTGTGTGCTTGTTTTCCTCTTTGTCGTGTCGTGTCGTGTGCTTTTTGTCGTGTCGTGTCGTGTCGTCTAGTTTGTTCATTTTCCTTCTTTCTTTTTCGTTTTTCGTGTCGTGTGGTTTGATTTTGATTTTTCTTTATTTTCAGTTTCGTATCTGTGTTTTCCTCGTTTTTCATTTCTTTTTGTGTCGGTGCGTATTTCCCCCCATTTTCATTGCCCTCCCGTACTCACTCGTATTGCATTGAGGGCAATGCAAGCTTCAGCTTGGGGGAGTCGCACTTTGTGCGTCATTTGAGTCTTTCTTTTTCGTTTTTGTGTCGTTTTCATCGTGTTTTTATTTTTTCTTTTCTTATTTTTATCTCTTTCTCCTAGAGATGAACCCTATGATGAATTGCCACAAAATCACACACACCTAGCATATCATCGATAATCACACTCACTAACCCTAGGATATCGAGTCCCCTGCATTTCACGCATCGTGGGCCCACTTAGCTTTTTGTGAGTCGTGTGTCGTGCCTAGCCGTGTGGTGTGCTTCTACTTTGTGATTTACTTTATATACCTGTCCAGGAATGACCCCTAGATTATCACGAGTCGATATGAATAATGCGGTATTTGCTTCTCTTGCCTGTTTCTGTATGCATGCTATATATATTGTACGCTTCATTTCGCATGTGTCGGGATTCCACAATTAAGGACTAGGATAACCCATTTAACCCCTGCTCTATTTGGCGAGAATAGTTTCCTTTGCCCAAGTGTTTAGATTCCGACTTCCTTTTTGTTTTACTTGGTGCAAATCCCCTCGTCGTGTACCGTTCTCCCACTTGGGAGAGTACACATGTGTATAGCCAAAAACCCAAAAATCCAAAAAAAAAAAGAGAAAAGAAAAGAAAAACCCAAAAAGAAAAGAAAAGAAAAATTTTGTATAGCCAAAAAGCAAAAAAAATACAAATGCCCAAAACCCAAAAAAATTCTCGTGTGAATATTTTCCTACTTGCCGAGAATAAAGGGAAGGCGAGAATTTGTACCGAGTGTTCTTCTCCACATCTTCTCAACCCCCATCGGTTTCGAAAACACTTGGCTTAGGAACTTTTTAGCTATTATCTAGGCTATAGTGTGGTGATTTCCTTGTCCCTAGCTGTGGAGCCCCTGATGCATGATACGCTTCTATTCTTATACTCTTCTCATGCATGCTTGAGCTAATATTCACCGCAATTTCAAATTCGAATCGGTATTTGGGTCGTTTCCTGAATTTGTGTATATCGAGCTTTATTGCACATCGTAGATAGCGACACCGACTGCTAGCGCACGACCACACTCACTCGCGCTTCACCGCGTGGGCCCACGGCACTTGTTTGGACTCGTATTCCTAGGTTTAGTGATGTGATTTGGTGTTTGCTTGCTTGGTGTGTCGTTTTTGATATTGTTGGCCCTGACGGGCGATCTAGGATATAGAGTTTTCTTTTTTCTCTCTTTCTCTCTATTTTCTCCCTCCAAGCACCTACTCTCGCTCGTCTTCCTCGAGGACGAGAAAGAGTTCAGCTTGGGGGATTTTGACGTGCGTTTATATTTCATACATTTACACACGTTTTCTTCCGTGTTTTTCCGTATTTTTACCGCCGTCTTTTATTCGTTTTCTCGTGTTTTCTTGTGTTTTCTTGTTTTCTTTCACTTTTCCGTGTTTTCCGTGTTTTGCAGGAGTTTTCTGGCATTTGGGGCGTAAAACAATGATATCATGTGTCCCCGGAGCAACGGGAGGAGTCACGCGTGATCCAGGGGGTCAAACGACGAAGATTGCATCTTTCGGCCCCTCACCCGATCGGTTGGTCATCTCCAACCGATCGGGTGATGTACGCGTGCACCACCCGGACACAGCTTGGAGCTCACGAGAAGTCACTCGGTCGGTTCAGCGACCGGGTCAGAAGCTCAATGTCTCTGGAATTCGGAGCTGATTGCCAACCGATCGGGTGACCTTCACCCGATCGGTTCACCTGTAGCTGAATTTCAACAGCCAAGACTCGAAGTTCCAACCGGTCTCCTCACCCGGTCTGCACCAAGATCCAACCGGTCGGCACCAAGATCCAACCGACCGGTTCATACTGACAGGGTGAAACCCCGCTTTGCGCTGTAGTTTTGTGAAGCGGCTCACCCGACCGGTTGACTTGTCAACCGGTCGGGTGATGTCGTTTTCTATAAATAGAACCCTAGGTTTCCCAGATTCAGGAGTTGGTTATTTTTTACTGTTTTCTTCATTTTGTGACGGCTGTAATTTTCCAGTTTTTGTAAGTTTTCGGATCTTTGTAAAACTTTAGTATTTTATTAATTGCTTTACTACCATTGCATTTCTATTGTCTGATTATGATTTTGACGGTCCATTTTCATTTAGATCGCTTTTTAATGAATATTTGTGAGTAGTTCCCAAATCTGGGATTTTGGCGGAAACCCCTTCGTGGGCTCTTCCCGATGCGTCCATAGGGTTAGGAAATCGATAGGTGTCACGCCCCGCTTCCCAAAATGGACGGAGGCGAAGCGTGACTAAGGCCCGCTTAGGCCAGAGCTGAGAAGCTCGTGTTGGATATGGAAGACGTTTGTACACCCTTGTGGGGGATGTACGAGGGAATACGGACCTCGAACGTCGCGCACACGAAGTCGTGTGCAAAGGGAATCTGTTCCCTTGCGGAGAGGATCTCTGTATGAGTGGGAAAGTCGCATTATATATGCATAAATGCATGCGACATATGGCTAATAAAGGGGGAATATCTTAAGCTTATGTTGTACCATGCATATGGTACAACTTAAGCTTATAATGTGCCATGCATCATGGTACACCTTAATTAAGTTGTTCCAAAGGAACAACTTACCCTAAAATAACTACCTTGGGGGCTATAAATAAGACCCAAGGGTAGCCATTTTCCTTACACCATTTGCATGAAATTCATGCATGCATCTTCTTCATAGCGAAGCTCTGCAGAAATATTTCCTCTCCCTCCATCCAAGTTCTTAATCTAAAATAGAGATTTAGATTGTGGATTAGTAGCCTTACTCCGTTCGTGAGAAGACTCGATCCGTCGTGGCGAATCCGAAGGCAAAGTTCCGAGACTACCGCTCCGCATACGCTAGCGTAAGTCTCCACTTTAATTATCGATCCTAACTCTGTTTTGGCAGGATCCTACATTGGTATCAGAGCCATAAGGGTTCGCCCCGGTCAAACCACCGCCCCGTCGAAACTACGAACGAGTCGTTGTCTTTTTCACGAATGGGTCTCCTACTATTACGGATATAGTAGGAACGCTTCGTGACGGAGAGAACGCAGCGGTTGTTCTTTTCACGTTAGGGTCTCCTATCATTACGGATATGGTAGGAACTCTCCGTGACGGGAAGAACCGACCGTTCACGTAGTACGTTATTCATTTTTGGCACACGGCCATTAGGAAATAACTAATTTCTCGACGAACGGATGCTTCATCGACGAACGGGTGCTTCATCGAGGAAGATGATGGAAGTTATTTCCATCGGGTAAGAGGAAAATTTGGTGCATGTGCACCATGGCCAAATGGGCTATGAAGGCCATGCACCCCCTCTCCCCATGCGGAGAGGGTTGGCTACGGCCAATAACCACCGGCGACCACCCCATCAAGGGGGAGGAATGAGTGCGGCAACCCCATTTAAAGGGGGTGGCCGGCCATGGCCAAAGGGGCCATGGCCGGCCAACGCCGAATGGCCTTGGCCATGACCGGCCATGGCCAAGCCATGGCCGGCCATGGCCAGGCTGGCAGTGGCCGGCCTTGGCCAAGGCCTGTCGGCCAGGCCGGCCCTGGCAGTGGCCAGGGCCGGCGCCCTGGCCTCAGGCCAGGGCCTGGCCGAGGCCAGGGCAGGAGCCCTGGCCCCGGCCAGCGGCCTGCCGGCCCTGGCAGAGGCCAAGGCCGGCGCCCTGGCCTCAGGCCAGGGCCTGGCCGAGGCCAGGGCAGGAGCCCTGGCCCCGGCCAGCGGCCAGGCCGCCCTGGCAGAGGCCAGGGCAGCGCCCTGGCCTCAGGCCAGGGCCTGGCCGAGGCCAGGGCAGGAGCCCTGGCCCCGGCCAGTGGCCTGGCCGGCCGGCCCTGGCAGAGGCCAGGGCCTGGCCGGCCCTGGCCGAGGGGGCCAGGGCCCTCTGGCCGTCCAGGGCAGAGGCCCTTGGCCAAGCCCCGGCCAGGGCAGAGGCCCTGGCCGAGAAGAAGTTGCTTTCGAAAATTGGTCGACCAATTTTGTGTTTTTGGTCGACCAATCTGGCAGAAGATCTGAATCGACTGCAAACTTGCCTACTGACCTATACGGGGTGACAAAAGGCATTGGCCAAACTCGAATGTGTCGATTAGCCCATACGGGGCTAACCACAGTGCCGACTAGTTCATACGGGACTAACGTTTTAATGAAGTTTTTTGGGCTCTACTCCTTGAAGATTAGCCATAGTGCTCTACTTCATGCGAGATTAGCCATGTCATTGTGCTCTACTCTACAGAGATTAGCCAATGTACTTGTGACGTTGTGTTCTACTCTACGGAGATTAGCCAACGTGCTTTCAAATTTTTGGAAAAATATGTTTTTCAAATAGGTTATGTCCCGTCCTTAAATCGGGATAGCGCAATTTAGAATTCCAAGTCCTACCACGATCCGGCCATGGTTATCTAACCCATGGGTGTGTAGAACAGGTCTCGTGGCTTGGCAATTGTTGCGTTAAAATTCTTTGCGCTAATTCTCACCTATTCTATTTTGAAAGATATGTTTTTCAAAGTAATTTTCCGCTGCTAATACCATACGGGTATTATTTCTGATTTCTTTTTACTTAAGATAAGTAAGAGGGATATTTTGAAAGTTACTTCTAGATGGTAGTTGGGAACGTAGTGAACTTCTCGATTCTAGAGTAACATTTCAACGCATCCAAGGAACTTATCAAGTGTTTAAAGAATCGAAACTTTATGCATTGAATTTTGATCGTGTTTTTCCATTTTCTTTGCAGTTTTTTGAATCGAATATGTCTACCGCTTCTAAGAATATTGTCGCAGAGCTTAACAAAGGTGAAAAGCTCAACGGCGACAATTATAAACTTTGGTCAATTAAAATCCAATATGTTTTGGAGGAGCAAGATGTGCTCGAAACACTCCAAAACATAATGGTAGAACCTGAGTTGGGCAATACGGCCCAACACAAGAGGGACCGGGAAGCTTATGACACTTGGACTCGAAAGAACAAAATAGCACGTATTACGTTACTGTCCGCAATGGACAATGACATAATGCGTCTATTTCGGGAATTCGACCTAGCCAAAGACATATGGTCTGAGCTAGAGATAAAGTTTGGTGGAACTTCGGTTACCAAACTCCGCTCCTTGAATATTCAATTTGATTCGTACAAGATGCGGCGAGATCATTCTATGAAAAAGCATCTCCGCCACATGGCGAATCTTATATCTGAATTAAAGGATGCGGGAGTCACGCTGTCTGACGAACAGCAGATCCAAGCAGTCATTCGTTCACTCCCAGATAGCTGGGATAACATGAAAATGCATCTCACTCATAATGAGTGCATTAAAACTTTAAGCGATGTATCGAAACACCTCGAACTCGAGGAAGAGCGGATTCAAGCCGCAAAACCAAGTGCAGAAGTGCACGTGGCCGCTAGTTCCTCACATGGAGGAAATAAGCGGAAGAATAAACGCTTAAGGTTTGTGAACGAACGTAAGCAAGAACCGGAGACCTCAAAGAAGACAAAGAACAAAAAGTGGCAAAAGAATGTGCACTCAAAGAAGAAAAACTTGAAGAAGATCAAGTGCTTTAAGTGCAACAAGTACGGTCACTTCGCCCGTACATGTACGGATGGAAGTGATAAGGTAACTTGTAGGACTAGTTACATATGTGTTTCTAGTTCCATGTTTCTTGCTGAATCTAACTATTTTTGGTTGATTGATTCAGGGGCCACAGACCACGTTGCGAAGGACAGAAGGTTCTTCGTAGAGTATCGAAGGATAACTCAAGGAACAAAGTGGATATACGTCGGCAACAACACTCGTGTTGAAGTCAAAGGCATCGGAACATGTAAGCTAGTTCTCGACAACGGCCGGACATTATTATTGCACGACGTCCTCTTTGCTCCAGATATTAGAAGGAATATCGTTTCCGTGGTCATGTTAATGTCTTTAGATTATGAGTGGAGGTTCTATAAACAATATGTTGACCTTGTTTGTAATAATTCTTTGATTGGTTCTGGTAATGTTTGTAATGGATTAATTGTTTTAAATACAATGTATGATGATTCTTCTTCCATTAATGAAAGTTTCCATTTAACAAATGTTTCTAACTCTGAGTCTGAGATCATTTGTTGGCATGCAAGACTTGGTCATATTGGACCAACTAGAATGGATAGGCTTGCCAAAAGTGGCTTGCTATCTAATGTTTCAAAAGTTGAAATGTCAACTTGCGAACATTGTCTTGTAGGGAAAACTTGTCGCAAGCCGTTTGGAACTGGCACAAGGGCCGAAGTTCCATTACAGCTTATCCATTCGGACATTTGTGGTCCAATGAATGTTAAGACAAGACGCGGAAAGTCCTATTTCATCACATTCATTGATGACTTCACCCGTTTCGGACATATCTATTTGATATCCCACAAAAGTGAAGCTTTGGCTTGCTTTAAAAACTATATGAGTTTAGTGGAGAATCAATTAGATCGCAAGATTAAGGTTTTGCGAACCGATAGGGGCGGTGAATATCAATCAATAAGTTTTAAGGAACTTTGTGATGAAAAAGGCATAGTACATCAGGTAACTATGCCTTACACTCCGCAACAAAACGGTGTTGCGGAAAGAAGGAATATGACATTGATGGAAATGGTCCGATCAATGATGTCTCAGGCAAATTTGCATATCACCTTTTGGGGTGACGCATTATTGACGGCAGCATTCATCTTAAACCGTGTACCCTCGAAGTCGGTAAGTTCCACTCCTTATGAGTTGTGGAACAATAGAACTCAAGACTTAAACATTCTAAAACCTTGGGGTTGTGCCTCTTACGCACATTTATCCTCTCACAAATATGGCAAACTTGGGCCACGTGGGAGGAAGTGTATCTTCATCCGATACGCTGAAAACTCCAAAGGATATGTTTTCGTCGGTCAAGAGGACAATGGGGGTCTAATAGAATTCGAATCGAGGGATGTTGTCTTCTTGGAAAAAGAGTTTCCAAGACAGGGTGAGATAAGTCAAGACTTATCCTTGTTTGAGACTTGGGATCAAGAAGGATCGGAACGTTCGAGTGGGAGAATTCTTGGTGAAGAAGAAAATACGTTTCAAACTTCACCAATGGATGATACGAACAATACCAATCCTATTCCGAGTGGGAGTGATGTTATTCCAAGTGGGAGTGATGCCATTCCAAGTGGGAGTGATCAAACTCAAACAAGACGTAGTAATCGAACGAGGCTAACACCTCTGAGATTTGAGGATGAATTTCCTCAAACATTCATGACATTACTACAAGATGATGACGAACCTGCAAATTTCAAACAGGCCGTCACATGCCCTGCTAAACATAAATGGATAGCGGCAATGGAAGAAGAACTTCAATCCATGAAAACAAACCAAGTCTGGGACTT
Source organism: Scilla litardierei (assembly GCA_030789695.1). Taxonomy (NCBI): domain Eukaryota; kingdom Viridiplantae; phylum Streptophyta; class Magnoliopsida; order Asparagales; family Asparagaceae; genus Scilla; species Scilla litardierei. The sequence goes on along the minus strand of CM061142.1, from coordinate 687,424,875 downwards.
GGTTGATTTACCTAAGGGACGTAGAGCCATTGGGAACAAGTGGGTTCTCAAAATCAAGCATAAGGCTGATGGCTCCATCGAGAAATATAAAGCTCTCCTTGTTGCGAAAGGTTTCACGCAACAGGAAGGAATAGACTACGAAGAGACTTTCTCTCCTGTCGTGCGTTTTACCTCGATTCGCTTAATTCTGGCAATGGTGGCTTGTTTGGACCTCGAATTACATCAGATGGATGTAAAGACTGCCTTTCTTAACGGAGAACTAGATGAGGAGATCTACATGGAACAACCAAACGGGTTCGTACAAGAAGAAAACAAACATAAGGTTTGTAAACTTCGTAAATCCATATATGGTCTTAAACAATCCTCAAGGCAGTGGTATATGCGCTTTCAAGAAGTTGTTTTGTCGTATGGATTCTCCATGCTCGACGAAGACAACTGCGTATATATTAAGAGGATTAAAAACAAGTATGTAATTATGTCTCTTTATGTAGATGACATACTTATAGCCGGAAATGATAAGCGTCTTGTCGTGGATATCAAAGCTTGGCTTTCATCCGTCTTTGAGATGAAAGACATGAGTGAAGCTGCATATATCCTTGGGGTTAAGATCTCAAGGAATCGTTCCAAGAAACTTCTTTCTCTCTCTCAAGAGACATATATAAAGAAAGTTTTGGAACGGTTTAATATGCAGGATTGCAAGCCAATTGATACTCCAATAAGCAAAGGCGAGGGTCTATGTTTGGAGATGTGTCCCAAAGATCCAAAAGAAAAGAAAGCTATGGAAAAAGTTCCATACTCCAGTGCTGTCGGGAGTCTGATGTACGCCATGATGTGTATCAGACCGGACATTTGCTATGCTGTTGGTATGGTAAGCCGTTACCAATCCAACCCAGGACAAGCACACTGGAAAGCGGTGAAGAGGATATTAAGATACCTCAAAGGGACTGCGGACTATGCGTTATGCTATCAAGGCAATACCTTGAGACTCGAAGGCTATACCAATGCTGATTGGGCGGGTGATCTCAACGAGCGTAGATCTACCTCAGGCTTTGTTTACTTGCTCGGGAATGGTGCAATATCCTGGAGCAGCAAGAAGCAAACCTGCATCGCCTTATCAACCATGGAAGCCGAATTCGTAGCATTCAGCATGGCGGTCCAAGAAGCTGTTTGGCTTAGGAAATTCTTAGACAGGCTGACGAATGCCTCTGACTCGAGCACTGTTCTTATATACAGTGATAGTCAAGCTTCGATTGCCTATGTCAAAGATCCTAAATTTCATTGTAAGACCAAACACATTGACATTCGATTCAAGTTTGCGAAGGATTATGACAAACGGAAGGAAGTAGACATAGGATACATATCCACGCATGAGATGATAGCGGATCCCCTTACTAAGGCGATCCCCAGAGATGTGTTTTTCAAACACTTATCATCTATGGGAATGCGTAGGTGCTGAGCTGTATCATGTAATATTTCCCATGTCTATAGAAGATCAAAGTTTAATAAAAGAAAGAAGTTCTTTTATATATTGCATACAAGTTTCTTACAAATGATTTTAAACATTTGTGTTTTAGTCTCAGCTATTTTATTGTGTGTATGTCGGACAGATTAAGGTTGGCTCTCTCACATGAGCAACCGCCTTATCTTATCAGATGGATAAGATAGAGATGAGACTAGTTTAAAGTCAAAATCATTAGACAAATGATTTAGAGTCATGACTTAAACAAGATAGTCGAATAAAAGATCTGCATCATACGGATGCTTACAAAAGATCTGAGATCTGTATCACAAGGATATAAAGATCTCATTGGATTTTTTAAATCCTATCTGTCTTATGCAGGATGAAAGTCCGTGAATATTTCACGAGTAGTAAGGGGACTCAAAAAGATAGGCACTGTGGTGTCTGATCTTTCATCCGTACAACATCATTAAGACATACTCTCCCTGGGAAAGGAGTGATGTTGTAATACGTGTTCATACCACGTATGCATTTCGACCACTGAGTTAGTAGCAATAGTGTTTGCTATTATGTGAGACTCAAAGGCCATACGGGTCTTAACTCTTACCCTCAAGGACTCCAATTGGTTCCTTTAGATTTGACGAGATGATCGCTATCTTAGCGTGTTACTAATGGGCTATGGTAATTCGGCTCGGCGGGGCACGTTAGAAAAGCGAATCAAGTCAAGATCAGAAGGTTCGTAAGAAGAGGAAGATTGATTTCATATTCGCATTTGGACTTTAGTGATTCAAAGCTGGCCAGCCAATTGTAATCCAGATGGGATTCAATTGTTGAATATAAAGTACAAGAAAATGTGAAGAAATAATCTAGGGTAAAGCATGCGTTGAACTACTCAACTTTGCACCTTCGAGGTCGTTGTGTATCTCTAACAAGTGCACAACAACAGACTCTACGCGCATGACGGTCGCACGGTCTATTTCTCGGTATGATAGATGAAAGAACTAAGGGAAAGACGTTCTCTTACAATCCCCTCAAGTGTGAGTGGGAGATGTTGGATATGGTAGACGTTTGTACACCCTTGTGGGGGATGTACGAGGGAATACGGACCTCGAACGTCGCGCACACGAAGTCGTGTGCAAAGGAAATCTGTTCCCTTGCGGAGAGGATCTCTGTATGAGTGGGAAAGTCGCATTATATATGCATAAATGCATGCGACATATGGCTAATAAAGGGGGAATATCTTAAGCTTATGTTGTACCATGCATATGGTACAACTTAAGCTTATAATGTGCCATGCATCATGGTACACCTTAATTAAGTTGTTCCAAAGGAACAACTTACCCTAAAATAACTACCTTGGGGGCTATAAATAAGACCCAAGGGTAGCCATTTTCCTTACACCATTTGCATGAAATTCATGCATGCATCTTCTTCATAGCGAAGCTCTGCAGAAATATTTCCTCTCCCTCCATCCAAGTTCTTAATCTAAAATAGAGATTTAGATTGTGGATTAGTAGCCTTACTCCGTTCGTGAGAAGACTCGATCCGTCGTGGCAAATCCGAAGGCAAAGTTCCTAGACTACCGCTCCGCATACGCTAGCGTAAGTCTCCACTTTAATTATCGATCCTAACTCTGTTTTGGCAGGATCCTACAGCTCGGACCCAATAAGCGTCTGTAGGGGGGTACCACTTTTAAAGTTTCAGGTTCTTGCATTAATAAAGTTCGAAACAACAGAAAGTACAGAAAGGAAGTTGCATTCATTAAATTAGATATATAATATCCAACGAGTACAAGTCTAAAAAGAAGCCTAAGCATGGCAACGAACTATCTAAAAGCAAACTAAAAGTAGTAACCTCTGAGAGTGACGACTAAAAAGACCTCAAGGTCTGGTCCTTGTCAGGCACGTACTCTGGGTCGACGTCCTCGGCTCCTCGTACTCCAGTGAGTCTGCCTCGTCCACGATCTCTGGCTGAACACCTGACGTACAGCACCCAAGAGAAAGGAACTGTACGTCAGGTAAAGTCTACAAGAAGGGTTAGACTTTACTGCAAGTGCACCGAACTTTAAACAACGGTTTACTGGTTGATTAGCATGCTGAGGTTCTATTACACATAGTTTACTGGTTGATTAGCATGCTGTGGTTATAACTGAGTAACACAACAGGAAGTAACGTAGCAGGAAAGTAAACCAGGGCAAGTTGTAGTCGTATCGTGTGCTACCAACTACGGGACTAACCTACAGGTGTCAAGACGAGACGAAACATGGAGAGCCAGACAGGACAAGACAAGACAAGAAAGGGTTCACGCCTTACGGTTCGAGGGGGATCAGACCCTCTTGCCGTGCGCACGCTCAACCCAACCCCAAAACCCCAAGAATCGTGACAGGACAAGGGATCACTTGCTCTAGCTTGGCAAGTGCCCTATTGCTCTCTGAGCTGTGTAACAGTACAAGGGATCACCTGCTCTAGCTTGGCAGGTGCCCTATTGCCCATCGGGCTGTGAATCGGTATAAGGGATCACTCGCTCTGGCTTGGCGAGTGCCCTATTGCCCAGCTGGCTGTGCAAGACGGGACGGGACATGACAAGACGGGAATGGTTATTCTAGGGTGTCCACACACACGCACACACATGATAGCCCTACGATATCAAAAGTTGTTGTTGTCGGGCTCAGACTTCGTCGTCAAGTCTGAGCCGTCAGGAGTCGTCACGGACGCTATCATTTCACGTCCGGTTCTATTTGTTCACAGTTATCAGTTCTAACCAATTAAGGCCTAAGCATGGCCAAATGTGCAAGTGGATACACTTGCCTGTGATGGCGAGTGTGTCGTCCTCTCGAAGCGTCTCGTCCGCGGAAGTCCGTCTGAAATATCGCCATGACGACGGTGTCAGGTCTCAAATTCATCAAATCCTATTAGGTTTCGTTTCTAGGTTATCGGGACTATCCTATTCGTCAAAAGTCACTTTTTGGTGTTCTTGTTCAGCCTAAATCGACCACTACCCTATATGCACAGAAAATTGTCCGATGGTCGATTTTCTACCGTGACAACATTTTACTGATGCGAAAAATTAAATTTAATTGTAGTTGTCCAGTTTTAGTTTAGGGTTCAGTTTTGCTATGGTGTGGGTTTTACTACTCGTTAGGGAAACTAACCTCGTAATGTCGTCCAACAAGCGGAAGTCGGATCTGAATGGTGAAACTTCGGCGTCGTCTGGAACTCCTTGGCCGCGGGTAGCGCAGCGAGGTACCTCTGGACAGCGGGGTGGTGACGTGAAATCAGCGAGCTAATCAGCGATCTCCTTCCCGTTGCGAGTAGCGCAACGGTTCCTCACGATAACGGTGACGTCGGCTAAAAGTACGTGCGTGCGGCAATGCACGTGAACTCCGAGAGTCCAAGGGGGCTGTTGGTAGATGAAGTGGGACCAAAAAAAGATGCTCGACCGGGTGGATGGCCGACGGCACGAGCGCACGGCGGTGGGCGGCCGTGAGAAGCCGGGGAGGACAAATTCGCGCCACGTCCGTTGTTGCTCGTCTCAGTGAAATTTCAGAGATGAACAGCGGAAACAAGAATCTGCAGTGGGTAAAGGACTTCAAGACGAAGCCAACGGCAGTGGAGTTATCGCCGGGGGTGGTCAGAGGTGGCCGTGCGCGGGCGGCGAAGTTCAGCTTCCAGATCTGTGAAAAACAGCGGATGCGACGTGTTCCAACGAGGATTCCGGGAGCTACAGGTGGGCTATGAGCGTGAGGAAAATTGCAGTTGGTAGGTGGTTTCGATAGGAATCCAACGGCGGTAGGGTGGTCATCGTAGGTGGCCGGATGGCCGGTGGGCGTGAGTTTTTCCGGTGGTGACGCAGATCTGTAAAACTGTCGTTTGGATTGTGTTTGAAAGCGTTTTGAGGGAGATAGAGATGAGGGAAGAGGGTAAGGGGAGGTGGAGATGCTTGGGGGGTCAGAGAGGAGTTGATCAGGGGTGGTGGTCGCCGGAGGGGGGTGGCCGGAGGTGGCCGGCCGGCGGTGTTTTCTGTTAGATAATTTAGTTGTTCCTCTTTTTTCGTTAGCTGTTTGTTAGAATCAAAATAACGCACAATCCCACGTTGATGTGTGCGCCATGCTTATAGGAGGACGTTGCGAATTTGTCAAGCCATGACCGATTCCAGGGGGTTGATGCTGCACGTTCTGCCCAAATTCTCGGCGTTTTGTTGCTTCTGTTTTGCCTTTTGCATTAATAAATAGAGGACAAAGAAAATCAGAAGCTGCATCTCGAAGCAGCCAACAAAAAAAACCCATTTGTTCTCTGTTTTAATTTTGTGCTGTGTTTCGTTTTCTCGCTGTTTGTGTGAGTTCGGTTGTCAGAGCCAACAAGTGGTATCAGAGCCCGATTCGAGTTCTTCGGCACCTCGCGATGGAGCGCATCCCCACCAATCAAGCGGCAAGCGGCCATGGGCGCGAGCTTGCGCTACCTCAGATGATGAAGGAGCCGTGCGGGACAACGACGTACCCCATCCTGACACGATCAAACTACAGCGACTGGGTCCTCTTGATGAGGGTCATCCTGCAGGCGAGAGGCCTGTGGCGGGTAGTCGAGGGCGCAGAGGCCGTCACCGACGACACCGGTTACCGCAATGACCGCAAGGCGATGGAGGCCATCCTCCGCGCCGTGCCGTTGGAGATGATCGCAACTCTGGCGGTAAAGCCCACGGCAAAGGAGGTGTGGGAGACACTCAAGACCCTGCGCATGGGGTCTGAACGTGTGCGCGACGCCAAAGCTCAGACGCTCAGGACCGAGTTCGAGGAGCTGAAGCATAAACCCGGTGAGTCAATCGATGAGTTGTCTTTGCGTCTAACCGGCATTGTTAGTAAACTATCTGATCTCGGTGACGAGATCAAGGAGAAGCAAGTCATGCAGAAGTTCCTACGCGTCATCCCCAAGCGGTACTCGTAGCTGGTCATGTCCGTGGAGAGCTTGCTCGACCTGAACACTCTCTCGATGGAGGACCTGACCGGTCGTTTCAAAGCGGCCGAGGAACGGTTTGAGCTGGAGGTGGCAGAGGATGGCAGCGGCAAGCTCCTGCTGTCGGAGGAGGAGTGGCTCGCGCGCATGCGGCGGCGCGAACAGGACGGCTCCTCCAGCCGTGGTGGTATCGGCTTCATCCCAAACAAGCGCCGAGGCAAGGCGCAGGACGCGCGTGGCAAGGAGGTCGTGCGCGACGGCGGCGGCAGGGCATTCGGTGCCGGCCGCGACGTCAAGAAGGACAAGTGCAGGTACTGTGATAAACTGGGGCACTGGGCGCGTGATTGCAGGAAGAAGAAACGCGACGAGGCCGCCAACCTCATGCAGGTGGAGGATGAGGAGCCCGCACTCCTCATGGCTGAAGTTGCATCGCTCACCGCGGCACAGGCCGAGTCAGAACACTGTGGCGGTGACGGCTCTGTTTTTCTCAACGAAGAACGCGCCGAGGTCCTGCTCGGCAAGGAGGATGACGTGAAGGACGACGTGTGGTACCTAGACACTGGGGCGTCAAATCACATGACGGGCGACCGCGCCACGTTCACTGAGCTGGACGCAGGCGTGGCTGGGTCGGTCCGGTTCGGCGATGGCTCAGTGGTGGAGATCAGAGGGCGCGGCACTATGCTTTTCACGGCGCATGGTGGCCGGCACCGCATGTTCACCAACGTCTACTACATACCCAAGCTCCGCAGCAACATCATCTCCCTTGAGCAGCTCGATGAGGTGGGCTGCGAGGTGCTAATCAGAGGCGGCGTCATGCGCGTGCGAGATCGACAACAACATCTCCTCGTCAAGGTAACGCGGACTAGCAACCGGCTGTATGTGATTTCCCTTAATGTTACGAAACCGGTGTGTATGTCAGCTAGTACAGGGGACACTACTTGGCTGTGGCATGGGCGTTTCGGCCATCTGAACTTCGAGGCGCTGCGCAAGCTCGCGCACGATGGCATGGTGCGCGGACTTCCTCACATCGAACACGTGGATCAACTCTGTGACGCGTGTCTCGTCGGCAAACAGAGGCGCGCACCATTCCCGCAAATGGCGAATTATCGTGCCGAGGGTCGCATCGACCTCGTACATGGTGATCTTTGCGGGCCCATCACGCCGGCAACACACGGAGGGAGGAAGTACTTCCTCCTCCTCGTCGACGAAAAAACCCGCTACATGTGGGCCACCTTGCTGACATACAAGGATGAGGCGGCGGCCGCGATCAAAAAGTACCAAGCTGCTGTCGAGGTGGAGACCGGGAGAAAGCTGCGCATGCTGCGTACAGATCGAGGTGGCGAGTTCACCTCTGTGGAGTTTGGGGACTACTGTGCCGATCCCGGCGTGCACCGGCAGCTGACGGCGCCGTACTCCCCGCAGCAGAACGGCGTCGTCGAGCGACGGAACCAATCCGTCATGTCCATGGCGCGTTGTCTGTTGAAGGCGAGGAAGATGCCGGGCGCATTCTGGGGGGAGGCAGTCAGCACGGCGGTGTTCATCCTGAACTGCTCGCCGACCCAGAGTGTGTGTGGCATGACCCCGTACGAGGCTTGGCACGGGAGGAAGTCGGCGGTGCACTTCTTCAGAACGTTCGGCTGCATCGCACACGTTAAGGTAACAAGGCCTAACCTGAAGAAATTGGATGATCGCAACATCCCCATGGTGTTGATCGGCTACGACATCGAGTCCAAGGCTTACCGGGTGTATGACCCGGTGAGCAAGCGCATGTGTGTGACACGCGATGCCGTGTTTGATGAAGCGGCGTGCTGGGACTGGGTTGGCTGCGATGCGGGTTCGTCCTCGTTCACTGTGGAGTACACACCGTCCTTCGCGACGGCATGCGGGGGAACCACCACGTCGACACAAGAGGGAGCAGCAACACCACCTGCGTCCGAGCCGGCCACGCCACGTGCACGGACACCCCAGCCGGACACGCCTACCCCGTTGCGCACTTCACCGATGCCTGAGCCGAACGCCGTGGAGTTTGTGTCTCCACCGCCCGATGCAACACCTGCGGCAGTGATCGGCAACAACGAGGCACCTCGACGCTACCGCACCGTCAGCAACGTGTACGCCACGACAGGCGAGCACGTGATGGACCCAGATGAGCTCCTGCTCGCGACCGATGACGAGCCAGTGAAGTTCCAGGAGGCTGAGCCGCATGCATGCTGGCGGAGGGCGATGCTCGACGAGCTGGGCTCGATCGTCGAAAACCACACTTGGACGCTAACAGAGTTGCCTGCAGGAAAAAAGGCGATTGGGCTGAAGTGGGTTTTCAAATTGAAGAAGAACAGCACCGGTGAAGTGATCAAGCACAAGGCCAGGCTCGTGGCAAAGGGCTATGTCCAGCGCGCGGGGATCGACTTCGATGAAGTCTTCGCTCCCGTGGCTCGACTGGACTCCGTCAGAGTGTTACTGGCGGTCGCGGCGCACGCCAGCTGGGAAGTACACCATCTCGACGTCAAGTCCGCATTCCTGAACGGCGATCTGGAGGAAGAAGTGTATGTAGCGCAGCCGCCCGGATTTGTTCGAGACGGGCACGAGCATAAAGTATTGCGGCTGCACAAGGCTTTGTACGGACTGCGTCAAGCTCCTCGTGCGTGGAACGCCAAGTTGGATGACACACTGTTATCACTTGGGTTTCACAGGAACGAAACGGAGCATGCAGTATACACCCGGGGTGTCGGCGATGAGAAGCTGTTGCTTGGTGTGTACGTGGACGATCTGATCGTCACGGGCGCGCATTTGAAGGCCATTGATCATTTTAAGCAGGAGATGAAGGCCAAGTTCCATATGAGCGACCTCGGCAAGCTTAGCTATTACCTCGGCATCGAGGTACGACAAGGCACCGGTGAGGTCACGTTGCGGCAGACTGCGTACGAGGCCAAGGTGCTCGAGAAAGCGGGCATGACCAGTTGCAACCCGGTCCACGTCCCAATGGAGCCACGATTGAAACTGAGCAAGGAGAGCTCAAACCCACCGGTGGATACGACACTCTACCGGAGTATCGTAGGGAGTCTATGCTACTTGGTACACACGCGGCCCGACATCACGTTCGCTGTCGGCTACGTCAGTCGCTTCATGGAGTCACCCACAGCCGAGCATTGGAGCGCCGTCAAGCACATACTCAGGTATATTGCTGGCACTATTGGCTACGGATGTCGCTACGCCAAGGACATTTCCGGAGCTAAACTCGTGGGGTACAGCGACGCCGACATGGCCGGCGATGTCGACGACAGAAAGAGCACTACCGGCGTGGTGTTCATTCTCGGGGGAAGCCCGGTAAGCTGGCAATCACAGAAGCAGAAAGTGGTTGCCCTATCGTCTTGCGAGGCGGAGTACATTGCCGCAACTACTGCAGCATGCCAAGGTGTGTGGCTGGCACAGCTGCTCAGTGATCTTCTCGGTAAGGAGGCGGGGGGAGCTACTCTACTCATGGACAACAAATCAGCGATTCAACTTTGCAAGAATCCGGTTTTTCATGACCGAAGCAAACATATCGAGACGCGCTACCATTTCATCAGGCAGTGCGTCGAAGGCGGCAAGATCGCCGTCGACTACGTCCACACCGACGATCAGCTGGCGGATATACTGACAAAAGCACTCGGGCGGGTCAAGTTCCAGGGCCTGCACGCGAAGCTCGGCATCGTCAACATCCAGAACAACTAGATTAGGGGGAGTTTGTTAGATAATTTAGTTGTTCCTCTTTTTTCGTTAGCTGTTTGTTAGAATCAAAATAACGCACAATCCCACGTTGATGTGTGCGCCATGCTTATAGGAGGACGTTGCGAATTTGTCAAGCCATGACCGATTCCGAGGGGTTGATGCTGCACGTTCTGCCCAAATTCTCGGCGTTTTGTTGCTTCTGTTTTGCCTTTTGCATTAATAAATAGAGGACAAAGAAAATCAGAAGCTGCATCTCGAAGCAGCCAACAAAAAAAAACCCATTTGTTCTCTGTTTTAATTTTGTGTTGTGTTTCGTTTTCTCGCTGTTTGCATGAGTTCGGTTGTCAGAGCCAACATTTTCCGGCGGGGCGCAGTTCTGGCCTGGGCTGTGTTTTGTGTGGTTTTTCATGGAGTTTTGAGGGGTTTTGATGGAGGGAGATGAGAGGAGAGAGGTTGCAGGTGTTAGGGGAGGTCGAGAGGAATCCTAGGGAGGTGGTGACGGCTGCCGGAGATCGCCGGAGAGCGACGGCCGGTGGTGTGAAGGTCAAGGTGCGGCTGTGCAGAATTCCGGCTACGGATTGGGTTTGTGGGGGTTTTTTTGAGAGGTGGGAGAGAGGAGGAGGAAGAGGGGAAGAAGGAGGAGGTTGCTGGGGATTAGGGGGTCGCCGGAGGTGTTGCCGGCGGCGAGGAGGAAGAGCAAGAAGCCGGCGGCTGATGGGTTCCTCTTGCATGCGTTTCATGTAGGGTTTGGGGAGAGTTGGTTTTAAAAGAGAGAAAGTTGCTAAAGAGGTTTTTAAAAGGGGTATAAGTTGAGGGATGACTAGGAGAGAGGGTGAGTGAAGGGGTGTGCAAAGTGGATTTAAGTTAGGTGAGAATAAAAAATAGAATCCCCATGATACGCATGAAAATCAATGAGGTTGGTTAACATTTGAATTTCAAATGGATTAGAGGTTAATCAATGGCTGAGAATTGATTAGGAGATATCTTCCACTACGGGCAACAGAAAAATAATCCGAAAATACCGGGACGATCGTGAAGACGAGAAGTACGGGGCTACGGTGTCCGATCATGCGTAATGCCTACCAAGAATTTACGTAAAATTGGAAACGGTATTTTGAGTCAAATGACTAAAACGCCCCTATCGTTCAAAGTTGTTTTGCGAGAAAACGAGCCGTCCTACGACGTTCCCAAAAATTACAATAAAATCCAACACATCGAAATGATCGCAATGGCATATCACATCGCATATGCCGGAGCTCAGAAACAACCAAATAAAATACGTGCACGATAAAGCACGTGCACGCAGGAAAAATACGAACGGTCGGAAAGCGATCGTTACATTCTACCCACCTTAGAAATGATTCCGTCCTCGGAATCACTCATACTAAGACTAATTACAAAATTTATAAATACCTAAGCTTATAACTCCTATCCTCCACTCCATGATCTCTGATCATTAAAACTTCAATATCGTTCCTCCAATAATCCATCATGACCCTTCTTTTCACTGGGCAAAGCCACGACTAAACTCACCTCCTAATACTTAGCTATAGACCCATCACTAATGTTCAAACTTCCAACTCTAAGTCCTCCTAAAAGAATAATAATAATCTCCGCATACCATCCCACTCCATTAAACATCATCGCTCAATAACATCTTTAAATTTCTCAATCTTTTCCCAATATTAATAAATCTCCAAAATGAGATTCTAGTCAACCACCAATCCAAGACAAAAACTTGTCTACCTCGTAACACATTTACAAATCAACTATCGATGTGTCTTCAATACATTCTTGTCCTATCTTCCCATAATTTTATCCACCAAATAATTTGGACTATCAAGACCACATCTCAACCTACTCACTATAACTAATCCCAACCAATATAAGTCCGACTACCTAACCATCCATTTATCTTAACACGTCATGTTACTCCCAATGTCTTCTCACGTCAACTCAACAATCAAGTCTCGATGCTAATAAAAGCTCTACTCAATCTCATGATCACCCTAACTCCTATCATACTCTGTAGCCATCCCTATCTACCATTCGTCTAAGCCTCAAATCTGATAAGTTCTCATCTTCACGCATAAAATCTCATTCAACCAGAATTCTCCATTGAGTCCGTCTCACATCGGTATTATAAATAAGTCTTGGACAGCTTATTCTTTTCGTCCGAAAGAAATCTAATCCAATATCCCATTGTTCCAAAATCGGTTAATCATAGCTATAATAAATCTCATCTCACCCTGAGCCTACCTACAAACAAAATCCTATAACAGTAATACCTAGTCCCAATAATATCATAACAATAAACATAACATTTCTAAGGGAGAAAGAGGAGAAGAGAAAGCAAACTTAAGGCCAAAGACATATTTTAAAACATTTGGAAAAAGTGTGGGAGTTGTGGTAATGGATGAGGGAGGATGAGTGATTCGTGATCTTGTGAGCTAGTCTCAAAACTTTAAAGATTTGGTTTAAAAGAAAACAAAGTTTTGATACCGTCACACGCAGTCAAAGATAAGCTATTCTATAACCGTGAAAACTACGTCTAAGGAAAATTGCCTGCTATGACCATATTCATATATGTATGAATACCGTCATTCAGACAACTTCAATCATAACAGGGTTAACACTGAGCACACATTCAAGACACAAGGGCAATCATCAGGATCCTAAAGAACACACATTCATACAGGTCTACGCACTCTACATATACTCATGCACCATGACGACATCACCTACCAAAGGGCCTACTCCTAAACCGAAGACAACATTGACAACTACAAGGACTAATGTCTACACAACCTAAAGAAAACAGAAGCCAGGAGTGTAACGAAATGAATCGGAAGGAACGAGTTCAAATAAGGCGAGATAAGGAGGTAGTTAGTTGGGTGTGACGAAAATATTTCTCAAAATAATTTGATAGATGGAAAGAGAATTATGTGTAAAATATGATATCATATACTTTTATAATTATAAAAATATGTAGGGAAAAGTGAGCAGATCATTATCATTTGGAAAAGAGTTAGATGAAGAAATAAAAGTAGGATGAGGTAGCGATTGTTTTGCAAATGAAAAACAAATAAATAAATAAATAAGTTATACAAAGATTTTCTTTTTTTTTTTGAAATGTGATCACGATGAACATAGGATTGATATTTATAAAAATTTGAAGTCCCCTTTAGTTTAGGAAAATATTTTAAAAGTATGTAAGGTAAGTGGTTAGAAATAAATTTTGTAGTCTAGAAAAAAAGAATAATATATATGTTGAATTATCAAAATGATAACAAGGTTTTAAAAACTAGAATACGGAAGATACCGGTTAGAAATAATTACTAGATAATAACTTGAAAATCTATAACTAAGGAAGTTTTATAATCCAAGAAGGAATTTTAATTTAACCGAAAAGCAAGAAATTTTAAATATATAAGAAAGAGTTTTCAAAGAAGTTAAACCGAGCGAAGAATTTAATAATGAATTTCGAAAACACTTTCAAAGAAAGGAGGATTCGCAATGGATGGATTTGAAGAATTATCGATAAGTGTCATAAAGCGATCACGTGAGTCGAGGGCAAGAATGTGATTGTAAGACGGTAATTAAAGATTTTTGATGAGAAATTTTGAAATTCAAAGAATGCATTCGAGTTAACCGAAAGGTAGGAAGTCTAAGTTCATGCTCCCTTTTTTTTCAAGGAATTGAAACTGGGGAAGGAATTCGAAAAATATAATATGGAAAATTCTTTAGAAGGATCGGAGGGCTGAATGAAAAAAGTTTCAACGATTGGCGACTAACGACGAACGGATCACGTGGTTCAAGGGTAAGGAAAAGAATCGAAAGATCCAAACGTAAATATGACTAGGTGATGAACCATGAAAAGCCACGGTGGAATCCTACGGTCAATGACACAGAAAGGTAATGATCTGAATGATGCTAGAAATCAGGGATTCTAATCATCGGGTCGTTCAAAGATCAGAATAACTTAGCTGTAAGACTTCTTAATGGGCTAAACTAAAATCAAGATCTAAGGGGAAAATTTCCCTAAGAGAATCAAGGTTACGTTCTGCTGGGTCCGAGGTCGATGGACCCGAGCGGACGACTAAAAGAAGGGCTCTAGAAATCTAACACGGTCAGATCCAAGTGAGGGCTACTAAGGTATTCTGGAACAATGATGACTAAATCTTAACTAAGGCGCCTGACTATCAACCTAGGTGTCTATCTAAGTCTTCCTACCATCTAAGACAAGGGAACCTAATTCAGACTTGTACGTGGATATTAAATGAATGCGGTACTTTTATTGTTCCGAACTTTTGCAAGACCTGCATGGGCCACCACTAAAACATGTCACGCCCCGCTTCCCAAAATTGACGGAGGCGAAGCGTGACTAAGGCCCGCTTAGGCCAGAGCTGAGAAGCTCGGACCCAATAAGCGTCTGTAGGGGGGTACCATTTTTAAAGTTTCACGTTCTTGCATTAATAAAGTTCGAAACAACAGAAAGTACAGAAAGGAAGTTGCATTCATTAAATTAGAGATATAATATCCAACGAGTACAAGTCTAAAAAGAAGCCTAAGCATGGCAACGAACTATCTAAAAGCAAACTAAAAGTAGTAACCTCTGAGAGTGACGACTAAAAAGACCTCAAGGTCTGGTCCTCGTCAGGCACGTACTCTGGGTCGACGTCCTCGGCTCCTCGTACTCCAGTGAGTCTGCCTCGTCCACGATCTCTGGCTGAACACCTGACGTACAGCACCCAAGAGAAAGGAACTGTACGTCAGGTAAAGTCTACAAGAAGGGTTAGACTTTACTGCAAGTGCACCGAACTTTAAACAACGGTTTACTGGTTGATTAGCATGCTGAGGTTCTATTACACACAGTTTGCTGGTTGATTAGCATGTTGTGGTTATAACTGAGTAACACAACAGGAAGTAACGTAGCAGGAAAGTAAAACGGGGCAAGTTGTAGTCGTATCATGTGCTACCAACTACGGGACTAACCTACAGGTGTCAAGACGAGACGGAACATGGAGAGCCAGATAGGACAGGACAAGACATGAAAGGGTTCACGCCTTACGGTTCGAGGGGGATCAGTCCCTCTTGCCGTGCGCACGCTCAACCCAACCCCAAAACCCCAAGAATCGTGACAGGACAAGGGATCACTTGCTCTAGCTTGGCAAGTGCCCTATTGCTCTCTGAGCTGTGTAACAGTACAAGGGATCACCTGCTCTAGCTTGGCAGGTGCCCTATTGCCCATCGGGCTGTGAATCGGTACAAGGGATCACTCGCTCTGGCTTGGCGAGTGCCCTATTACCCAGCGGGCTGTGCAAGACGGGACGGGACAAGACAAGACGGGAATGGTTATTCTAGGGTGTCCACACACACGCACACACATGATAGCCCTACGATATCAAAAGTTGTTGTTGTCGGGCTCAGACTTCGTCGTCAAGTCTGAGCCGTCAGGAGTCGTCCCGGACGCTATCATTTCACGTCCGGTTCTATTTGTTCACAGTTATCAGTTCTAACCAATTAAGGCCTAAGCACGACCAAAAGTGCAAGTGGATACACTTGCCTGTGATGGCGAGTGTGTCGTCCTCTCGAAGCGTCTCGTCCGCGGTGAAATATCGCCACGACGACGGTGTCAGGTCTCAAATTCATCAAATCCTATTAGTTTTCGTTTCTAGGTTATCGGGACTATCCTATTCGTCAAAAGTCACTTTTTGGTGTTCTTGTTCAGCCTAAATCGACCACTACCCTATATACACAGAAAATTGTCCGATTGTCAATTTTCTACAGTGACAACATTTTACTGATGCGAAAAATTAAATTTAATTGTAGTTGTCCATTTTTAGTTTAGGGTTCAGTTTTGCTACGGTGTGGGTTTTACTACTCGTTAGGGAAACTAACCTCGTAATGTTGTCCAACAATCGGAAGTCGGGTCTGAACGGCGAAACTTCGGCGTCGTCTGGAACTCCTTGGCCGCGGGTAGCGCAGCAAGGTACCTCTGGACAGCGGGGTGGTGATGTGAAATCAGCGAGCTAATCAACGATCTCCTTCCCGTTGCGAGTGGCGCAACGGTTCCTCACAATAACGGCGACGTCGGCTAAAAGTACGTGCGTGCGGCAATGCACGTGAACTCCGAGAGTCCAAGGGGTCTGTTGGTAGATGAAGTGGGACCAAAGAAAGATGCTCGACCCGGTGGATGGCCGACGGCGCGAGCGCACGGCGGTGGGCGGCCGTGAGAAGCCGGGGAGGACAGATTCACGCCACGCCCGTTGTCGCGCATCTCAGTGAAATTTCAGAGGTGAACAGAGGAAACGGGAATTTGCAGTGGGTAAAGGACTTCAAGACGAAGTCAACGCCAGTGGAGTTGTCGCCGGAGGTGGTCGGAGGTGGCCGTGCGCGGGCGGCGAAGTTCAGCTTCCAGATCTGTGAAAAACAGCGGATGCGAGGTGTTCCAACGAGGATTCCGGGAGCTACAGGTGGGCTATGAGCGTGAGGAAAATTGCAGTTGGTAGGTGGTTTCGATAGGAATCTAACGGCGGTAGGGTGGTCATCGTAGGTGGCCGGATGGCCGGTGGACGAGAGTTTTTCCGGCGGTGGCGCAGATCTGTAAAACTGTCGTTTGGGTTGTGTTTGAAAGCGTTTTGAGGGAGATAGATATGAGGGAAGAGGGTAAGGGGAGGTGGAGATGCTTGGGGGTCAGAGAGGAGTTGATCGGGGGTGGTGGTCGCCGGATGGGGTGGCCGGAGGTGGCCGACCGGCGGTGTTTTCCGGCGAGGCGCAGTTCTGGCCTGGGCTGTGTTTTGTGTGGTTTTTCATGGAGTTTTGAGGGGTTTTGATGGATGGAGATGAGAGGAGAGAGGTTGCAGGTGTTAGGGGAGGTCGAGATGGATCCTAGGGAGGTGGTGGCGGCTGCCGGAGATCGCCGGAGAGCGGCGGCCGGCGGTGTGAAGGTCAAGGTGCGGCTGTGCAGAATTCCGGCTACGGCTTGGGTTTGTGGGGGGTTTTTTGAGAGGTGGGAGAGAGGAGGAAGAGGGGAAGAAGGAGGAGGTTGCTGGGGATTAGGGGGTCGCCGGAGGTGTTGCCGGCGGCGAGGAGGAAGAGCAAGAAGCCGGCGGCTGATGGGTTCCTCTTGCATGCGTTTCATGTAGGGTTTGGGGAGAGTTGGTTTTAAAAGAGAGAAAGTTGCTAAAGAGGTTTTTAAAAGGGGTATAAGTTGAGGGATGACTAGGAGAGAGGGTGAGTGAAGGGGTGTGCAAAGTGGATTTAAGTTAGGTGAGAATAACAAATAGAATCCCTATGATACGCATGAAAATCAATGAGGTTGGTTAACATTTGAATTTCAAATGGATTAGAGGTTAATCAATGGCTGAGAATTGATTAGGAGATATCTTCCACTACGGGCATCAGAAAAATAATCCGAAAATACCGGGACGATCGTGAAGACGAGAAGTACGGGGCTACGGTGTCCGATCGTGTGTAACGCCTACCAAGAATTTACGTAAAATTGGTAACGGCATTTTGAGTCAAATGACTAAAACGCCCCTATCGTTCAAAGTCGTTTTGCGAGAAAACGAGCCGTCCTACGACGTTCCCAAAAATTACAATAAAATCCAACACCTCGAAACGATCGCAATGGCATATCACATCGCATATGCCGGAGCTCAGAAACAACCAAATAAAATACGTGCACGATAAAGCACGTGCACGCAGGAAAAATACGAACGGTCGGAAAGCGGCCGTTACAATAGGGATTAGGAATCTAACGGTTACGCAGGGTGTTTTATTGTCATCGGCGGGAAAAAGACCGCCTTTGACTGTTGGGCCAAGGGGGAATAAACTTGGCAGTTGACTCCCTAGCCATAGCTCACGCCCTTAGCGTAGACACTGAATCCTAGCGCGCGGGAGCGGCAGGATAAGATGTTGGGAATTATCGTTGCGAGCTTAGTGCTCCCGGAGTCGATCAGTGTTAATGGACACGGGAGTACCCACTGATCGAACCCGAGAAGTCCGGCGTATCATCCTGGACACCGACCGGAATATCGGGCCCATGGGATGCCGGTACCACTTTCAGAGGCAACGTCTCACCATTAGACCCTAATTCCGATCGCCATCCTACCCGTAGGCCGTACCGGCGAGAGTCGCTCGTTGGGGTGGAAACCAAAGTCCCGGATTTTTCCTTCATATTGTCTATACTTTGCATTCATTTACCGTGACAACCCATCTTTCGATCCGGGCTAGCTCGCCCACGGGGTGATTTTGGTCCTCTTTGACACAAGCACATCCTCGCCTCCCTGTGTTCGACCCCCAAGCCACACTACAACACCGTGCGCTTGTGGTTACAAATATTTAGATTTCCGCGCCCCCGTTCGCGCCGCACCGGGGCGCCGGTCAACAGGCGCCTGATGACCAAAATACAGTCACCTGTTGAACCAACAGTCGACTGTAAAATTGTCATCAGCCGTCTGTACGAAAGATACAAGTTTCTGACTAAGAAAAATAGAGTAGGGCAGTCGACTTTCGAAGGAAAGACAGTCATCTGTCATGGTCCAAAAATGCACAGTGAGATAAAAATCCAGAGGATATGAACACTCACCCTAGGACCTATACTCTAATCACAAACTCATCATAAAAAAACAATGTAATACGACTCTAAGATCAATCTCAAAGAAATCATGAAATCACATAAATCTCAATTGCCTTTCTTAAACACATATATATGATATATCAAATGAAAATAGGAAACATGATGATATGAGCTCAAAAAGTGTTATGATATATATGTTGAGCTTCTAAATTTCAGATTCACTTACAATTCCTAATTCTCCGCGCAACCTCACAAATGAATCTTCTTTAAGAGGGTGTATGAAGATGTCGGCAAATTGTTTTTGGGTTTCAATGTACTCTAAGATGATGTCCTTAGCTACATGATCATTAATAAAATGGTGTCTCACATCTATATGTTTGGTATGGGAGTGATGTACCGGGTTCTTGGAAAGACATATAGCACTTTGGTTATCAACCATGATAGGGCAAGTATCACAATTGACCCCATAGTCACTTAGTGTGTGTCTCATCCAAAGGACTTGTGCACATGCAAGACCCGCGGCAATATATTCTGCTTCAGTCGTGGACAATGACACCGAGTTCTGTTTCTTGGAAAACCAAGAAACAAGGGAATTTCCTAGGAAATGGCACGTGCCACTGGTACTTTTCCTGTTGGACTTGCATCCGGCAAAGTCGGCATCACTATATGAGATTAACTCATATGTGCTAGATTTAGGGTAAAGTAACCAATAATCTAGAAACTGAATGAGATAACAAAATATTCGTTTAACCGCAATCAAGTGTGACTCCTTAGGTCTAGATTGATATCTAGAACACAAGCATACAGAAAACATGATATCGGGCCTACTAGCGGTTAAGTAAAGTAAGCTACCTATCATACCTCGATATAGACGAAGGTCTACATCTTTTCCATTTTCATCCTTGTGTAGATGAGTAGTAGTACTCATGGGAGTCCTTTTGCTTGAAGACGATTCCATCCCGAATCGTTTAATAAGCTCCACTGTGTACTTTGTCTGATGTATGAAAGTTTCATTCTCCATTTGTCGAATTTGCACTCCAAGAAAATAAGTGAGCTCTCCCATGTGGCTCATCTCGAATTCATCCTTCATAGACTTAGAAAATTCTTGACAAAGATTAAAGTTAGTAGAACCAAAAATTATATCGTCTACATAAACTTGAATCAAAAGAATGTCATTTTCATAATTTTTAATGAAGAGTGTAGAATCAACTTCTCCCATTTTAAAACCTAAATCTAAAAGAAAGGTCTTAAGTCGATCATATCAAGCTCTAGGAGCTTGTCTCAACCCATACAATGCTTTCTTAAGTTTGAAAATATGGTTTGGAAATTTTTCATAAATAAAACCGGGAGGTTGAGAGACATATACTTCTTCATTGACAAACCTATTTAAAATGCACTTTTAACATCCATTTGAAATATTTTAAAATTCTTATGGGATGCAAAAGATAAAAGTAATCTAATAGCTTCTAATCTAGCTACATGGGCAAAAGATTCTTCGAAGTCAATACCTTCCTCTTGCCGGTAGCCTTGAGCTACTAACCTTGCTTTGTTCCTTGTGATTACCTCGTTCTCATCGGTCTTGTTCTTGAAGATCCATTTGGTCCCAATAACTTGTTTACCACTTGGAAGATGAACGAGTTCCCAAACTTCATTTCTCTCGAATTGCATTAGTTCTTCTTCCATTGCCACTATCCAAGAGCTATCCTAACAAGCTTCTTGGATGTTCTTTGGCTCAATGGTAGAGACAAATGCACAATGCGAGAATTCTTCAATCCTTGACATCGTTCGAACACCCACACCAATATCTCCAATTATTTGGTTATGGGGGTGGTTGCGAACGGTCGGGTAAGCTTTGGGTATTCCTGCATCACTTGGAACAACTTCAACAATTTCGTTAGTAGTGTTAGTCTCAATAATCGAATCATTAATCTTAACATTACTAAGAGAATCACAAATAGCATCTACCCTATCATCATCAACGTGAGGAAAATCAAAATCTTCATAAAATAATACGTGTAGAGATTCCTCAATCGTTGAAGAAGTTTTGTTGTACATCCGGTAGGCTTTGCTACGTGTGAAATATCCAACAAAAATTCCTTCATCGGATCTTGGCTCAAATTTATCTATATTACCAAAAGTGTTCTTGATAAAACATTTTGAACCAAAAACACGAAAGCATTTTACTTGAGGCTTTTTGTCATAAAACAACTCAAAACATGTTTTGTTCGTTCGGGGTCTCACTAGGATCCTATTGAGCACATAAAATGTCGTGTGCACCGCCTCTGCCCAAAATTGTAGTCCAAGATGACTATCATGGAGCATAGTGCGAGTACACTCAATAAAAGTCCTATTCTTTCTCTCTACAACACCATTTTGTGGTGGTTCCCGAGGGAAGAAAAGGTTATGAGTTATCCCGGTGTCATCACAAAACTTAGTAAAAGAATCATTCTCGAATTCTCCTCCATGATCACTACAGATAGTGATAATGGTGGATCCTAAGAGATTTTGAATCTTCTTTGCAAATATGGTAAACTCTTCAAAAGCTTCATTCTTATTAGTTAAGAATGAAACCCAAGTAAATCTAGAAAAGTCGTCAACGACAACTAATCCATAATGAGCAATGCCTAAAGAAGAGTTCTAGTTGGTCCAAACAAATCTAGATGAAGAAGTTCTAGGGGCCTCTTAGAAGTAATGCCTTCTTTAAGCTTAAACGATGATGTACTAAGTTTACCTCTTTGACATGAATCACAAAAGTTTTTTTTTTACTAAAAGCAATTTAGGAAAACCTTTGACTAGATCATGCTTAGCTAACTTATATAAGTGCTTGAAGTGAACATGACCAAAACGGCGATGCCATAGTAGTTGTTCACTTGTATTAGCAACTAAGCAATGTTCTAAGGTTTTAGGCAAGCTCAAATAATAAATATTTTAATGCCTAATACCAGAAAATAAAACATTCGAATCACAATCAACAATTGTACACAATCCTTCTCCAAAGTTAACCTTGTAACCTTTGTCACAAAGTTGACTAATGGAAATGAGATTGTGACATAAACCACTAACAAGAATTACATTAGTAATTAAGGGTTTTGAAGGGTTACCAACAATACCTACTCCAATGATGGTTCCCTTTTGATTACCTCTAAAAGTGACAGTTGCACCATCCTTGATGCTAATCACTTCGGAGAGCAATGAGGGATCTCTCGTCATGTGTTTGGAGAAACCACTATCGAGAATCCATCCTTTCCCTTTGGAGCTAGTTTGACCTTTATTGCTATTCTTCTTTCTCTTGGGTATCTACATAATATACCATAAGCTCATGGTACCCAATGTTTGTTGGGTCCAAGGGGATTAGCCCTTTGGAAGCCAAGTACAAGTGGACTTCCGCTTTCCAACATAATTACCATTATTAATAACATCATGAAAATAGGAATCAACATAAGCATTCCTATCATTTAGGCTAGTGTTCTTAGGACCCCAAATGGTGTATGTTTTGGGAGTCCTTTTCCTAGTTGCATGCATACTTGTTGAATTTCTATGTGGTGCATGCTTCTTAGGAACATGGTTTCTAGCATAAACATGAGGTGATGGATATGCATATGACATACGAGAATGATATGTATGCTTGGAAATAAGCATGTTGTATGAAGCATATGGATCATGTATGACATGTGGAGGATGAGCATACATGTAAGAATGATGCGTATGTACATACGGGTGTATAGGAGCATGTATATGAGTATTTCTCATGTGAGGTTTTGTACGTGTCCGTGGGTGTGGAGCATAAAAAGTGTCATGATTATCCACTTGTGAAGTAGGAGGTTTCCTACGTGGATGAATGTTAGTGTACATGTAAGCATGACTTCTCTTTTGGTTTCCACCCTTAGTGGGTTTCTTGCCAAAAGGAAGAGAAGATGAAGTGGTGAATTTCTTGATAGGTTTGCTACCTATAGTGTCTTTTGACACCACTAGTGGATGCACCGGACGATGGCCTCACAAAGTCTATAGTGACACCACTATTGGAGGTGCGATCATTGGATGCATTTGCTTTTACAAAACCAAGACCAACACGATGTGTGGCCGGAAATTGGTTTGCAAGCAAATCGTCCAATTGTCCTTTTTTCTTATTGAATCTTACAATACGGGAGGACATGAGCTCATATTTCTCCTTAAGAGAAGAAATGTCGGTATCCAAGGTGGACACCCGTGCTTTGAGCTCGTGCACTTGAGTTTTAAGAGAATCATTCTCTAAACCCAATTGTGTGTGTCATGTAACTAGATCACTATTATCATTAGGATGTGTTTGATCTAGTTGAGATTTGAGGTTATTCACCTCATCTCTCAAAGTGACATTTCGAGAAACTAAGTTTGCTTTCTCAAGAGTTAAAGTATCAACAATGGTGTCATTGTTGACAATGCATGGAATGGATGACTTGCTAACATTTAATTTCTTTAAGCTAGTATATCTAAGCATTAAAGATTGATATTTAGCAAATAATTCTTCATTTGCAATACGAAGTTCATCCATTGTTACCTATGTATCATCCGTGTCGGAGTCACTCTCATCAGAGAGTGGATCTTCTCGTGCCATGAAACACATGTGGGCGCTCTCATCCTTCTCATCATCGGAATCACTTGATGATTCTTCACTTGAGTCATCGAATGTACCTATGAGTCATTTCTTCTTGTCTCTCTTGTTCTTGTCGGAATTGTGGTACTTCGGAGCCTTCCACTTCTCTTTGTTTCTTAGCATTGCGCAATCCCTCTTGATGTGTCCTGGTTTATTACATTTAAAGCAAAGAGAGGAAGTAGCATTAGTAGACTCAAATATTTTGTTAGAGGGAAATTTACCTTTGCGAAAGAAGCGTTGGAACTTCTTCGCCATTTGGGCCATTTCACCCAAATCCATCTCATTCTCTGATTCTTCACTATCGGAGGATAATGAATTGGCATTGAATGCCAAAGCTTTCTTCTTGGCCTCTGAAGGATTCATCATAGCTCGAATCTTTAATCGGTTCTCCCGTCTTACTTCATAAGACATGAGAGTCCCGATAAGATTCACAACTGTGTAATTCTTCAAATCATTGACCTCCTCGATGGCGATCGCTCTTCTTTCCCATTTGGAGGTCATTCCCATGATGATCTTCCTTACCTTTTCAGGTTCGGTGTATGTTTGGCCAAGGGCTTCCAATTCATTGGTGATGTCGGTAAAACGTCCGTACATCGATGCATTGCTCTCATTTTCCTGTATATGAAACAAATCGAAGTTTTTGCACGGCAACATATAACTTTGAAAGTTTTACTTTGTTCGTTCCCTCATGGGTAACGATGAGATGGTTCCAAATTTGATATGCACTCTTACATGCGCATATCTTGTTGAACTCATTCGGGTCCAACGCACAATGAAGAGCGTTCATTACTTTTGCGTTGTTGATTTCGGCGGATATCTCGAAAGACATTCATTTCTCGAAATCCTCTTCGGTGGGCTCGACGTATTCCTTGTGGAGGGTTCTCCAAAGTGAAGTGCTCCTTAGGAACGTCTCCATCCTACACTTCCAATAGCCAAAGTTCGTGACATTGAAACGTGGAGGACGCACCGTTGATTGACCTTCGAAAAGTGTGGACGCCCCATCACGGTTGTGATTATTGTACGAAGGCAGCGGAGGAACGTAGTAGTTGTTGGATGCCATAGCTATAATCTTGCGCTCTAATACCAATTATAAGGATCCTGTCTATGGGAAAATACTAGAATGGGGGTTGAATAGTGTTTATGCAATTTAAAAATATAGTTACAGCAATTTAAATGCAATCCAACAAAATAATACGGAATAGAAATTAAACCCAAAATGAAACACACACAAACGCAGAGATGTTTCAAGGGTTCGAATTACCCAAGTCACTTCCCGACTTGTTCCCATCCTACGTCCCTTCCACCCGGATACCTCCGGATACTCAAGTTAGAACCCTAACTTGAGGTTTCCTTAAAACCCACTTGTAGCAACCCTACAAGTGAAATCGATATACAATCGATTGACCTTGACTCTCACAACTTGGGAGCAAGCAAACCGCTCTCACAACCCGAGAGCCAATTCAAATAACGAAAGTTATGAAATATGAAGGCAATACTTACAATCACATATGCCTTGAAGTAGAACTTGAAGGAGAAGTGTGTTGTGTGTTGGAGACTCTCTTGAAAGAGAGGAGAAAGCCCTTTCTCTTGACTGCACCAAATGCCTAGAAGATAACTCTTTGGTTCTAGGTTGGAGAGCAAGAGATCAAAGATTGGAATTCTTAGGGCTTTGGATTTGAGAGCTTTTAAACTTGAGAATGAAAGCTTGAGAGATTTTGCAATAGCCTAGGTCACCTTTCAATGGAACAGTAGAAGGCCTTTATATAGGTTTTTCAAATCCACAAAACAGTTTAGGCAAAAAACCTTTAGGAATCCGTGAGAAAAATCTCAACGGATAGGATCTGCGCTCGCGACAGTCGACTGTTGAAGAACCACAGTCGACTGTTGCACAGTCAGCAAGGGTAGGTGAGAATTCATAACTGTAACTTACCACGTGGACAGTCGACTGATGAAGGAGCGACAGTCGACTGTTAAACCAACAGGCGACTATAAGTCCTTCTACAGGCGACTGGCCGAAAGATGGGTAAGTTAAAGAATTCTGAAAATCTTCTGAGGTAACAGGACAGACGACTGATGAGGATAAAACAGTCGACTGCTAATCAGAACAGGCGACTATAAATCCTTATACAGACGACTGTCAAATACCCTGAGAATTTCCAGAGAGCCGAGTCAACAAATTGGCTCAAAGACAGACGACTGATCCAATGGACAGTCGACTGTATATTCAACATTAGTCGACTGGCCGTAAAAATACAGATCATTAGAGTTTGGACAAATGACAGACAGATGACGACTGATTCACAACACACAGTTGACTGTCACTTGAACAGGCGACTGTAAATCGTTCATGAGTCGCATGTGGGAAATAAGACAGAGAAGCCCAAAACTAGATTGTAACAGTTTGTGCATAACAGGCGACTGTAGAACAAAACACAGTCGACTGTTTTTGAGACATGCGACTGTAAAACGTTCACCAGTCGACTGTTATAAACAATACATGCACAATCAAAAGAGAAATGAATTGGAGTCTAAGGACAATTGATATATTCATATCCTAAGACTGAAATGAGGATGTGTGTGTGCTCCATCAATGTTCTACTTCTAAGCTATATACTAGAAGAGATAAAAGAAATTTACATTGACGAATTCTCTCTTCTATCCAACGTATGATCTTGAAGTCTTCATGGAGCTTCAAACACCATCCACGATCATCCAATCCATTTCATTTGCCTTCAATGAACTTTGAGTGTCATCCATTGCAAGTAGATCTTCATAATAAGCTTAGGCAATGGATTAACTGCAAAATAGGGGATTAGTCACAAGTATTTATGTTTACTCATCATTAACACCAAGTAGGGAGAAGTTCAATACTGAACATCTCTCCCAAGCTAAGGTGGATCGTGCCCTAAGAGTGAGAGCGAGTAAGGGCTATGTGATCAGGGGGAGTGCAAAAGTCATCCAATCAGATATTGCCACCGTCGGGTGGTGGCTGGGTGGAAAAGGTGGGTGGAAGTGATGAATCAGATGATGGTGTAGAGGTGACGTCTGCAGGAGGTGGAGATGGAATGGATGTAGTTACCACAGATGGATGTGGTGATGGTATACGTTGGGGTGTGGTGAGTGTGGGTGAATCGTCAGGAAATGATGAGATGACTGTGACATCCTCTGGTGGTGGTGAGGTGTGTGGATCGATAGTAGATGTGGGATGGGGTGATGGTGGTGGTGGTGCATCAAAATACGATATGGCTGTGGCATCAGTGGGTACTAACGAAGAAATAGATGGGGCCATGGTGACTAGAGGAGGTGATGGAATACATGTGGATGGCTGGGGAGATGGTAGTGCTCCAGATGTGAGAGGTGGTAAAGAAGTGGTTGGTACAACTGTGTCTGGGGGAGGTGAAGGTGGAGCACGTTGAGATAGTGGTGGTGTAGGAATACGAGGTGGAGTGGTGGAAATATGAGGTGTGAAAGTATGAGGGTGTGCAGACGTCGACGTTTGAAATGGTGGTGGCATAAGGAGAGTGGGTACAATAGCAGGATAGTGACCCCGAAAGTGATGCCATCAGTAGACGGAGTCAAATTGTGACTGGAGAGTCGTGACAACGGTGGTGAGACTGTTTACTGAGGTACTCATCTCAGAAATGGCATCCCTAAATCCAGTGATGGTGCTAATCGTGGAAGTCCTGAAATCACGAAGCTCCTCCTCCACTCGAGTGATACACTTGAGGTGAGAAAGTGGTGGAGGAGCTGTGCTACTAGTGGCTTCGCCACGTCGGTGAGATCTCCTATGGAACTGAAGTATGGTGGGCCTGACAGGGACTGATGATGTGGAAGCATAAGGGATGATAGGATCCTGGATATGCTGGGGCTGGGCCTGAGGCTGTCTCTGTGCAGGGTTAGGCTGAGGCTGAGCAAGTTGTGTCGAAGCACCCTGACCAAGATCGGGATCAGCTGAAAATATCCACTACATGGCAGTCCTGGCACCAAAATGAGCAAGATTTGGGAGTCTAGCCTACGGTGTGTGATGGATCCCATAAAGCCAGAAATACATCTCGGCCTCAATAGCTTTGATCATATGCATGTTGGCGAGGAAGGAGAGGTCAAGGGAAGTGGGGCCTAGGATAGGGTGCAGTTAATCAGAGATCGTGTATGAGATACGAGGAAACATGGAGATGATAGTGATAAACCCTCCACAACAAATACGAGATTGTGGGCTTACGATGGTGTGGAGAAATATCTAGGTCAACCACTAGCCGACATTAAGGAGGTATTATGGGGTTGCAATGTCATTGTCGAGGACAACATGTGGTTGGGTCGTGCACCAGGGGAAGAAAAGCTTATCCTCAGAGACCTGGCCAGTATCATATCTACAGAAGATAGAATTTGTAATAATGTGATGCACGATGCGAAGAAAAGGATGGATAATGCTGGAAGCCTTCGCTCGTGTGATGGGAAAATGAGAAAGGCCAGTAATCTGCTTCCAGAAGGTGTTCTGATCATATTCGTCGGGATAGGGGTCATTGTGCATGTATATGTCAGGGTCCATGGCCAAAGGCCATTTGAAAAGGGTGTTCAGTGAATCTGTGGACATGCTGTAGTCCTTGTTCAGTAATCGAAGCGAGAACCCCAACGGTTGGATCTTAAAGGAGGAAAGAAACTCAAAAGTAAGTCTCGTGTTGGTTCTGGCCTCACACTCCATAAATTCATCGAGTGTGGCAACACCGTCTACGAGTCCAAGTGACGCTAGGGAATGTAGTGGGCACAATGGTTCATGGGTAGAGGGAGAGATATATATCGCGCTAACGTTCTTCAACTAATGTGATCCCTAGGGTGTCTACCTGAGGGGCTGCAACAGGTGCATCGCCCCTAGCAGCAATGTATATAACCACCGAGGCAGAGTATATAGCTACCGGACTTGCTTATGCTCAAGTACTTTGGATGAAACAAGTCCTGGAAGATTATGGTGTTAATACATCTACATGTGTAATTTATTGTGATAATAAAAGCACTATTAATCTCACTAAAAATTCTGTTCTTCATCCTAGAACAAAGCATATTGGTATTAGACACAAATTTATAGATGATTACTGTGTCAAAAAGGATGTTGAACTTCAATATGTCCCCTCTGAATATCAAGTTGCAGATATTCTAACGAAACCTCTGCAAAAAGATGTATTCTCTAACTTCGTAGAGATTTGGGTATTGTGGGATAAAAGGAATTAAATAAACATTAATTTCTATCATATTATATGTCTTTTTTATGATGACAAAGGGGAGAAAAGTATGAAATGCAAAAATGCTTATTGAATATTATACTACTTCTCTAACGGCTTTGATGCAGGGGGAGTACCCATCTAAGCCGGGGGAGTAAGTTTCTTTTAAGTCATATTTTTACTTAAACTTACTTCATTTTTCATTTGGGTGTCATCATCAAAAAGGGGGAGAGTGATGGAAATTGAATTCCACCCCCAAGTGGTTTGATGATGAGCACACCAAATAAAGTTAGTGTACTAACTACACTACATCTAAAGTGTGCAGGTTATGCGATGAATGAAAAGGTTTATGCATACTCCGAAGAAGTACAAACTACACTTAGTAAAGATGAAGACGACGTTGCTAAATTCAAATGATGAAGCTCACGCTCAAAAGAATAAGAAGCTCAAAGAAAAGCTCGCATCTACTTCATCATTGGATCAAGCTTCATGAAGACTCATCCTAAGTCTATAGTGTGTGAGTTGTGTCTTTCTTAGGATTATGTTAAAGCCAAAAGTAATTATAACACACACACTAAAAATGATTTCAAAGTTAAAAATTTTTCAAATATTTTCAAATCATTTCAAAACTATTAAGAGCAATTGCCAGCCTTTTCCTATCTTAGTAATTAATCTCTATTACACCCTGGAGTTAACTACATCTCTTGCTAGCTAACTTTCAGAAGAAACTGCTCTGGGAGTCGACTACTAGCTGGAAATTTCTCTTCTTCTGAAACGCTCTGGGAGTCGACTACCACCCTAAGTGAGTCGACTACCAGCTGTCGAATTTCAACGTTTTGACTTGTTTTAATTGTCTCTCCAATTCATTGCTTCCTTGATTTTCGGGACGAAAGTCAAACTTCGTTTGAAATTCAAATCCTCTCATTTTACCTATAAATAGAGGATCATTTTTAAGATCAAAATACAATATATTTGAATTCTAAATTCTCTCTTGTGCAAAATTCTAAAAAATCTCTAATTTTCAGCTCTCATTATTTTTCAGCCAAATCTGCGTTTACATTTCTGATCTCTTTTCTTTAAGTTATTATTATTTTGAGATCAACATTTTATTTGGCTATCGGTTTTCAAGATCCTTATTCTCTATTTTTGATTCAATTGAAAGGATTTTTGAAAACATTAATTTAGATCACAAAGACTTAATTCATATCTTTATGTGATTTAAGATCATATTTTGAATTCTATTTAGCCACGAATACACTCTGTTATTATTTTGGCTATAGAATTTGGGTGTAAATCCAAACTCCACCAAATATTGTGGTGAGTTGGATATTGTTTTTCATTTTGTGATTTGCCCTTTGTTGTAAGGGTGTTGAAAATCCTAAACAAGTCTAGGTGTTGCAGTGTTGCAGTCGGAAATCCTGGTTAAGGTTAGTTGTGTGGAAAATCCTAACAAGTGAAGTTAGGTGCTTGTATTTGCCAAGGCAAATAGTGGAAATCTCGTACCAGATTGGTCGGGGACTGGGCATACCCAAGTTGTGGGGAATCAGGATAAAAATCTGTGTGTTTGCGTTTGCATTTTTTGTGATTGTCTGTCTCTATTCATATGTCTTGATTTGTTGAGCATTATATCTCTTGTAACTCGTTCATAATATATTGCAAGATCAATCCTTTTGGTATTCATTGTGTAAAGGTTCTTTCTTGTATTTCTTTGTAATCTAACATTTTTATGACTTACTCTTTCAGCAGAGCTGTGCATAAAACCTCTCTGGGAGTCGACTACTGTTCATAGGGAGTCGACTACCAAAAGTATTTTCTCTCTGATTTATTTTAAGATTACCTAAGTTGATTAAGAACCAAGCGTAGATTACTCTACTTGGTTTCTTAGACAACATTAGAAGGTTTTGAATTGTGCTAACCAATTAGAACGAAAAATTTTATATTTACACAACACTATTCAACCCCCCTTCTAGTGTTGTTTGTCGTCCACATGATCCAACACTCTATTCCCTACACTTGATCTTATACCAAAAGAAACAAAAAACTACAGACATTTTACAGTGCACTCAAAACCTACCAGGAACCATAGGGTTCGTGTAGGTTCCAAGTATATGGTCCAACTGGGTAGGTTCAGATCCAAAATTTAGAAGTCGGTCCCTTATCGGGTAGGGTCCGGGTAACATAAAAAAACAGGGCACCCGGACCCGCACACCCCTACTGGAAACGTCTCGGTCGGTCTGCTGGGTAGCAACCATTTCTGAAGCAAAACGACTAAGCATCAAAAACTATACATCATACTCGTCTATAGTCTTGGAACCTTGGATAAGATTGATGAAGCGCTTCCATCTTAGTCAATGGAGGGAAGTACTTGGCATCAAGATGCTACTTAAAAATAACCCACTCAGTAGGCTGAGTCAGATGGGCTTCATCCACTTGCTACCAATTTCTCGCGTTGTCAGTCAACTGCAGCTTGGGAATGTATACCCATGATCTGGTGGAATACGAGCAGCGCATAAGTTGTAATTTTTGCTGTGTGACCACTCCTCCACATCAGGGTACTCTCCTTGCTAGAGAAGTATTTCAGGTGCAGCTCCCGAAATTACTGGACTCCCATCTCGTTTCATGGAGCCGGCTAAAATCCTTGCTGAAGAATCTACATCTGGTGCTACTAAAGCCAACACATCCACGTAGCACTTCCTCTAAACCTTCCATTTTTCATGCGAGCATTGTTTATAGGTGCATTCCTGATCATCGTATTATCCACTAGTCCATTCTCCACAGGTGCCTCGTTCAAATTGACGGACGCATCACCCTTGAGTCATCTGGGTGTAGTGCTGAGACATGATGAAGCTAAAAAGGAAAATAGTTTGGGGTTTGTCTTAGAAATAAATTTTAAAATGGTTTTTAATTTAGAAGTTATTATTATTATCATCATTATTATTTTATTTTTTTTATTTTTTTTGTTGCTTGTAATTTTTTATTTTTATTATTATCATTATCATCATTAACATCATTATTATTTTTGCGATTTTTAATATAAAATTATGACTAGGATGTTTCTATTATTTTGTATCTTATTAAATATGTAACGACCCACTCGAGGGGGCCATTACATAATTAATATATTCGCAGATCTTGCAGTTTACCAGTGAAAACAACATAGCATTTGAAGCAGAGGTGTACAAAATACTCAAACTAACGTACAATTATTATTACCATCCATAACTGCAAGTACGTCACACAATAGTCACTCTCACACTGAATACATGAAAAGTAGCACGGAAAGAAAATACATATGAAAGTACATCACACACACACCCAACTCAAGCTCCAGAAATCTGCGGTCTCAGGTTCAAACTCTAGCTCCTCAACTCTGAGGCCTCTTCTTCAACCTGTTCGTCGTCAGATGGTGCCATGAGTGGAACCATATGTAAGTCACAGCAATTCTAAAAATAGAAAGAAAAGCAATGCACAAGTATGTGATAGGTGGTAAAAAGGTAACTACGGTCATTCATACAAATGTGGAAAGTAAAGTAAAGGTGGCAATACATATGCGTATGAGAGTATCAACAATGACATGATGTATGTTGCAAGATAGTAAACATGCAAAGTTGTAACAGAAATATGATGACGAGCAATACTATAGTGGTGCAAGCGGTAGCTAAACTAGAAACTACGTGACTCAAGCAGGAGAGTATGATATGCAACCATTGAGTTCACATCTTGCCTGGGTGCACTTACCCAGACGATGCCGACACAGACAGCAAAAGGTGTTTGCCGACACAGGAAACATGTTATATTTACTGACAAAGATAGTGGGAAATATTTTCTGACACAGGCAGGATGAAGATGAACTACAGTCACTCCCACACTCTCTCAACTATGAGTTACCCCAAAACCCCAGTGAAGTGTCAAGTGTACAAGGTCTACTTTTATGTTCCAACATAGTATTCAACATAATATTCCAACAAGAGATTCAACCGAGTGTTCATACATAAGATTCAGCATGAGACTTTTACTTGAGATTCTAACACAAATTCCAAATGAATTTACATGATATTCCAAGCCTAGTTTTCAAGTGACAAGCATCAGAACATATTAGGCAAGGGTGAACGAGAAAAGGAAGTTATCATTGTGAATATGAGTTTACGTGCGATGAAAGGTCGCAGTAACTCATTTATAGGTATTTATAATCAATGTTTGCAAATTGATGATAATTGAAATTCTAGTTTAATCCACACGAACAGACCAGTGAGGTTTGGCCAAGCAGGTCACTATCCCCGTAGGGTGATCCAGACTTGAACACAGACGATTCTAGACACCGGCTCGGGGTCCAATATCAAGAACGTCGATTATCAACTTTTGCTCCACCGATTATATTAATATACTGTTGAGTAGTTCCCTATTTAATTAGGGCTCTATGTTGGCAATGTTGAATGCGTAAAAGTCAATAATCGTTTTGAGCTATATGTGATATGATAGGTGCAAACATAATTAATATGTTCCTAATTTAAGTAGGTCCCTAGTTGGCAAGGTGTATGTCCAAGATATTCATCTCTATGCTATGTGATATCTTAGGTTCACACTAGTACACTCTTCAAATTTCTAAATTTAGAATTAAGGTGACTTACAGTTTTCGAGATCGTTGTAGTAAGACGAGGCTGGATCTAGCTTGTACAAGATAAATTGTACCTGCAAACATAAGAGATCACCGATTAAATGTTACACTATTTTTTATTTATTAATCTTAACGTTTGTATTTTTATGATAGCTAAAAACGGGTCAAAACACGTACTAATAATTTTTAGATATGCTAAATGTGAGGAAAATAATTTTATCTAAGAAGAAAAAAATTTCTAAATCTCCAAGGTCTTTTTTTACTTTTTAAACCCTTAAAATCAATATTCAAGATTTAAAATGAATTAAAAACTAATTTTTGAAATTCAAAATTAATTATCGTAAATGTTTGGCAATTTTTTCAGAATGAATGACGCATCAGAATTCTTTAATTAAGGTGTCCAATAGCGTCTCATCTAGCATTACAACATATAATTTTTGCATATACCAATGTATGTGAAAAATTACAGATATTAATTTTAAAACAAAATTAGTGTAATTAGCTTTTAACTTTAAGAATTTATTTCGGGAGATATACTTACCTGATCACAACGAAGCTAACGTCAATACGTTTGGGACGTCAAACTGGATTTTCTAGCGCTTCCCCTGTATTTTTCAGACATATATATAATTTAATATCAATTTAAAACTAATCAGCTTTTAAATATATTGTTAATATATATACACATATTTATATACGTATATACTGTTTTATAGTGTATTCCTCACCGTATATCTCGCGATTACTATGCTTTAACACGCGGGCGTTCAGCTGAGGGTGTTGCGACGATGGCAGGCGACGGCGTCGAGCATCGGCAGCCAGCGGGGAGGCCCAGGCGGCGGCGGCGGGGCCGGTGACCAGTGGGGACGGCAAGTGGCGGTGTGGGCTGAGGGAGAGGCAGCAGAGGAAGGGGGGCTATTGCGGAGGTTCGCGACTGATGTGGGCGTTGACGTCGGCCGTGGTGCATGGCGGTGGGGAGCGGCGACCGGCGGGGGAGCGGCGGCGTAGTTCTAGCGGCGGCGACTGCTCGTCGAAGCTTCGGCGGAGTGAGGCAGCGGGAGTGTGGAGATGTGATTTTTTTTGAAATGTGTGATTAGTGGGGGTATTAGGGGATATTTATAGAGTATTAGATGCATAAACCACTATTAGGACATTAATTAGGGTATTTAATAATTGAGTTTGAATCTTTGACTAAGATTAGTAAATTTTTAAAACGTTTACATGTTTTAAGTGTTGGGTTAATGTAATTAGTAATTAGTAAATGTAAAAAGCTGTAATTAGTGTAGGTAATTAGTTAAAAATAATATTATATTATTATTTTAATATTAAATAACCAATTTTCACATATGACTTCGAAAAATTATGAAAATATTCCACGGGTTCGTATCGTCGCGAGGATCATGAAAATGAAGTCTATTTTTAGATTTGACTACAAAAAATAGAAAAAAAATCATTTACTCATTTTTGAACTCGTTTGATTATGGAATTACGCGTACAACAAAATCAGACCGTTACAAAATAATTGACATGTTCGACATCTGCATCGGTCACCACCAAAAACACGTCATGTCCTGCTTTCCAGAATATCTGGAGAGCAGAGCAGAAGGCCTATGACATGTCTAAATCAAAGGAAATAATGAGATATTTTTTTCTTTTTTCTACATTGATTTAAATATACCTAGCGTAATAATAATATCAAGCATGTTATCCATGCAAATCATCTAACAAGCCGCAGAAATAACAGAAATAACTAAAACATCACAATCAACATAAATAAAAGTTTCTCCAAAAATAAGAGTTCATTATTACATCTTAAATTTAATAAAAGGAAGGGCTACATGGATTCGAAGATAGGTCCATAAGGCTACAAATCAAAAATAGAAGTGAAAACTAACAAAACCTGATCTTGCTCCGAATCAGCCTGATATCTAGAAAAAACACATGAATGTCGCCAACGAGGTAACCTCGGTAGGTCCCCAAGAAAACCAATAATAATATAAGCATGAAAAGAGAAGCATATGTAAACCAAAAATCATAGATATAAATAAGAAATCTCATGCAATTAAAATGCTAAGGACTATATGCACCTCTGTGGAAGTGCATGGATAGGATGCTTTTCCAAATTTGGCAAAATAAATCAAATTTTAGGTCATACATTTCTCTCTACTTTTCAATTGTTTGTCAAATTTGGCAAACTATCTCATCCCTGCACCTTATTTTGAGGTGCAGGAAGCAATTCTCATTAAAATAACCACATGTGTACAAAATAAGCACATCTACTAATGTCACTAATCTGATGTCAAAGTGGAGTGATGTCTCTAAACAATAGTGTCAACATAGCATAAAAATCTAATCTAAGGGACTCGTGCTGGAGGGTACAACATGTTATTTGGGTGTTTAGTCTGCTTGGAATAGCAATCATCATCATCAAGGACTAAAAATCGGTCTTCATGGTGTAGCCACCGGTCTATCTCCATGGGCCAAACCTCACCCACGAAACCACAGTGCGGACTGAAACTCATGGGCCCTTCACCTCAGTGCAGTCTAGATTTCATTGTGGGCCCTGAACAAACATTGTCCAACAATACCTCACCGTTACCCCCTTACAAGTAACGGTCTTTCGGATAATGGTCTTTCGGAGATCCTCATCGCTCACATACCCATGCCCTCGTGACAATGAGTTATCCCAAACCTCATCTACAATATTTACATTCCAT
Organism: Scilla litardierei; assembly: GCA_030789695.1. Taxonomy (NCBI): domain Eukaryota; kingdom Viridiplantae; phylum Streptophyta; class Magnoliopsida; order Asparagales; family Asparagaceae; genus Scilla; species Scilla litardierei. The sequence goes on along the minus strand of CM061142.1, from coordinate 687,389,000 downwards.
GTTTTTTGTGCAAAAATTATAAAATTTGTTATGAATGAGGGAGGCATTTGGCCTCCCCTCCTTCATTACCCATTCATTAGGCCCCATTACTTAGAGTAATGGGAACCCTTGGTCTCCTAGAGGCTTTTGGCCTCCCCGCTATGAGATATATAAATAGAGCACCATGGCTCTTAGCTAAGGTGACTTATTCTTTTGCTAAGAAATCTTGTCTCTTTCTTTCTTGAAGTTCATCATCATCCAACACGTTATCAGCACGTGTTCTTCCTTGAGCAAGAATCCAAGCCTAAATCCACACCAAATTGATCCCCTACGCGCAAGGAATCTTTGGTTGCTGCGGCGATTCGTTGGAGCGTTTCATCTACATTCATCCCTACGCGCAAGGAATCTAACGTTGCTACGGCGGTTCGTTGGAGCGTTGCGGCATCCTAAAAGCGTTCGGGAGCTTGGATTATTATTTCTACGGATCATCGTCGCGTTCTTCCCTAGATCATTGCTCTAGAGGTAAAACCCTATAATCATGTAGATAAAATTAGACTAAATAATTTTTACATTGTTTTAATATACAAGTAAAAATTTAGTCTAATAAAAGAAAAAAAAAATTTATCCCTATTACAAAGTTTTTTTTTCTATGAAAAAAAAAAAATTTTCTTTTTGCCATTAAAATTCTTCGGTGGGAAGAAGAACCGGAATGAAATCCTCCCCTCCCCCCTGACGGAGGAGGGGGCCTTCCCACAATGCCGACCATGCCCCCCCTGCAGTGGAGAGGGGGGCCTTCCGCGCCTCCGCCCCCCCCCCCCCCCCCCCCCCCGCTGAAAGGGGGCAGCCCTGAGGCCGAGGAAGAGCCCTGAGGCCGAGGCCGAGCCCTGAGGCCGAGGCCGATGGCAGGCTGAGCCCTGAGGCCGAGGCCGAAGCCGAGCCCGAGCCCGAGGCCGAGCCATGTGACCGTGACCCGAGGCCTAGCCCGAGGCCGAGGCCCGAGGCCGAGGCCGAGGCCGAGGCCTGAAGCCGAGGCTAATTGTTTATTTTTTGCTCGAAGCCATAATAATTGCGACAAACAATTTTGCAGAACTGCGGAACGGGCCACAAGCGCTTATACTAAAAATAATTTTTGGCCCGAAGCCACAAAATTCTACAGAAATTCGGCTTCTTCATAATTTTAAAGAAGAATTAAATTTGCAAATTGAAATTTATGAGAAAAACTTTGTAAAATCAATAATTACATTTATATGTTCCTCTATTTATTTAAACATCTCTCTTGCAAATTATTATGTATGGTTTACTAGAATTTTTAAAAAATATAATCATCTCAAAGATCCTGAGACCGCTCTGCCGTTAGGTAATTAACCTAACGGTGTATGACGTTTCCCCGTGTTCTACGAGATAGTTATATTTTCTAGTTTACTTTTTCCATATTTTTTTTATGCTTGAGATATATGCGTGGTTGTTTAATTTATGCATGTAGCATATAAACTGCGTGGATCTTTAAAATAAGTAAAAATGTGTTTTTCGGGATCGGCCATTGTATACCTATTTACTTTCCTTGCACTTTTATTATCTTTTGAGAGAATTTGTAAGTGAGGAAATTTGTATTTAAAAGCCCAAGCTCGATGCAACAGCACATAGAATTGATGAAAACTCCTTCAATGGATCATGATGTCGGTCAATGTGCTTGGCTAAGTTTGCTGGACCAACCTAGCTTGACTGGGTAACAAGTGGTCCTGGCTTAGTCAATTCCCTGGCCGCGTCCGCTGGACCGCAAGGAGTCTATTCATGACTGTGTAAGCCAAAGCTCGATGCAACAGCATAAGAAGACGGATGCAGAAATAGGGACCCACCCGGGGTTTCCAAAGTTGTATTTTTCAATCTCTTTTCTTTGGACTGTAATCGAACTTTGGACTGTTTATTATTTTGGGTATCTGGCCGATCCCCGCATTTTTACTTATTAATTTATGCATGGTTTGTTGAATTTATTTTAATTCATGATTATCTTTAAATTGCATAGATAAAATGGCTAAATTGGCAAGCGTCGATTTCGAGGTGCTCGATGCAGCTGGCAAGAATTACTTGAGCTGGCGAGTGGACCTGAAGTTCCACTTGCGCTCCATGGCGCTCCTGCACTCCATTCTGGCCCCCGCAGTGGCCCAATCATCGGCTCCCGCAGCATCCGATGCATCTGCTAGCAAAGCCCCAGAAGCGGCCCTTTCAGCTGGCAGTACCTCTACCACTGTCTCTGACATGGATAAGGCGAAAGCCATTATCTATATCAGACGACACATAGATCGGACCCTGAAGGCCGAATACTTGACGGTAGAGGACCCTCTGGAGTTATGGACAGCGTTAGAGGCACGCTACAGACATCAAATTGATGTCATACTCCCGCGTGCCAGCTATGAGTGGGAGAACCTCCGACTTCAGGACTACAAGTCCGTTGCTGAGTACAACTCAGCACTTCACAACATCACCTCACGCCTGAAGTTGTGTGGTGAAGAAGTCTCGGAGCACCGCATGTTGGAAAAGACATTTACCTCGTTTCACGAGAAAGATGATATCCTCATGCAGCAGTATCGTGAACGCAATTTCACGAAGTTCTCTGAACTGCTCTCTTGCCTCCTTAGGGCAGAGCAGAATAGAGACCTTTTACTGGCCACTCATAACCAGCGCCTGGCAGGCTCAGCTCCTATTCCCGAAGCCCACAGTGTTCACCCCCCGAAGTGGAAGAACAAGAAGAGGGGCAGAAAGAACAAAGGAAATGCCCCTATGAAACCAGCCATTGCTCCTCCCCAAAGCAAGAATAACAAAGGGAAGAAAAACTTCACTTGGAAACGTAAGAACACTGATACAGTGTCAAATCCAAAGAAGACATGGGAGGACAAATGTCATCGTTGTGGCATGACTGGACATTGGTCCAGAAACTGTCGCACACCTCGCCACTTCCAGGAACTGTATCAGGCGAGCCAGAAGCCTCCGCCTGAAACAAACATGGCAAATGTGGAAAATCCGACGAAGTTCACTTCCAAGGATTTCGAAAATGACGACCTGCTCGATTGAGCCTCATCTTTATCTATGCTTTTCAAAGAATAAATCGTAGCTTCATCTCTAGTATGCTTAATAAAGACGATCTTTTATTTTGAATGTATGCATTTTACATGTCCATCAATAAATTTTCGTTTTTGGCTTATATAGATGATGTATGAGTGCCTAGTGGACAGTGCCTCGACGCACACTATCCTTCGCGATGAATGCTATTTCAATAGCATAACTAAATATGACGGTCCTGTCATTACAATTTCAGGACTGTCCAAAATAATCGAAGGATCTGGTGATGCAATATTATTGCTCCCAAATAACACAAGACTAAAAATCAATAATGCACTATTTTCTCCAAGATCAAATAGAAATCTCATAAGTTTCAAGGACATCCGTTTAAACGGATATCACTTAGAAACTAGAGATGAAAATAAGGTTGAATACATGTATGTCACTCTTCGTAAAGATGGCCAGAAGACCATCTGCGAAATATTTAAGGGACTCCCGTCGGGTCTCTACCAAACATACATTCAACCAGTTGAAGCCAATATGACTGAGCACCAGACGTGACAGCCAATGCCACCATTTCAACTATGGCATAACAGACTTGGTCACCCTGGATCCATTCTGATGCGACGCATCTTATCTGAATCCCGCGGACATGATTTGAAGAACCAGAAGATTCTTCAGAAAGGTGAATTTTCTTGTCCCCCTTGTTTCAAGGGGAAACTAATAACGAGACCATCGCCCCTAAAAGTGGGTTTAGAGTCTCCTGGCTTCCTTGAGAGGATACATGGTGACAGTTGCGGGCCTATTCACCCCGCAAGTGGCCCATTTCGGTACTTCATGGTACTAATAGATGCATCCACAAAATGGTCTTATGTGTGCCTCTTGTCCACCCGTAACCTAGCTTTTCCAAAGCTGTTGGCACAGATAATTAGGTTACGTGCTCATTTCCCCAATAACCATATCAAGAAACTACGTCTTGATAATGCGGGCGAATTCACATCTCAAGTCTTCGAAGACTATTGCCAGGCAACGGGTATAGAAGTTGAACATCCAGTAGCTCATGTTCACACCCAGAATGGATTAGCAGAGTCCCTTATAAAGAGACTCCAATGGATTGCACGTCCATTGCTTATGCAATCCCAATTGCCGGTGGATGCTTGGGGGCATGCTATTCTGCATGCCGCATCTCTTATCAGGATACGCCCCTCTGGAGGCAATACATTATCTCCGATGCAACTAGCATACGGCTCAACTCCAGATATATCTCATTTGAGAATATTTGGTTGTGCGGTCTATGTTCCAATAGCACCACCTCAGAGGACCAAAATGGGTCCTCAACGTCGTTTAGGAATCTATATTGGATTTGATTCACCCTCGATTATTAGATACCTAGAACCCCTAACGGGGGACGCATTTAAGGCACGTCTTGCTGATTGTGAATTCGATGAGAAAACTTTTCCAAAGTTGGGCAAACATTCCAAGAAGCCTGAAGCTTCGGAGACCATTAATTGGGAAAATAAGTCTTTGTCCTTTTATGATCCGCGTACAAATCTGTGTGAAGATGAGATCCTGAAGATCCTTCACATCCAGAATACAGTACACCAATTGCCGGATAAATTCACAGACAACCAGAAGATCGTCCGTTCACACGTCCCTGCTGCTAACACTCCAGCTAGGATTGACATCCCTATAAATGGATGCAATCCACCCGCAGCAGAAATGGATGTACCTCAATTGAAAAGAGGACAGCCACCAGGTTCAAAAGATAAAGTTCCTCGAAAGAGGAAGATTCCTGGTGAAAATAAGATTATCCCTCCGTAGGATACTGAGCTCAGGACAGCTACCTCTCCCCTCATAATTTCCCCCGCAGAGGAAACATTAGGAGAAACATCATTAAACTTTGTACGTACTGGGGAGGTACTGGACCGACATAGCACAGTCGTCGACGACGATTTTGCGTTCACTATTGCCGTTCACGTCGCTGAATACGACGATGACGTCGAACCACTTTCTCTAGCGGATTGTAAACGCAGAGATGATTGGCCAAAGTGGGACGAGGCGATAAGAGTAGAGCTGGACTCACTCTCGAAACGCAAAGTCTTTGGACCTGTAGTCCAAACACCAGTAGGTGTAAGACCTGTGGGATATAAGTGGGTTTTCATTAGAAAAAGAAATGAACAAAATCTGATCGTCCGCTACAAGGCGCGTCTTGTAGCAAAGGGTTTTTCCCAAAGACCGGGTATCGATTATGAAGATACATACTCCCCGGTAATGGACGCTATTACATTCAGATTCTTAATAAGCATATCATCTCTGGCAAGCCTAGAAATGCAGCTCATGGACGTTGTGACTGCATATCTTTATGGCGATTTAGATAAAAAGATCTATATGAAACTACCAGATGGGTTTAACTTACCCACAGAGATGAAAGAGATACCTCGGGAGGTATTCTCTGTTAGACTACATAGATCCTTGTATGGACTAAAACAGTCAGGCAAAATGTGGTATAACAGACTAAGTGATTTCCTTGCACAGCAAGGATTCACTAATAACGAAGTCTGCCCGTGCATCTTTATCAAAAGAACGGGAAAAGGATTCGTCATCATAGCAGTTTACGTTGATGACTTAAATCTCATAGGCTCTCCAGCAGAGATTAATGTGACATCTGCAAGGCTAAAGCAAACTTTTGAAATGAAAGACCTAGGCAGAACGAAGTATTGCCTTAGCTTACAGATTGAACACCTACGAGGTGGAATCCTCCTACATCAATCCAATTATACCAGGAAGCTTTTAAATAAGTTCCAAATGGATAAATGTCATCCTTTATGTACCCCTATGGTCGTGAGATCATTAGACGTACAAAAGGACCCCTTCCGGCCTCTGGAAGAGGGGGAGGAGATACTGGGTCCAGAAGTACCCTACCTAAGTGCCATTGGTGCACTTCTCTATCTGGCTAACTGCACGCGTCCCGATATAGCGTTTGCAGTCAATCTCCTAGCCAGACACAGTGCAGCGCCTACAAAGCGCCACTGGAATGGAGTAAAGCATCTTCTGCGATACCTCCAGGGTTCCGTAGACCTTGGACTTTACTACCAGAGAGGTGCCTCCTCCCAGTTACTTGGTTATGCCGATGCAGGCTATCTTTCAGATCCGCATACGGCAAAATCACAGACTGGTTTTGTCTTTACCTACGGAGGTACTGCTATCTCCGGGAGATCGGTAAAACAAACCACTACTGCTACATCTTCTAACCATGCAGAGCTCATCGCGATCCATGAAGCGAGCAGAGAATGTTTTTGGCTACGCTCCGTCGTCCAACACATTCTCCAATCCACTGGCCTGAAGACCGGTGATCTGGAGCCTACTGCCCTATTCGAAGACAACGCTGCGTGCATTGCTCAGCTTCAGAAGGGCTACATCAAAGGCGACAGGACAAAGCACATTTCTCCCAAGTTTTTTTGGACGAACGAGCAGAAGAACGACAAGCAGATTGAAGTTCGACAGATCCAGTCATGCAACAACCTAGCTGATCTTTTTACTAAGGCATTGCCTAAATGTACTTTTGTAAAGCTTGTAAAGAACATTGGTATGCGACAGTTGAAAGACCTGCAAGCCTGAAGCTTGTACGGATCAGGGGGAGTAACATGTGGGTTGCACTCTTTTTCCTTAAGCTGTTGGGTTTTCCCACTGGGTTTTCCACAGCTAAGGTTTTAACGAGGCAAACACACTTACTCTGGGATCCAGAAGTATCCACCCCTTGCCTCAGTAGCTGAGACCGAAGTGATGAATGTGTAAGGGGGAGTGTTATGAATGAGGGAGGCATTTGGCCTCCCCTCCTTCATTACCCATTCATTAGGCCCCATTACTTAGAGTAATGGGGACCCTTGGTCTCCTAGAGGCTTTTGGCCTCCCCACTATGAGATATATAAATAGAGCACCATGGCTCTTAGCTAAGGTGACTTATTCTTTTGCTAAGAAATCTTGTCTCTTTCTTTCTTGAAGTTCATCATCATCCAACAAAATTGAAGGCATCATACCAAGCCTCGAAAACTGGAGCCAATATGTCCATCACGGAGATACAGTGTCCAATACGATGCCACGGTAAAGGTGCTATGATATTTAAAATGCAATGACATAAAAGATCTCATATTATCAAGTCCTTTTTTCATGAGTTATACCAAGTCTTGATTTAATTGTTCTAAAAATTCCAATTTACTGTTATTATAAACTGATTGATTACCATCTTCCATGAAAATATCAAGTACCAACTTACAAGGATGAAATTATGGAATATCCTTTTAAATTCCCATCTACAGAATTTCAAACACAAAATTCAATTCCCATTAATCTCACACACACACAAGAACAGTTAAACCATATGGCTTAGAAATTATTTGCATCATATCATTGAGAAGAATAAAGACAAATCCTCTGATGTTATTAGTTACAGGGAGAAATAACAGGAACAAAATTTGCTGCGCTCAACCATGCAGATAAATTAACATTATTAAGTACAAAAAATTTCGGTGCATGTTTAAACGTGATGTTAATTTGTTCTAGCTCAAAAAAAAAAGCTGAAAAAGATGAGGGTTTAAAAGATCTTTCCAATAGGTTTCAGATCCCTTGGCAAGTGATCGTAGTTCCCAGAGTTTATCTCCGACTGAAACATAGGGCGCTTCCCAAAATTGCGAAGAACACCAGCAGCCAAGTGCTCTCTGTTCGGAGTCAACATCACATAATTTGGATCGGCCCTTTGATAACTGCATTTTGTGACATATTAAAAAATATTTAGGATTAAACCAGGGGAACAACAACAATAAATAAGGCAAAAACATAAAACACGTGCTATGCGCGCTGAAGACATTATCTATGCATTAAGATATGACAACAAACTAAACCAACATCAGCTTGACATTTCTGCTTTTGAAGCAATTAGATCAATGTTCGTGCGGTATAAAATATAGCTTAACCAACATAATCTAAATTGCTTTACAAAACTCCATGTTAGTTTACACCAGTGTTTCAAAAGTGATAAAAAAAATCCAAGGTCCGCCTAGGCTAAGAGCTTAAGCGGCCGCTTAAGCTCTTATGCATGAAGTTAAGCAGCTGCCGCTTAAGCTCTTATGCATGAAGTTAAGCAGCTACTCAAGACTGAAGTCTGTATAACTTCTACATGGTGCACATAATAGTGTTTTTTTGATTGTTTAGTAAATATTTAATTCTAGATATTGTATACCATTGTGTATGATTTTTTAAAACCTTTAGACGAGTTGCTTAATTTTTTGAAATGTAAACATCTAATAATTTATGAGCAAGTACTTAGTTATATTGGTAGAATTGAAATTATAAGGGATCATTCTGGGGGCAAGCTTGCTTAAGTTCTTACTATGATTCTATACATGTGGAAAGGAGATGTCCGCAAAATTTTCTAATTTCAATGAAAATCCATTTGGCTGCATTTATTGATGTCTCCATTTGACTGGTTTGCCCAATATGGTCGGCTAAGTATTATCTTGTCATTTATTACCTACAACTCCTGTCACTTCTGGATATATTTTTCCTAAGCTTATTTGTAATTTTTCAAAGCACAAAATGAGCATACGACAATCCAAAAGCATTTCCCGTTCTAGTCAGCCATATGAATGTTTTCTAAAAAAATTGACCAGAAAGGCTGGATGTCTATCCAAGTAAATGATCAAAACAAACCTGGCTTCTCTAAGATTCTCAGCACGTATGCCAAACCCATATGCTGTTGTCCCACGGATGCGGTCATTGACAGCTGCAGAGGTTAAAAGCAAGAAGATTACTAGCGTCGGCAAACAATTCTTTCATGTTCCCAAAACAAAGGAATCACATGACCTCATGGAAGAAATATTACCAAAGCTTGAGATTTTTTGTGAATTAAAATGAATGAATCTTTTAATCAAAATATATAGAGATGAATGTATCTAAGAGGACTATATTGCAATGCAAAGACCAAATCTGCACGTAACAAGTTGGTATTAAAATCGTAGCCTTTTCAAGTAGGAAGTTGATCATAGAAAGATGCGGCATGTTAGGGTCCTTCAACTAATTGGTTTGTCGTTACCTAAAAAAGCTAGTAGTTTTATTGAAAACAACAAAGGCTTTTCAAACAACCAAGTTGGTCACTGTGGGATTCCTGGTCATATGAGGAAAATTCAGGGTAGAATGAAGTTATTAACAATGTACTTAAAATTGGTGACCTGTTCCTCAATTTTAATATCCAATGAAATTTGTGTTCCTTCGAGCGCCAAAAGAAAGTGTAATAAATATAGGCATCATGTCCGGTAGAAAACACCATCAATCTGGGTCAATAATTTGCATGCTACACCCTTGGTTTTCTTCAAGTGTGGATTAACCAAATATGTCGACTGGAGCGAAACTTTACACTTTCCAAGATGGATGTAACTACTGTATGTTCTTCAACACAAACATAACACAGATTGAGCATGGACCAATTTGCACGTAACAGGAGAGGCATGACATAAATACGTCATCAAGAATAGGGTTACATTGCCAATTTCTTGCACAAATTGGAAAAGAAAGCAAGGTCCGATACAAGGCCAAAATCAAGAGTGCCTAACATTTAAAACGAATAGTTCAAGCTGTTCCATCTTCTACAAAGCATCACACCAACAAACTTAAAATTGGTGCATATTTGAAGATAATTACATTAAGCATATAATTTGGCCTTCAGTAGAGACGCATATGCTATTTTGCAAGTAAATATCACATCAGCCAGGTCTTTAATGAGATATGAACCAGAGGATATTTGTCTTATTAGGAAAATATTATTGATTTGAAGTATCAGTATTGAGCAAAGAGAGATAGGCAACTATATAATTAGCCTTCCTCCCTTCAAGATATTTCTCTTTTTTTTTGGCGTTGCAAAGTTCTATATGCCACATGAGCTTTAATGTATAAAGACTAGGAGGTTTCCCCAATCCTCTGTCTAGTCTTCTTAACAAAGAATTTTCTAAGCAAACTTGGAGGTATGATGTCGAGTAGATAGGCAGTCATGAATTTTACATGTCTACAAAATCTTTCTCCAATACGCATTTTAATGGTCCCCACTACATCGAAACAAAGCTTAAATAATGGTGATGAGAAAGTATTGATGGTGTTGATTGGCACTTTGACACGTAGGGTATAACCTGGCTATGTCAGATGGTTATTATTAAGGAATCATCTGAGTAAAAGCAAGAGTATTGCCAGCCTATCAGAAAATCAGTGATGTTATTTATATAGTCAATTATTTCTAATCATTCTTACGTACTATGATTGGATGCTACTGTAGTTCGTGTCATGATGCAATCAGAAAGTGCAAACAAAAAGATTCATCCCACGAAACATACCTGTAAGGCTGAATGTAAAAGCTGGCTTCCACCAAGATTTAAATGCTAAAGCTACAGAGGAACTAATAGGGCCAACTTTTCCCTGCAACCATGGTGAACTTAATGGTTGAAACAAAAACTCATTCAACCGCCAGCAACAAAATCAACAATAGAACTCCCACCTTCACCAAAAAGTTCTTGTTGGCTTGCCAAGACACAGCTATTTGAAATTGGGATTCATCCACACTAACTGCTGATTTATCTCCATCAATCCTTATCCATATCAAAGGAAAACTCAGTTGCATGATCGAATGAATTAACCATATATACGAGTGGGATTCAGCCTTATTCATATATTATACCTTGTTGCCAGCTCAAAACCAAAGTCAATGTAGTTGGTAATTCCAACTACTTGATTTTCTTCAAACGGATTGTTCACCTGAATTGTAGAATGAGTTCAGCATATCTTTCAAAGAATTCATCTGCAATATTATGGATAAGGCCCTGCACTTCTTATCTCTCATGTGGCTGAACTAAATAGTCAAAACATGAAACCATAAATTTTTTACAGAAAACCCCTACAATGACAGATAAAATTGAACAACCTTAGAAGCAAACAATTTTGGTAATATAGTGTACTATACTCATTCTAACATTGCAATGGCGCATATGTGGACAAAAGGACATGGACATAAGGATAGCATCTTCTATTTTATAATTAAGTCCAGCATGTGCATAGTAAATAAGTTCCTGAGTTGCATCCATAACCAAAACATAGCATAAGATGTTGACTTGTGGTGTTGTTTCTCATATATGGAATGACCAAGAAAAGTCAACTTATAGCCAATATTCTATATGTTGGATTTCGAATTTGTGGTGCCTAAAGGGACCCCACATCAGATGGCGAATATATGGAGATATATCAGGACAATGAGACCATAATAGTCTAAATATATATATATATTTCATGTATATATGCATTGATGAATTTAATGTAAATGTAGTATCCTAACTGTGGTCTATCTAAAAGACTTTAACAGCTAAATGTGAACTTTATAAGGTATACTCATGGCATGCAACCACACAAACAATAACGCATATTCAACTTATAACTAATAAACATAACAAATAAACAAACAAATAAATGAACACTTGTAATGCTATTTTAATTCATATACAAAGTACCATAGTGGGGATATAGCAAAAATGTCGGGTGACATGATCAATCAAACCTGATACGTCAGAAAACTGGTTAAAATCAGTAGAGGATACTCATATACCTTCATGCCATAGCTGTGGGTGCTCAAAACATGTTGGGCCAATATGTTGAACATGTTGGGGACATATAAAACAGGGACATGGGTAGCCATAGAATTCCTCTGGTATCTACTACTATTATCCAATCCAGAAAGAAAAAAAACTAGAACACTACATATCACAGTTCAATAAGAAAACTTTGATATGAAAAAATTGATAAGTAAGAAATAACAAGATAGTTGGTAAAGATGACATGCTTCAATAAGAATTCATCTTCAGGCATAGTTCCTTAACAAGTGATGAGATACTCAATATTCTGACTGCAATTGCTACGTATGAAATCCTTGCTACTGTGGCTCAACATTACATACATATGTGCGTTGGGTGGCAATCTCAAGGCCTATTGGAAGTTTCGAAGTAAACCATTCCTCACATAAGAATCACTGTTGATAAGGCTAGAGAATGATTCTGATGAGAAATCTAGCGTTTTGAAGGGTAAAATGAGATATTTATATATTTGGGAAGATGAAATACAAGATAGGGGTTTCTTTCGAGAAGAAACCAACACTCCAAGCTTTAAATCTAAGAGAGAAAGCTTACTCTCACTTGATCTAAGGTTCTACTATCTAATCTAGGGGTTTTCTCTCAAAATAAGTATGAAACCCAAATGAAATTCATCCCCAAACATATAAGGACAGATTTGGCCCAAATTACATTTAGCCCCCTCAAAACCCCAACTTTGCAAAAACACCCAAAATTCCCCACAAAAATGTCCCTGGCCTAATTATTCGTCCCACAATTCGTCTTGCACCGTCTCCTATGATAAGTGATGATCTCATCATTACTTCCCAAAAAACCACTTTGTCCTCAAGGTGGAAGTCAAGAAACTGCTGTGCAATAACATCGTAAGGCTCTCAAGATGTCTCATGGTCTGGAAGGTCGGTCCACCTAATCAACACCTCCCGTGCTCCAGAGCACCCCCGGCGGACTCCCTTTAGCTCGGCTAACTCCAAAAGTGCCACAATGTCATCCGTAAGCGCCGGGGATAGGGATGACGAAGAAGCATGGTCTCTGGTGGCTCGACGAAGCTAAGATACACAAAAGACGAGGTGGATGGCTCAATCTGGTGGTAATCTCAACTTATACGCCACATGACCAATCATGGCCTCCACCTCATATGGCCCAAAGTATCGGGACGACAGTTTCTCGTTCCTCCTGTGTGCCAAAGGGAGGTGTCGATAAGGTCGCAGCTTCAAGCACACCATGTCTCCTGCCGTAAACCAAACATCCTTCCTATGATCATCCGCTCTGCTCTTCATAATCTAAATCTGCTGAGCCCTCGCCAAATGTCTCCTCAACTCCAACGATCGGTCCCTCTCCTCAAGATACTGGTCCACCTGGAAATCGGGCGTGGAGTGATGATCATAGTGAAGCAAGTGCGGAGGATTCCGTCCATATAAGACTCTTAAGGGGGTGGTTTGAGCAGAAGTATGGAAAGACATGTTGTGCCAATATTTCTACCCAAGCCAGCCAGCCACTTCACCCACTATTTTAGAGACTCGGAGACGAAGCAACGCAGGTAAGTCTCAAGTGTCCTATTGACAACCTCTGTCTGGCCGTCCGTCTTAAGATGGTAGGCAGTGCTCATCTTCGGTATTGGCTCATGTGTCCTGAACAACTCCTTTTAGAAGGAACTAATGAAGATCTTATCCCAATCAGTCACAATAGAGCCTGAAATCCCATGCAGCCTCACAATCTCCAGATGAATGTCGTCGCCATTGTCACCGCGGTATAAGTGTGTCGTAACGCCATGAAGTGTGCATACTTGTTGAGCCCATCGACCACCACCATGATGATGAAATACTCTTTTGACTTTGGTAGGCCATCGATAAAATCCATGGTCACCTCCTCTAAGACTCGATCTGGTAAGAAAAGGGGCTGCAGCAATCCATCAGGAGCTGTCGATAAATATTTGTGGCACTGACAGACGTCACATTTTTCCACCATGTCTGTTACATCCGCATCCCCCCAGAACGGCTCTCTAGCTAGGTGACGATAGGTCTTCAGGACCCCGAAGTGTGCACCCGCTGCGTGTTGAGTATTGATTTCCCGGATTTGGTTTTGATGATGAACAAACATAAATATCGTGAACTAACTCTTTGTAAGCGCAGTTATGGAGATCATCGCCAATATTCTACGTACATCAAAAGCGACGTCTCAAGACTTCTCAAAGCGCGTGATCGTGTGCTTGAAGCTTCGTTGAAGCTCAAGGACCATTATTGAAGTCAAGAGATTCGGATTGAAGCTTTGAAGATGGTTCGTCTAGTTTAATTTATAGTCTTCTAGCTTCGTTTCGTAGAATGTTAAGCCTTGAGTAGGTCTTACGTTTTAATCTTCATAACGCTCATATCTTAGAGCTAGGATCTTATTAAAAGCCCATAGAAACTTTCCCGAAGCTTCGCGCTTCTTTTCGCGGCTTCGTGTGCATCTTAGTTGGTTCAAGAAGAAGAACCAACCGACTAGATGGCAATCTAGTCGGTCGACAATCCTTCTTGAACCGACTAGATATCCTACTCAAATTCAACTCATTCACTGTTTACAGTTAGTCAGTCCAAGAAGGTTCACCGACCGACTAGTTGTCAAACTAGTCGGTTTGGAATCCTTCTTAGACCGACTAGTTGTGTATTCAGTTTCACAGCCTGAGCTACTGTTTATCGTTAGTCGGTCAAAGAACAACCGTCGACCGACTAGTTGAGAAACTAGTCGGTTGGAATTTGTTCTTAGACCGACTAGTACTCATTGAATTCAGCCTATCAAGTTTCAACTCTTAGTCGGTCAAAAAACACTCACCGACCGACTAGTTGTCAAACTAGTCGGTTGACAAGTCTTCTTAGACCGCCTAGTTCTTTATTGTCTGAACTTTCTCTTTTGGCTGTTCTCCAGTTAGTCGGTTCAAGTTAAATCACCGACCGACTAGTTGAGAAACTAGTCGGTCAGTGATCCTTCTTAGACCGATTAGACTGCTTCAGAAATAGATCCGTTGGAGCATTAAATGCACGAATTTTCTCTCTCTCTCTCTTCTCTATCCTATATAATCTTGAGATGCTTCTTCATAGCATTCAAAGCTGATATTAATTGCATTTTAGAGAATCAAAGAGAAGCATTTATTCTCATCTTCCAAGCTTTCATTCCTCACAAGAATCTCTCCTCACTCTTATTCCTAAACAGAGATTCTCATTGATTGTAAGCCATTCAAGCCAAGAGCTTGATTCAAGGTCATCAACTCCTCCCTAGGCTTCCATTGCTGGTCAACTTCTTGGCGCTAGGGTTTGGTGCCTTCTTCTTCTCCAAAATCCTCCTTGCCCTAAAATCGTAAGTTTACTCAAGGCATATGATTTTGTTGGTAAGCATTTCGTATTTCATTTACTTTGATATTGCAAGTTTTACTCTCGGTTGTGAGAGTTGTGTGTGATCCCGGTTTGTGGGAGTCACATTTTCATTTATGTATGATTTGATCTTGTAGAGGTTTTCTACAAGAATTTCATAGTGCAAATTTGAGTTAGAGGTTTCTAACTCAAGTAGCCGGAGGGGATCCGGGCGTTTGGGACGTAGGATCACCGGGAACAAGTCGGGGAGACTTGGGTGGATCCGAACCCGTTATATCGTTTGTTTACGATTGTATTTTATTGTTGTCACATTTTCATTTCGGCATTGTTGGTTGAGTTTGCAAGGTAATTAGGAATTATCTTCTTAATTATTTTAAAGTACTATTCACCCCCCCTTAGTACTTGTGCAGTAGCTATCAGGGCATTACATTTGGTATCAGAGCCAAGTTCATAGCTATGTCTTCCAACGACAACAAAACCGTTCATCCACCTTCAGACTATAGCACCTTCAGGAACCGTGAAGGAGCTTCTTCGGTGATGGAAGGACATTCCTCAACTAGGCCTCCCTACTTCAACGGTACCAACTATGGGTACTGGAAATGCCGGATGTAAACGTTCCTCCGGAGCGCTTCACTATGGAGAGCTACGTTGACGGAGTATGTCGAGCCCGCAGAAGAAGATTTCACTAAGTGGACTTCCGCGGAGGTCGCCGCGGAGGTAAGCAATGCCAAGGCAATGAATGCATTGTAATGTGCGTTGGAGCCCGAAGACTTCAACAAGATATGCACATGTAAGAGTGCATATCAAATCTGGAACTCTCTCCTCATCTTGCATGAAGGAACGAGTAGGGTAAGAGACTCCAAACTCGTTGTTGTAAATAAAGATTACGAATTATTTCACATGCAACAGGGTGAGAAGATGAAGGAGTACTATGCTCGCTTCGTTGATATCACCAATGAGTTGGAGCCTCTTGGAAAGACCTACACCCAAAAGGAGAAAGTCTCAAAGATCATTGACGGACTTTCCTTCTTGTTGGGAAAAGCGTACCTTCGCCATCGAGGAAGGTAATGATATGAGTAAATATACTGTTATTCAACTAATGGGTACCTTGATGTCTTATGAGGTACGCAAGGACAGTAAACTAAAGCTGCAGGACAAGATGAAGTCTTACTTGAAGCAAGACGAGCCAAAGAAAAAGGCGATTGCGTTCAAGGCCGCTCCATCTATATCTATAGATGATGAAGAATCGGAAGAAAAGTTGGACTTAGAATCCATTGCCCTCATGGCAAAGAAGTTCAACCGATTCTTCCGGAAAGGTAATTTCAAGAACAAATCTAAATTTAGTTCTTCTAACGCATCCGCTCCTTTGTGTTTTAAATGCAACAAGCCAGGACACATGAAAGCGGATTGTCCTCAAAACAAACACAAGGAGAAGTGGAAGGCGCCAAAGTTCGACAAGTCAAAGAAGTACAAGAAAGGGTACAAGAAAGGGCTTGTCGGCACATTCACCGACTCCGACGAGGACTCCTCAAGTGGAGAGTCGGATGATGAGCAAGTGGAGCAAGCACGCATGTGCTTCATGGCTAGAGAGGAACATGATCAAGAGTCTTCCTCCGATGATAGCGAGGATGAAGGCGATGAGGTAACTATGGATGACCTTAGATTAGCTAACGAGCAAATATGGTCTAAGTATTCTAAATTGGTAAATAGATATACTAAGACTAAAGATGAGCTAGCTAGTCTACAAACCTCACCTAAGCCTATCGTCATCAACAACGACACCGTTGTTGAAGACTTGAGAAGTGAGATTGTAAATCTCAAATCTCAACTTGAGCATGTTCATATTGAGAACTCGGATGAACGCGAGATGGCAGATTTGATTTCTCGAAACTCAACTTTGAGTATTGAGAATGAGAATCTCAAATCTCGTGCTTGTGTACTCGCATCGCAAGTGTCCACGTTGGATGCTTCTATGCATTCTCTCACCGAGAAGTATGAGTGCACATTAGGCCGAATTAATAAATTCAATAAAGATAAGGACCATTTGGATAATATCCTAAATGACTTACTTCCGGCCAATCACCACATTGGCTTGGGGTATAAGATGAGAAATTCATCCAAATCGTCTACCACCTTTGTTATGCCAACTTCCGATGCCTCAACGAATGGGAGCAAACACCACATTGGTAGTTCTTCTACCAATGATGCTTCCACTTCGTACACGCCCTCGTTTGGAAAGAAACCCACTTTGGGTGGACCTCCAAAGAAGGGTCATGCATTTATGTACACCAATACTATGCCACGTAGGAACACACATCCTACTCCACCGGTTCACAATTATGATGATTTTTATGCTTCACATCCACGAGCACGTGCACACCAAGTGAGACACCCTCACGCACGTGTTCCCCCACATGCATATGCTCATCCTCATTATTATATGAATGATTACCATCATGCACCATTTCATATGATGTCACCACCATTTCATCATGTGCCATATGCATATCCACGACATGCATCACGTAGACATCAACGTATGCATGCTCCCAATAGGAATAGGGCTCCCAAAATATTCACTATTTGGGGCCCGAAGAACACTAACATGCATGAAAAACAAGCATACATGAATTCCTATTTTATGAATGTCGTGCATAATGATGATTATGTGGGGAAGTCTAAGTCCAATTGGACTTGGCTTCCAAAGGTCTAATCTTTTAGGACCCAATGACCTTGGGTACCATGGAATGATATTTCTATCTTTAGGTACTCAAGAAAAAGGAACGGAGCAATAAATCCAAATTTAGCTCCAAGAATAATTGGATACTAGATAGCGGGTGTTCAAAACACATGACGGGTGATGCTCAATTGCTCTCCGGAGTGGTGCCCATTGCAAATGCGAACCGAGTCGTCTTTGGAGGCAACGAGAGCGGAACCATCATTAGTGTTGGAAAAGTTGGTAACCCTTCTAAACCACTAATAAGTGATGTTTACCTTGTTAAAGGATTAAACCACAATCTTATTTCAATAAGCCAACTTTGTGACAAAGGTTACAAAGTTAGCTTTGCGAAAGGAATGTGTCATATTTTGAATAAAGATACTAATAATGTGTAATTTTCTGGCACACGCCATAAGGATATTTATATATTAGATCTTCCAAAATCACATGAACAATGTCTCATTGCCAACACACGTGAACAACACTTATGGCATCGACGTTTTGGTCATGTGAACTTTGGAACACTTTTCAAACTTTCCAAGTTAAATTCTATAAAAGGATTTCCTAAGCTTGTCTTCCAAAAGAAAAGCTTTTGTGACTCGTGTCAACGAGGCAAGCTTCCTAAATCGTCATTCAAACCTAAGAAAAGTATTTCATCTAAGTGGCCTCTAGAGCTTTTACATCTAGATCTTTTTTGCCAACTAGAGTTGCTTCATTAGGAAATGCACGATATGGACTGGTCATCGTTGATGACTTTTCTAGATTTACTTGGGTATTTTCCTTAAGTAATAAAAATGATACTTTTGAAAACTTCACAATATTTTTTAAGAAAGTACAAAATCTCATTGGAACCACCATTGTCACTATTCGTAGTGATCATGGAGGGGAATTTGAGAATGAGTCTTTCTCAAATTTTTGTGATGAAGTTGGTATTACTCACACCTTCTCTTTCCCTCGCGCACCTCCTCAAAATGGTGTTGTTAAGAGGAAGAATAGGACGCTAGTGGAATGTGCTCGCACTATGCTTGATGATAGCCAACTTGGCCATCAATTTTGGGCGGAAGCGGTACATACCGCTTGCTATGTGTTTAATAGAATACTTTTGAGGCCCGACACCAAACAAACTTGTTATGAATTGTTGTTTGGTAGATTGCCTCAAGTTAAACATTTTCGAGTTTTTGGCGCAAAATATTTTATTAAAAACACGTATGGAAGTTTGGACAAATTTGATCCAAGATCCGATGAGGGAATATTTGTTGGATATTCCTCCCGTAGCAAAGCCTACCAGATATATAACAAACGGACCTCAACGATCGAGGAATCACTTCATGTTTCATTCAATGAAAATTTTGTCCCGTCTAGAATTACTAATGATGATGACTCCATGGATGTTTTATGTGATTCTATTGGTAATTCTAATTCTATTGATTCTATTGATACTAACCCTACTGATGAATCTTTTGATAATGTTCCTAGTGATCAGGGAGTTCCCAAACGGCTTCATACAGTTCGTGACCATCCCCATGAGCAAGTCATTGGCAACATACTTGATAGTGTCAAGACGAGATCTCAAGTCAACTACTTCGTTCATTGTGCCTTTGCCTCCTCAATAGAGCCAAAGAATATTTACGAAGCATGCGAAGATAGTGCTGGGATCCTAGCCATGGAGGAGGAACTCATTCAATTTGAGAGGAATGAGGTTTGGGAGCTTGTTCCATTGCCTTCGAAAACCACACCGTTATATGAACGAAGTGGATTTTCAAGAACAAGACCGACGAAAACCAAATCGTCGTCCGGAACAAAGCTCGGTTAGTTGCTCAAGGCTACCAGCAAGAGGAAGGTATAGATTTCGAAGAATCATTTGCTCTGGTAGCTAGATTAGAATCTATTAGCTTATTGTTATCTTTTGCATGCCATAAAGATTTTAAACTCTTTCAAATGGATGTAAAAAGTGCGTTTTTAAACAGAGATGTTGTTGAGCAAGTTTATGTTTCTCAACCTCCGGGTTTTATAAATGAAAAATTTCCAAATCATGTTTTCAAACTTAAGAAAGCACTTTATGGTTTGAGACAAGCTCCTCGAGCTTGGTATGACCGCCTAAAGAACTTTCTTTTGAATTTGGGTTTTAAAATGGGTGAAGTTGATTCGACTTTATTTGTTAAGTATTCGAATAATGATATTATTTTAGTTCAAATTTACGTTGATGATATCATTTTCGGTGCTACTAACTTCACTCTTTGCGAAGAGTTTTCTAATGTCATGAAGGACCAATTTGAGATGAGCCACATGGGTGAGCTCAAATATTTTTTAGGTCTCCAAATTCGCCAAATGAACGATGCAATCTTCATCCACCAAACCAAGTACACGGTGGAGTTGCTAAAGCGATTTGGAATGGAGAATGCCTCAGGCAAGAAGACTCCAATGAGCACTACTACACATCTTTATAAAGATTCGGGCGGAAAAGATGTAGACATTCGTCTATATCGAGGTATGATAGGTAGTTTATTATATTTTACTGCTAGTAGGCCCGATATTATGTTTGTCGTATGTGTTTGTGCTCGTTATCAGTCTCAACCTAAGGAATCTCACTTAGTAGCGGTAAAATATATTTTCCGTTATTTAAGTTAACACCATCGACTACGGATTATATTATCCAAAGTCTAGCACATATGAGTTAATCTCATATAGTGACGCAGATTATGCGGGATGCAAATCCGACAGGAAAAATACTAGTGGCACTTTCCATTTTATAGAAAATTCTCTTGTCTCTTGGTTTTCCGAGAAGCAGAATTCCGTATCACTTTCAACCACCGAGGCGGAATATATTACCGCCGGTGCTGCGTGTGCTCAGGTTCTTTGGATGAGACACACTCTTAAAGACTTTGGTATAAACTGTGATACTTGCCCTATCATGGTGGACAACCAAAGTGCAATATGTCTCTCTAAGAATCCGGTACACCATTCCCGTTCTAAACACATAGATGTCCGTCACCATTTCCTAGATGATCATGTTGCTAAAAAGGACATCATTTTAGTGTACGTTGAAACCCAGAAGCAAATCGCCGATATTTTCACGAAACCACTCAAGGAAGACTCCTTTGTGTGGTTACGTCGAGAATTGGGGATTATGGGTGAATCCGAGATTTGGAATTCATATTTTCAATAATCTTGCATGCTAATAATTTTCTTTATATATGCTCATGCTAGATTGGTTGAGATTTTCTGGATTTTTGGTTGAATTTTCGGAATTTATGCTCGAATTATGCATGAACGTCGTATTTGTGATTTTCGATGTTTTATGGGGTAGAATAATGATGTATGAGAGTATTTCGATGTTTCGTCCAAGTACGCGTAGGAGAGAACTCAAAATTTCGACATTTCAAATTTTTGGACTCTCTTAGTCGGTCCAAGTTCATTGGCCGACCGACTAGATTCAGTTCTAGTCGGTCAGTGAATGAACGCATACCGACTAACTCATGCCCTAATTTTGGCTTCAGTTACTATTTGCACTTAGTCGGTTCATGTTCATTGGCCGACCGACTAGATTGCAATCTAGTCGGTCAGCACTTGAACTGTGACCGACTAAATGCGTCAGGGGCTGTTGCGTCTTTTTCTCTCCAAGTCGACTTATACCCTCTCCGCACCGATTAGTTTTCTTTCTAATCGGTGCGAAAAATTCTCTCAGCCCTAAAACCCTTCGACTCCGCTCCTCTCTCCGCCGTGTGTCGACTATTCCGGCCATCTCCGACCGTCGATCTCCCTCTCTCCTCCACCTAGGGTAAGGCTCTCTCTTCCTCTCTCGTTTTTAGGGTTCATTTCTGTTAGATTTCAGTTAGAGTTCGTTTTAGGGTTTCGACCTAGTTTTTCGATTTCTATCGAATTCGTGCGTTTGCGTTGTCTCGTCTCACGATCATGGCAAAGACACGTATCTCCATTCGTCCATCTAGTCCGTCTCCCATGACCGTCGAGTCGCCTTCTACCGACCCCCCTCAACCCAAACACCGCGTCAAATCGACCCATCCCTCTTCTTCTTCGCCTCCTCTTAAGAAGAAGAGAACTACCGTTGCCAAGCCTAGAGCCACATCTCAACCTAAGCCACAGCCTAAGAAGAAAATTTTGACTCCCGGCCCCTTTCGTGCTCCCACTCCTCCCGGTGATTCTGACTCTGACGACGAGTATATCCCTGAGTCTGAGCCTACCGCTAGGGCTCCTACTCCTCCTCGATCTAGCACTCGTCCGTCTAAGGGGAAGGCTCCCATGCCAGTGGGTGGTGTCGATATATCGTTATGTCGCGATGACCCGATGTATCTCGCGGCATACAATCGTATCGAGCACTGTCCATTGATATTGGAGCACTTCGTTCAGTTCTCCGATTTTCCACATCTCGCCGATCATCTTTCCTACAGCGGCCTACTTGACTATCTTAGCCATGACCCCAAGGCGAACCCTCACCCGTACCCCCGTCTTGTCAAATTATTCTATGCGAATCGTGTTCGGGGTCAGTATGACGACACCAACTCCATTGAGACCACTGTCTTGAGGACACCTATTGTCCTCACGGCCGAGATATTAGGGGATTTGATAGGTGTCTCATCTTCTGGCTTGCTCCCTGCCGATATCTCCGTGGATAATATCCACGATCTTGACCAGGCAATGCTATCTGAGATGTTTCATGTCATCCCTCCCGCCATGATTGGCGCTCCCTCAAAATCATTTAAGCCGAACGCTTGGGTCTTGAATCTTATCCTGAAGTCGTGCCTCCTTCCGAAGGACGGCTCATCTAGCTTACCCTCTCAGCCGTTCCTGAAGCTGATCTACGCTCTTTTCATGGGGAGCGAGATCAATTGGGCTCGTATCATCCTTGATAAGATGGACTCTTTCGAATGTATCCGAAAGTCCACCAAATCAGCTCACATCCCATATCCTTATCTGCTGACCCTTGTTTTCCGTCGTTTCGGCGTCCCTCTCCCTCCCGATGATGAGCGTCCTCTGGGTCCTCCCCTGAATGCGACGGCCGTCAAGAAGTCTCTTCTGGCGCTTCGTCACGTTCAGAGGACTACCCCCTCTGTTTCAGCTGCTCCTTCTCCTTCTCCTTCTCCTACTCCGTCACTCGCTGAGTTTGCAGTTACACTGCGTCGTGTGGAGTCTCGTGTTTCTCGTTCTGAGGAGATGCTAGCTCGCATCTGCTCTCGCTTGGGCATTGAGATTCCTCATTCAGTTTCTGACGAGGAGGAAATGGATGAGGCTGATCTCGAGGAGCTTGTTGGATCTCCTGTCCATGCCCCTGAGGGTACGTCTGCTGCTGCTAAATCTGCTGGTGCTCCCGAGAGCACACCTGCTGCCACCATTCCTTCGGTAGATACTTCTTCTGGTGCTCCCGAGACCACTCCTGTTGCGACTCTCCCTTCTGTGGACACTCCAGTCGACCCAGTGACCACCACCCCTTCTGCAGAGCCTGCTGATGCTGCTGCTCCTCCCTCTGCCTCCTGAGCTTGCGTTGGAGGACTCTCCCATGTGCACTTTGGATGATATATTTAGTCGTGAGAGCGTGGGGTAGGATAGTTGGTGGTTATGGATTTTTGATATTTTTGGATGTTATGATGTCACACTTTTTGATGTATGTTCATTTTGATGTCTGTGAGACATATGTTGTATGTGTGCCCCGATCTTTCGATCGTTTTTCATGTATGTTGGTGGATGTATACATTTTGTTGTACCATGTTTTATATATATATACATCGTGTTGACATTTACTTCATTGTGCACATTATATATTTTTTTGTCTCTGATGTTGACTTCGTCGCTCGACGATTAAATTTGATTTAATAGAAATTATTTCTATGAAAACATAGAATTGTTTTCCATGCACTTAATTTATCAAGAATGTTGATATTGGAAAGTATGTTCCATAACTCAATATGTGAAATTGATTTGAGTTTTGATGATTTCATTTTTCGATTATCGACTATGGTCTCGTTGGCACGCTTTGATTTACTTCGTATTTTACTTTGGTGTCATTTGGACCGTGGTCGTATTCTACGACTCATGTGCTTTTATTTGTAGCCATTGTTGTTATCGTTGAATTCCTCCCACTCTTTTTGCTAATGCCAAAGGGGTAGAATTAATAATGACGATGTGCTAAATGATAATTTAAAGCATTTTTTCGAGAATCTAATTTGATATGTTAGATTCAGGAGGAGTTAAGATATAAAAATGGATTTAGATCCTAAATTTCAATAATTGGATTCACATTTTATACTTTCCTCGTCTGCTTGATTCTTATTATTATTATTTAATATGGAATTAACGTGTCATCAATGCAGGGGGAGTAAGTAAATTTCATTTGAATCATTATTATTGATTATTATTTATGTTGGTTTGTCATCACCAAAAGGAGGAGAATGTTGAGTATTGATTCTCCGGATTTGGTTTTGATGATGAACAAACATAAATATCGTGAACTAACTCTTTGTGAGCGCAGTTATGGAGATCGTCACCAATATTCTACGTACATTAAAAGCGACGTCTCAAGACTTCTCAAAGCGCGTGATCGTGTGCTTGAAGCTTCGTTGAAGCTCAAGGACCATTATTGAAGTCAAGAGATTCAGATTGAAGCTTTGAAGACGGTTCGTCTAGTTTAATTTATAGTCTTCTGGCTTCGTTTCGTAGAATGTTAAGCCTTGAGTAGGTCTTACGTTTTAATCTTCATAACGCTCATATCTTAGAGCTAGGATCTTATTAGAAGCCCATAGAAACTTTCCCGAAGCTTCGCGCTTCTTTTCGCGGCTTCTTGTGCATCTTAATTGGTTCAAGAAGAAGAACCAACCGACTAGATGGCAATCTAGTCGATCGGCAATCCTTCTTGAACCGACTAAATATCCTACTCAAATTTAGCGCATTCACTGTTTACAGTTAGTCGGTCCAAGAAGGTTCACCAACCGACTAGTTGTCAAACTAGTCGGTTTGGAATCCTTCTTAGACCGACTAGTTGTGTATTCAGTTTCACAACCTGAGCTATTGTTTATCGTCGGTCAAAGAACAACCGTCCACCGACTAGTTGAGAAACTAGTCGGTTGAAATTTGTTCTTAGATCGACTAGTACTCCTTGAATTCAGCCTATCAAGTTTCAACTCTTAGTCGGTCAAAGAACACTCACCGACCGACTAGTTATCAAACTAGTCGGTTGGCAAGTCTTCTTAGACCGGCTAGTTCTTTATTGTCTGAACTTTCTCTTTTGGCTGTTCTCTAGTTAGTCGGTTCAAGTTGAATCACTGACCGACTAGTTGAGAAACTAGTCGGTCAGTGATCCTTCTTAGACCGATTAAACTGCTTCAGAAATAGATTCGTTGGAGCATTAAATGCACGAATTTTCTTTCTCTCTCTCTTCTCTATCTTATATAATTTTGAGATGCTTCTTCATAGCATTCAAGGCTGATATTAATTGCATTTTAGAGAATCAAAGAGAAGCATTTATTCTCATCTTCCAAGCTTTCATTCCTCACAAGAATCTCTCCTCACTCTTATTCCTAAAGAGAGATTCTCATTGATTGTGAGCCATTCAAGCCAAGAGTTTGATTCAAGGTCACCAACTCCTCCCTAGGCGTCCATTGCTGGTCAACTTCTTGGCGCTAGGGTTTGGTGCCTTCTTCTTCTCCAAAATCCTCCTTGCCCTAAAATCATAAGTTTACTCAAGGCATATGATTTTGTTGGTAAGCATTTCGTATTTCATTTACTTTGATATTGTAAGTTTTACTCTTGGTTGTGAGAGTTGTGTGTGATCCCGGTTTGTGGGAGTCACATTTTCATTTGTGTATGATTTGATCTTGTAGAGGTTTTCTACAAGAATTTCATAGTGCAAATTTGAGTTAGAGATTTCTAACTCAAGTAGTCAGAGGGGATCCGGGTGTTTGGGACGTAGGATCACCGGAAACAAGTCGGGGAGACATGGGTGGATCCGAACCCGTTATATCGTTTGTTTGCGATTGTATTTTATTGTTGTCACATTTTCATTTCCGCATTGTTGGTTGAGTTTGCAAGGTAATTAGGAATTATCTTCTTAATTATTTTAAAGTACTACTCACCCCCCTCTAGTACTTGTGCAGTAGCTATCAGGGCATTACACTGCGCTCCCATGAAACTCATGTAGTACACTTGGAATATGAACAGAATCCCTCGGTAATACCAGACATCCTTTGTACAAGAGACGTTGTCCCTCCAGTGTATATCTTGAGTGTGCTGTTTGTCTTGTAGTAGTGCAGCACGAATCTTCGTCAAACCCTTATCCTCCTCTATCTCTCGCATTAAGGGCTCCCAATCGAGTAAAACTAGCACTGACAAGGTCGACAGGTGTGAATCAATCTCTCTCCGTGATAGTGCATCTGTCGCATTGTTCACTATCCCTGGCATGTATTGGATCTCAATGTTATATCCCAACAACTTGGTCAACCACTTCTGATGCTCCTCAGTGAACATCCTCTGCTCCAGAAGGTATTTAAGGCTTCTTTGATCCGTTCTCACTATGAAGCGCCTGCCAAGTAGATAGGATAGCCATTTTGCACCGCCAGAATGATCGTCATCATCTCATGCTTATAGACTGACTTGAGCCGAGCTCTCGTCGACATCACCTGACTGAAATAAGCTACCAACCTGTTATCATGTATCAATACTGCCTTCAAACCATACCCTGATGCGTCCATCTCCACCACAAAGGGCCAATTAAAGTCTGGAAGTGCTAACACTGGGACGCTCGTCATGGCTATTTTCAGGGCCTCAAAAGCTCGAGTGGCCTTCTTGCCCTACTGGAAATTGTCCTTTTTCAGCTGCTCAGTCAATAGCCATGCAATAGTATTGTAACCCTTGACGAACTTTTTGTAGCAGCTCGTCAGCCCCAAGAATCCTCGCAATGACCGCATGGTGGTATGGAATGGCCAATCAATCATGGCTGCAATCTTTGTACCGTCAGCCGACATGACCTTTGTAGAAACAATATGACCCAAATACTCCACACTCACGTAGGGTATATTGTTGCAAGATATATTTGTTGGTTAAGATTCAATTAGGTAACTCTAATTGAATTCTTACGTAGAAATTAAAGGATTTGATTTAAATTTAATAAACACTATTAATCCCCCTCTAGTGTTCTTGCTTGCCAATCTCAGGGATCCAACATTAGTATTTTCTACAGTTTTCTTTTATTTTTGGTTGATTTCATGATTTGCACGTATCTTGCATGTAGATTAGTCTTTACGTGTGAATGCATATAACAATTTCATATCAGTGAATGGAAGAATTATTTTGTTAAGAGAGATCTTAGTTTTGGTTCATGAGAAACACGAGATCTCTTGTGAATCTCTTCTTATGAGGAGTTAAGCGTGGTGTGCGGAGCCCGAATTTTATCTGTTTTCCTCAATCCCTAATTGTATATCCAAAGCCCCAATATCCCACCATCATATAACCCTAGATATAGATCCCAATCCTAGATCTACGTTTGTCTTGCATCAGTGTCCTACGTCCCTTTGCTAGGATTACAAAACCTTTAACTAGGATGTCATAGCCTAGAAATAGTAGGAAATGTAATTGTAAATGAAATGTAATAATGTTAATCAACACTGCACACTGTATGGTGGGGTTGCATATGGAGGTAAGATGACTTTTCCAACCTCATTGTTGAATACAAACATTACCCATAGAAAGGAATCTGTCTATAAGTTAATAGTAAGGATGTCGTCATATAAGATTGAAAAGAAAGCATAAATAAAAAGGTTTGGATAATTATGACGACTAATGGTGCCTGAGCATGAGAACACAATGGAATCACAAGAGAACACTCAAGCTACATGTTATATCGAAACAGTTTCATTAAAAAGTTGAAACCAAAAAAGCTTACTTCTAAAGTTATCTTGGATGATTGAGATGTGAAAATGAAGATAACTAGGCAAGCAGGGAGTCATGATCTGTCTTTATTGTTTCAATGTATAAAAGAAGGTTGGGCAAGAGATGTATATTTTTACAATAATGTAGAAGAATGGCCACAACTTGGGTCATCCCTACCAAGCTAAGGAACAGTATCGTATCAGACAACATGAAAGTTGGGTGTGCACACCACTAGAATCACAGATAAGGGAACTCAGAGCTAAATGGGTATTAACAGTTAGATATAGAATTGTAATGAGCATATTCTAATATATCATCAACAAAGTACTGCAATGGAGTTCTCATGTGACAAACGCCATATTATATTTAAGGATGAACATCAGTTCCTTCAGGAATAAAGCCGGGAGTAAAAATCTTTAGGAAAATAATGAAAAAGCAAAGGCCATGCCCATTAGTTATTTCTGGGTTGAGAAGGATTTCTTGCTTCTTAGTGACTAGTGTAGCTAGGTTTAATTGATATAGATGGTCTGCTCAACAGTTTTGTTGGGCTACGGATATAAATGGCCAACCCTCTACTGTTTGCCTTTTCATGACTATCACCAACTTGCAATAATCGTGTTCATACCTATTACAAACTCTCATTGAATTAATTACATCCCAACTCGTCCATTGACCATTGAATATGTGAGTGTCATGGAGAGTTAGAGGGGATGAACTTTGACTGGTGTATCTTCCTCAATGTGAAGAGACAAGCAGCCACAAAAGAGTATCTCATGAAGAGTTTTGCAAACAAAGAAATCATTAGGCTAAGAATAAAAATGAAAATCCAAGGCATTCCATCTCTCTGACCGATCTTTTAAAAAAAAGATTGGGGAAGACAGATGACAAAGCACGATTTTGATTCTGTAGGAATAAATTAACATTATGATCAAGGAAATTGATTTCAATAAAACATGTGAATTATATTTACAAATTCCTATAAGTGGGACAATAGTTTTTAGTCCTCAATACTTAGCATTTGTATGATGCAAGAAATAAGAAAGCAAAGTTTTTTTTTGAGATGAACAAGAATGGAAAGATGTCCAGATTTTGTTTTGGTTATAAATACAGTTTGGAAGATAAATAGCCGTCTTCACCTAGAAAAACAATGTATGATGAACCAAGTACATATTTAGCTCAACGAAAAAAAGTTGACTACATTTAGAGTCCAAGACAATAAATTTAAGTACTGGGTTTTACAACTTAAAAGGAACCCAAAAAATCAGTACATCCAACATTATTTGGCAAATACAACAGTATAGCTTCTTTGGATGACATCATATTCAGCTCTTATCAGAGCAAAGCGAGAATCTATGATCAATATTCAAACAAAACAAACTAAAGGAAAACTTTAGTCTAACAAGATAATCTTACAAAGTTGAAAAAATGTCTTACCCTTCTTTGAACCACAACATGCTGATAGAATGATGCAATTAGCTGCAAATAAAGAACATTAATGAGTACAATGACAATCTATAATATATCATACAAAAGATGTCATTAAGCATTAAATCTTTCTTTGTGATTTGTTCAAAGATAAAAAAATAATTTTCCTTTATTACTGTCCTTGTTAGTTTGACTTCTCTGTATTATGTATCATATGAAGGGGTACATTTGTTGGCAGAAACATCAATATAACCAAGTTGATCGTGAATTTATATTTAAGCTCGAGGAAAACTTTAAATCAAGGGGTTTGGAACCTCGGTTTTGGTCTTCGTATCGATGTAAAGGCCCTAATCCATTTGGATGAATTGTTGTATCAATAAAAATGTTTTAAAATATTAAATTAATGTTTTATGATTTTTGTAAAATTTTCTAGATTTTTCTGGGCTCATTTAAGCCTCAAACCCGCAACCCTTTTAAAAACTCAAACACGTTAACCCAACCCCCTTTCATTTAACAAACCCGACCTGTTTTCCACCTCCATATTTAATGCCTCATTTAACGCTAAAACCACATTTCTTTCTCTATTCTCTCTTTCCTCGCCCGATGGTGTCCGCCCCTCCTTACACGATCGCCTTTCCGACGATTTTTGCCTTGTCAGAGCGTACCTGACATCTAAATCTTTCCCCCAACATTCATCGGCCTCTAATCTCCTTAATTCCTTCTTTAATTCCACGAAATCTGCCTCTCCTCTCATGCGCCATTAGCTCATCTCTCTATAAAATCCAAAACCAGAACCTTAAAGGTTTGAATGCTCTGATCCCCCCCAAAGCACATACCTCTCACTCTCAGATCTCCATCTTCATCTTTTCATTTGATTTGAGCAGCAAAAGGTGTAGCCAACTAGGCATGGCCCTGGAATGGTGACAACTTCTCTTCTTTCCTTGCTCTCCGGTGACAAGTAGGTTCCCCTTGATTATTTTATAGCCTTGATAAATCGGCCCTTGCAATGATAGTTGTGATCTTTGGATTCTTAAGGTTGTTTGCCTTTACTTGCTATTCTATGGGGTTGCTTATTATTCTTAGGGCTGCTTTCCCTTTAATCCATGTGGATGGTCTCTGTTAGTAATTGTTTGGGGTTGTCTTACTTCTTTAGCTAATTGATAGTG
The DNA here is from genome assembly GCA_030789695.1 of Scilla litardierei. Classification (NCBI taxonomy): domain Eukaryota; kingdom Viridiplantae; phylum Streptophyta; class Magnoliopsida; order Asparagales; family Asparagaceae; genus Scilla; species Scilla litardierei. The sequence continues at coordinate 687,358,783 of CM061142.1, read as the reverse complement.
GGATTCGATTGAGTTTGGGGGCTATTCTACCCATGTGCTCGCTGTATGGGGCTCGGCTAGATGTTTTGGGCTGTTTTTGCTCATACTCTTATTCGTTGTGAGTTCAGCCCCGCCATAGGGATTGGTTTCCCCCCACTACTTGGGTTTCCCGCTTTTTGCATGGTTTCAGATTTGCCCAGAGGATTGATTTGGCCTCTATTTGAGTTACAGTGAGCTGTTTTAGCTTCTGGATATGTTTTGCAATGCCATTTGGCCTGGTTGTGTACTACCGAGTCTTTTACCTATCTAGTTGTGCATTTGTCGTGACGTTGACCCTTTGGTCATATACTACCAAGGCCTTCTAGCCAATTGTTATGCTATGCTGAGTGTTCTTGGCTGTTGTTCGTGTTCAGTTGTGGTTTTTGGCATTTAGATTGTACCTACCAGGGTCATTTGTGACCATTGTTCATATTGATGATATATGTTGAATGTTACCTTGATAAATCTATGAGTATACTTGCTCATTTGTTGAAAGATTACTCCAACGCTCTGATTTCAAGATGATTCTTGGGGATAATTTTGAGATATGTTGGTATTGACCGTTGATGGCTTCGGTCAAACATTGTATTTGGGATTCTAAACTGTTGGGACATAATTGGCTGCATGGATGATTAGAATATGATATATCTAACTTTTTATGATTTCGGCCACACAAGTGTTAATTTATCGATTATATTGGTTATATTCATGATATGATTATGTCCCTATTGCATGTTATGGTTGCATGTCAAGTTATACGTGTGAGCTGCTATTAATTTACCGTTCCTTATACGCATAGGTCATATCCATGAGGATGATTACATGTTATCTGCGCACCTTAGGTATGATATTGGGACCATGGCTCATCTTTCTATGGTATGCACACATGTTCCCATAGTCATGTTCTGAAAACTTAAACATTCCAGAAATAAATAGATTTAATGATATTATATGTAATATGCTAAATAAAGTACTATGTTCCATCATGCCTTTAGTGTTCTTTCCATGCTCATGTTATGGTATAGATAGTTTACTGTATTTACCACATAATTTTGTACCATACATGTCCACTACTGTATTATAGTTACTGATTACTGTACCTGATTACATGCTTAAGGTATTGTATTTGATATTGTTTTGCTTACTGTACTTGATTACATGATACGATACACGCCTACCGTACGAGATATTGCATGGTTACCTAAAACTTAGGAATGAGAACTAAGAATCATATGAACCAGCATTTGAGGTATCGGCCAATACCATTAGGTATCGGCCGTACCGTATCGGTATCGACAGTTCACGATACCGAAACCAATGGTTAGTTTCAGTATCGGCCGATACCGAACGGTATCGGTCAGTTTCGGATGGATGAAGACGAATGTGTAATTAAATAAAAATTCTTTAAAAAACCCAAAACATTTCGTGAATCAATAGGTTGCCTAGAAAGCTCGGTTAAAGAGAGGAGAAAACTCTTGGGTTTCGGCTTGAAAATGATGAAAAATTAGACAAAGAAGAGGCAGAACCAAGAAAAAATTGTTGAAAAAAGAAGAAAAAGGACAGACGGGAGATGATGAAAAAATTGAACTCGGCTCATTGCGTCGCCGCCTCACCAAACATGCCTCTTGCCTCGCCGAACCCGCCTCGACCATCTAGTGTGAGAGTCAGAGAGAGAGCAAAAAGAGAGAAAGAGGTCCGAGTCGCCTTTCAGGAGATGATGCGTTCTTTAAAAAGCCAAACTTATAAATATATGGTATGTGCGTAAAGTAAAACAATCGGTGTGCATATCAAGCGGATATTTTGTGGCAACCCTGTAAATAAGTGGTATGTGCGCAAAGCAGAATGGTGGGTGCACAAAGCAACGCCCAGCGATTTTTTGGCAAACTTGTAAATAAGTGGTATGTGCGCGAGGTAAAACGGTGGATATCAAGGCAAGCTTTATGATCTATTCATTTATCTAATATTTAGTATTTAAGTACCAAACTTTAGGTATTTAGTATTTGATATGATTACGAACTCAAATTTAGTTTATCTATTTAGTAGTTAGTAGTTGATAGTATATGATTAATATTTTAGTTTGTTAAGTATTTAATAGTATTTGATATGTTTAGATTAAAGAACCTCCGAAACCATCACTGTGTGTATATAGTATATACATATTTAAAGTATCTTCGAAACCGAAACCGATACCCGAAACGAAACTGTCGAAACTAGCGATACATACGAAACCGAAACTTGCTTACGGAATCGCCGAAACGGGTGATACCGATACCGAAACCTAAATTTTGGGATGAACGATACCCAAACCGAAACCAAGACCTAAAACCTTGATATGAACTAAATGTTAGACTGAGCAAGACGTCATGTGGAACTAAGTGCTACACGGAGCAAAGTGTCACGCTATGCAGGGCCACCTTATGAATCCATCAGGCCACTTCTAGAATCCATAATGTTCTTATTGGCCTCTTGGTAATCTAATGCAATCAGTGTTCTAAATATCGGATATCGGTCGCGTATCGGCCTAGGAAATTTGATATCAGATTGCAGATATCGGGATATATCGGGGATATTGACCAAATTTCGGAATGTCATATCGGAGGCTTAAAATGATGATATAGGCTAGCATAGATGTATCTTAGAAGATATAAGCTATACTAACTCAAATAAACATATGTTTTGCTTAGACTTCTCTCGTTAAACATGAATATCAGATATATTGACTAAATATCAGAGTGTCATATCAGAGACTTAAAATGATATCAAATAAAAGCTTGGTTGTATCTAAGAAAATATAAACTATAGAAATATGTTGTTTAAAGTACCCAAAACTGAAATGATCCAAGAGGAAAAAAACTATTCCTCTTCCACACTTTTTTTTGCTTGCAGTCAAATTAGTAAGTAAATCTGTTGCAACTTGTAACTCTAAAATAAAATACATTTATTTGACAGAGTGCACCCATTTATGTAGATGGCAATTGTGGCAAAACAAATATGATATACGGAAAAAATGAAAAAAAAACTGAAAAATAAAAAACATCCAATATGTATAAGTCTAGTGTAAATATGTAAAAATCAAAATTAAAAAAATCATAAAAGGAAAAAAGAAAAAAAGAAAAAGGGTTAAGAATACTAAACTTGATCGAAAAATCCTCCCTTGCGAAGATCGAACGCCATATGTCGAAGCTCAATCAACTAAAAACCCCAAAATTGGAAGGACGAAAATAAAAAAAATGAAAAAAATTTGGAAAAAAATGGAAAAATGGAACGAATACTTAACTTGATCGGAAAACCCTCTTTTGCAACGATTGAACGCAGTATGTCGAAGCACAATTGACAAAAACCCCAAAACTGAAAAAAAAATTGAAAAAAGGACCGAATACTTACCTTGATCGGAAAACCCTCTCTTGCAAGGATTGAACACCGGACGACGAACCGCGATCGACTTCCACCAGAAAATTTCAATTGATGGGGCTGATTGAAGCGTCTTGAGGAGCTGAGCGTTGATTAGGGCAAACTCGCGATTTTCTCCCCAAAACTCCGATTGCCTTATGTTTTAACTAATGGATTTGGGTCGGGTCGGATCCACTTTTCATTGAACCGACCCGCTAACCGAACTTTAAAAACAATGAATAGCGGCCGATATTCCAAAAGGAAATATCGGCCGCAATATCGGCTCAAACCAGATATATCGGTGATATTTCCTCAAATATCGGAAACCGCATTAAAACAGCCAATATCGTATCGGCCCAGTGATAATTCCGATATTGCGGCCGATATATCGGATATCGGACCGATATTTAGAACACTGAATGCAATGTCCACGAACTACCTTATTACATGACATCTGGGAATGTGTAACTTATTATCTCACAAGGTACGATAGTGACACGGGTCATTACTATATACGTGCTCTCTAGTATCCAGTAATTAAAGTATGGTTATACTACTGTCTATGTATTTTCTACTCTCTACTAATGAAAATGGGGTCATTAATTCTTGGCACCCTCGGGTGTGCAACCACATGGCATGTGATCCTGATTATACCAAAATCACACATTGTACTCTTGGATATGAACTCAGCACTAAATTAGAGGCACTGCAGTGTTCATGTTACCTTTAGATTACTTAACTCAGCGACCATCTATAGCGACCATCTATCTGATGATTACCACCTATCAATATTCCTATTCCATGCCCTTATTTATATTATTATGTTATATTCTATATGGTCATTATACACATGCTGAAATTTTACTGGGTACTTTTATAGTTTTTTTTGGTCTTATCTGGGCAACCAACCGACACAAACATGTCTTGTTGACATATATTCTATTTTGTCTATTTTGTTTCATGAGAATATGATGCGATCGTGTATCGCAGAATGCGCAAGGACTCGAGCGTGGGAGCGGTCGTGGGATCGACTTAGTATTTTGCTATATTTGCTTTATGCACTACCTTCTATATTTTTAAGTTGTGTGTTTAGTAGTTTGTTAGGATAGTATTTAAAGGGATTAAACGTAATTGTGTTAGCTATCGAGATATTGAGACAATTCGTCATTTGACGGCTATGGTTTGGGGGATTAGGCTTGATCCATTAATTCAAGCTAGGGATAAGATCTACTCCAGAATAGATCAATTGTCTCTTTATTATCATCAATTCCAATTTCTACTCTAAATTCCCTATCGTTCTTCCGTTAAAAATCTGAGCATTTTGATACGATTAACCCGAATTGTATCAATTTGGTATCAGAGCACTAAGATCCAATGTCGGGGACTAGGGCAAAGACGGCGGCGGAACTCGTAGAAGAGAAGTTCGACGGCAAACTTGAAGAGGTGAACAAGAGGATCGACGGGCTTCAAGGCGAGATCTGAGGCATCCATCAGGAGATGAAGGGGTTTGCTAAAGCCTCTGACATCCAAGACATTCTTCAAATCCTTCGACAGCAACAAAAACAACCCGAATCTGGAGCTAGGGCATTGACATCGACAAATCTGAAATTTTCCTCAGATCTAGGGCCAAATGGAGAAGATTTGACGATCGAGGAGCCCGAACGCCGCCTTGTGCACTTTCAGGGACCACACGACAACCACCGGAGGGCGACGAGACACAACCAAGGGGACGGCGGGCCCATGGCAGACCGCCAGGGGACGCGCGCCCCCTTCCCGAGCCGCACGGACCTGCGCGACCCAGATCTGGGTCGCGCAGACCCGCGCGGCTCAGGAATCGGCCACGCCGACCCTCGCGGGGGTCTGGCAGGCGCCAGGCCCCCTGCGAGGACCGGCGAGGCCCGGCCGAAGGCGGCAAGGCCCTGGCGACATGCCAGGGGCCCCGCGCACCTGCAACAGCACCCGGAGGCTTGGGTCGGGCCCGACAGGCCCTCCTGGTGCATCCTTTGGGCATGGAAAGGGTGTTGGAGACCTTGATGCACGCCAAAGAGAATGTTCGAAGACTTCAGGAGACCGGGGAGGATGTGGGGCATGTGCCGAAGTACGAGTACACATGCTATGCCGACAACCTTCATGGGGAGGAGTGGGGTGATGGAGATGAGTGTGATGCCGAGGAGCATCAGGCTGCTGAGAGGACCCGGGAGGAGATTTCGGGAGCGTATGGTCAGCCAGATCGACCCAAATGGAGGTTGGAGGAGCCTGCTCGCACGAGATACCAGGAGAGAAATCGGGGTGGAGGCACACGTGGTGATGCCAGCCCGGATAGCCGGTTGAGTAAGCTGACCACGCCCCTGTTTGAGGGAAAGGATCCAAATGCCTGGATCTACAAGGTGGAGAGGTACTTCGATGTTTTGGGACTGTCTGAGGTGGAGAGGATGCAGACGGTGGGAATGTGCTTCGAGGGGGAAGCTTTGGGATGATTCCGTTGGAGCCAACGACAGAGACATATCCGCACATGGATAAAGTTGACAGAGTGCCTTATAGAGAGGTTCCAGGAGACACAGGCCGGTGGCCTGTTTTAGCAGTTGTACACACTGCGACAGGAGGAGACCGTAAGGGAATATATGGAGAAGTTTGAGCGGCTTGCGAGCCGAGTAGAGGGAGTTTCCGCTGAGTCCCTAGAGGAAAATTTCCTGAAGGGCCTCAAGCTGCAGATCAGAGCCGAGCTATGGGTTCAAGAACCCAGGGGATTGTCTGCCATGATAAGGATAGCCAGAAAGGTGGAAGACAAGCTAGCGGAGGATAGGAGGGCGAGGGGAGCTTGGGGAGGATCTACTTTGCGGAGCCTGACAGTGGTAGGGGCACCCAAGGCTCCTACAGGCACACTGACACCAGCGAGAGGGACTGGCTAGGAGACACGTACGGGGGGTCAGACCCGTCGGATGACTGTGATGGAGATGCAGGAGCGCAGGGCTAAGTGGCTGTGTTTCAAGTGTGACGAGCGATTCACACCTGGACACAGGTGTGCGGGACGAGCCATGCAGTTGGAGGTGGCTACCGAGGAGGAGGAAGAGGGAGACCACACGATTGTACTCGACGTAGAGGACGAGGTGACAGATCAGCAGCCACACTCGGACACCGTGGTGGTGTCCCTCAGCTCCGTGGTGGGATTAAATCCCTATCACACCATGAAGCTGGCAAGCAGGGTGGCAGATCAGGAGGTGACGATATTGATAGACAATGGGACAACCCACAACTTCATCTCAAAGAAGTTGGTGGGACAGCTGGGGCTTGAGGTGAGTGAGACAGCCACCTTTGGGCTGATTTTGGGCACATGCCAAAGGGAGGAGAGCAGGGGTGTCTGCAGGGCGGTGATTCTGGCAGTACAGGGAACTCAGATAGTGGCGGATTGTTACCCCCTGGAGTTGGGGAAGGTGGACGCGGTGTTAGGAATGCAGTGGTTACAGACCTTAGGCGACACCAAGTTCAACTGGAAGGTGCTGAGGATGGAGTATCGGGAGGACGGGAGGACCGTGGTTTTGTTGGGGGACCCCAGCCTGTGTTGCCGCGTGGCGTCCCTGAAGTCCTTGGCTCGGTCAGTACTAGTGGGGGGAAGGCATACTTTGTGACATATCAGGAGCTAGGGGCAGAGGCGAAGGAGCAGCAGATGCCACCAGAGGTGGAGGAGTTGTTGGACAGTTATGGGCATGTGTTTCAGATGCCGCAAGGATTTCCGCCTCAGAGGGACCACGAGCATGCCATTGTGCTGCGTGAGGGAGCGGCTCCAGACAGCGTGCGGCCCTACAGGTACTCACATGTTTAGAAGGATGAGATTGAGCGGTTGATCAGGAAGATGTTATAGGCTGGAGTGATACGACCGAGTGTTAGTCCTTTCTCCAGCCCGGTGCTCTTGGTGAAGAAGGACGGTAGCTGGAGCTTCTGTGTGGACTATCATGCCCTCAACAAGGAGACGGTGGCGGATCGTTTTCCTATACTAGTTATAGATGAGCTGTTGGATGAACTACATGGGGCATCAATCTTTTCGAATATTGACTTGAAATCGGGGTATCATCAAATCCGAATGAAGACAGAGGATATGCAGAAGACTGCCTTTAGGACTCATGAGGGGCACTATGAGTTCCTCGTCATGCCCTTTGGGCGGACGACGCGTTCGCTACCTTTCAGGCGTTGATGAACAAGATATTTCAACCATACCTACAGCATGTCTTAGTGTTCTTCGACGACATACTGGTGTACAGCCATACGATGGAGGAGCACGTACGAGATTTGGAGACGGTGTTGCAGGAGTTGCAGGCTCACCAGCTTTATGCCAATAGGAAGAAGTGCACCTTTGCTCAGGAGAAGGTGGAGTATTTGGGGCACGTAGTTTCGGTAGAAGGGGTGGCAGCTGATAGAACCAAGATTGAGGCCATGTTAGATTGGCCGCAGCCAACGACATTAAGGGCATTGCGAGGATTTTTGGGCTTGACGGTGTACTACCGCAAGTTCGTGCAGGGTTACAGTGCCACTGCCTGGCCCCTGACAGAGCAGCTAAAGAAGGATGGGTTCCAGTGGAACGAGGCGACTGCAGCGTTTGAGGTATTGAAGAGGGCGATGACGACAGTTTCGGTACTAGCTCTTCCCGACTTTAGCAGACCTTTTGTGGTAGAGACCGATGCCTCGGGATACAGACTGGGAGCAGTGCTGATGCAGGATCAGCGACCATTGGCTTACTTTAGCCAGGTTTTGTCATCACTGGCGAGGCAAAAATCTGTGTATGAAAGGGAGTTGATGGCGATCGCCCTGTCGATCCAGAAATGGCGTCCTTACCTGTTAGGACGGCCGTTTATTGTGCGCACAGATAAGAGGTCACTGAAATATTTGCTAGAGCAGAGGCTGGTGGCGGCAGACTATCAGAAGTGGTTATCTAAACTTGTTGACTACAAGTTTGAGATACATTATAGGCCGGGATTGGAGAACAAGGCTGCGGATGCGCTATCACAGAGGGAGGAGGTTACCTCCTTGGCAGCCTTGTCAGTACCACTGTTAGCGGAGTGGGAGCCCTTATGAAAGGAGGTGGACACCGATGAGGAGCTATCTAGGAGCCGGGAGGATTTGGTTCATGGGGTGGCTGAGCACCCGGGCTAATCTCTGGAGGGGCAGCGGTTGTTGTATCGAGGGAGGCTAGTCATACCGCGGGCTTTAGTACACAAACAGTTGATTTTTCAGGAGTTCCATGGGAGCGCGGTGGGGGCCATTCAGGAGTCCAGCAGACATATATGCGGGTGGCTATAGAGCTATACTTGCGGAGAATGAAGGACATCGCGGAGATGATAGCCAGTTGTGACGTCTGTCAGCGTCACAAATACCTGGCCATGGCGCCGGCAGGGCTGTTGCAGCCCTTAGCTCTTTCTGAACAGGTTTGGGAGGGGATCAGCATGGATTTTATTGAGGGGCTACCCAAGTCGGAGGGATACATGGTGATTTTGGTTGTGGTCGACCGTTTGAGCAAGTATGGGCATTTCATCGGACTGCGTCATCCTTATACGACAGTGACAGTTGCTACGGCCTTTATACGGGAGGTGGTTCGTCTCCACGATTTTTCCACTTCTATCGTGTCGGATAGGGACACGGTCTTCTTGAGCCAGTTCTGAAAGGAGTTGTTCAGGGTCTAGGGGACAGCTCTGCAGAGGAGTACCGCTTACCACCCCAAACGGATGGACAGACAGAGGTCGTCAACGGGAGCGTTGAGACGTACCTTCGCTGCTTAGTGTCAGATTGCTCGAGGAGTTGGTATCGGTGGTTGGCGTGGGCTGAGTACTGGTACAACACTTCCTTCCATTCTGCAGCCCAGACGACGTCATTTCGGGTTTTGTACGGAAGGGACCCCCTGGCGTTGATCCACAATCGTAGCGGGTCGACACCCGAATCACAGTTGGACCAGTACCTCGAGGAGCGAGATGGAATTTTGAAGGAGCTGAAGAAGCACCTAACGAGGTCTCAGCAGCTGATGAAAGCAAAGGCAGATGGACATCGCAGAGAGGTTGACTACGCGGTGGGAGACCAGGTATATCTGAAGCTGAGGCTATACCGTTAGATATTACTAGCACGGCGTCGGAACGAAAGTTAGCTGCCCTCTTTTACGGGCCCTTTCAGATAGAGGCGAAGATTGGGCCCGTGACTTATAGGTTGACATTGCCCCCAGGATCGTCATTGCATCCGGTTTTCCATGTCTCTCAGTTACAGCGGGCGGTTGGAGCACATACGCCGGTGGCCACTCTGACACCTACTTTCACAGCTGATTTGGAGATACTTATGGAGCCCCAGGATATTCTACAGGTGCAGCGCAATGAGGGTGGGGGCCGAGAGGTGTTAGTACGATGGACATGGCTGCCCGATCACGAGGCTACGTGGGAGCTGCAGGACACCATCAGAGCACAGTTTCCAGATTTCAACCTTGAGGACAAGGTTCGATTTTTGGGGGGAGTAATGATGCGGTCGTGTACCGCAGAAGGTGCAAGGACTCGAGCGTGGGAGCGGTCGTGGGATCGACTAAGTATTTTACTATGTTTGCGTTATGCACTACCTTCTATGTTTTTAAGTTGTGTGTTTAGTAGTTTGTTAGGAGAGTATTTAAAGGGATTAACCCTAATTGTGTTAGCTATCGAGATATTGAGACAATTCGTCATTTGACGGCTAGGGTTTGGGGGATTAAGCTTGATCTATTAATCCAAGTTAGAGAGAAGATCTACTCCAGAATAGATCAATTGTCTCTTTATTATCATCAATTCCAATTTCTACTCTAAATTCCTTTTCGTTCTTCCACTAAAAATCTGAGCTTTTTGATTTGATTAACCCTAATCATATCAAAATATCCCTCGAGATTTCCTAGGATTTTCATTGTATATCAGGAATCCTCTTTAAGACCATCATGCACTGCAATACGTGAGTTTCTATCAATAGCCATTTCCAATCCTTTACATCATTATAGCCCTATCATGCTTGCTTTACTGGTCTTTTCATGTTCTCTTATTTTCCATGCTATCCTGCTTATTTGTTAATCTTAGACAATATAGTTCATTACTGTAGTTGCATACTATTAATTAGAAGATAAAGAATTTGCAAATTATTATAGATGTATTATGTATTTCGGTTGAAAGTGGGAATCCCAATGAAGCTTCAACACACGTGGGCTTATCTCCCTTCCGTTTCCCTTCACATCAGGAAATGTGTGACAATCAACCTGTGATTTGTTGCATCAGCATTGTAGTATCTATATCAACTACAAAAGCATCGGGCGATCCATAACAGACTTTATGTATAACTGTATCATATGTCCAATCTCAGCTCAAGTGTAAGTTGCATTAGACATTAAGTTATTCATGGGTTCTCTCTATATTATCCATTACATTATCCTCTCTTTCTCAAATTAACTCCATCAGTCATAATGAAATATATTATCGAAATGAATCAGCTCAAATGAAATTTGCTTTCATTTTAGAGTTTAATGCCGTAGCCTCATATTATAACTGAAATGACTTTAAAAGTTGAGAGTTTAACTTTATACTGATGACGATGATCTTGTTTCTATCACGTGTACAAATCAGATTCAAAAAAGCCAAATGTATTGGCATTAAATATGAAATATCTAGATACAATGTATCATGTGCTAATTATAAAGAGTGGTTACATATGATGTATCACAAGTCATGCCTTAATTAGTTACATGCATGTTGGATCTAGATATGTAACACATGTTTAATTATCCTACTATAACTAAGACACCAAAGGGAGAGGGTTAATCAAGCACTTCTCAATCTTTTATTCCTTTTTATTTTTGTTCTTTTTACTTGCATTATCAGATCCCAGCCCTTGATCTGTTTTTAAAACGATCAAAATGACCACGATCAGGGATGGAAGAACCCCAGATTCTTCTAAAGCAACTACGGAGAGTTTCAGTCTAAGGACAGACATGTCGAATAGCAGAGAAGACCATTTTTCCTAGGAATCTGAAGGACAAATAAGGAAGAAAGTATGATGCGATCACTGTAAGAAGCCATGGCACACAAAGGAAACCTGTTGGAGGATTCATGGGAAGCCTCCAAATTGATAGAAGAAACCATGGCATGAAAACCGAGCATTGCAAGCCTTTCATGAAAAGAACAATGGGCAGAAAGTTAATTCAGAAGCATCTCAATTCACAAAGGAACAACTAGAGTGCTTGTATAAACCTTTCCAATCTCTACAATTCGCAATAAATCCCTCTTGCTTTTTTTGGCTCAAATTGATAACTTTATTACTGCTCTCCTTGTTCTCAATTCAAATCAAACCAACACTTGGATATATACTTCGGAGTAACTGATCATATGACAAGTTGCTCCAATCTTTTATTAACTTACAATCCATGTGCAAAGAACAAAAAAATCAAGATTGCTGATGGTTATCTCTTGGCAGTAGTTGGGACATGATCCATTGTTATATCTCATTCATTAACTCTGCATAATGTCTTTCATGTACCAAAATTGTCATGTAATCTTTTATCAACCAGTAAAGTAACTAATGATCTCAAGTGTTGATCTAATTTTTCTCTCTCTCGGTGTGAGTTACATGACCTGGTCTCAAGAAGGATGATTGGCTGCTTGCTAAAGATGATTCGGTTTTCTTACCACCTAAGCTTTTTAGATATATTTATTTTGTCCATAATTATGCTACCGATACCGATGATTTTAAACTTGAACCCTGATCTTTTAAAATGTATATTTTTAGGATACTCTTGTATGGAGAAAGGCTACAAATGTTACTGTCCTACAAATAGTCTTTTGTGTTAGCTGATGTCTAATTCTTTGAGTCTCACCCATTGTAATGACTCATTTTTCAGCCCACTTGGCTGGCCCACTTCTCTAAAGCCCATCTTCCTTTTATAAAAAAACAAAAACTCTCCCTCTCTCTCTCTCTCTCTCTCTCTCTCTCTCTCTCTCTCTCTCTCTCTCCACCCATTTCATTCTCAGTGGAGACTCGACCCGGCCCTCTCTCACTCTCCGCCCCTTCTCTTTCGCTCTCTCGCGCAACGACCAACGACCGACAGCCCATCATTAAAACCCGACTCGAGCCCCCTTCTCTTTCGCTCTCTCACGCGACGATAGCCGACCGATCAACCGACAACGCCTCGTGTGAAAATTTAAAACCCTAGCCCTATCCAAATTAAATCCCTCATCGCGCAGCCCACGTTGTGTGGACTTCTTCTCCGGTCTTACGGTTTGATTTTCATATTTAACTTCCACCGTTTAGGGTTTTGATTTCATGCGAAAATTGGTTTTCTCTTCGAAATCTTCCGATTAAGTTCCGATTTGGTTTCTGGATTTCTTGGGAGTTATAGCTTGCTTCTACGGTGCACACGTAGACCATATTTGCTCTAAACTCCAACTATTTCTTTGCATGCCTTTAATTTGTTGAAGAAATAGGGTTTTCGGAATTTTTGGAATAGGAGATGATGATTCAACTTTATACGAAGGGGGTTTTATCCCTCTTGATAATTACGGCATCCTACGAGCAAATCGGCAACTTACGATGCCGCTCTAAACTATTGATTTGAGGTATTGGGATTTTTTAGAGTTGGTCGCCAAATGTTTTCCTCCTGCAAGATTTTTGTTGGTTATTTTTTTGCGGCTGTGTCCCTCGGCTATATTCCTTGGCTGTGTTTTCTCCCTGCGGCTTGTGTTGTTGGCCGTGTATGATGTTCGGTTGTGTGGATTTTGAACGGTCGGTTGTTTCTTTTGTGTTGATGGTTGTATTCTGTGGCTGTTTTATCCCTAGGCTGTGTAATTATTTTTCTGTTCAGTGCACTGTATGTTTACTTTGATGTGGGCTTATTGTTCATTAATTTATAGAAGCATATGGGACTGATTTGTGGGATTTTTGAATGAGATTAATTAGAGCCCTAAATTTATTTTCAGATTCTTGAGGAATTTATCTCGAGCTGGTAGGCCCTAGAAATTACCCTTGGATGCCAAGTAGATATGAATTTGATCCTACGGATGTTTTAATCTTTCCAAAAATGATTTAGTTTCAGTTCTTTTTATTGTTTCAAAAAGACTTGATTGTTTTAGAAATGTCTTAGAGTGGATTGTGTAGGGTTTTTCTTACTATAGAAATTAATAGAAATTGATTGATAGAATTGTCATAATTAGAAGATTCAATCATGTAATTAGAATTGTGTAAATAAAGTTATTGTTTCTGAGATATTGATACATTGGACATATTGTTATAGACAATACAGATTTGTGCATGATTCTTTAGTAAGTTTAAGAACGAGAGAAAATGAAGAAGAAATTGAAATAGATAGAATGACACATGTGGTTTTGGGAACGCATATTTAAAGATAGAAAGGGTGACGGATACTATGCTCATTAACTGATTGAATTGTAACGACTAGACTGGATCTCCTACTGATGTCTTTGGACCATGGATTTAAAGCCCAGGTGAGCTCGCCTGTGGACCGGAGTGGTTCTTCAGTTCACTCTTTCCCTTTACATTGTGAGTATAATAATATTGAAATTCTTTAGTTTGATTAACTTAGATTAGTGTTTAGTTACTAATGTCATGTATTAGGGTTACATGTAAAGTTATAATTGTTAGTTTATTGTAAACATCGTCTACTTCATTGTCTATTTAAAATATTTTCAACAGGTGACGATCCAGCTTACGAAGAGACTCCAGTATACGAGGAGTCAGAATTTCCAGTAGAGCGTGCAAACTTCTGAGCTAGTATCAGTAAGGAGAATTTTATTTAAATTCTTCAAGCATGTTTTCTTTTATTGTCAGTGTGAGAGACTAGTAGTCATTTTCAGTATATGCTTTTGTATCATCTCTAAGGATGAATAAAGAATGTTTTCATTTATAAAATTTTCTGTTTAGTACTATATTGCTTTTACTGGTACATTGCAGAACCTACATAAATAAATAAAAATGTAACGACACCCAGACATAGGGCGTTACAACCATGCTTCACCAAATATAAAGATGATGACCAACCATTAAAACATGATATTGATGATGAGTTTTATTTTATGTGTTACCATCACAAAAGTCTGGGATTAAGCATAAAAAATTTCAAAAATGATTTAGTCTCGGTTCTTTTTATTGTTTCAAAAAGACTTGATTGTTTTAGAAATGTCTTAGAGTGGATTGTGTAGGGTTTTTCTTACTATAGAAATTAATAGAAATTGATTGATAGAAATGTCATAATTAGAAGATTAAATCATGTAATTAGAATTGTGTAAATAAAGTTAGTTTCTGAGATATTGATACATTGGACATATTGCTATAGACAATACAGATTTGTTCATGATTCTTTAGTAAGTTTAAGAACTAGAGGAAATGAAGAAATTGAAATAGATAGAATGACACATGTGGTTTTGGAAACTCATATTTAAAGATAGGAAGAGTGACAGATACTATGCTCATTGACTGACTGAATTGTAACGACTAGACTGTATCCCCTACCGATTTCTTTGGAACATAGATTTAAAGCCCAGGTGAGCTCGCCTGTGGACCGGAGTGGTTCTTTAGTTCACTCTTCCCTTTACATTGTGAGTATAATAATATTGAAATTCTTTAGTTAGATTGACTTAAATTAGTGTTTAGTTACTAATGTCATGTACTAGAGTTACATGTAAAGTTATAATTGTTAGTTTATTGTAAATATCGTTTACTTCATTGTCTCTTTAAAAAAATTTCAACAGGAGACGATCCAGCTTATGAAGAGACTCCAGTATACGAGGAGTTAGAATTTCCAGTAGATCATGCAGACTTCTAAGCTAGTACAGTAAGGAGAATTTTATTTAAATTCTTCAAGCATGTTATCTTTTATTGTCAGTGTGAGAGACTAGTAGTCCTTTTCAGTATATGCTTTTGTATCATTTGGAAGGATGAATAAAGAATGTTTTCATTTATAAAATTTTCTGTTTAGTACTATATTGCTTTTACTGGTACATTGAAGGACCTGCATAAATAAATAAAAATGTAACGGCACCCAGACATGGGGCGTTACAACCATGCTTCACCAAATATAAAGATGATGACCAACCATTAAAACATGATATTGATGATGTGTTTTACTTTATGTGTTACCATCACAAAAGTCTGGGATTAAGCAGGTATATCAACGATGGAAAACGATTAGAACTCATCTCACAGATCCCGTCTCAACTCCTAGTGCATCTGTCTCTTCACCTTCAGATCATATGTCGTCTTCCTCGTTAGTTCATATACCTAAACTTTCTACAAGTGAAGGTAAGTTGGTTTCTGATTTAGATATCCAATTGCCCATAGAATAGCTACTCGTTCTCACGCCACTCATCCTCTTCACAAGCATGTATATTATGTACGACTTTCTCCACCGTGCATACTTTTTCTCTCTATCATTGATTCTCAACAAGCTCTCAAGTCTATTTCAGAAGCCTTATCGCATCCAGTTAACATAATGCAATGCTAGAAGAATGAATGTATTTAAACTTAATGAAACTTGAGATCTTATACGTGCATACTTTTTCTCTCTATCATTGATTCTCAACAAGCTCTCAAGTCTATTTCAGAAGCCTTATCGCATCCAGTTAACATAATGCAATGCTAGAAGAATGAATGTATTTAAACTTAATGAAACTTGAGATCTTATACATACTCTCCACTAAGTAAGAAGGTGATTGGTTGCAAATGTGTGCATACTATGAAGTTGAATCCTCGTAGTTTCCTTACTTGATTAAAGGTCATGCTTGTTATTCATAGACATATTGTATAAACGACGTTCTCTCTTATGACAAAGTTGACCTCTCTATATTTATTGATCTCTTTGGTAGCTACTCACCACTAACATTTGCATCAGTTGGATGTTAAGAATGTATTCCGTAACATCATTCGTATATAAAAGATAAACATGAAGCAACTGCCAGGCTTTGTTACTTAGGTGGAGTCAAGGAAGGGGTGCAAATTGTAGAAATCATTAATGGTATGAAGTAGTCACCAAAAGCTTGGTTTGGACACTTTCAGATCTTATAGGATTATTTGACCTCAAGCGGTATCATAGTGATCGCTTTATATTCTATAAGACACATCAAGGAAGGCAGATATTACTAATGATATATGTTGATAATATTGTTATTAGTGAGGATAATGCCTTTGGGATTCAAAATTTGAAGCAGTTCATTTAGAATAAATTTCAAACTAAGAATCTTGGACGACTCAAATACTTCCTTGAACTAAAGGCTAAACGCTTGAAAAAGGTATCCATTTATCGCAACGAAAGTATGTTTTATATATGTTATTAGAGATAGGAATATCATGATGTAAACATATCTCATCACTAATAGATCAAAACTCTAAACTTGTATCAGATCAAGGAAAATCACTCCATGATGATATATAAGATTGGTTAAAATGGAATTATCTTACTATGACGCGTCCTGATATTACCTCTCCGCTGAGTGCAATGAACCAGTTCATAACTGATTCGCAAACTACGCATTAAGATGATGTTAGGAACTAACAAAGATGAGATTTTTATTAGAAAACAAATAGCAAATAGAAAGATAATTGAGCACAAAAGATGTGTGCTCTCCTCCCAAGACGCCTAGAGGACGTCCGCACTCGTCTACCTATGGAATCACACAATAACAATCATCAAAATAGCATAGGTGAAACAAGCGGCTACGCCCCCTATTTATAATCAAAACTAGGGCAAGGGAGTGGCATGCGGCCAAGAGGGGTGCTGCTTGCATGGAGGGTGCGGATAGGGCTAGGGGGTGCGGCTAGGGCCTGGGCCAGCACCCCCTTCCTGCGGGTGTAAACCCGCAGGTTATTGGATGGGCCGGAAAGTCCATCAATACTCCCCCCAGAGCCACCTTGTCCTCAAGGTGGAAGTCTGGAAAACGCGCCATCATATCATCCATGTCCGCCCACGTGTTTTCGTGCTCTGGTAAGCCCTTCCACTGTAACAGCACATGCCTCCCTCCTGTGTCGCTCTGGCAAACTTCCTTCAGCACCTCGGACTCCATTCTCACCTCCATATCTGCAGTAAGGGTTTCGGATAATGTAGGGGAAGGGGTATGGTTGCCAATAGCCCGGCGTAACTGGGACACATGGAAGACGGGATGAATGATAGATCCTGGGGGTAAGCGCAATCTGTAGGCCACTGGTCCTATCCTCGCCTCGACCGCAATCTGTAGCACATCGGGCTCCATTCTCACCTCCATATCTGCAGTAAGGGTTTCGGGTAATGTAGGGGAAGGGGTATGGTTGCCAATAGCCCGACGTAACTGGGACACATGGAAGACGGGATGAATGGTAGATCCTGGGGATAAGCGCAATCTGTAGGCCACTGGTCCTATCCTCGCCTCGACCTCAAAAGGTCCAAAATACCGCGGAGCCAGCATTTCATTCCTCCTATGAGCTACCGACCTCTGCCTGTAGGGCCTCAGCTTCAGATATACCATATCACCAACCTCAAAGTGTAAGTCTCGACGGTGTAGGTCTGCCCGTGCCTTCATCACCTGTTGAGCCATTGCCAAGTGGAGCTTCAGCTCCTCTAGAATCCGGTCCCAATCTGCCAGGTACTGCTCTACATCTGATACGGGAGTCGCCTCATGACCATAATGAAGTAAGTGCGAAGGATCTCTGCCATACAAAATCCTGAAAGGTGTAGTCTGCGCCGCCGTGTGGTATGAAGTGTTGTACCAGTATTCCGCCCACGGCAGCCAACGATGAATCATCGCAGGTAAGTCTCCACGCTCCTATTGACCACCTCGGTCTGACCGTCAGTCTGGGGATGATAAGCTGTGCTCCGCTTCAAGGCCGTCCCCTGCAATCTGAAAAGCTCCTGCCAAAATTTGCTCTGGAATATCGTCTCTATCCGAGACTATGGACTTTGGCGGGCCATGCAAACGAATGACCTCTCTCACAAAAATCTCAGCCACTGAAACGGCGCTGTAAGGATGCTTCAGCGGGACAAAATGTGCATATTTGCTGAGGCGGTCTACCACAACAAAAATGACGCTGTATCCACCCGATTTTGGCAATCCATCGATGAAGTCCATAGAGAGGTCCTCCCAAACTCTGTCTGGTAAGGATAGCGGCTGTGGTAGTCCCCTTGGGATCATAGCCTGATACTTGTGATGCTGGCACACGTCACACTCCGCCACCATCCTGGCCACCTCCTTCCGCCCCTTCCAATAAACCTCCCTTGATAACCACTGGTAGGTCTTGAGGACCCCAGAATGTCCTCCTATAGCACTGCCGTGGAACTCCCTGAAGATGGACGATATAAAAGTAGAAGTCCTCGGTATCACCAGCCTCCCCAAATAAAGTAGACACCCATCCTGCAAAGAATACCTAGGGTACTCAGTCGACCCCTGTAAAAGGGCCTCTCGTATAGCCGCCAACTCCGGGTCCCGCTCTACCTCCTGCTGTAGTGGACCCCAATCCTCGAGGATCGACACAGTAGGTGTCGCTAACTCTGTCTCCTCCTCTCACCGAGATAACGCATCAGCTGTCTTGTTCTCCAATCCCGGGCGGTACTCGATCTCGAACCTGTAGCCCATCAATTTTCGCAGCCACTTCTGATATTCCTCCGCTACCATCCGATGCTCTAACAGGTACTTTAAGCTCCGCTGATCCGTTCACACTATGAAGCTCCGTCCCAATAAATATGGTCTCCATTTCTGTATGGACAACACTATTGCCATCAGCTCCCTCTCATAGACCGATCGCAATCGGGCCCTCGTGGTCAACACCTAGCTGTAGTAAGCTATGGGACGCTGCTCCTGCATCAGTACTACTCCCAGCCTATGTCCTGATGCGTCCACCTCTACTACGAAGGGTCTGGTGAAGTCGGGCAACGTCAATACTGGCACAGTGGTCATTGCCCTCTTCAGGGCCTCAAAAGCTGTCGTCGCCTCCTCCCCCAGTGGAACTGATCCTTCTTCAATAACTCCGTCAATGGCCAGGCAATCGTTTCATATCCCTCCACGAATCTGCGGTAGTAACATGTAAGGCTCAAGAGGCCCCGTAGCCCTCTGAGGGTAGTGGGACGCGGCCAGTCCAGCATGGCCGCTATCTTCGCTCTATCGACGGCTATCCCTCCTGCTGATACCACGTGCCCCAGATACTCCACCTGCGGCTGCCCGAATAGACACTTCTTTCTGTTCAAATATAGCTGGTGGTACTGCAGCTCCTGAAAAACCACCTGCAGGTGGTCCAAATGTTCCTCCAGAGTACGACTGTACACCAAAATATCGTCGAAGAAGACTAGGACAAATCGCCTGAGAAAGGGACGAAATACCTTATTCATGAGGGCCTGAAAGGTGGCCGGGGTGTTGGTCAACCCAAAGGGCATGACCAGGAACTTCTAATGACCCGCATGTGTCCTGAACGTCGTCTTGGGCACATCCTCCCGTCGCATCCTAATCTGGTGGTAGCCTGACTTAAGATCTATCTTGCTGAACCAGGCTGCCCGTGTAGCTCGTCCAAGAGCTCATCAATCACGGGTATAGGGAATTTATCAGGGACCGTTTCCCTGTTCAGCGCCTTGTAGTCCACGCAGAACCGCCAACTACCATCCTTCTTCTTCACTAATAACACTGGGCTGGAGAACGGGCTCACACTCGGCTGGATCACCCCATGCCTGCACCATCTCTGAAACCATCCTCTCTATCTCGTCCTTCTGATGCTGGGGGTATCGGTAGGGCCGCACGCTAATGGGGGAAACACCATCTCGTAGAACAATGGCGTGCTCGTGGTCCCGTGGTGGTGGAAGACACCGAGGCTCCTGAAAGATCTCCTCAAACTGATCCATCAGCTGCTGAATCTCTCCTGGAATGGGCTGCTATGTACTGGCCTCTGCGCCTCCCTCACCTGTCAAAGAGTACAGCTCTACTAAATATCCCCCTCCCTCTGTCTCGATGGTCCTAAACATGGTCTTCAGATAGACTAAAACTCTGCAGAGGCTGGGGTCTCCCTGGAGTATCACTGCTCTCCCCGCCTCCTGAAATTCCATCCGTAGCAGCTTCCAATTTATGGTCATCTCTCCTAATGTCTGTATCCAGGTCATGCCCAAGATGACGTCGGTGCTCCCGAGGTCGAGAGGTAAAAAATCTGCAATAATCTGTATCCCATGCATGGTCGGCACCAGTCCCCTGTAAACTCCCCGGCTGCTCTCCTTCTTCCCCGTCCCCATCATCACGCTGAAGCTGCCGCAGTCTGTCAGCTGAAGCCCCCTGATGTGCCACCACCCTCCTGGAAATGAAATTGTAGATAGCCACACTGTCAATAAGCACAGTCACCTCCTGGTCCCCGATCTCCCCCTCAGCTTCATGGTATGGTTCGGTGTGAACCCTACCATGGAGTTAAGGGACACCTCCGTCACGTCCAGCTGCTGGTCCTCCAGCTCCTCTGCCTCAGCGGCCTCCTCGACATCAGCCTCGTCGTCGTCATCCTCCAACAGAATCACCTAGAGCTTGCGCCCCGCGCACCGATGGCCTGGTGAGAAACGCTCATCGCACCTGAAACATAAACCCTTCTGCCTCTTTTCCCGCATCTCCGCATCAGTCATGCGCGTGAACTGTCCTCCAGCCACAGGTGCACTACTCTTCTCCCCGTCTTCTCCCTGCTCGTCTGGGCTCCCCCGCGGAGGTACCTGCTCCTCCAGCCCATGATGGGGTGCCCCTCGAAATCTGACTGATGTAGCTGCTCCTGACCCGTCTATCCTCAGTCTGCGCATCCTCTACCATCTGGGCCATCTCTATGACCTCTGAAAGCCCACTGGGCTTATAGGGTCTCACTGATGCTCTCAGACTGGGGCGCAGCCCCATCAGAAAGGTGCCCTCTAGTGACTCGTCAGACACGCCATATACTCGCCCTGCCAGTGTCTCAAATCTCTCAATGTAATCCCGCACCGGCCCCTCCTGTCTGAGGGCGTACATCTGCTCGTGTAAGTTCCCCAGACAGGGGTCTCTAAACTTCTCCAGCACCATGTCCTTTAGCTCCTCCCAGCTTCTGATCGCTGCCGCCTCTCCTTCCACTGGTACCATCCCAAGGCATGCCCCTCCATGCATATGGCTGCCGCCTCCAGCTTCTGGGCCTCGATCATGTGGTGTGCCGCGAAGTATCGCTCTGCTGTAAACAACCAAGCGTGTGGATCATCCCCAGAAAATAACGGCATCTTCAGCTTCCGGACTCTGCAATCTCCTCCAAAACGTCCCTGCTCGGGTCTCCCCTCCTCTCTGTGCTGCGGCCGGTAATGTTGTCTCCTCTGGTCCTGAGTCTCGTAATGCCTCGATGGACCTCCTCCGCGACCCACGTAGTCTCCACGGTAGCCTCCCCGCCGGCCCTCAAAATCGTCCCAACCTGCATCGTCGCCAAACTCTGCCTCGTAGCCGCCCCTGTCGTCAGAATAGTAGTCTCTCCCGCGTCCCTCGCCATCGTAAGGATCCTCTGCTGCTGTCAGTCGTCCCGGAGGGTCCCAAAAACCTCCCGAAAGCTGTCCACGGCCCTCCATAGCTGTTGTCCGCTGCCCGGGGGGTCGAAAACCCCCTAGGAGTCTGTCCGAGCCCATCCCCCCTGCGGCTGCTGGGGGGTCCCATCTCTTCCGCGGGTCAGTAAGGGCCTGCCGGCCTTCGGCCAGGCCCGGCGAGCCCCTCTGGCCCTCTGTGGCTGCCGGCAGACCCTGTCGGACCTCCGACAGGGCCTGCCGGCCCTGTCTGGGCTCGCAGGTGGCGGGGGTGTCCCCCGCCCTTCTCCCGCGGCAGCCGACCCCCCAGTGGCCGTGGGGGGTTGGCCGCCCCTCCCCGAGGCCGCGAGTCTCCCTTGATGCGTGGCTAGGTCCACCGACTTTCCTTTGGCTTTGTACCGCCTTCCGCCGCACTTCCTCGCGGTAGTCGACCCTCCATGGCTCCTCGTCGTCTTCTTCGTCCAATTCCTCCACGTAGTAGGGTTGATTTTGGGGAAGAATATCCTCTTTCTCCTTTTCCTTCTTCAAAGGTGCCACCTTTGGTGTTGGATTAGGGTTTCCTTCGTCTTTGGGATTTGTCGCCAATTGATTTAGGGCTCCCATCAATTGTGCGAATTGATCGTCGTGCTTTGCTTGATTTGACGCCAATTGGGAGATGGAAGTATTTAATTTAGCCATGGACTCGTCGTTTCCCGCCAACGACTTTTTGATTGCCTCGATCTCGCTCGTGAATTAACGCCTCAAATTTGTCTTGCGATCTCTTTGAAGCCGCCATGGATCGTCACGTGCTCTGATACCAAATTGTTAGGAACTAACAAAGATGAGATTTTTATTGGAAAACAAATAGCAAATAGAAAGATAATTGAGCACAAAAGAGGTGTGATCTCCTCCCAAGACGCCTAGAGGACGTCTGCACTCGTCTACCTATGGAATCACACGATAACAATCATCAAAATAGCATAGGTGAAACAAGCGGCTACGCCCCCTATTTATAATCAAAACTAGGGCAAGGGGGTGGCATGCGGCCAAGAGGGGTGCAGCTTGCATGGAGGGTGCGGCTAGGGCCTGGGCCCGCACCCCCTTCCTGCGGGTGTAAACCCGCAGGTTATTGGATGGGCCGGAAAGCCCATCAGATGATGCAGTATGTCTTAAGATACTTGAAGAATGCACCAGGAAGAGGACTTCATACTCTACTTTTGTGTATTGTAGAATTATCGCATTCTTAGATATAGATTGGGTTGGCTCACCATTTGATCGATAATCGACAATTGATTACTGTGTTATTGTGAAAGATTATTGTGTATCTTGGAAAAATAAGAAACGGCGTATTGTTTCTCAATCCAATACAAAATCAAACTACAAAATCATGGCTAACCCCATCTGTGAATTGTTATAGATTCAGCAGTTATTTTTCGAACTAGAACTCTTGACACTTACACCAATAAAGTTGTATTATGATAACAAAGCTGCTATATACATTGCTAACAATCCGATCTTTCATGAGAAGACTAAATATATTGAGATTAATTGTCACATAAGGAGACATCAGTGTGATAAGAAGATTATAGAGACATCATATCAGATGGATAAATCATTCTATCAACTGGTAGATATATTTACTAAGCATTTAGAAAAGAAGAGAGTGGACTACATCTATAACAAGTTGCGCATGTATGATATCTATGCTCCAACTTGAAAGGAAGTGTAAAAGTATTGAGTAATGCATTAAATGTGAGTGCTAAGAGAGTGTTGACATAATGTTAAGATAAATTAAATGAGTAATTAGGAGATGAGTGATATAAGTGTGAGTGTATTACATGAGTGGTTTGGACTTTGGAGAGTGATATAAATGTAAGTAGGAGAGATCTTATCTGTAACTTTAAATAGACTAGGGTTAGGAGGACGAAAAGCATCCAATTTTATTCTTAGTCTTTTCAAATCTCTTCTTTCCGAATCTCATCTCTGATCCTAACAGTTTACAAGTTACAACTTACAACCAAATTCCATAATTTCTTTGACCTCCCTCCCCACCTTTGGATTGTGGATAACATTTCAGTGACAAATGACTAAAGAAATATATTAGAAAATAACATAAGCACCTTCCAATTATCACGTTACTTGTCAGGGTCCCCCAATCAGAAAATGACCGCTTATCACAATCAAAGATTCAAAATAACTTTTGATAATATACTTGAAGGCACTTGTTCGATGATTCAAGCAAATGTACGTGGACCTCACCAGATATCATATATGTATAATTTCTGTTTAAAGTCTTTGGTATACAGAAAAGTCAAACTACAATTGGAAATCACAACAAGCTGAAATTTATATATATACAAGATATCATGAAGAATTCCAACAGATTCTAAAGTAGAATAAATTAAATTTATAATAATCAAGCAAATACTAAGAGCCGTTAATTGCAATGAAAAGTAACTTGAAATAGCAAGCACACACAAACACATGAATACACATCCACTGACACAGACACATTTTTGTTAGTTACCCATGGAAAGCTAAACAAGTCTATGATGATAGAAAGTTACACAAACCTGTGAACTTTTAACGAGCTCAATGGCAAAATTAAATGATGGACTCAGGGGGCTGCTGGAACCTAACCCGTAACCAATTGCACAATTCCAGTTCTTTAAGTTCTTCATGCTCATTGGATATTTGCTTTCATCTGACAAATTCAAGAAAAGTGGGTGATGTTACTATCATTTGACAATTAGCTTTCAAATGTAGTGCACAATTGAAGTTTAACAAGTTTTTGTATTAAAAAGTATTAAATGAACAAGCTCCCAGTTTCCATTATAAACATCATAACATTATGACTTAAGAAACATTGTTGAAGACTCACAGTATACAAAGGACAGTAGATAGTATACATAAAAATACGAGCCATCATAGTGGTGATTGTTGGGCATTTGCATGCACACATGTGTTTCTTTATTTCTTCATTTTCTTCATTTTTCGGGGCTGTTTCTTTTGTTTTTGTTTTTGTTTTGGGTTTGGGTAGATGGGTATGGAATGTCGGCAAGCATATCAAAAAATGAGAAATGGGTTCTTAATTTTAAGGGGCTGTTTGTGTTGAGGTTGGGGGTGTGTGTGGAGGAGGGAGGGAGGGAGAGGGGGGAGAGAGAGAGAGAGAATATGTATTATATAATGTATGAGCCCATACGTCACACCGTGGGCCCAAAAAGTGCAAATTCCACATTTTTAACTATCAACACTAGTTATTTTCATCTTATAATTTTAAACCCAAAAACATCAAAAAAGATATTGTGAACCCAAAGCTTTTTGCTCATTGGTCTGGTTGTTGAAAAATTAATTTTTTTATAATTATAGAATGCTTTTCACCCTTAAATCAATGAGCAACACATTTTAGGTTCATTATATCTTTGTTGTATTATGGTTTAAAATATGAAGATCAAAATGAACGGTGACAATTGTTCAATAAAATGTGGAGTGGTCTCAGCGCTATATGAGATTAATGGACCACATGTTATATATGAGAGACTCTCATATGATGACATAATGCATACGTCTTCACAAATGGCATGGGAAAACAAAAAGTACACCATATATGACCACTTTTATTATATTAAGGGGAATGCACCAAGTGATCGTATATAAGTGAGATCTCGTATATGTTATATAAGGCCTATTAATCCATCTATCTATCATTTTCGCTCACTCAAAAAAAGTATTCATAAGGTGTCACCTTGTATTATCTAAGGGGACGGTTAGAACAAGAAGCACCTTATGGATGATCCACTATATACATCATGATATTCATGTTTTAAAATGGTTGTGTATGAAAGACATTTTTATAGCGTTGCTCAAATGATCTTATTTGATCTATTGTTAAGAAAATGTTCAATTTGTAACTACTTAATGCATGGTTAAAACATATTGAATGTCACACTCCAATACTACCGAAATAACAATATCAATTAGAGAACTAATAACAATCAACCATAATTCCATTATAGAGGAGAACTGTAAAGCCTATATATAGCATTTAATCATATAGACAACACATAATACCATTTATCATATCTAGTTAAATGTAATGGTTCAGCTTATATTATGGATATTTTTCCTGAATTTCTTTCGATTTTTCGGGTTTTATTCCTTCTTTCTCTTCCTTCCTTTACTTCATTTTCTTTTCTATTTCTTAAAGCCCAACCGCAAGCCAATAGGCCAAAGCCCAATACCCAGTACAAAAAAGAGATGAGAGGAGAGAACCCTAAATTTGTATATTTGTTTGGCCGTCTCTCTCTCTCTCTCTCTCTCTCTCTCTCTCTCTCTCTCTCTCTCTCTCACGTCTCTCTCTCCATCTCACACGCCCTTCTCATGTGCAACCGCCCACGATTCCCTCTCCATTACTCCCCCCCTCTCCGGCAGACGAAGCAAAACCGCCGCCCCTCCGCTGCGGGTTTTCCGCCATGAAATCACGCACAAACGCGATGATCTCGCCCCCTCTCCGCATGTAACCATTCACAACCGCTCGTTCATCGTTCCTATAACTATTTCCTCATGGTTTTCCATGGTTTTCGACTCAACAAAATTATAGTTTTCCTCCCAAAGAGTTCAGCATTCGATTTTTTTCCAGATCGGGTGATTCGATCTGTTTTTCGGGCTTAAATCTTCTCAAAGGTTCCATCTTTCATTCAACGGAGCAGCTACAGCCACAGATTTGGCAAGGCAGCAAGGCTCGGCTGGAGTTTCGTGGGTTTTTGGCTTTTCGTCTTCAATTTCCGGTAGATTATGTCTAAACTCAAGTTCTTGGTTTATGAGTTTAATTTCAGTTCTTTAATTTTTCTTGCTCAAGTTCCTGGTTTATGAGTTTAATTTCAGTTCTTTAATTTTTCTTGAAATCTAGGAAGATAATCGGAAATTTATAGCATGATTGAATGGTGAAATTTTTGGGTTTATTGGGATATGATGATTGGGGATTTATTGTGGGGATTTGATCTCCATGTTTGCTGGTTTTGGGGCTGCAGTTCATGTTGGTTGACTATGAGACTTCGAAAATCCTAGTTGATGGTTGTGGGGGCTTCGGAAATTCTTGTTTGAGAGTTATGAGCTTTCAGATGATGTGTTGGTTGGTTGTGGGGCTCTCGGGTTCACTGTTTTCTCTCTCTGTGGTTGCGGCTCTCTTGTTAACTGACTACTTTAGTGCCACAGTCCCTTGTATTTCCTATTGCTTGGAGTCTTAGCGTTTTTATGCTTGTTGGATTATTGGTTCATTCTATTTGGGGGCTTCAATTCCTATGATGTATCAAGACTTCCTTGGTTGCCCTTGCAGTGGGCTAGGATCCGCCGCTTGACAATGCAGTAGTTCAGATTCGCCTCCTATAACCCTAGAGCAGTCCTCTGCCCAGTCCCACACTTGTAGATTTTAAGGAATTTCCCCGCAACCGCCACCTGATGATAATATACCCAGATCTGATCCCACGTGACGAGTAAATTCCTTTGCGAAAATAACTTCTGCTTTCAGAGTTTTACTTTGCATTCTGTTTTTTAGACTAAATTTTTATGTCATCTGATTCCTCAACGTGTTAATTTCTTGCATGAATAACATCAATTAGATTTTTTAGTTCTTTTAATTTCAGTCTTCAAATGGGATATTTCTTGTTTAAAATTTGAAAATTGTTTTATGACTTAAATTGTCCTAAGAGGTCGAGTCAATCACAGACAAGGTCAAGTGCTACTCTAAGTATTTGTTACCACCTCTCTACATGTTCGTGGCATTATTTTACTTTACGACATGCAATAATTAAAATTAGTTATTTGACTTCTTAACTATGTGCAGTTTGGGTCGTGGTTATGCTTTAGCTGTGACAATACATTGAACTGATGATTACACACTCTCAAGTTACATATATTGGAAACTGATAATTGACTCTTAAACATTGAATACATGAATCATGGTATAGTATCCATTTAGCTACGCATATTTACAAAAGATGTGACACATGAATGATTGGTGTGCCATAACGGATACGATTCTGAGTGATACTCCTGACACAACTTATCGCAAGAAAACCCTGAAGCAATATAATAATAGTTACATGTCCCTAAACTTCACATCTGACACAACTTAAATATTTAAAAATGATATTACATTTCAGACTCACTGGGTTTTGGGAAACTCATATTAGATAGAGTGTGGGAGCAATTGAAGTCATGCTTTTGATCCGTATCTATGGGATCCTATCATAAATATGTATACCCAACGAGTCCCCTTTCATATATCTGTATGGGCCATTGGAGGGATCCAGAGCCCCTTTATATCTTTGTGTTGGACTCAGCCCGGATAGCTCTCTGTGGTCCAAGGTGGTCTTCAGATTGCATATCGTGCTTTCCAGTATGAGTCACGGCCTAGATTGGTATAATCTTACATTTAGTCGACATAGAACATTTACACTACAGTAATAAACCGTAAACTCATCCGTGTGCATGATCCTGTGTAGTGTTACATTCTTAGCCTGTTACATTTCGGCTCAGTGGCTACTTATTCGTCCTTTAAATAATCATAATATGTTCAACATTTTTCTTCGCTTGTACATTAGCTGCTTAATGTGTTAGCATGTTACACTTTTGTACTTTTCTTTATATCCTTTCGTTTGTATGTAAACTATGCTTGGAGCTGGATATAGTTGAGTTTTTAATTCTGTGGAACATTTTCAGGTCTAATAGGAGGCATCTGAGTTCTAGAACTATCTTTCTGTTCCTTGAGTCATGCACGGGTGTAACGCCCCATTTCTGGGTACCATTACTTTTTCATTATTTGTGCAGATCCTGCAAAGTTCCAGTAAAGCCAACATAGAGTAAACAGAGAATTTCATAAAAGAGATAACTTTATTCATTCTTCGAAAGAGGGTACAAAAGCACAACAAAAGATAAACTACTAGTCTTTATTTCTAAACAATAAAGAAAGTAACTAAACAATATATAAACACTCTCCTTACTGATCTTCGTCTCAGAAATCAGCGCTCTCCATTGGAAATTCGGACTCCTCAAAAGCTGAAGCCTCTTCGCACTCTAATTTAGTCTATGTTGAGAAAATATTTGAAAGGTTAAAGTAAACAATGTTTACAATAAACAACAATTATAACTTTCATACAACCCTAGTCCTAAATAAGTCACCAACACTAAGCACTAGACTATATCTATCTAGCTAAAACATTTCATCCTTTTATTATACTCATAATGTAAAGGGAAAGAGTGTGCTAAAGAACAATCTCGGGTTTCACAGGCGAGCTCGCATGTGCCCTAAATTTATTGGTCCAAGATATCATCAAAAAAACCACGTCAAGTCATTCAATTCTGTCAATGAGTGTAGTAGTCTCCGCCACTCTTTCTAACTTTAATTATAAGTCCCCAAAACCCCATGTCGTTCTAACTATTTCAGTGTCTATTTCAATTATTCGCTAATTCCATACTTTATAGACTTTGTAGGAAGAAAAGTGCACAGAAATATTATGTCGTTAGAAGTAGGTCCATTGTACGTTATCTCACAAAAAATGACCTTATGGCACAATTCTAAATACAAAGTTTATTCTCTAACTGTAACAACCCTAGCAATCAATTTCTATCAATTTCTAAAGTAGGAAAAGCGCTACACATTCCAATACAAGGCATTTAATCAAGCAAGACTTTTAAACGATTAAAAACTGAAATTAAATCATTAACGAAAGAATTAAACAACATTAGGATCAGATTCGTATTTTAGGCATCTGTGATGGGTTTCTAGGGTTTGCCAGCTCAAGGGAATTTTCCGTCAATTTCTGAAAATGGGACCATGGACTAATCTCTTTTAAAATCCCACAAATCAGCCAAAAATATGCTACTGAACATTCAGATCTACACGTGTACATTTAAAATAGCATATAATAAACTGAACAGGGGGAAACTTCACAAAACAGTGATTAATAAATTAACAGCCGCCAATCACCATATGCCACGAGCCGCAGAAATTAACAGGTAGACAAAACAGTAAATCAACAACCAACCGAGCACCCTGATAAGGAGGAAAAAGCCCGGTGGCCAACCCTAGTGCCCAATAATCCCAAATCGTTGTTTACGAAGATGCGGCAAAGGTGCCGCCACGCTCATATGATGTCTTTTCTATCATAAGGGATGAAAATCCCTTTTCTACAATAACGAATCATCATCTCCTATCAATAAAGTCCCGAAAAACCCTAGTTCTTCCACAGATTCAAAGCACGAAGGAAATAGTTGAAATTTAAAGCAAATAAAGTTTACCGATGGCGTAGAAAAACCAAGCCGAGTTCTCAGAAAATCAGAGAAGGAATCGAAACCCAATCGGAAGATTTGGAAGAGGAAAACAATTTTTCTTAAGGGAGAAACCCGAGAATCATTGCGTATAAATAAGAGAGAGAGAGAAATCTTATCGAATCGAGAATCCCGAAGAATCTGGGCGCGAGATCGAGTATCGAATCAGTTAGGGGTTTTCGAAAACCCTAGCAGCATCGCCGTCTGCCGCTTTCGTCACGTGCGTGTGGAGTTTGATCGCCGCGTGAGAAGAGCATGGAACGGGTCGGGGTGAGAGAATTAGAGGGGGAGAGAGAGAGTTAGTGGGTTGGGGTTATTAAGAGGAAGTGGTCCAAACGATGGGCCTGCTCGGCTTTTAAAGAAAACAAAAAATGAACCGTTAGAACGGGGTTTTGAGTCTACTCATTCAGGTATGTCATTACCATATATTTTCTATTTCACCTACATTGATTTCACGGATAAACAACATGACCTGCATAATCTTGTAATTTGTGATGACCCCCTGGAGACCGTGTCGTTACATTAAATCACGTACAACATCTTTACCATCATCATGTTGTATTACGTAAAGTCCAATATCAAGTCTCAACATTAAAGATGAATATCTAATGCTAGAGACCAACTTCTTGACAAGCTTATGACTTATAGATATCTAAATCAGCCAGTACTTAATACCACACAAATCAGTAAAACAATGGATGAGCTAAGTGGTCAATAAGTGAATGAAGCATGCTAAGTAGTTTAAGTAAGAAAAATGTATAAGAACAATATTATACAAGCCGATATGAATACTTTATGTATGCTAAACAAACTATACATATCATGAGGAGATTTTTTTAAAACAAAGTATATGCAATGAAACTAGGAATATGTCCCAATGCGACCAGCTGGGATGTCTTAACCAAAACTTACGTAGAAGACACCCTTAAAGAGGGATATATTGAGATCTGGTATATTTTGATTAGCGTCAATATATACAGTATAACAAACCAATGGCATGCATATGTATAAGTAAAAAATATCCATGAAATTTCAACTAAAAACAATGTATTCAGCATGTATTGCAAATATGCATATCAATACAAAACATGCAACCATCAACACTGTAATACTCCGTATTTTTACATGGTAATTCTAGAAATTTATTTGCAATTTTTCACTATTTTTATAAATTTTAATTTCTCTTATTTTTCCTCTCTCTTTTCTTTCTCATTATCCTCTTCTTTTTCTTTCGTTTTCCCCTCAGCCCAAACCCCGGTGCAGCCCACTCACCTCATTTTTTCTTTATTTTTCCCTTTCTTTCCTCAGCCCAAGCCAACCCATCTTCTCCTTTTCTTTTTTCCTTTCTTTCCCTCGTTCTTTTCTTCCCAGCCCACTGCCCTAACCTAAAACCCTTCATCCTTATCACCTCCCTCACACGCCCTCAGCCCATCTGGCCTCAGCCTTAAGCGAAAATGCAAGCCCCAGTGAACCCTAAAACGTGATTTTCTCTCCCCTGAAATTCGTCAACTCCCTCGCTCGAGTACTCGGTAAAATCCTTCTTCTCTCCCTCTCCCTCATGCGCACCACGTTTTCGGCAAATTGGTGCTCAACGCCAACCCGTCACATCCATTGCTTGTCCTTTCTCTTCCCTCTGGTTGCCAATCCGCAACAGCTTCTGCCCAAAAATATTTTGTAAGTTACTATCACTTAACATAGTTCTAGCGCATTCTTGTAAAGTTCTATTTTTCCATTCAACAACACCATTTTGTGGAGCGGTTCTTGGAAAGAAAAAATTATGTGTTATGCCATTATCATTACAAAATTTTGTAAAAGATTTATTTTCAAATTCTCCTCCATGATCACTACAGCTAGTAAAGATGTTTGAAGATTTTAATTTCTGAATTTTTCTACAAAATATTGAAAATTCTTCATAAGCATCATTTTTGTGTTTCAAGAATAAAACCCATGTATATCTAGAATAATCATCAAAAATAACAAATGCATATCTACTTTCATTTAAGAAAGCTATTCTAGTACCAAATAAATCCAAGTATAGAAGCAAGGGTTTAGGTCTCGATTTCGGTCTTGGTATTGCTCCGACCAAAATATAGGGTTCGGTTTTGGTATCGCCCGTTTCGGTGGTTTCGGAATCAAGTTTCGGTTTTATCTGTATTGTCCATATATGTAGTTTTGTTTCGGTATCGGTATCGGTTTCAGAGATACTTTAAATATGTATATACTACATACATATAGTGACGTATTACATGCAGTTACATTGTAATTTATACATAAAGATGCGTACAAATTTTTTAGATGAAACTAATATAGTAATCCAGCCAACCTTCATTATTTTATTTTTTTGTATTTCTGTATTTTCTGTATTTTTGTATTTTTTCTGTATTTTCCTGTATTTCTGTTTTTTCTGTATTGCTCATGTATTTTTCTTGTATTTCCCTGTATTTCTCTGTATTTTTCATGGCTTTTCATGCATTTTCCTGTATTTTCTGTGTTTGTTTATTTTTCTGTATTTTTCTGTATTTTTCTGTATTTCTATATTTCTGTATTTTTCATGTTTTTCCTGTATTTTTCATGTATTTTCTGTTAACACTTCACATTACTCATTTGTAACAAAAATTAACTAATTAATATATATATATATAAGAATAATAAAAATTGATGAGTCATATTTATGGCATCATAATACACAAACTGAATAAAATACATCAAAAGATACAAAAATGAAAAAAAAATAAAAGGATACAAAAATCTCATTCGAAGTTCTTATCGTCCGGCCGTGGTGCATAGTAGTATGGAGGATAGGAATACTGCATCTATTCCGAACCTAAAAATGATATCATGTTATCATACGCTGAGGGCCGGCTCGACTCGATGAAAGGCGTGCCATGACTGTCTTGACTGCTAGACTGCTCAGTCATGTTCGAAGCATACATGTATTGACTACAATAATCTGCATAGACATCAGAGTGTCTGTACGGTGGGAAATAACCGTCATGACTGCCTGAGCATCCACCGGGATACGATTCATGAATGGCAGGAATATCATAACCTCCATAATAATCAGAAGAACGTTGATACACTTGATATTCAGAGTGTCTACCGTTGGTATCGTCCCTACATTCTTCACATTGGTGATGCCTATCATGATATTTATACTTATGCGAATGTGGTGTATCATAAGCATGGTCCCAACGTCTCTCAGTAGGGCAAATAGATGCCGACGTACAACCTCCGTCTGTAGGACCTTAGTCATCGGGCGACGAAGCATCATTGCTATCGTGCCAAGCCTAAGTAGGTGCCTTATTTCGCTTGTACGTGATATTCGCTGGCGCGTGACTTGGCCGCGGCTGGTTACTTCTTGTACATTCTGCTACATCCATGCAAATGTGGTGTATCATAAGCATGGTCCCCACATCTTTCAATAGGGCGAATAGATGCCGACGTATCACAACCTCAGTCTATAGGACATTGGTCATCAGGAGACGAAGCATCATCGCTAACGTGCCAAGCCTGAGTGGATGCCTTCATTCGTTTGTACGTGATATTCACTAGGGCGTGACTTGGCTGCAGCCGGTTGCTTCTTGTACGTTCTGTTTCCGCAAGCACCTCATCTAGCCAAGGATTATCTCTGTCATCGAGCACCCTGTCTTCTGTCTCCTTAGTCCATTCATGCAATGGATCATTGTCATGGAAAATCTGATCCAAATCGATCAATTAGTGATCGTCCTTCTCGCACCTTGTCGCATGTCTTTGTCTCAGTCTCATATTATAATGCACATAGACCGGCTTTTTAAGGTGTTCCATTGTTAGCATATTCCTTGTCTTAGTGTGAATGAGTGAGAATGTGGTCCAGTTTCGTTCACATTTGGAAGAAGAGACTGTTTGGCTCAAAACACGTACAGCTAAGCATGAAAGAGTTAGAGCTTGCTTTATCTCAATGCTTAACCACCATTGAGCTGCAAAAAATTTCCAATGGTCAGAAAAGATAAATCGTTTTATGGGAAACATATAGAAATCTAAGATCCTTATAGATACCTAGAGTGACCCTTGTTATCGCCATTTCTGCCTTACTAGAGCTGAAATAACAAATTCGCATCTTATAGATATCCAACTACAGTTATCAATCATAATTTTAGAATGTGAACTACTACATCGAATCACATATCAAAATAAAAACATCTAAATTCTATTTACATCTATGTCGATGTCAATTTGCTTCGAGATGTCTGGTTCCAGACTCTCGATCATGCGTCTGAGTCCAACCAGTACCTCGGTGTCGTTTGTTGCATTGGAGGAGTACTGGAAACGAGGATTCAGAAAATAGCCTGCGGCATGAATATCTTGATGTAGATGCTTACCCCATCTTTTGTCGATCATGTCCCACCGTTTTCTGTATCCTCTACCAACATTCTGTCAAATTTCTTCTTTTACACGGTCCATGGCCTCGTAGAGATACCCCATCTCGGCCTTATCATCGCTGTCGACCAGTCGAAGAACCTTCACCAGTGGCTCAAATACGGTGATGACATTAGAGATAGCCTGCCAGAATTCATCACCGTGAATCAGATCGTACACGTTTTCAATAGTCCTATCTTTTGGTTTGAGCTTTGGAAAGTTCTCGGACCAGTACCTGGAGGTGATCATTCTCCGTATGTCATCTCGTTGCACGTACAGAGAGTCTAAAGTAATAAAGTGGGTCGCAAATCTTGTGATCGCGGGCCTGATCAACTCTTTTCCACCCGTCTCTCTTCTCATCAAGCTGAGCACACATCCTTGTTGTATATGAATCATTTTACCATCTAACTTTCTGCGACGATATTTTTGACTACTTCTTTTGTCATGTCAGAAAATATCAAGTCGATACAATGCGTCGCACACGGGGTCCAATACAGATGTCTCTTTCACATCAACAACTGCACAGCTGACTTGTAGTTTGCCCTGTTGTCGATAAATACTTGGACTACTTTATGCTCCCCAATTAGTTCTATATATTTGTCCATGAGATCAAATATGTATGGACCGTTCTGGAATTGGTCGATCGCATCCAGAGTCCAGGAACACCGTCATGTAGGTCAAATACACAAGGAAGTTAATAATCTTCCTTCTGTTTTGTGTTGTCCAACCATCGCACATTAGTGTGCAATCGTACGCATCCCGCTAAACACGAAAAGTTTTTACATAATTTTTGATCTCTTCATACTCCATGTCCAAATATGTGTGTGACAGCTTCCAAGCAGTGGGTGCAGCAACGCCACGTCCCAATTCCGTAATAGCATCCACCAAGGGGTTGTAATATGGGTTATTTGTCACATTGTATGGGATGTGATTGAATTAGAAAATTTTGGCCATAGCTCGATCGACATAGAATTTGGCAGTCTTCATGAAGGTATTCTTTGTGGTTGACTGGGATGTACCCTTCTTCGTCAGAGAAAAAGGGTCAGCACCGGGTCTGAGAGCACTGGTTGGTCTACTGGTTGGCTCAACATCTCGAGCAGAACCATAGCTATTCGGCCGGCATGACTACCCGACCTGGCTAGCCTAGAGGCCTCAGACCCAGACGATCCTGCTCTCATCCTTCTGCCCTCACGTCTAATCTCTTCTTCGGCAAGTTCTTGCTTACTTCTTCTAAGAGCTCTTCTAAGGTCTCTCGCCTTCTCGGTGTCATCCTCATACTCATTTGAGTCATCTGATATTTCCTCTGTAGGCCTTGCTCGTATCTCCTCCTCGATCCTCTTCTTCTCAAATCTGGCATATATCCTTTCTTTCTTCTTCTCAAATTGTGTGATCTCATCTCTGTACGCACTTCTTTCGGTGCCTCAGGGCATGTCTGCACATCCCCGGTAATTCCGGCCAAGTGTTCATAAGGCGAGACACACTGCCATGCTTTTCTTTATGGCAATAATTGCACCTCATATGTCTATGGTTATCTCTGATCATTGTACAATAAGACCACCTAATGTCCATCGTCTTCTTCTTTGGAGTTTTTCGAGATATTTTAATTTTAATTACTGTAACAAATAACAAAATAAAAATTATCACATAGTTATCACTTATCGCAGCTCTATTCGAAATTATCACATAATAAAATAGATCTAATTTTCAAAAAATAGTTTTTCAAACAATTCTAGACACCGGTTCATGGATGCTTTAAGAATACTGATTATTAAAATGTGTAACATCGATTTAATGTAGGTTCATTTTTCCAAGTTAATCCTAATTAACTAGGTGTATCCTAAAACTAAAAAGTACTAATCAGTTCACAACATAATTTGTTAAATGTTATTTACTAAATTTTTATTATTTGGCTAACATCCTTTTTAGTATTTCTACCATTAATTTTTTCAGTATTTAAAGTATTTTTTTGCTATTTTCAGTATTTCTATAGTATTCCCTTTGCCATTAAATCTTTTTTATGAAATGCCATTAAATATCTTCCAAGAAATTTTAGTTTTAGTTTCAAAAAAACTTGAATTAAATTTTATGAAAATTTGTAACATGAAAGTAATAGCATTATTTTGTTACTAACATTATTAGTTCAAAACTTAAAATTTGTTACTAATATTATTTTTTGCTTCCTAACAATATTATTAAAAACCTTAAATTTAGAGTATTTCTATAGTATTTTTAGAATATTATTTAAAAACTTAAATTTAGAGTATTTATTTAAAGTATTATACAATAGAAATAGCATTAAAAACTTAAATTTATAGTATTATTTAAAAACTTAAATTTAGAGTATTTAAAAGTTTAAATTTAGAGTATTTCTATTAGTAATAGCATTATTTAATAGTATTTTTTTTTTTTTGATTTTTCCTATTTTCAGTATTTCAAGAGTATTTCTATAGTATTTGTTTAATTATAATTACAGCTGCTATTCACATCACACATTTTCGGTAAACATACTCACCCCATGCACACACGATGTCAAATAGGTAAATAAATTTATCAAAAAGTAGAGTGTAAATAGCACACTTAAACATGTTCATCCATTAGTCAAACCTATTACATTATTTACATGTTTTCCATTCCATTAATCTAGTGTTATTGAAGTTAATGGCAGTCTTGTAAATAATATGAAGTTTATGGGCTGATTATTTGCACGTCACGTTCCACTGAGATAATAGGTTGATTATCTTTCCATTTATTTACGATTTTGTCATTCTATTTAGTAATTAGGTTTTTAGTTCAATGCCATTCTTGTAAATATTCTTATTAGGTGGGCTATTTTGTAATTAAACTACACTAACCCGTGTTTGTTGACTTTGTTCTTCGTTTTGCCCTTCGATTTTGCCCGCGAGAATGGAGAGTGTTGTCGGCAACGATGCTGCTGCTTAGATTTCACCGGCGAGAAGTGAGCGTCAACAGCTTTTCGATCGACGATGCCTCTCGACGACGATGGTTGCAGCTTCGAGCTCTGGGCCTCCGATGACGATGGCGACGATGGCCGAAAATTTTCACTCGCTCGAGCTCCGGGCTCCTCCGACGATGGCTGCAGCTTCAACCTTCCTCAGTCGCGGTCCTCAGTCAAAACTCCGGCTGCTTAGCTCCTATCCGTCGATGGAATTAGGTCAGAAATTTGGAGAGCAATTTTTAATTTTTACTCGACGCATAGGTAAGTAACGTGACTTCTCCCCCTTTTAAAGTTCTTCTCCTTCCTGTTAAATCACATGCTTCCTTACTGTTCGGTCACGGGGGTTCCTATTCGGTCACGCAGGGTTCCTGTTCGGTCACGGGGGTGGGGGAATCACGGGGTCATCTTCTTCCTGTTTGGATTAGGGTTAAGGGTTAGGGTTAAGGTTAGGGGTCCTGTTCACCCACGTGGGGGTTCTTGTTCAGTCACGGGCTTCTTCGATTCTTTTCACTTCATTTTCTACCCGCAACCCTAGGGTTTCGGACGAAACCGATTCACATACATTAGTATCGGACCGGTATAGGGCGGTACCGGTTCGATACCGCCGATACCAATTGGTATCTGCTATGCTATCGAGGCGCTGACTAGTCGTCGACTAATTGACAACTAGTCGAGAGTCAGTGGAGAACCGACTTGAAATTTTTCAAAAGTCGGGAGGTAAGTCGGACACCGACTAAGCGTCGACTTGGTCCGACTTTTTGACCGATTTATCTGGTCAAAAAGTCGGACCAAACCCGGTTTTTTTTCTTTTTTTAAATGTTTTCAATCGGGCCGCGTCAAAAAGTCGAAAGAACGGAAGTCGAACCATCGGAATTTTATTTGGCTTTGCGTTTGCTGTTAAAAGAAAACCGACGCTTCGTTCTCTCCTCTCGTGAAGTTCGGGGATGCCATTGACATCGTCGTTCTATTCCGGACTCGAGGTAAGTTGTCTTCTTATGTTGTTTTCTTCTTCTGTTGTTTCAATTGTTGCTTTCTTCTTCTGTTGTTTTCTTCTTCTGTTGTTTGTTTTCTTCTTCTGTTGTTTTCTTCTTTTGTTTGTTTGAACTGCTCCATGGGGCCGATGAGGTTAAATATCACCAGGCTCGTGTTTGTCAACGTCTTGTACAAGTACTTGGAACCAGCCTACATATATGCCACCATTGATGTATATAGACAAACTCAAGCCTAAATGTGCATGTACACACCTCAGGCCCCTTCATCTTCCTTTGATTTAGGAAGATGAAGATGTAGGACCTAGTACGAGGAGTAAGAGGCAACGATATTCAGATGATGAGTCATATGAGGATCGTGAAGTGAATCTCGGAGCGGATGCTGATGTAGGACCAAGTACATTTGGGGATTATAGTTCAGATGCTGATGTCGGGCCCGAGGACGCGGGGGGTGATAAGTTTGTTCTGTCGTTCATGTTATAAAATTTTTGTTATTTTGTTTGCTATTGTCGACTTTGTTTGCTTGTGACTTTTATTTTGTTTTTACAAATAGAGGCAACAATATTCAAAAAAAATTCAGCATGCTTCTACAATCAAAATACAAGAGAGAAAATTGTTTGTCTCACGTTCTAACTTCATGATAATCAAAACATTCACAGTGGATCGAGTTGAATTCCAAGAGGAAGCCAAGAAGGCCTTGAAACTCCCCCACCAAGAGATTTTCAGGAGATGACCATCAGTAATGAACCCTAGAAAATGTTCACTCTAAAACTGCGACTGGCCACATCCGTTACCATGTAGAGATCTCATCCTTGGCGTATATTTTCCTGATTCCGCTATAGAATCCAACTGTCTCATTGCCTGCTTCCATATGATCCTTCCGACTGATGGTTGTTCGCCTCCATCACGAACTAGGTGTATACTGATTGAACTCTAACATGAAAGTATCTGCAATATGCAGGTAAAAGATTAAGAAAATAGTGAATTTTCAAAGAATTTATCTGAGCTAGAAAATTATATGCCCAGTACAAACCTAAAAAAAGAAGCAACATCTGATATATGAAATAGAATATGTTAACATATGTGTGCGACTAGTCGTTGACTAGTTGCCGACTCGTTCGACTAGTTATGAGTCGGTACTTGACCGACTCGCTGCTGACTCACTAACTTAACTACATAGCGTATCGGCCGATCCCTCAATCCTTGTATAGGAGTTCAACTGGTCGTTTTGTTGAAATATCGTCTTTTAATTTAAAAGATAATTTGTTCATTTTACCTTGTTGACAAGCGTCACAAAATTGTGTATGATTAAAAGAGATATTTGATATACCTGAAACTAGTTTGTGCTTTAAAATACGTGCAATATGTTTGAAATTAGTGTGTATAAAACGTTTATGCCATAAAAGTGTGTTATCTAATGATGCTAATAAACAATGATTATGTGTAGTAATGGTCATGCATTATATATATAGCAAAAATGTACCTAAGAACGTGCGCATGTATTGTTACCTGCGCACACCCCCTCTCTGATGGGTTTTAAAGTATTTTTTTAATTTTTTTTGCAGATGTTAGTTCTACATGTTAGATAGCCCCCCACAAAATTTCAAGTCAAACAAACACCATTTGGGCATCGAAACATCCATCACAAAAACGTTGCGCAAAACAGTCCAGAATTTTGGAATTTTTTGCAACTTTTTGTGATGGATGTTTCGATGCCCAGATGGTGTTTGTTTGACTTGAAATTTTGTGGGGGGCTACCTAACATGTAGAACTACCTACTGCAAAAAAATTCAAAAAAAAAACTTTAAACCCCCAGGCGGGGGGTGTGCGCAGATATGTTACCCGCGCAAGTTCTCAGGCACATTTGCCTCATATATATATAATGCATTTGAGAACGTTTTTTGAATCCTAGGGCTGACTATGACAAGATAAAGAGTGGCTGAGATTTGATCTTGGTAAATCAATGGTTGAGATTGGATTTTGTGAAAATTTTAGTGGAAAAACTT
This sequence comes from Scilla litardierei, assembly GCA_030789695.1. Classification (NCBI taxonomy): domain Eukaryota; kingdom Viridiplantae; phylum Streptophyta; class Magnoliopsida; order Asparagales; family Asparagaceae; genus Scilla; species Scilla litardierei. The sequence goes on along the minus strand of CM061142.1, from coordinate 687,318,229 downwards.
AAATTTTGGAGGGAAAAGTGTATTGAGAACCAAAACTTTGAAATTAGAAGTGTCTTGGGAAAAATTGTGGAGATTAAATTTGGAGAGAGTGCCTTGGTAATCTAAAGTTTGAAATTAGAAGTGCCTTGGGATCTATTATACATTTTACAATGTTTTTTGAATTCTAGGCTGACTAGGACAAGATAAAGAGTGGCTGAGATTTGATCTTTGGTAAATCAATGGTTGAGATTGGATTTTGTGAAAATTTTAACGGGAAAACTTAAATTTTGGTGGGGAAAATGGTCTTGGGAACCAAAACTTTGAAATTAAAAGTGTCTTGGGAAAGATCGTGGAGATTAAATTTGGAGAGAGTACCTTGGGAACCTAAACTTTGAAATTAGAAGTGCATTGGGAAAGATTGTGGAGATTACATTTAGGGGCAAAAATGCCTTGGAAACCTAAACTTTGAAATTAAAAGTGCCTTGGGAAAGATTGTGGAGAAGCATGATCCATTAAATTAAATAAAATAAAAAATTAAGCGTAAAACAATTTCGCGGAACAACAAATTAGTGTAAAAATACCCTGAGGTTTGTTGTTCCGCGACCGCGCCAAGGCGCGCCCACTAAATATTTTTACGCTAATTTGTTGTTTAGCGCGGGCGCCGAATTTGTTGTTCGACGCCGAATTTGTTGTTTCGCGTCGAAGGTGCCCGTGCTGCTAAATAATTTTACGCTAATTTATTATTCTGTTAAATTTGGATGTGGAAATAATTTTTCGGGGAACAAAGATTTCGCGGGGGAAATCTTAAATGAACTGTGCCCGCAGGCACGGGTTATGACTAGTATATATATATATATAATTCCAACGATTACCTTGGAATAATATATTAGCCATATTAAAATCATATATAATGCAAGCATTCTTTTCAAAAACGATTTTAAATCTTTATCGCATAATTGACTAATGGATAGAAGATTATGTTGCAAACCATCATCGAATAGCACGTTTTCGATGATTGGCTTATCTGGATTACCAACGATTCTAATGCCAATAACTTTGCCTTTGTTGTTATCTCCAAAGATAACTATGCAACAATCTTTGAATTGAACGGTTGATAGAAGGTTGATGTTTCAAGTCATGTTTTTGGAACATCCACTATCTAGGATTCATTTTTCTTTCATATGTACCTAAAAAATAAACCATAAATATTGGTACCCTTTTATTTTGGGTTCTTGGGATTAGTCTTTAGGAAGCCATACCCAAGTAGAATTTGGCTTTTTCAAATAATTCACCGAATTTATAACATATTTCATATAATTTGAAATATATTAATTCCCATCATATAAGCATAAATCTTTAAGAATCCAAAAATGAAATGTTGTAGATTTCCTAGAAGACATAGTGTTCTTATTTGTAACAATATTTTTATTTGTAGAATTACTCTTTTGTTGAGTAGGAATAAAAGAAGTTATTTTCTGTGTGTGTGTGTATATATATATGCATATTTCTTCTTTTCTGGTTTAACAAAGTTTATTAAACTATTGGTTTTGGAAGCATTCTTATAAGAATAACCCAAACCATGTCTATAATTTGATGGATGTTGAATTTTAAGCAAATCATTGAGATTAGTTTTGCCTTTATTAAATTTATTTACATTAAAATACATTTCATCATATTTTATTGTTAAAGATGTAACATTATAATCTAATTCAGAAATATGAGTAACCATATTATGATTCTCTGATTTGAGAATCTCATTATCTTGTACTAATTTTAAATTTTAAGAAATTAAAGTTTCCTTTTCATTTTTAAGTTCATCTAATAAAATAGATGAAGATGTTAGTTATTGATGAATAAGAACTAATGCCTTATGTTTTGCATTTAATTTCTTAAATTTAATAAATAAATCATTAAATGCATCTAGCAATTCTTCATTATCTAAACAACTTATCTCATTGTCATCTTGTGCCAGAAACACATGTAATCATTTTCTTCACTAAGTTGCTCATCATTTTCTCCTTCAGAAGAAGAAGAAGAAGAATTCCAAGTGGCTGATAGTGCTTTCTCTTCTTATCAAACTTCCTTTCTTTTTTAGAATTGTTGAAAGTTCTAGCTTTAGGTTTTAGGAGTGATCAATACTTTTTGATATGTCTAGGTCTGTTGCAATTCAAACATAAAGAGACATCAGTATTCTTAGATTTCAAATTTTTATACTTATCTCGTCGTAAAAACTTTTTGAAGTTTCTGGTGATGAGTGTCACATCGTCGTCACCAGATCTGAATCATCTGTGTCAGACAATGCATTGAAGGCGAGTACTTCCTTCTTTGAGTCTGATTGTTCTTTGGGGTCATGTAGTTGAACCTCATATGCCATCAAATTACCAACAAGACTTTCAACTGTGAGGATTGACAAATCATTGGCTTTTTCTATGGATGTTGTCTTCTCCCATTCCGGGGTTAACGCACGAAAGATCTTTCTTACTTACTCTGTTTGAGTATATACTTTACCAAAAGCAATTAGAGAGTTTGTGATGTCGATGAATCTAGTAATCATCTCTCCAATTATCTCGTTGTCATTCATCTTAAATAACTCAAACATATGAACAAGAACAGAAATTTTAGTTTCCTTAACTTTACTAGTTCCTTCGTGTGTTACCTCGAGTGTATGCCAGATTTCGTATGCTGATTTGACCTGAAAAACTCGGTTGAATTCACTCTTTTCAATAGCGCAGAATAGTGCATTCATGGCCTTAGAGTTGTGGGTTGCTGCGGCTTTGTCTGCTGCAGTCCATTGAGTGTAAGGAGTAGTAGGCTTCTCGTATTGTGTCTCCAATATGTTCCAAAGTTCATAGTCAACTTTGAAGATAAATCATCATCCTTTTCTTCCAGTATAAGTAGTTGGAACCATTGAATAGTGGAGTCCTTATAGTAGAGTGCACATCTGAAAATAGTGATGAAGATATTGAATTGTTCGTCGGATAGGTGTAGACCATCTTAACCATGCTCTGATACTAATTGTTGGATCTCCTGGAACATCAAATACACTAGAGGGATGAATAGTGTATATTACAGTGTATATCACGACGAAATTGCAAAAGTAAAAGTTACTAAAAATTGCAATAGAAATGCGGAAGTAAATAATCACAATCCAAAAAAGAGACAAACGCAAGCACCAAGATTTATCTTGGTTCGGATCCTTGTGATCCTACATCCAGTCCTCTACTCCCCGTAGAGATTTTAAATCAACTATTACAACTTGCTCCCCGCAAGCAAACATACAAAGATGCCAACACTCCAGTGTCGCAAAATTGTACAATCTCTTCAATAAGAGATTCAGCCAATAAAGAGAAAAAGTATGAAACAATATCACATGTAGCCTTTGATGATATAAGAGTTGAATCACAAGGAATGTGAAGGTACCTTAAAGGTTTCTTGATGAGAAATGTGGTAGAAACACACTTGGAGGACTTTCAATTGAGGCAGAATTTCTGCAACGTAACCCCAAAAGAAAGTACGAAAACACCCTCTTTTAGAGTGAGAAAGTGAACTTAAGAATGAGAGAGAGAATGAATTCGTGTAAAATGCCAGAGGGTTTAGGGTATATTTATAGGCCAAAAGTATCCCCAAATAACTGTCTAACTGCACAAAACGGTTTGAAAATTGAAACTGTCAGTCCAAAAATTAGTCGACTAGACAGACTTGTTAATCGACTAGGCCTTACGAATGAAGCGGGAATTGACTGTTGTAACTAACATTAGTCGAGTAAGAGACAAAAATTAGTCGACTACAACTAAAAATGGTCAGAAGTATAGTTGTTTGAGAAAGTTATAACTACCTTTAGTCGACTAAAAAGTTTGTTAGTCGACTAAAAAGTGTAAGTAACAAACAGTCAGAAATATAACTGTTGGAATAACTACATAGTCGATTAGGGAATTATGTTAGTCGACTAGGACCAAAATTTATGAAATTGTAGGAAAAATGATCCTTCTAACTAAGAAATGAGTTTGACAAAAAATTTGACTTTTTGAAAATTGAATTAAATAAATTAGTCGACTATGGGAAACTGATAGTCGACTAAAAAGTCTATGACTTGGTCGTTTGAGAAAATCCTAAATAGCTAAGATAGATCATCATCGAGGCTTTCACATGCTAAGTATATGCAATAAGAAAAATAAAAATTACACCAATAATAGCAAGTTACAAATATTCAACTTTGAGCTTCTTCTTGTTTTTTATGCTTCTTGCAGTATATGTGATGTCTTGAATGATTGTCTTCTCTGGGAATTTGAACTTTATAATCTGTATCGATAAAGTTGGTATGCACAAATAATAATAGATTTATGTTTGTATCATCAGAACTTTATGGAGAGAGAAAATCAAATGTTATTTTCCAACACCCCATATCGGATGTTAACAAATATGCATACTTTCCATAAATAACAATACATTATGCATAAAAATCTACATCGACATCAGCTACAATATAAATGAAGAATGTAAACTAAATAAAAACAAAAACTACAAAATATGACATCGATCAAAATTCATGACAAATGTAAATATGACATGGTATGCAATGAATAGTTATAAACTACATAAACTCAGAACATGTGTTCATCACTTGTAACATAACGGATGACAATCTTTTCTTTATAACCCCACTTGCTTCTTCTTTTGTGCTCTCACTCAATCTCACCTTATAATTGTTAGATTATGAGTTTAGTTAAAGAATGAGATGTTTCCATGTCTATTTATAGTTTTTAGAAACTCAAAGCTTCTCAACAAGCCACCTCGAAGCTTTCCCAACAAGCCAACCTAAAGCTTTCTCGACAAACTAACTCGAAACTTTCTCAACAAGCTAATATTAATTAATATGTTCAAGAAACCTTGGGTATTGCATCTTCCTTACCTGGTAAAAAGTTTCATTCATGAAACTTAATGTACCTTGATTTTTTAAAAGTTGCATGCACTTCCTGTATCATTTGATGGCTTTGAAGTTGCCTCTTTTGAATAAAATGGCAACACGATCGAACCAAAATTCATACTTTATCATACGAAAATCATGCTCAACATTGCATCCATTTATACACATATCAAGCCATTTGTCATGCATTAGAATACTTCTAGTCAACCAAATTCCCTTACATAGATAGGTATATATTCATTCATTCTATTTCCTTTATCCGAGCAAATCATATTCATATATTCATATCAATTCCAAAACAAATTATATACATACATGTAATACATATTCTTGCTTAGTTATAAGTACAACTTCAGTATCATCTATAGATCGTTCTCTATTACTTAAGTTTTAGCTCATTCTATCCGATCCCACGACTGCTTTGCTTTCACCTCCTCGTGTCATCAATTCATCTATAATCCACAAATACCACATGACATGAATCAATATCATTAACCTTAACACTTTGGCATAATCAAATTAGAACTATTCTACCATCATATCATCGCAACAAAGCTAAAGTGACGAAATATTTCACTAGCTCGTTACATATATTCATCACACCAGTAATCTATAAAAGTCATATACCTCGTGTAAATCCGTTAGTAAACATAGTGTATGGGCACTATACCTTCAACGTAAAAGCTTAGATTCATATCCCACCTCAACTTTATCACCTCTGCATATTTTTCTAACTCCTATGACTTATGGTACTCATGTATTACGACACCTATGAGTCCAAACCAAAGCTCCGATACCAACTTTACTGTTACGTCTCAAACCCATCAAAATAAGTTAAATAACAATGTCAATTTGTGAATCAATGAAAATCGGACATAATTCCCTATACATGATAATTGTGAAGCCTATATATCGTCTTTGATCATAAAACATCTCATAATTCCAATTACCATATCTAATTAAATCATGTGCATTATCCTTGCCTACATTCATAGTTGCATTACGCAAAATTCTATATAAAGTTCCAAATCCAAAAATTAAGATCTAATGGTAGAAGATCAAATTCTCAACGAGCTCCTAACTTATAGATATCTAAATCAACTATCTACTTAATACATCGACCATACAATTCTATAAAACAATGGATGAGCCAATTGTTCAATAAATAAATGAAGCATGCTAGGCAGTTTAAGTTTGAAAATTGAATTAGAACAACCGTATGCAAGCAAGCTAACATGAATACTTCGTGTATGCTAAACAAAGGTGACTTGTCATGAGCAGATGCACACACCCATTTTACCCTTTATCTTTAGCATATTGTTTATTGTCCATCTCAATATCCACATGTTAACTGCACTTATTTCCTGGATATGCCATTTACTTAATACTGATGGCTCTTCACGGTCTTACCCCCTGATAAAATATCCCCTTCAATTTCAAGGTTGTTAGCCACACATTATTAATAACAGTTATACTACCTCATTTTATTGATGGATATTTTCTACTGTAAGATGCTTCCTCCTCCAGAAAAATAATCAAGTATGCAACAAATACATATAAGCCCTACAACATAAATTTAAAAAACACTATCTACTTCGTATATTTGAAGGAAATTTCCAACATGAAAACCGCTTTAAATAGATAATCAGTTGAGTTCCACTCACCAGGTGGTTTGTACTGCACTCCCGCACTTAATCTTCCTATCCTTCCCACTAGCCACGCAGAGACTGGGGTCTGACTAGACACTGAAAAAAACACACATTTATAAGACAACATAATCAATTAACTTACAAAGTGACTCAGCATAAAATGACAAGCTGAAACGGATAAATTGCAGTCAAATCGACAGCCAATGTAAACATACAAACATAAACAGAAGGCTCCACTAAGCCCATAACTTCCAACATCTGATGCAATGTAAGATAACAAACAGTTCAACAAAGATAAAACTTTATAGATGTATATTGGCACACAATCCAAAGCATTACAGGTACAGCCCAGTTTTGATTTTCAACAACACAACTATATAAGCATATCCATACCAATCTTCGTTTCTATCTGCTGCATGCCGCAAAGAAAGAATATAAGAAGAATAATAATAATAATAATAATAATATGTTGGAACTGAATCTACCTCAAATTTTTTTTTGCTGTGATATTTTACATATCATACCTTCAAACAGCACATCTGCACCTTGACTGATTCAATTCACTTGCTTACATTCCCATCTTCAGCCCTAAATTGTCTCACTCGGCAACTAATCATATATATGGTATACTTTTAAAGCAAAAGGAGAGAGAACTAATCTGGCCAAGGTCCTAAAATCAATTAAAGAAAGTTATATGTCATGCCCCATCATGATGTGCGTCTCAACTAAAGCAAACAAAATAACTCCATCCGCCAACTTATCCTTCTCTAACTGTCTGCCTCAGTAGCTAAAATCCCAAATTTGAGTATAGACCTTACAAAATCATTCTCTGAAAAATCTATGTTACAGTTCCAGTCAAGGCTAACAGATTTTGAACATTTCATATAGGTTATGGGCTGGGCCTATGACATGATTTTATCAAAAAGTTGACTGATGTATCACTTTGCCGAGTTCCTTCAAATTTCGTTATGCTACTGTGTTTCAAGCAAAAAAGAGCCAAATCCAACAACTTCCTACTATCCAGTTTTTGTCCCGCATTAATTGCCTGTTTGCATACTAAAGAAATTTTGAAAAATTGTAGCTGATCCAAGGTTAGATTTTGGGGAATGGCGAAACCCATAGTTACCGAACAATGCATGTACAGGTGGCATGCTCTTATCTGGGTCAACTAGTGTCTGATAATGCCACCATACAATTTCAAAAAGCAGGGAAATGTTTTTGACATTTTTAGGCACCATAGTTATACTATTGGAAGATTTCTCCATGATATTCGCATTGGAAACTTGCACGTCGCAGCTGTCACGGACACCACATCATCGCCTAGTTGTCACTTAGCCGGTATTCTCTATAAAATTCCCAAAGGTATTTTTATAAATAGAGCTTTAGAATGTTCGTGTTCATTCTTGTAACCTCTTATAATAATAATTCATTATGGATATTTAAGAGCCCATTATGCGTATTTATAGAGAAGATCCTAGAGACTCATTTTAGACAATTGAACCATGGAAGTCTCTAGAAACCAAATCTCCGCAATTCATTGTGTAAGAGCCTCACATATAAATAGGGATAAGGAAATGCCATTTGTATCCAACAAGAGCCAGCCAACAAGCAAAGGCAATATAGTTCTCGGCTTCTAAATTCTTCTCTTATGTTTCTGAGTGTCTTGTCAGTGTGAGAACTAGAATGAAAGCCGACATAACCATTTTAATAGAGTGAGAGTAAGCTAAGTGTTGTACGGTATTAGAGAAGTCGAGTAGTTAAACAATCCACTCGTGACAGTTGATATCAGATTTTACGGTTCAAAAAAGCTTGTGGTTCGTGAAAAAAAGTATGTCGGCTAGCAAGATTCTAAGCAATCCAAGGTGATAAAGGCCATCACTAGGTCGCCTCGTAAGGAGAAATCCAGATATATCATGTCGGCGTTTGAAGCATGGTTGAGCAATGCGAAGCTTAACATGGTTGAGGCAAAAGACCAACTCGAAACCATGAAAGACTGCGTCGAGGAGCTAAAATTCAAAAGGGACGAGCTTTGAGAAAAAGATGCAAACGGTCTTGAACTCCATCGTCCACATGCTCTTCGGAGCAAAATAATAATATCTTAAAGGATCAAATGGAGGCTCTGATGAAGAAAATAGAGAAACTCAGGAGTGAGTTCAACTAGCAAAAGATGATGTGCGTGAGTGCCACTCGTCACCCATCATTTCTTGCCAAAGGTGTATATTCAAAACCAAAGCCTTACCCAGGTATGCAGAATGCTCGAAAGCTTGATAACTTCCTTTGTAATATTGAAAGATATAATGATACTGTGTCGATCAAGGATTATGGTTCCAAACTCTTCACGACCCTTATCTACCTCCAAAATGTTGTTATATTGTGGTAACGTAGATGGTGCAATGACATGAAAAAGGGAACATGCAACATTAACACTTGGGATGAGTTTAAAGCTGAGATCAAGAAGCAATTCTACCAGAGAATGCTAAGAATGAATCATGATGTATGCTTCGATGCCTTGCTCAGAAGGGGGCTATTAGAGATTATGTGAAGAAATTTCAAATTTGCTCCTTGAGATCCATGAGAAGGAATCGCTCTTCACATTCATGAATGGCCTCGCGAGATGGGTCAAGATGACACTACAAACGTTGGGAGTCCAGACTCTCGCACAAGCTATGGTAATTGTGAAGTCCTTGATCGAGATCAAGAAAGGAGACTTCATCAAACCAAAAGACAAGAACATGAAGCTTGGCAAATGTGGGGAAGAGAAAGAAAGACTGTCCTGAGACTTCCTACCAAAGCTACATCTATGGAAAGGTAAGTCCATAGAGTGAGCCAAAAAGGATTCCCTGAAAAATCTTCAATGCTACTTTTGTGAGGGTACGCACAAAGTCAGGAATTGTCCAAAGATGACCAATCTTACCGCGTTAATTCAGAAAGAGTAGGAGAAGCAACAAAAAGAGATGAGTATCAACTCGCTTCATCAACTCAACAACATGCATGTCAAGGTGGATGAAAGGCCAAAAGCACCAATGTTCGTAGAGACAATGATCGCGAGTAAGACCTTTCAATGCTATATTAGATACGGGTGCTTCTCAACTTTTAGTATCTGGTACGATAACAAGGATTTGGGCTTTGCAATGACCATTGAAAATGTTATCATTAAGGCCGTCAACGCAGAATCTACGGTCATTGTTGGCATAGCTCGATAAGTACAAGTAAAAATGAGAGAATGGTCTGAGCCGGTGGACATGATGATGGTAGGCATGAATGATTTTGATATGATCATCGGTTTAGAATTCTTGGACCGAATCAAAATTATGTTGGTTACATACACCAATACTATGTGCTTCTTTAAGGGCAAGGCTTACACTATTATAATCCAGAGAGAATGCATTATCAAGCAAGATTCTCTTAGCAATTAGGCTCTCCAAGGGTGTTTGGTGAAATGAGCCAACCTATATTATCGTAGTCAAGATAAAGGCCCAACCATATGAGAGAAAGTACCCAATAAGATCCAGTTGTCTTGGAGAACCACGATATCATGCCTGATAAGTTAGCAAGCAAATTGTCACACAAGAGAAGTGGATCACAACATCGAGTTGATGCTGGATGTGCAACCATCAACGATGGGACTGTACATGATGGTACATCATCCGAGTTGGAGGAACTGTAAAACAACTTAAGGATTTATTATATGCAGTGTACATATGACCATCAATGGCTCATTACGAAGTGATGGTGCTATTCCAAAAGAAGGACAGTTCGCTTCAGTTGTGCATTGACTACCGAGCACTTAACAAAGTTACAATGAAGAACAAGTATCGGATCCCTCTGGTGGCAGACTTGTTTAATCAACTAGGACAAGCAAGATACTTCATCAAATTGGATCTAAGATCGAGATACCATCAAGTACAGATTACAGAAGGAGATAAACCAAAGACGGCATATATGATGAGACATGTCTCCTACGAGTTTCTAGTCATACACTTTGGTCTCACAAATGTGCCCATGACATTTTGTACATTGATGAACAAAGTGTTGGAGTCCTTCCTAGATCGTTTTATCGTAGTATACCTTGACGACATAGTGACCTACAACTATTCATCACAGAGCATGTGGAGCACTTTAAAAAACTGTTCATGCCCTTACAACATACGTGTTGTATATAAAGAAGGAAAAATGTTCATGCGTACGTGTTCTTAGGACATGTCATCAGATGGGGCCAAATCAAGATGGATCAAGGGAAGGATTAGGCTATTCAAGGATGAGAACCTCCTAAAAAGGTGACAGTTATGGTCATTCCTTGTATTGGCAAAATATTATCATATGTAAATCAGAGACTACTCAGCTATAGCGACTCCACTCACAGACTTGCTAAAGAAGAATTGGTCTTAGAACTGGAGCCCAAAATGACAGGAAGCATTCAAAAGATTAAAGAGAGCGGTGACCGATGAGTCGATCATCTCTCATCCAGACTTTAGCAAGCCATATGAAGTTCATATCGATACCAGCAACTTCGATATCGGATGGATGTTGATATATAATTAACACCATATTGCGTACGCAAGTTGGAATCTCAATGATACCAAAAAGTGATATACTATCGAAGAGAAGAAAATGACAGCAGTGGTTTATTGCCTACGACTATAGTGTTAATAGTTGGTTCTAAGTTTGTTATGAAAACAAACAATGTGGACACTAGTTGTTTCGAAGAAGTCGTCTCCTGAGCAAGCTATGTGGCATGATTTCTTAGCAGAATTTGACTACATGCTCGAGTACAAGCCAAGCCGAGCAAACTTAGTGACAGATGCATTGAGTCGGAAGGTAAAACTTATGGATATTGTGAGCTACAGAGTTATTTGCTTGATCATGGCAAAGAAGGCATAGTACAAGATCCGACAGCAAAATCACTAATAGAATTCATCTGAGAAGGGGAAGTCTCGAAGGTTTTAGCTTGAGGACGGCTTACTATATATGTTAGGATTGGGTGCGGCGACCAACTAGTGGCAAATCTATAATTTTTGGGCACCCGTGTAAATTTGTAATTTTAGGGATCCAGAGACAGATCTGTAATTTTAGGCTGAAAATCCTAGGTCAGTATCATTTTGGTACTTACAGGGCGACGGCTTGTTAAGGGGCTTTATTATAAATAAGAAGGGGAGACATCTTGAGGGGCTCGCTAAGGGGGTTTATTATAAATAAGAGGGGAGACTTTCTCCCTTGGCCCAGCACATGGCACGATCAGCCATCCTCCTCTTCTTTTCATCCCATCTTCTTTTTCTTTTATTCTTTCTTTTCTTTTGGAGCCTACAAGCCCAAGCCCACAAACCCATCTCCTTTAATTTTTCCCCGAAAACCCAACAGCCCACAATCATCCTTTTTCTTCTTTTTCTTCCTTCACTAAGCTCGGCTCACTCCCTTTTAAAATTGTCCCAGCTCAACCAATCCCCTTTTCTTTACCTCGGCCCGTTTTCCCATCTCTCAAATGAGCGAGCTCTCAGCCCACCCGCAAAAAGATATCAAACGACATCTATTTCAAAAAAAATTAAACCCTAGCTCTCTTCAGCAAAACCCGACGCCTCCTCCTCGGTAGGAACACGCTTCGAATTGGGATTCCACCGTGCTATCTTCTCACAGGTTTTCTCCACTCCTCGTCTATATATGCTCTATTATTTCTAGGGTTTTCTTTTTATGCGAAAAATATTCTCTTCCTCAAAAAAACTTTTTTGATTTAAATTTCATAGATTTAGGTTTCTCTGATCTCTTTCCGGGCACGATATCTTCACTTCTCCTTGTGGATCAAGTAACCACTGTCGATGGAAGGCTTGAGTGAGGAATTCTTGGGATTTTTGGCCATCTACTGTGAACAGTAGATTTTGGTTTATGGTTCTTGTATAATTTTTAAAATTTTAATTAAGCTTGATTGCTTGAATCGTTGGAAATTGTTTCATGAATAAACTGTTGGAATTTTCTTTGGGTTAGTATTGAGATGTGATGATTTTATATTATTCTGAAGGGACTATTCCCTATGAAATTGAGATTTCTCGGCACCATGTCTGCGTGGCGGCGACCCTCGCCATCATCTGCCGTTGTTTCTTGTTTTCGATTGGACTTTTGCTTAATTTAGTCAGCCGCTATGGTTATCATCGTTGTCGCGGCTTTTCCTGTGGTGATTCACTTACTATTGTTGGCTTTCTGGATCCTTGGCCTCGCTGTGGATTTTCTGAGGGCCTTTTTGCCCGATATTGTGTTCTAGGCTCTTGTGCGGGTTGTTCCTCACCTTGCGCCCATTTTCAGTTGACTACTTTCTTCGGGTTACATATCGTACTCTACAGTATGAGTCACGACTTAGGATTGATATAACCATCACATGAACTAGAAACATTTCCAACACAGAAATAAACTGCAAACTCATATACATATCTTTTCCTTAGTTGTTACACGTAACTCTCAAATAAACTATGAATCACATGTTCACTAGATATCTCTCTTCTCACTTAGTAGTTCACATGTTTTACCTTGATTATTATATATATACTTGCCATTTACCGTATGCTTCGATTAGATGTAATCTACTCTAAGCTAGCACTGCATTTCTTTGTTGTTTTCGTTAGGTATCCATCAGGCATACGAAGAGACTTCATTGTTCTTGGTTTAGTTTCAATCTTCACTGTGCAGTACGCAGAGTTTTGATAACATTCTTACATGTATGTTATAAATTATTTTTCTGTTCTTTTTCCTATATTGTTTTACTGGTAAACAACATGACCTGCAATAGTTTGAAAACATTCACGGCACCCGGAACTGAGGTGTGACAATTTTTGTTTGGTTGAGTTGGTTTAGGTTGAGCAAATTTAAGGTTGATTTAGGTTTTGGGTTAAGTTCAGATTAATATGGTTTATATTAGAAAGCAGAAGGTTGTTGGTGCTATAATTGATGATAACAACACCATAGATCAGTTGGTGTCATGATCTTCTCTATATGTAACCAAAAAGGGTGTGGTAACTTCACACATGGCAGACACCCATGTGTAGCCGGCACCGCTTTCGTGATACCAGACATGGTTTCCAAAAGCCGGGGGCTCCACAGCTAAATACTTTCACCATCGTTCAAGTAAGTGCCTATGGGTCACACGACATTTGAATTTGCACACAAGATGATGGACTGATTTCTCTCAAGAAAAATGACGAGCTGATAAAAGTCCATGGCATCGTACATTTTACGCAAACATCAACGAACTATATAATAAAAGCAAAAAGGTGTCAATTTTCATGGAAGACTTATTCAGAATGACATTTCATTTAATAGTTCTAATGTACTATTTTAATCATACAAACATCTAAAATTTTAAATTTGAAATGTCAAATCTAAACAACAATGCTGCTTTTTTTTTTACTTTTGTTTCATCTAAACATGCCAATTTTTACATGCGCACCATACTAGAGAATTAAAGTTCTTTATATTTCACCAACCATCTTTCTATGTTTGTTAACTGATAAATTTTGCAAGTTCAAAGAAATATAACTGTAAGAATGACGATTGCCTGCTCAATAATGCATTAACCTGCCAAATTAATAGCCATAAACAAGTTAAATCTAATCTGACAGAAAAAATATGCACAAATTTTTATGCTTCTTTATCTTAAAAAAGAGGAAAAAATACTGTAGTTCTGACTTTCTAGACCTTCCAGAAATAAAGTATTTGAACTTTATGCTAAATGTACAAAAGTTCTAATGTTCTATTGCACATGCATAGCATGTGCCAATAAACAAGTATTTAAATAGTGAATAGATCACACCCCTAACTGGGATATTGAAGAAGTTTATATATCTGAGAGAATATAGTAAAATTACAATTTTTATTCTAATTCCTAGTTCTACTCATACTCTGCCTCTGATTATAATCCATTTAAAATTTTACTCTTAAACATTCATTCTTTTTGAAATTGTACATCTTCGATTGAATTCTGCTGAGCACACCAAAATAACAATGGCAAATCTAAATAGTTTGAAGGTAGAGGAACGTAATGGAAAAATGTATATTGCTACTTGCAGCTCACGTTATCTCCCCGTGCCTACAGCAAAAAAAGCATGTGGCCACTCTGTTAGCCTCACTTGACTCATGCCTTCAACACAAGTAACACCAGCAAGATTGAGACAAGTGCTCAAAAAATGAAGCAGAAGATTGAGTAAGAAGATAATTCATTTATGTTATTGATCAATATCATCATTTTAAAGTTTTTTTGGGGGGTGGGGGGCGCATGAACCTACTTATACAAGTGAAAAATGTGAGTCCTCACATTTCACCAGTTTGCGAGGGAACTACTCATATAACCTGTGACATCTCTTTTGCCCCATGCACCTGATGGGCAGTCTCATTCAAAGTCCACAACACTTCAGTCGCTATAAATTTCAAGCCTTCTGCACGTTCCGTAGGAAATATTTCAAAGTTGCTTTATCTCAGAGAATACATAGGCCAAAATATAAAATGTATATCAAACTAGATCAACTGTGTTTCAGTACAGAAGCAGTTGAAATTAACTGAAAGGTAGTTGCTGTCATGGAGAAAATCAGTTGAATATGTATTTGTCACTTACAAGGAAATGGCATAAAGGTAGTCCCAATGGATAGATTTTCCGATCCATATCTTAATCCCATCACACCATAATCTTCGGGACATACCCTGTAAATGCAATCAGAGGATGTAATTAACAGTTCAAATCAACAATATAAGTATTGACCAATACATTCTTCGACAAAGAATAGTTGGAAGAATATTCATCTGTGGAAGAACCATGAAGGCAATGTTGTATCCAATGCTAGTTGGGACAATTAATCAAAAGGAAATTAAGAAAATGTTCACCTTGTTTGATTACTGAAATTATTGATAAAAGGGATAATAACATGCAAAAAATTTCCAGGTTATTGAAGCATTTTTTATTCTGGTTTTTATGGAAGATAAAAGTTATGGATCTAAAATAAAGTATGGTAAAAAGAGTAACAAATTTAAAAAAACTGATGCACTTTCTGATGGTAATATGTGTTGAAATAAAAAGAGAATATTATTCAAAATAAAAGCCACACCCAAACTGTGGTCCTGGTGATGTTTATATATCTAAAAATACAAGATGAATGCTAGAAAGATTACAATTTATATTTGACTCCTTATTTGCTTATAATTCTAAAATTAGAAACTATAATTTATATCTTCTAAACAGGAAGGTTATTCATCCTTTTCTAATTATAACATAACTCTAATACTCCTAAAGTTGGAGCAGACATATCTAGCTTCTCACAAATAATCTAAGCTGAAGCAAGTAGTTTAGTCAACATATTCAGATTCACGTTTTGTGCCAATCATTCTATGAGCAGCACATGATGATGGTGCATCATGAACTAAACTGTTTGAAATGGTTGGAGTATCTGTTGAAAACCGTTGAACCATTTGAAATCACTTCAACATTTGATCCTTCATATTTTTAAAAACTATTGTTGTCACGCCCCGCTTCCCAAAAAAACCTAAGTGAAACAGAGGTGACTAGCCCGCGCACACTGAAGCCTACTGGAAATTCATCTCTTCAGCTTAACTGTGAACACGTATAAAATACCAAGGTAAGTCTGATTCTAACCACTAATAGGCAACACTATATAAAAATATGGATAACTGAAATTATATGAATATAACGAGGGATACAAGCGAAGGACGATATATGAAAAATAAACAAATGATAAAATAAATAACATATCACCTGGTTTCAGAAGAAACTGAGAAAAACATATGAATATTAAATCCAAAGTCATCACAGAAATCCTCTCCTAAACCTAACAGAGTGTAACAACCCGTTCTTTCTTTCTTACTTGCAGGTTTCTTTCGTTTTTTCTCTATTGCTTGCAAGTTTTGGTCTTCTTACTGTTTTAGGATTGCGGCAACCATTCTGCTTCCTGTCTGTTCCTCCTTGCTAGGTTGCTGGTTCCGGTGGCTCTCCTTGCTTGCGGATTTGGGATCGCTTATTACTGATGGTTGCGGCGTACGCTTCTGCTGATGATTGGGTTCGGATCTTAACTTCCTCCTGGTTCTTCGGCTTCGATTTCATGTACACTCAGTGTAGTTAAGGCGCACTAAGGCGCGCGCCTGAGGCGCGCCTAGGCGTGAGGCGCACCTATCGCGCCTCGCCTAAGGCCATGCTACATACCAGTTTGCAGTCGAGCCAAGGCGCGCGCCTTGGACCCAAGGCGAGGCGACCCAAGGCACGCACCTTCTCATTTTTCTATCTTTTTTCCATCTTCTAATTTTTTTGGGCCCACAAACCAAAAGCCCACAAATTCTGGGCCCATTTCTCCTCTAATTTGTTGCATAAGCCCACACCCTTCAACTTTTCAACCCTAGACCACCATCAGCCGCCCAAAATTCCCAATCGAAGAGCCGCCCAAAAGTCGCTGCGCCCTCTCTCTCTCTCTCTCTCTCTCTCTCTCTCTCTCTCTCTCTCTCTCTCTCTCTCTCTCTCTCTCTCTCTGTGTGATGCAAGTGAGTCCTCTTCCCCCATCTCCCCCAATTCTTTGTGTACTGTTTTTTTTGTTCAATTCTTCTTTCTTTTCTTTTTTTCGTTCGGTTTTTTTCGTTCAATTCTTCGTGTACTGTTTTTATGGCTTAAAATTGGTTTCATTGATGTCTAATAAGAACTGATAGACGGCAACGGTTGGTAAATATAGACGCTGATGAATCTTTCAATAGCTTCGAGTTCTGGATTTCTAAATGTCGACCCTGGCAATGTTGCTTGGAAAATAGCATGTGCCCCTTCAATTTTGGTTTACGCATTTGCTTTATGATCGCATGTAACTGATACTGTTTGGAACCGCTGAGTTTTGCGTGCACTCTTTCGTTGCATCTGGAGTCGAATTATGCACGGCTCTCTTGGTTCCGATTGTTGCCGTAAAATTATTAGCTTGTTAAAGCTGTGATTACTTCACTTTTGAATAACCTCTAGCTCGTGTGGAAGTGTCTAGCCCAAAATTATAATCATGTAAACATTATTGACGCCCAAATCTTTAGCTACTGCTAATCCTAACACGTTGCTAGAAAATGCGTTCATTCTTTTTATTTTTATGGAAAGTAGTTCTCCTTTGTTGGCAGTCTCCCCTGTAAATTTCAGTACTTGCTGATTTTCTCAATAACCTTTAAAGCTTGCTTCGATAAAGAACTAGCATCAATTCATACCATGAGGATTAACATGAGTTAAAAAGGTACACAAAACATTAGTTTAGTTGCAAATCAAAGCATGCCAAAATCATACGTATGCCAAAGTCATTACAAATCTTGCATGAACATACACATACACGGGAGTAAAATATTGATGGGAGTTTTTTTTTTGCTTTTTCTACAAGTATATTCTCAGTTGGCCTCACGGTGCCATCAATTTCCAAAAAGCTTCAGTTCACTCTTTTATAAGAAAAATAATGCAAGCTAAGGTCCCGTGAAAAATAATGCATGAATCCCTGTCTGCCTGCATTTGTATCATTCTTTGAGTATTGTGCCTGCATTTGAAAAAAGAATATGAATACGGTATAAATGAAACTATGAAAGTATAAAAAGTAATATCAAATAATAAGGCGTTTACATAGTTAAATTTCTTTTATTTTTTATTTTACTGATTTTTTAGGAATTTCAGCACTTAACATTTGTTCTTTTATTTTACATCACATGTTGTATATCAATTATAGTGATTATGGCTGGAAATAAACCGGAGGGGTCAACGACAGTAGGCGCTCCTAGTAGAAAGGATCCCACTTGAAAATATTGCAAATAGTCGCCTAAAAATACGAACGACTTGAAATGCAATTTTTGTGTAAGAGAGTTGAAAGGAGGCGTGTATCGCGTGAAGCTACACCTTGTTGGAGGAAACAGAAATGTCTTTGTATGCAAATATGTACCCGATGTTGTTAAAAGGAGATTCAAGATTACATGGACTCAAAAAGCGGGAAGAAGTCATTTGCATCGTCTGCTGCTTCAAATGTTGGTGATCCATGTAATATGGATGTTTCAGGAGAGGAAAACCGAGTCATGGAGGAGACTACGAGTGTTGGAACCGGTAAAAGAAAACCCGGTAACACTATGGATAAGTTTTTCTCAAAGAGGCCAAATACATCACAACCTTTGAGACAGGCGACATTAGATGAGTGTCTGGATCCTGCAAAGGTTGAGTATGCTAATACATGTGTGGCTAAATGGTTCTATCAAGCAGGCATTCCATTCAATGCAGCAAGACTTGATAGCTTCAAAGAAATGTTCGATGCAATCTCTCGGTGTCCTGGTATGAAGCCGACTAGCTATCATGAGCTGAGAGTTCCATTGCTTAAGAAGCAAGTTGGTATCACTAGAGCTCTCTTGGCTGAGCATGAAAAGGAGTGGAAGAATGCAGGTTGTTCTCTTATGTCAGATGGATGGACTGATAGAAAAAATAGGTCTCTCATGAACTTCTTGGTCAACAGTCCAAGAGGGACGGTGTTCATGGAATCTATTAATGCTTCAGCCTACACAAAAATGGGGAGTAAAGTATTTGAGTTGATGGATATGATGATTCAGAAGGTTGGGCCACAACATGTAGTTCAAGTCATCACCGGTAATGCATCGAACTACGTGGCAGCTGGTAAGTGATTTATCCTTCGTTCCTTCCCGTTAACATACTTTAGGCCTTTTATTTAACTTATTTTATCCTTCATTCATTATTTTTTTGTTCTCAATGTGATAGGGATGTTGATAGAGGAGAAGTATCCCAATATCTTCTGGACCCCTTGTGCAGCACATTGTCTTGATTTAATGTTAGAAGATATTGAGAAATTGTCCAACATAATGAAGACTATCAAGAAGTCCGTGGAGTTCAGTGGTTACATTTATAACCACAGGAAGGTGTTGAGCATGATGAGGGGCTTCACCAATGATAGAGAGCTAGTGAGGCCAGCAAAAACACAGTTTGCTACTTCCTTTTTGACTATGCAGAGTATCTACAATCAGAAACGTCAATTGCAAATGATGTTTAGGTCTCAAGAGTGGCTATCTAGTACTTGGACAACAAATGATAGGAAGGGGAAGAAAATTGCAGCAACTATTCTTTCTCAGAGCTATTGGAATAGGATGGTGCTAGCATTGAAGATTGCATACCCACTTGTTAAAGTCTTAACGCTAGCTGATAGTGAGAAGAAGCCAGCCATGGGTTACATGTACAAGGCAATTGAAATGGCAAAGAATAGCATCTGTGAGTCTTTGGACAATGATGAGAGCAAGTTTGGTGAGGCGATCAACATTGTTGGTAAGAGGTAGTAGTGTCAGCTTCGCCGTCCATTACATGCTGCTGGATATTTTTTAAATCCAGGTACGTTTTATGATGATGAAGACATCCAGCTGGATATTGATGTGATGAACGGTGTATATGCTTGTGTTAAAAAGCTTGTGCCTCCTGAAGATCAAAAGCTTGTTTTGAGTCAGCTCCCCCTATACAAGGCTGGAAGTGGATTATTTGGGATTGAGTTCGCTATCATGCAGAGAAAGGACTTAGCACCAGGTAACTTACATTTTATTTAATATACCATACATAGCTTAAATTATAGGTAAACTTATACGGCAACAACTCACTAGTACACACGTTTGTAAAATTGGCAGCGGAATGGTGGAAGTCTTATGGGGCCACTGCTCCACAATTGGCGAAGTTTGTGATCCGCATACTTAGTTTGACTTGTAGTGCATGCGGGTGTGAACGTAACCGGAGTGTATTTGAGTAAGTAAAAGACAATCTATTTGATGTTATTTTTGTATTTACCTATTTATAAATATTAACCAATAATCTATTGTTTACTAGATTCATTCCAAGAAAAGAAATCGGCTTAAAACTCAACGGTTGAATGACTTGGTGTTTGTTAAATACAACACCATCTTAGAGGAGAGATTCAAGATGGGGTGACAAACTTGATCATATCTCACTTGTTGAGTTACTTGAAGATAGCAATGAGTGAACGACGGGAACGACACTCGAGGAGGAAGAAAGTGGAGCTGTGGACATTGATATTATTACTCCCATTGGTGAGCTAGCCATCCATACATTACTTTTTTCATTTATGACACAAGTACTGGTTATATTTTATTAATAAGCACGTTTAATACTATTTCAATGAATTAAAGGAACTCAAGGGAATGTGGGTGTGGCGCCAACCCCGACCCCTCCAAGTGCGGCAAAATTGGAGGCAGATGATTCATGGCTTGAAGAAGGGAGACGTAAAGGACATGTTGCAGTGGAAAGGGGGGTGGCTGATTTAGAGGTGGATCATGCATGAGGAGGTGATTAGTAAAAAATTGATAACATTACATGTCTTTATTTTCACTAGTTCTGATAAGTTTATTAACATATTTTTCTATGTTATGGACATATAGAGTCAACTTCTAGTACAAGGCCAAGTGCATCAAATAGAGTTATCAACATCACTTTCACTAGGAGGAGAGTTGGAGCACTTGGGAGAGCCTCCACATCATCCTTTCATCTTAGAAATGAGAGCTCTGAGAGGAAGACGCAGCACTGGCAGACGATGATGCAGACGCAGTTGATGATGATGAAGAGATACATGAGGATGAGACCGACTTTCATGATGCATATGATTGATCTTTCTTTATTGCCAGATGGATCATGGTCGATGGACAGATAAGTATATTATTGTTTTTCTATTTTCGATATCGGTTATGGAGATATCGTACTATGAATTATTGATTTTTGACTTGGTCAACCCATTATGATATATGATATGTGATGCTATATTTTTGATGTTTTAATCATGATTAATTCTAGTTCCTATGCAAATTTATTTCTGAACTAGCATACCTCTTCGGGGTTATATATCCAATTTTTATACACTGCGCCTTTTCAAAAAAGCACGCGCCTTAAGTGCGCCTTGCGCCTCAGGCTCCAAAGGACCTGTGTGCCGTGCCTTGCGCCTTGCGCCTTGCGCCTTGCTCCTTGACTACACTGGTAGACTCTATCCCCTATACTTCAATTTCGATTCTTTTGCTTGTGTTGGGGTTTGGGTCTTATTTGCGTACAGGATGGGCTCTCCTACTTGCGGGTTTGGATTGTCCCTTGCTTGCTTTTTGAGTTCGTAGCTTCCCTTGCTGTTCTTGGGTTGGTTGGCTTCCTTGCTGTTTTGGGCTCCATCGCTTGAGGGAGTTGGTGGCTTCTTCTGCTTGCGGCATGGGCTCCCCTGGCAGTTTTGAGGTACGGTGACTTCACCGCGTGCAGGTTGGGGTTTTCTTGCTTTTATGGGATTAGTTAGTTCCCTTGCTTGCGACTTTGGGCTCCCTGCTAGTTGTTGAGTTGTGATTGGCTTTTCTGTTACTTGTTGGGTTTGGTCGAATCCCTTATTGATGTTTTGGGATTCGTGGCTTGTCGTTGGATGGTGGCTGGTTCTCCTTGTTGGATGTGTGTTGTGGCTGGCTTATTTACTTACTGTTTTGAGTTCTTTGCTTAACAGGTTTGATAGCTTCCTGATGCGACTGATATTTGATGGAAAATCTCTATGCACACAACAAGTCATGAAGGAATTACTTTGTGCACAACAAGTCATGGAGAAATTACTTGGCGCACAACAAGTCAAGGGGGATTGCTTTATGCACTACAAGGATGGTTTTCTTATTTAAACTAGGTCTAACCGTCATTTATGATTATGCTTGATTATCGAATTGTTATTGAGAGTTCTTGATAGATCTTAGATTAGACGAGTGCAGACGTCCTCATAACGGCGTCTTGGGAGGAGGGTACACCTACTTTTGTATCCAAGTATCTTCATTTTGCTATTATTTTCTATAAAAATCAGATCTTTCCTTCAGATCCTATCAATTTGGTATCAGAGCACGTGACGATCTATTGCGACGCCGACGATTTCTGAACTCATCTCTTCGATCCAGTGGGAAAGGATACCACCTTGTAGATTGACGACGAAGGAATTAGAGGATCACATGCAATACTTCCAAGAGTCCAGACAACGGCATCAAGAGATCATGCAAGGGATCAAGCGAATTGAGCTTCTCTTGGCAAAATGGGGAAACGACGGCAAAAACCCTAATGTTGGGCAAAAGGCGTCAACTTTGGATGAGAAAGGCCCAGATCTACAAATTTCAGATCTTTCAGATTCAGATCTGAAATTTTCAGATCCAGATCTGAAGGCGACGGTGGAAGACGAGGGCGACCCCCAAGAAGAAAAAAACCTAGCCTTCACATCAAGAAGGCGGCGGGTCGCATCAAGAAGGCGACGGATCGCATCCAAAAGGCGGCGGGCCGCGGCAGCCCCTGCAGGGGCCCAGCAGGCCCCGGCAGCCTCTGCATGGTCTCCCATGGTGGCTTTCGCCTCTCCAGCGGCGACGACAGGCCCTCCGAGGCGTCGGACAGCAAGTTTTCCACTTTCTGGGCTCAAGACAGCGAACATTCGAGCTTCCGGGAGGGCAACGTGGGCCCCAATGCCATTGGTTTTCAGTTCGACGTCCTTCAGAGCGCCAACATTTCAGATTTGAGTATAGATGACCTTTAAATCTAACTGGCGATGACCGTGGCTTTCAACTGGGCGTCGTTGACTACGGTGGAGACCAATTGTACCCTTTGACCCGGGAGGAGGCTTGCACGCACTTAGAGTAGGGCCGTCGCGGACTTCATGCCCCCACCTTGAGGACAAGGTGGATTTTCAGGGGCGGAGTAGTGATGCGACTAATATTTGATGGGAAATCTCTATGCAAACAAGTCATGGAGGAATTACTTGGCGCACAACAAGTCAAGGGTGATTGCGTTATGCACTACAAGGATGGTTTTCTTATTTAAACTAGGTCTAGCCGTCATTTATAATTATGCTTGATTATCGAATTGTTATTGAGAGTTCTTGGTAGATTTTAGATAAGACGAGTGCGGACATCCTCATAACGGCGTCTTGGAAGTAGGGTACACCTACTTTTGTATCCAATTATCTTCATTTTGCTATTATTTTCTATAAAAATCAGATCTTTCCTTCGATCCTATCAATTGATAGGATCCGAAACGTAAATCTGAAATTATATTAATAAAACAGCGAATAAAAGATAAATTTGGCTACAATTGATAGGTGTAACCTCCCTCCCAAGATGCCGTTAAGCGAGGACGTCCGCACTCTCCTAGATCTACCTACGAACTCTCGTAGAATTCTCTCAAAATATCAATAATCAAGAATAATCATAAATGACGGCTAGACCTAGTTTAAATAAGAAAACCCTCCTTGTAGTGCATAAAGCAATCCCCCTGACTTGTTGTGCGTCAAGTAATTCCTCCATGACTTGTTGTGCACAAAGTAATTCATCCATGACTTGTTATGTGCATAGAGATTTCCCATCAAATATCAGTCGCATCACTTCCTTTGAGTGTTGTCTCGAGTATCTGGGTTATTGTTTATCTCTCGGCTTTTCTTTATCAAACAGTTATCATGTTTTCTTTCCTTCTTGATTCATTGCATGGAACAGTTGGTGTTGCTTCCTTTTCAGTTCAGCTTAGGATATCTTGTCATGAGAACATCCATGCTACTTTGTCACATGCCAGTTTCATTATCATGTTTTCTCTTGAGTATACTAGTACCATGCAAGTTTAATATTGTGTTAAATTGTGTATTCTTGAGTTGTTGCTTGAGATGGCACGTGCTACTGATTGGCTAGAGGATTTGAGGTGGACTATCATGACCGGTTATTATTGCATGCATGGCAAGATTTGAGGTGGACTATCATGACCGGTTACTATTGCATGCGTGACAAGATTGAGGTGGACTATTACTATTGTAGTGGATCTCAGATCTCCCTTGACTACGTAGTTTAATCAATATTGAACATCACGACACAATAACTAATAAAATAATTACTTTCTGCTTGACTCACCGGGTTTGGGGAAACTTATGATTGGGGAGTACGGAGCAACTGGGACCTGATCAGAAGCCCCCGTGTTAGGGAAGGACGTCCATCATTTCCGATGGATCCTAAGTCCGGGTGGCAGACAGTGACGGCCATCTTGATGGGTCCTGGAGCCCCATCACAAGTCAGTTTCACAGCTCTTACAGTACGGTACTTTCTTCTTTTGGACTCTGCCCGGGGTCGCACCCTCGCGGTCATGATAGCTTCCAGATGCACACCGTGCTCCCCCTCATAAGTCACGGCCTAGGATTGGTTCACTTTAGTTAACCATCTTTACAGTAGTTGTGCTCTGTGCTCATTTTAACCACCATAACATGTCTTTCTTCTGTAGCCTTTCTAGCTGCTGTCACATCGTCTTTTGTACCTCCTTACTCCTCCGTTGATTTTCAGGTCAGCTTACTTCTTAGTTCAGCACTATCATATCTGTAGATGTCTTGTTTCCTTTTGTGCACACTTACTTTTCTTATCTCTTGTTTATATATCGTCTACTCTATTGAGCGTGGTACGACTTCTGCTGCCACTAGATACGACGTACAGAATCATGCAGAGGTGCTTGAGCACGAGCAGTCAAACTTCTGATGCAGGACTGTTTGAGTCTTGACGTTATGCAGGTACGTGTTCCATTTACGTTTCGGCAGTAGTGTAGCTTTTTACTTGTCTCCTTCCTATTCAGTACTGTGTTACCTGCTTAACTATCCTTACTTGCTTGTTACTGTCTTTTCTTTATTTAGAATTGTGTTACTTGTCATGTCTAAAGTGTCCTCCTTACTTTCTGCACTGCTCCGCATTGACTTCATTAACACGTGTGGGACCTGCACACTCTTGTTTCAGTAGCAGCTGCATCCGTCGGGAGGCGGGGCATTGCAAAATGGTGACACATGCAGGTCCGCGCAATCGTCTCGTGAACAGTGTAGAGTAGGCAGGAAGTGCGATACTTGACTGACTTGATCCATCTTATGAGAATTCCGAGGACGAAATTTTTCTAAGGTGGGTAGAATGTAACAGCCCGTTCTTTCTTTCTTTCTTGCAAGTTTCTTTCGTTCTTTCTCTATTGCTTGCACGTTTTGGTCTTCTTATTGTTTTAGGATTGCGGCGACCCTTCTGCTTGCTGTTTGTTCCTCCTTGCTGGGTTGCTGGTTCCGGTGACTCTCCTTGCTTGCGGATTTGGGATCCCTTGTTGCTGATGGTTGCGGCGTAGGCTTCTGCTGATGATTGGGCTTCGAATCTTAACTTCCTCCTGATTCTTCGGCTTCGGTTTCAGGTAGACTCTATCCCTTATACTCCAATTTTGATTCCTTTGCTTTCGTTGGGGTTTGGGTCTTATTTCCTTACATGTTGGGTCTCCTACTTGTAGGTTTGAGTTGTCTCTTGCTTGTTTTGAGTTCGTAGCTTCCCTTGCTGTTCTTGGGTTGGTTGACTTCCCTTGCTGTTCTGGGCTTCATCGATTGATGGAGTTGGTGGCTTCTTCTGCTTGCGGCATGGGCTCCCCTGGCAATTTTGAGGTACGGTGACTTTACCGCGTGCATGTTGGGGTTTTCTTGCTGTTATGAGGTTAGTTGGTTCTCTTGCTTTCGACTTTGGGCTCCATGCTGGTTGTTGAGTTGTAGTTGGCTTTTCTATTACTTGTTGGGTTTGGCTGAATCCCTTGTTGCTGTTTTGGGATTCGTGGGTTGTCGTTGGATGGTGGCGGCTCTCCTTGATGGATGCGTGTTGTGGCTGGCTTGTTTACTTACTGTTTTGAGTTCTTTGCTTGACAGGTTTGGTAGCTTTCTTTGCGTGTTGTCTCGGGTATCTGGGTTATTGTTTGTCTCTCGGCTTTTCTTTATCAAGCAATTATCATGTTTACTTTCCTTCTTAATTCATTGCAGAGAACAGTTGGTGGTGCTTCCTTTTCAGTTCAGCTTAGGATATCATGCCATGAGAACATCCATGCTACTTTGTCACATGCCAGTTTCATTATCATGTTTTCTCTTGAGTTTACTAGTACCATGCAAGTTTAATATTGTGTTAAATTGTGTAGTCTTGGGTTGTTGCTTGAGATGGCACGTGCTACTGATTGGCTAGAGGGTTTGAGGTGGACTATCATGACAGGTTATTATTGCATGCATGACAAGATTTGAGGTGAGCTATCATGACTGGTTATTATTGGATGCATGGCAATATTGAGGTGGACTATTACTATTGCAATGGATCTCAGATCTCCCTTGATTACGTAGTTTAATCAATATTGAACATCACGACACAATAACTAATACAATAATTACTTTCTACTTGACTCACCGGGTTTGGGGAAACTTATGATTGGGGAGTACGGGAGCGACTGGGACCTGATGAGAAGCCCCCGCGTTAGGGGGACGTACATCATTTTCGATGGGTCCTGAGTCCGTAGGCAGACAGGGACGGCCATCTTGATGGGTCCTGGACCCCCACCACAGGTCACAGTTTCACAGCTCTTACAGTTTCATAGCTCTTACAGTACTGTACTTTCTTCTTTTGGACTCTGCCCGGGGTCGCACCCTCGCGGTCATGGTAGCTTCCAAATGCACACCGTGCTCCCCCTCATAAGTCACGGCCTAGGATTGGTTCACTTTAGTTAGTGCCATCTCTACAGTAGTTATGCTCTGTGCTCATTTTAACCATCATAACATGTCTCTCTTCTGTAGCCTTTCTAGCTGCTGTCACATCGCCTTTGTGTACCTCCTTACTCTTCAGTTGTGTGGGTTTGTTGATTTCCAGGTCAGGTTATTTCTTTGTTCAGTACTATCATATCTGTGGATGTCTTGTTTCTTTTTGTGCACACTTAATTTTCTTGTCTCTTGTTTAGATATTGTCTACTCTATTGAGCGTGGTGTGACTTCTGCTGCCACTAGGTACAACGTACAAGATTATGCAAAGGTGCTTGAGCACGAGGAGTCAGACTTCCGATGCAGGACTGTTTGAGCCTTGACGTTGCGGCAGGTACGTGTTCTTTCGGCAGTAGTGTAGCTTTTACTTGTCTCCTTCATCTTCAGTACTGTGTTACCTGCTTTGTTGTCCTTACTCGCTTGTTCCTGTCTTTTCCTTATTTAGAACTGTGTTACTTGTCATGTCTAGAGTGTCCTCCTTACTTTCTGCACTGCTCCATATTGACTTCACTGGCACCTGCGGGACCTGCACACTCTTGTTTCACTCATAGCGACACCTGTCGGGAAGCGGGGCGTTACACAGAGACAAACAATAACCACTAGGTTAGTTGTAGATTATAATAACTGCAAGAATCCATGGTTAAGGTATTATGTAAAAGCATATGAATATAAAACAGTAAAGATAACGAGAAAGAAATAAGAGATGATATGTGACAAGCATACAAGTCATGAATAGTAACAATAAACAATAAAGTCGCACAGGTAAATAGAACAACGCAAGATGTATAATTGTATCTTACTAGTAAGCAACCAGGACAGTAAGCATAATTATAATCATCCAACATTACAGGCATGACAATAAAGAACTAAAACAATAAGACAGCATGTTATGAATAATATTACATGCATTATCTTTTATGCTAGACTTGGTACATCAGTACTAATGATGTGACTCATATTAGAGTAGATGTGCAACCAATAAGACCACATGTACCACGGGGGCGCTCATCCAGACTGAGTCCAAACAGATACTGTAATGGGTCTCAGGATCCATCCGACGATACAATATGGGTCCAAACAAAAACGGTAGTAGAACCCGATCGGATAACAGATAAAGTAGTGGGATCCATCAAATACAGTCATATACAATAGATGTGGCTCCAGTTGCTCCTACACTCTCAAATGTGAGTCACCCAAAGTACAATGTATGCATGATGCGTCAAGCTTAGGGTCATGTCTAGCAATCAATTTCAGGAACAATATATCTGATACTATAATAGTTTTTCAACGGTCCATATAAATATGAGAAAGTGATTCTAGATGTGGTTTCCATGAATTCAAGAGGTGGCCCCGGTGTCATGAGGTACTTCGTTCCGTGTAGCATTTAGTTTCCAAACATGTACAATACTCAAAGTCTGTAGTTAGTGTACAATATCCAGTGAACACTACAATATCAAGAGCATATATAATCTATATTGCACTTGACAACCTTTTTTGAATCCTAGGGCTGATTAGGACAAGCTGACTAGGAAAAGGGGTAGATAAAAAGACGGCTGAGATTTAATCTTGAGGAATGAATGGTTTAGATGAGAGTTGATGAAATTTTTGGAGGGAAAAACTTAAATTTTGATAGAGAAATGTGTTGGCACGACTTACAAAAGGCTGTTTTGGGAACCGACAGACATTTTTTTGAAATTTGAAAACCATTCGATTTGGGAACATATTAAATTATAGGGTTATTTAGTAACGGCACCCTATGGTTTCACCGTATTTAGTAACACCCCCCTGATGTATTCAATATTAGGGAGACTCCCCCGCCCCGTTAACCTCTGTTACACAATTTAATTTGTTTTTAAATTCTTTTAAGTTAACTTTTGGAAACCCCAAATTACCCTAACATTGTTTTGATGTTGACTTACATTTCCCAAACCCGTGAGACACGTGGCGCCATCCTAAAGAATCAAACACGGTCAAGAATCAAACGGCGCCCTCTACACTCTCCGTAGGCGAACGAAAGGAGGAAGACGAGACGATTTTGCAGCGGGAACTAGGGTTTTTGGATTTGGCGGGGAAAAAGATCGCTCCTTTGACGGAAGAGGAGTCAAGCTGCTTTCATCAAACAGGTATGGACATAAAACGTAGAATTGATGGGCAATGAGGGTTTATGTGATGGGGTTTTTTTGTTTGGGGTTTTCGATTTTGTATGCATGTTAGATATTTCAGTTCTAGGGTTGTTAGATGGCTGTTTAGGGTCATGAAGCTGATCATTTTGGTTCTGTTTGTGTTCTAGCAAGCCCCATGCAGAGTTTTGTGACAACGCATACTATGGGTAGCTAAATTTGCTACTTTTCTATCTCAAATTTGTAGATTTTGGTGTTTGTAGACTTTGTTACCTGAGGTTTTTAGGGATTTTTACTTTAATTGAGACCATGAATAGTGGGGCCGCTGTAACCATCTTCATGTGTTTAGCCTATTCAAATGTAAGTTTGTATATGTACTCTGCTTGTGTGTTGATTGTTGTATGTGCATGTGACAATACTTGTTATTGACTGCAGATGGATGTGTGTGTGGAGTATGTAATGCATTGGGGGGTAAATGAGCTGACGGAAGTGCAAATGGTAGTTTATCAGTTAACCAGTATAGAGGTGGCTTGACATATCACATTAAGGAAGTGGATGTTGATAGGATATGTTACTTTGATCTGGTGGAACATGCCCAGGAAATCACCAATTCTCCTCCAGGGTCAATGATGTATATCCATTATTTCAATAAGACAGCTTGTATGTTGTATGAGATACTATCTGATAAGGAACTACTGGCCATGAACAATGAACGGTGTCAGTTTGACGAGATTGGGCATCTATTTATATCTTTGAAGGATGTGACACCTTTTAAGGTTGATGACAGTGCAAGGAGGAAAGTACATGAACCATCTAGCAGTAGCAGAAGGTTGTTTGAAGAGCAAGAAGGTGATGACAAATGTACAGGGCAGTAGATCAATGAGCCACAAACTGACTCATAGGATGACAGCTCTATAAGTGCATCAGATGATAGTTCAGATGATAGTTTAGATGATAGTGATTATGAGGTCAATGAAGATGATATGAGAGATGATGACCATGAATGGGACAGTGATGGAGTAGATGAATTTGGCTTCAACACTCATCATGGGTTTGAGAGTGGGCAGATGCCACTTGATACTGAAGATGAGGGCAATGACAGTGAAGGGGACTTTGAAGATCTTTACAGACATGAGGGAGCTGAAGTCAGACACACTGATGAAGGAGAGGATCTGAAGCTGGAAAAGGGAATGGAATTTGACACTGTCTACAAGTATAGGGAACATCTATTGAACCATGCATTGAAGAATCATTATGAATATGTTTATGTGAAGAATGAGAAGGTTAGGGTGACTGCTAAGTGCAAGAATGACACATGTGCTTGGAGGTGTCATGCATCTGTGGTGAATGATGACATAACATTCCAGATTAGAACCATCAATCCAACACACACTTGTGTGTCAACAAGGCAAGGCAAAAACAGGGTACTAAGATCAGCTTTCATTAGCAAGTTGATTGTTGAGAAGCTTAGGGCTAGAGGTAAGAAGTACACACGCAAGTGCATTCAGTTAGATGTGCAGGAGAGGTTTCAGATGAAGATCTCATATTGGGTTACTTGGTATAGCAGGATCAAGGCATTGGAAATACTGTATAGGAAATATGATGAAACCTATGCTGCAGCTCCAGAGCTTTGTAGGCAGATTTTGATAGCCAATCCAAGAAACAGAGCCAAGTATTGTAGGGATGAATGGGGCAGATTTGAATGGATGTTTGTGTCCCATGAAGTTTGTACATCAAGGTGGAGGAGGTTTTGCAGACCAGATGTGGGGCTAGATGGGGCTTTCTTAAAGGGAAAATATGGAGGTGTTGTATTGAATGCTGTGGGCATAGATGGTAATTGGGGGTTATACCCCTTGGCATTCATGATATGAATGAGTAAAGACACTGCTTCATGGAAGATTTTCTTGGAAGAGCTGAATCATGTATTGCTGCATGAGCAACCATTCACATTTTACTCTGACAGGTAAAAGGAGTTGTTGGCTGCAGTTGAAGAGGTGTTTCCTCACTCAAGGCATAGATATTGCATGAGACATATCTATGCAAACTTCAAAAGTCATTGGAAAGGGAAGAAGTTGAAGACAATCATTTATGGAGCTGCATATACATATGAAGTTGGAGAGTTTGCTAGACATATGGAGGAGCTGAAGAATACATGCCCCGAAGAGTATGATTACATGGCTGACATACCTCCAAAACACTGGGCAAGATCACATTTTGACAACACTTCAATTTGTGATCATGTCACAAACAACTTCAGTGAATCCTTCAATAACATGATCAAGCACTTGAGGGATCTGCCTCTGACCATGTTTGTAGAACAGCTTACATTCAAGATCATTGAGTTCATTACTAACAAGAAAAAATCTGCATTGGAGATGGAGGGGTAGTTGACCAAAAATATACTGAATGGGTTGAAGAGCAAGGAAGAACTTGGAAGATTCAATATACCTAATGATATATCAGCTCATGAAGTCTTGGTGACCAACATTGAAAGAAGGTGGTGGGTAAACATAAGGTTGAGGACATGTTCATGCACTGAATGGCAGATCTCTGGTTTACGATGCATACATGCACGTGTGTCTTTGAATTTAAGGAGGAACAAGATTGAGGAGTAAGTTCATTTATGCTTTCCTATATGTTATTATTGCACTATGTTTTTGAACTAATGATCTATGTTTTGTCAATACAGCCACTGCAGTCCTTATTTCTTTCTAAGCAACTATACGGCTTTATATGAGGAGAACATAATGATGATACCAGACAGACTATCGTGGTAAAAGGTATTATGTCATTTACAATTTTGTTTGTTCAATGTGCTTATTTGTAGCTTTTTTTGTCTGTTTGTTTACCGTCCTTGCACTGTATGTATTGTAGCCTGAGCAAATTGTATTGCCCCCACATACCAAGAGGGCCCCTGGGAGACCTAAAACAAACAGATCAAGAGGGGCTGATGAGGGTGACAGAAACCCAAGAAACAGAGCTAATAGGTGTGGCAAATGCAAGATGTATGGCCACAATTCAAGGTCATATGATAATGAACCACACCCAAGGGTGGCAATGCTTAGAGGCAGAGGTGCTGTGAGACATGCAGTTGGTAGAGCCAGAGGTGGTGGGAGATCTGGAATAGGCAGTTCAAGAGGTGGTGGATTGGGAATCAATGCAGTGCTGGATAGTGGTGAGGCAACTGCAAGTGTTGCCACAGACATGTCTGGGTCAGGATCAGTTGGAGCAAGGTCTGGAAGATCAAGAGGGAGGCCAAGAGGTAGTGGCAGAGGTGGCATTGGTAGAGCTGGAACGGGTGGTGCTAGAGGAGGCATTGGTAGTGGTAGATGGGGCAGTGGTAGAGGGATGTCAGCTTCAGGCATGAGTAGTGCAGCAAGTTATGGTGGTAGGCAT
Organism: Scilla litardierei; assembly: GCA_030789695.1. NCBI lineage: Eukaryota > Viridiplantae > Streptophyta > Magnoliopsida > Asparagales > Asparagaceae > Scilla > Scilla litardierei. The sequence continues at coordinate 687,285,594 of CM061142.1, read as the reverse complement.
GATGAAGGAACTCCAGGCACTCAATGCACGCCAGGAACTCAAGGCAGCACCACTGGATCATCTCGTATGAGAAGTGCAGCATGCCAAGGTCCAAGGTTTGGCATTCCACCTCAAGGCATGTGATATGCAGAAGGAAGGTTGATATGCAGTTGTCAGGATATATATAGTGTAGCATAGTTGGAAATATACTTGGTCTGGATATATTTTGTGTAGCATTGTTGGAAATATTTTGTTAAGCATGTGAAGCAAGGTTTATATGTAATGGAAATATTTTGTCTGTGGTATGGGGTATGCTTTTGTGGAGGGTAATATGTAAGCAGTGAACTATTGATGTGTCATTGTGGTATGTTTATGTCAGGGTGTCATTGTTATGTATGTTATCTTGGAATATTGGTATGTTTATCGTCATGGTGGTATGTTTATTGTCATGGTGGCATTGTTATGTTTGTATGCATCATACTATGTCAACCATGAATTGCATTCATAACAGGGCATTCAGATAACATGTTTTCATTGTACTGCATATCAGAACCCCCTTACAGTACATATCATCACCCCCCCCCCCCCACATTGCATTTCATCCCCAATTACATTGCATACTATCATCACCCATTATAGTGCATTTCATCAACCCCATAGTCATCCCCTTAATAACATGAACCGAGCTAGAGGTGAACATTTTCTATCCCCTTCATTACATGATCAACATCCCCCTAAATTCAACTTGATCTCCACACTAGACTTCCCCTCCATATTGATCTTCAATTCAACAGACCCTTGAATGCGTTGGGTGAACTTGATTCTCTATCTTCAACATTCCTCTGTTTGGTGGATGTTGCTTGGTCAAGCCACTGAAAATAGTCACACCCAGGTTGGGGACATGAAACAAATTTCCCTCCAAAGCTGTATGGTTGTTTGCTTGTGAGCACCCTACTACACTTCACCCCCACAATTTGCAGCTCTGCATTGAGCAAATTGCATCGGACAATCCCTTACAAAATGTGCGAGGTCCCCACACCTGAAGCAACCCAACGACTTTGGTGGTGTCTCCCCTTCATTCACAGCTGTTGTGGGGGTTGCTTGGTCCAACCAGCAGAAATATTTGCAAGTGGATGAGTCACATCGAAGAGATCTTCGATTCAGGCTTTGGGGACGTGTTGACACGGGAAGTCTTCTACTGCCATTACACCCCCTAATGTCGCATGGTGAGTAGGGTAGGCAACATTGATCGACAACATGTCCATTGGCCTTGCAGATCGTGCACTGCAAAAGATACTCAATGGGTTAGGGTTTCACAAATTGAAAGGGGGTGAGGGGTCGGTGCTCGGCAGGCATGAGGAGGATGAGGGGTCTGTGCTCGGCAGGTGTGAGGAGGGGGGAGGGGGTGGGGGTGGGGTGGGGGATGAAGGGGGTTTGGGGGGGCTTACCTTCATCACCATGGCTGATTTCAGCTTCAATTTTAGCAGCCCTAGCGTAGAGACGTTGGGGAGAAGATGAAAATTCCCGATATGATATAAAGGGGTGAACGTTTTTAATGGAAGGGTATTTTAGTCCGCGCACATCACTCTAACGGTTGACCTTGGTATATAATAGATTCTTTATTTAAGTCCAGTTTCCAACGCATTTTATTTTGATTAAATTCATGCCGTCATATGAATTGTATCATGTTCAGCAGATCTTACCTATCAAAATATTTATTTTTGTATCCTGTGGGTTTTTAATATTAAAAGATCTAAAATTAATATTCGGTTACAGCTTTTTAATTAATTGCGCGCCGAAGGCGCCCGCGCCGAAGGCGCCCGCGCCGAAGGCGCCCGCGCCGAAGGCGCCCGCGCCGAAGGCGCCCGCGCCGAAGGCGCCCGCGCCGAAGGCGCCCGCGCCGAAGGCGCCCGCGCCGAAGGCGCCCGCGCCGAAGGCGCCCGCTAAATATTTTGTCGCTAATTTGTAGTTCCGCTAATTTTTTGTTCCGCACCAATGGCGCACGCGCCGAATTTGTTATTCCGCACCGAAGGCACCGACGCCGAAGATGCCCGTGCCGCTAAATATTTTTACATTAATTTGTTCCGCGTAATTTTGGCTGTGGAAATAATTTTTTCGGGAACAAAAATTTCGCGGTGGAAATCTTAAATGAACCGTGCCCGCGAGCACATGTTATGACTAGTATCCAATAAATGATACAATATCAAGAGCATGAGATTAGTGTGCAATATCCAACGGACAGATACAATATCAAGATCATGAAATCAGTGTATAATATTCAATACAGTTGGTATACAACATGTCAGGTAATTGGGACATATGTCTTGTCATTGTCAATTGTTATTAGGTTGTGAACATGTGGTATGTGAAGTATGCATCGTGTAACAGAAACATGTCAATACATATATCATTAGAGGTGTAACTAATATAAGTTGATTTGTTCAGTGTCATTTGTAAATGTTATCTATGATGGAACTAATGTCATGTTGTAAGAATGTTATTTATAGAATAATGGCATATTGTTATAACAGGTACTAGTCATGTTATTTTACATAACAGGTAGTACTAATATAAGTCGATTTGTTTAAGGTATACAGTTTCAGTGTCATTTGTAAATGTTATCTATGATGGAACTAATATCATGTTGTAAGGTTGTTATATACAGAATAATGGCATATTGTTATAACAGGTATTAGTCATGTTAATTTTACAACTGTTGTTTACCCATTCTATGTTGTGGGGGTTTAATTAGCATGCATCATACTATATATATGAAAATGATACAGTCTCCCAACAAGTTTAATTAATCACATCATGTCTAGTCTACATGGTTAAGGGTTATATGCTTTCATAATCCTTTTAAATCAATCCATCGAACAATTTAATTAGCATGCATCATACTATATATATGAAATTGATACAGTCTCCCAACAAGTTTAATTAATCACATCATGTCTAGTCTACATGGTTAAGGGTTATATGCTTTCATAATCCTTTTAAATCCATCCATCTAACAATTTAAGGGTCATTTCATTTAAGTTCCAGCATATTCATTTATCCAACAATATACTATACATGAGAACAATATCAATCTATTTATTTGAACAATCCAATCATAGCCCCAAACCCAACCATGTACAATATTTTGATGTTAGAGAATAAGTTCTAATCATCTGCAAGCTTAAAGTAATTCCATAATAAATTAAGGGGCGAGTAATTCCATCAACATTTCAATGGCACAATTAGTTGTCTCAGAATATGAAATCGTCATCGATAAATGTTAATGGTCAATTACCATATCAAATAATTCCATCTCTATTTTCCACATGTCATGATCATCATCGAAGTCCAACATATATATAGAAAAAATTTCAAATGCAAACATTTTGCAAGGAATTTTCCGTGCGAAAAATTTTTTATTTTTTTATGAAATTTTTTTCAAAACAATTTTTTCCACATTTACTTCATGTTGTTATACACCCCTCAAATAATAATGGTTGAAAAATAATATGATTTGGCCTTCGATCAAGGTGTTACAAAAGGTTATGCTGGTCTGAAACCGTTAAATTTTGTAACGGATGGATCAGTGCTTAAATCCCCCTAGGGTTCACCCATTATTTTCCATGTGGTATATAATTGTATAGATTAAACATCTAAAAAATTTCTATAAATAGATAAAATTATTTTCGCACGTGCTTTCACACCATTCTTTTCGCACCAGAATATTACTATATATATACACAATCAACCCAACATTATCGTGACTATTGTTCATGCGAAGCAGGTCTTGCAGATACCAGTGAAAACACTATATACTAAAAGAAAAACATATAACAAATACTCAAAACAGAAACCGCTCTTTCAAGCACAAGGAATACAATAGTCCAATACAAGGAAGGAACGTACAATATCTAATAGAAACCTAAAGAAAAATACATAGACTTATCCACTCATGACCTGACACTGGAGTCTCCTCGAGCTCATGGTTAGCACCTAACGTAAACAACAAAAACAATAGCATCCCTAGAAGAGAGTAGATTGCATTGATTCAAGTATTCGGTAAAGGAACGATATAAAAACATGACTAAAGTAAAATAGTAAGGGTATAACTACAGTAACAAGACTAAAAGAAAGTGTGCATATCAAATTTACAATGATACTAAGTTTTTGATGTATCAGGTAGTATGTACATTTATATCAATCCAGGACCGTGACTCATATTGGAGAGTACGATATACAACCAATAAGTCCAACTTATACCACGGGACGCTCACCCGAGCCAAGTCCAACAAATACAATAAAGTGACATGATCCATCCGACGATCCAATATGGGTCAAAACAAATACGACCCGGTTGGATAACAAAGGACCCGGTTGGATAACAAATACGTAAGTGGATTCTACCAAATACAATCAAAAACATGACTTCGGTTGTATTATAAGTATAGCCCTCGTCTCTCTGAGTAGCATGATTGTATTCTGAAGTATCGCATCCATCGATAGGACCTTATTCATCAGAATACGAATCATCATTGATTTCTCTCCAAAGTGCTACTTCATTCGCTTATATGTTAGCTTCACTTGACTTTGATTTGGTCATGATTGATTGCTTTTTGTTGGTTCAGCTTCGGCAAGTGCTTCGTCTAACTAAGAATTATCTCTGTCATCAAGCGGTATGTCTTTTGTTTTCTTAATCCATTCCACCAATAGATCATCCTTTGAAAAATGTGATTCAAGTCAATTAGGTGATCATCATTGTTCTTCTCTTACAGTGTCTCTCTCAACTTCATGTTACAATGCATAAAACTAGATTTTAAAATTTTTATATTGTTAATCTTTTTCTAAATCTTTGTATTAATGAGTCAGAATATGATCCAATTTTGTTCATAATTAGAAATGGAGACAGTTTGACTTAAAATACATCCAACTAAACGTGTAAGATTTAGAGCTTGTTTTCTTCCAATGATTAATCACTCTCAGCTATAAAAGTTCTCTTGGTTAGAAAATTTAGACCAGTTCATAAGAAGATACAATGAACTGAACTTCTTATAAAAACATAGAGTGACATTCTTTGTTACCATACGTGCCTTTTGAAAGGTGAAGCTACCAACTTTCATCCGATATAATCCACCTACAATTATTATATATAATTTCAAATGTGAGTAAGTCGATTGATTCTAGTATCTAAACAATTTACTTCTCTGCCTATATCAAATTGCTTAGAGATGTCTGGCTCCAACCTATCAACCATATGTCTAAATCCAGCTATACCTTATAATAATCAGAAACAAGAATTCAAAAAATATTTTGCAATTGAATTATAACATGTATATAAATGATAGGTATCACATTAAGTTTATATATATAAATAAAAATATGTGTTTACCTGTAACATGAATATCTTGATGTAGCTACTTATTTTATCTTTTATAGATCATATCCCACCATTTCATGCAACATCTACTAATATTCTTTTTAATTTCTTGTTTTGATTGGTCCATGAACTTGTAAAGATAACTTATCTCAGCCTTATCATTACTATCGACCACTCTTTGAACTTTCACTAATATCGCAAGTATAGTAACATTTAGCATATCTTAAGAGAAGTCATCATCATAAATTAACTTATACGTATCTATTGCAATAATCGTCTCTTTGGGTTTGAGATTAGGAAAGTTCTTGGACCATAATCTTGAGATGATCATTCTCCTAAAATCATCCCGATGCACGTAGATAGAGTCCAATGTATTAAAGTGAGCTGTAAATCTCGTAATTGTATGCATGATCAACTCTTTTCTACCACTCTCTTTTTTCATCAAGCTGAGTACTCAACCTTTGTTAAATATAAATCAGGTTACCATTTAAATTTATGTGATGATATTTTTAATATTCTCTTCTTTTGACATATCAGAAAATATAAAATCAATACAATGCACCGCACATGGAGACTAACACGAAAATCTAGTTTGCATTAGTAATTGTCAACTAGTTTACTCCATTATCAATAACTATTTAGACGATTCTATACTTTCCAATTAGATCTATATATTTATCCATCAAGTTAATACTATAAGGACCATTCTGAAAGTTATCGGCTGTATCATTTGAATCAAGGAACAATATCCTCTAAGTCGAATACACAAAAAATTAATAATTTTTCTTCTATTTTGTGTAGTCTAATCATCACACATAAAGGTGCAACCAAACTCATCCTAATAACTATAAAAAATTTAATATAAGCTTTTTGATCTCTTCAACCTTTAGGTTTAAATAGGTGTTAGAAAGCTCACAAGCATTGGGAAGAGGAATAACATGACCTATTTCTGCGAAAGCATCAGCTATGGATTGATAGTATAGACCATTAGTCATAAGGTGTAGAATAGTTGTAGTACAAAAAATTAGCTACACAACCACTGAGATATTTCTTGACATCTGTTATACTTGTCTGGATTTTACTTACTCCTTTAAAGTAAAAGGATTGACATAACTTAAACCAAATTTGAGAACATCGGACGATCTACTAGTAGATTCAGCATGAACAAAATTATATTTTAGAACATCAGGCGATCACGCTCACATTCTATTAGCAATTCTTATTTCTTCTTCAGTAAATTCTTACTTGCTCTTAGTGCTCTTCTCTCTTTTCTTCTCGATTGCATCCTCATCCGCATCATTTTCACCTAAGGTTGCTACTCTATGCATAACAATTAACTCTTTCTCCATCTTCACAAATTGCTAAACTTGCTTTTCTTCCCTCTTGTCAAATGTCTTTATCTCTTCTTTCACTTCTTTCGGTACTTTGTTACATGTCATTACATCCATGGCAATTCTTTCCAAATGTTCCTTACGATGAGTTACACCTTCATGCATTTCTTTAGGATAGAAATTGCATCTTACATGTCTATGATCATTTGCGAACATTTTTCATGAGTCCAACCAATATCCAACTATTTTGTTTAAGGAGTTCTTCAAGATATATCTCAATTAATGTTTATACCTGGAAAACATATAATCTATTAATTATTTTGAAAAATTAAACTATTTTAATAAACTAATTCGGATATCAATTAACTAGTCTATCTAAAAATAATACATAGTGAAATAAAAAATAGTGTAACATCTCTAACCCATTCTCATGGATTTTATGCAATAAAATATTTTTAAATGCAAATCATATTTTTGTGATTTTGGCAATTTTTTTGTATTTATTTTGAGTTGTTTTAATATTAAACCAGCAACCCATTACACAAACCCATTTTTATTCAAACACGACCCGACCCATAACCCATTTTCTTGAAAATATCACCACACTCTCTCTTCTCCCATTTTTCTTGTCTTTTTCTTTTCTTTCCTTTTTTCACTTCGTTCACCTTATCTCCCCGAGCGGCAACTGCGCTTTTTGCACGTTACGCGAAGGGCAATGACAAGGAAGGCACCGGCCGTGATTGACGACGCCCTCTCACACGGTCATCTCATCATCTTCCCCATTACTCTTATATCCCGAGCCCTAAACCCTCGCCAAGAGTCATCTAATCTCTCTACTGGGCTCATCAACTCCCCTTTCTCTGTTGCCTTCTGATCATCCTCTCAATCCTAATCCATATACTAGCAGTGGTAACTGCAACCCTAACCATAGTCTACGGCGATGCGGCACGATCATCGTTCAGTAACGATCGGCGTCAGTTCCTCCCCCTTTGCTCAGTGACAAGTATATCACTCAATCTCTTGTTACGGTCTCGATAAACTCAGGCACGCTCCTTTATACTTGTATAGATTGTTTGGTTGAGCATTTTGAGGTTATGATGATTTTTGGGGCTCGTTTCCTTTTGCCTTGATTTTGAGGTTTTGCCTCCTTGCCATGGATTGTTGGGGCTCTACCCCTTTGTCGTGATTTTAGGGCTTTAACCCCTTGCTGTGGGTTGGTTTGAACTTTGCCCCTTTGATGTGAATCCGGTGTTCCGCCCCTTACTGTTGATGATGGGGCTCTGCTCTCTTTTCCGCCTGATGAGGCTATGTCCCTTACTGTCATGGACGGGGTTCTGCCACTTACTACAACGTGATTGGGCTTAGTCTGCCATACTCTGTTTCTTATGTGGCTTTGCCTTGGCGCTATGTCGTTGCTTTAGAGATCTACCCTATTCCACTTAAGCCTCTACCCTATTCTGCCGATGTCTGCTACCTCTTAGGGTGCTTCACTGCCTTTGACTTAGGGCCTTGCCCTTCCCTGTGCCGCTTGCCCATGTCCTATGCCGCTGGGCTATACCTCTGTCCTAGGTCGTTGGGCTCTGTCCCGCATGCTTTGGGCTCTGCTTGTGGCCGATATGCTCTATCTAACATGCTGCAGGTTCTGCTTGTTTCTGTTGGACCCTATCCTGCGTTGCCTCACCTCTATGTGAGTTGTTGAGCCTTATCTTATGTTGATTGGGCACTGTTTTGATATGTTGGGCTCTATCTTGTGTTGCTTAGCATCATGTTTATTGCAACTGAGCTCTACCAAGGTCTGCCATTGGTTGTTGGCTGGTGGGATTTGTCTGTTAGGCCTGTCAGCTGTCTTTGAAGGGGGTTTTATTCTTGTCTAGTCAGCTGCCTAAGTGGGCTTTTGCCATGTCCCATGATTAACTGTGACTGTTTCTGATTTTATTATGCACGAGTTGATAATGAAAAATTCGCATATTTCAACAATGACATTGATATGAGAATGTATACACAAGAACCAAGTTGAAAACTGAATATTTTAAATTAAATGTGGGATATACATAAAAATGTGCATAAATGATTATAACTTAAATTATGATTACTCCAGAATAATCTTTGTAGTCATGTTATAGGCTATGTTAGAGTTATATTACAGTTTGGTTATATTCACTTGGATATGATATGGTTTTCGGATTAATATGAAGATTATGATTCATGTCCCGTAAAGCATATGCCTAACTCATGATTACAGAGATTAACACATGATTTTGCCTTTGGGTTATACATAGAAACTTCATCTCCTGGATATGGTATGCACGATGTTATCTCACAACAAAAACTTTATGTCTGATCACATTTGACATTAAGGGCATGATTACATCTCTATCTCTATAATAGTAAGTGGTTACATTTGCTTACTTGCATACGATTACTCATACTACGCATAGTTACATGTGTTGACATGATATTGATTTATATGATGATGTACTTGACGCTCTTCACTTTCACCATTGAACAGTCACTGCTCACATCTACTCGACATGACATGATATCCATTACACCAGGTTATATGCTTATGATACTTTACCTAATAGCGTTCCTCGATCACTATACCTGATTATATGATTATGTGCTCCTGATATTGTAACTTCTATTGTTCTCGATTATTGTATGTGTTATCACATCTGATACTACATCTAGAATAAAACACATATGGATGAAAAACTCATTATCTCAGATAGTGTGAAAGTGACAAGGGACAATGTTGTTTCCATGTTTTTCTCCTCTAGAAATGGAAGGGGTTATTACTGTATCTGCAACTTCCACTTCCAGTAATGAAAATGGGGTTTACCACTGTATCCTTATCTTTTGCTCCCTACATTAGGAGCTGGGTTATATATACTATTGGCACCCTCAGGTGTGCAACCATATGACACGGTTTCCTGTTTATATCTAAGTTGCATATCGTATCCGCGGTCATGAGCTCAGTCCTACATTAAGGATACAATCGTGTTACCTATCACTTAACACAGACATTGATTACACGAAGATTACTATGTATCACTGTTATTCTTATGCTTTGCTACTACTATCATGGTATGCTATAGATGCCCATTTACGTATATAGTAATGTCATTCCACTTTATATTTCATCTTGTATTTTTAATACTGATTTATTTAGGAACCCACAAAGCATGCTTACTGATGAATATTCTCTACTTGTTTATTTAGGGGATATTCATTATGATATTCTTCTAGGATCTTCCAACAAGCTTGGACTTATTCACATAACTGCTTGCATCACTATTTGGATAAGCCATCTTCCCTAGCATTTATATTCTCTGCTAGATTATATTTCCATCATGTCAAATACTTAATTCCATATTTATTGTCTCTTCAATCTATTGTTATATTTGTTGATCATACAACTGTGTAGGTCATTTTATTATTGCTCGTTATTATTTAGAAGCATCCGAACCTTGAGTTCTAACACAGACGCGTTCGTATTTAAGCTAAAAAGAGGGAATTCTTAGAATGCCTAAATATATGCGGGTTTATCACCTTCTGTTTCCTTTATCATTCTAGAAATGGGTGCATTACACTTAGTGACTATGATAATTAAATAAACTATTTTAATGTTAATTGTTTAGAAAATAAGCTCTAAATATTAATAGTATTGTAATGATAATTGTTTAGCAAAAATAAGCACTACGTATGTTTAGAAAATTAAAAGTTTGATATCTACCATTATTTATAAATGTTTGACGTTATTTATAAACATTAAAATTTCTAGATATCTAACATTATTTTAAACATTTAGCATTATTTCTAAATATAAACATTAAAATTTGGATTTTTCTGACAATTAAAATTTGCAATTAAAATTAACAATTAAAATAACGATTAACATTTAATATTGACCAATAACAATACCAATTAAAATTATTAAATTTACAACAATAATCATTAATTAATATTAGTCATAACAGTTATTAAGTAATATTAGATAACGATGCCTTTGGCCACATTAGTTAGTAATTAGTATTTAATACCTAATGCTTTATATTTAATACTTACAATAGTTACAATAGTATTTAAACAGTTATACATTAGTTAAGTTTAAGACTTAACTTTCACACACTCTCCTCACGTGTGGCATGTATATGCACGTGACCCCAATTACCACACCCTCAATATAATCGGGTGGGGCTATGATGATTTGAGATTACCTGTCAAAAAATAGAACCGAGTTCGAGATCCAAAATTTGATCAAAGTTTAGGGCTCCAGTGATCTAATTCGAGCTCAAAACCATGTTCGCGGTTGAAGCCGAGATCGAAATCACGATCTATGTTGAGGTCTGGTTCACGAACAGCAATTGACGTCAGCTTCTAATCAAACTTTGAGATCACATTCATGATCGGAGATAAGCCAAAACCGGATGTTTAAAGCTTATCTCCAAAATCAGCTGATGCTCGCATGAGAATTGCTGAAAATCTTCTCCAAAATTCAAAGTAGAACCAGAAGATGTAACTAAATTTGCCCGTCTGAAAGTGAACTGCACAATCACGGTTAGTTTTTATTCTTTTTGAATTTTCTTTGAAGTATGATGTGTTCAGAATGACTGCAAAACATTTATAGAAATTAGAATTTTACTATTAGCTCACATGATGATGACAATATCTTCACTAGAAATATTTTTACCCTTTTTCTTCACGGGATTTTAACTATTAGGTCACATGATATTCGCTGTTTCTTCATATGAAATTTTCATTGAGGCTTTTTTCTTTTGCTGTTGATTCTTCCTCTCCTCAGCTGCTTCTTTTTTTCCTCTCTTTAGTCGATACTTTCCGGTTTTGGTCCATTTTGATTGAAACTGACCGAAAGTAAATATTTCGACCGAAAGCATCTGATACCAAGGAAGCAGTTTGTATCGGTTCCCTTCGGAACCAACACAAAACAGCCTAAACACAATGGTTTCGGCCAGTACATATATCCTTACTAGAAACATCACATCTCAGATAATTATTCAGCATGTTGATATTCTCAACTTGGTAAAATTGCCACATACAAAATTATTCTTCGCCATGTTGATAATAACAAATATTCATTCAACATTGTTCACATCCAATTAGAATTCAGTGAGCATAGTAAAGTGAAGTCTATGTGCTGAATTTTTCACTATTTATGTAACTGAATTATAACAAGAAGTGTCTCTACAAAATTGAATAACAATGGAAAGAACATACCGACTAGGCAACAGCAATGGAAATATACCAAATGCTCCAAACCCAAGCTTGGGGTAGTATGCACATGATCTCAAACGCATATTGCTAAGAAAAAAAAATATAATGGAGTTAAAATTAGCATATGCCCAGTCAAAAGTGGGGAAACACCATACAAAACGGGAAGTAGATAAGCCCCACGGACTTGATTCTTACGGTTTAGAAGTAGATACAAAAAGGTCCAAAAATGTATGTGGATCATCCAAGTCCCTATCATACAGAAAAAGCAATATGAGAAACAACCAGTTTTCATTCCTAATCACAAACAAACATTTGTTCACTACATGAAGACAAGTAGAAAAGGTAACTGATCACATGAATACTACCTCTGCCAGCGAAATATTGCATTTCCTTCCACATTTTTGTCAGATTTTCGATCAAGGGGACCAGACACCTGAATAGATCAAGGAAAACGATGTTGCACTTCCTAAAAGAAAAGGTTATGTTAATAGTAAGAAAATGGAACAGAAAATGAGAATCTATTTTCCCATTATTGGAGTTACCAACTAAACAATACTGTGGATTTGGACGTTACTTGTTAGCACATGAGAACACAATGGCATTATAAACAGGTAGGATACTAGAATAAAGGAATGATAATACTATTTGACACACAAAAACTACATCAGACTAAAGAATTAAAGGATGACAAGGCCATATCTTAGTATCGTGCAAGTTGGGTGGATGGAGCAAGTAGCTGTATGAATTCTAATTGTATGGACTGGATCGGAAATTTTGGAGGAAAAAGTGAGGCATCCATATCAAAAGAACATGAAATGCCAATGGGACCAAGTATAAAAAATCCTCTGATTGGGAGGCAAGGACTCCGTGCAATTTCCAATAACTATAAGTTGGACCCATCAAGTGCAATACATGTATAATGTCAAGCCAATATTCTGGTAGTCTTATATAAGACTACAGAAATGACATGAATAATATGTGCTCTTAAGACAAGTATAGACCTCATTGATAACAAGTGATATTAGATGGTAATTGGTACCCATTTAAAACACTTAAATAGATAAGAAGACAACAATAGTTTTGTTAGAAAAAGACCAGAAAATAAATAATCTAATTACCAGAAAGATTAACAATAATATTCAATTAGTTTGGGTGACAATCACAGAATCACTTGATTAGAATGTCTCCGAAATCAGCAAAAAGCAGTCGTTTATTATATCTAATTCTATCATATGATGAACAAAATTATTCACTACTTAAGGGTTCTTGAGCACAGGCACATGCTATCTGGCCGATGCTTAGCCCAATCAGTTGGACCTCCTCCTTGGGATGAAGTCTTTAGATAACATTTGCATCAAGATGCTCCTCAATTTAGACCTGGTAATGTGGATGTAGGTGATGATTTACTTTTGAATAAAAACATGCTTCTACAGTGAAGACAGATATAAAATGCACTTCAAACCTGATTCAGCAGCTGCATAAGCTGCTGCTTCTTTTTGCATACGCATAACTCATTAGGTTGCAATAAACAAAATCAATAGTAAACTGGCTACAAGCACACCATGATTGTTTACTCTCTCTCTTTTTGCTTCAATACTTGCATGACAAAAATGGGAGAAGTGAACAAGATAAAATAAAATTGTTCAATTTAGGTTTGGTTGATCGCCTGTAATCAGTATTCTAAATATCGAATATCGATCGCGTGTCGGCCTAGTAAATTTGATATCGGATTGCGGATATCGGGGATATATCGGGGATATTGACTAAATATCGGAGTGTCATATCGGAGGCTTAAAAATTATGACATATGTCAGCATAGATGTATCTAAGAAGATATAAACTATACTAATTCAAATACAAGTATGTTTTGGTTATACTTATCTCGTTAAACATGAATATCGGGTATATTGACTTAATATCGGAGTGTCATATCAAAGACTAAAAAATGATGTCAAATAAAAGCATAGGAGTCTAAGAAAATATAAACTATAAAAACTCAAATAAAAGTATATTTTGTGTATACTTATCTCATTAAACGTAAATACCGGCCATCCACTTGATGGAATATTTATTTAAGTGGTCACAAACCAAACGAGTTAAATACCTACAATATATTATTCATGTGAATCATTATTAACAGTGTGAAGATGAAAAATTGAAAAATTGAAAAAATTGTATAAATGTAAAAATGGGAAAGAATTCTCACCTTGATCGGAAAACCCTCTTAAGAACAAACGCTAGACTGAAAAAACCAACTGAAAAAATTCAGAAAATGAAAAAAAATGAAAAAGGTAAAGAATACTATGTAGTTAGTAGACTGAAAAAACCAACTGAAAAAATTCAGAAAATAAAAAAAATGAAAAAAAAAATGAAAAAGGTAAAGAATACTATGTAGTTAGTACTAATATTGATCGAAAAATTCCTTGCAAAGATCGAACATCGGATGTCAAAAGCTCGATCGATGGAAAAAACCCAATACTGTAAGGGAAAAAAAATTAAAACCCGAAATAATGTAAAACTGAAAAAAGGGCTTAATTACTCAACTTGATCAGAAAACACTTCCTTGCAAAGATTGAATGCAAGACGTTGAAGCTCAATCGATTGTCGTTGGAAATTTTCACCGGACGGGGCTGAGTGGAGCGGTGTAAGGAGCGGAGCGTCGAGAGGAGCGGATCAGTGTGATTAGAATTAGGGCAAAGCAGCAATTATCTCACAAAAATCCTGATGCCTATCGTCGTTTTAAGTAAATGATTGGGTCGGGTGACTCCGGTCGGATCCACTTTTTAGTGGACCGACCCGATACCTTTGTTTTTAAAAAACTATGAATTGCGGCCGATATTTCAAAGGGATATATCGGCCGCAATATCGGCCGCAGCCCGATATTGCGGAGATATTTTACCAAATATCGGAAACTGCAATATATAAGCGCATATCGTATCGGCATAGTGATAAAACCGATATTGCGGCCGATATATCGGATATCGGACCGATATTTAGAACACTGCCTGTAATTGGTAACAAGATGATTAGAAATTCATGGAAGTGATAAACATGGAATTGTGATACGACCCAGATCAAATTTGGGGATGAAATTAGGGTTTTTATTGATTTGTGAAAGTGAAATACAAAGATATAATGCCTCTTCTGAGAGGAGGACCGCTCTCCTAGCCTTTGCTTCGAGAGAAAAGGTCCAAGTCTCCACAATCTAGGGTTCTAATCTTTCTATGGATTTTTTTTCCTTGATGTCAACCTCCCCCCAATAACACTAGCCCTTACATATATATAATGGACTGATTTGTCCAGAATTATAGAAAGATTACTTATGTCCAAAATTACAAGTTTACCACTGATTCAGCTCCTTGCCTTGCCACACATTGTTCATGCGTTTGTTGCCGCCTCATTAGGCCACGATCATATCATTACTCCTTCAAAAGATCCACATTGTCATCAAGGTGAAAGTCTGAAAACTACCGTTGGATGACTCCAAAAGGCTTACATATAGCTTCATGGTCAGAAAGTCCCGTCCATTGGATCAACACCTCTGTGGTCCATGTATCTTCCTGACGGACCCCCTTTAGCTCCAATGGCTCCAAGATCACCTCCATGTCTTCAGTCGGCTTAGATGGTAGCGATGATGAAAGTGTGTGGTCATCAATAGCTTGATGAAGCTGTGACACATGGAAAAGTGGGTATATGGTCGAGTCGTCAGTAGCTTCAATCTATAGGCAACCTATCAATCATCGTCTCTATCTCATAGGGCCCAAAGTATCAGGCCGCCAGCTTCTCATTTTGTCAGTGAGTCAAGGATCTCTGACAGTTCGGTCATAGCTACAAATAAACGATGTTGCCAACTGCGAATTATACCTCTATCCTATGTCCATATGCCTTCTTCTTCATAATCTATTGAGACCTTACTAAATGCATCTTCATCTCCTCTAGCAATCTGTCCCTCTCCTCCAGGTACTGTTCAATCTGTGACCTGGTGTAGAGCCATAGCCATAATATAACAGATGTGGAGGATCACGTCTATATAAAAATTTTAAAAGTGTGATCTGAGTGGAAGCATGATAAGACATGGTGTACCATGTACCTATACTCAGTCTACGCCAAACATTTCACCCACTGTGTTAGCGTCTCTGAAACAAAATAATGCAAACAAGTCTTTATGCTCCTGTTGACAACATTAGTCTGGTCGTCAGTCTGGAGATGATGAGTTGTGCTCTGCTTAAGTACAGTCCCTTGCATCCTGAAGAGCTCTCCAAAAATGGCTCAGGAAAGCTCAATCCTTATCTGATATGATGGACTTCGAAATCACGTGCAACCACACCACCTCCCGTATGAACGTCAATGCTACTGCCACTATGGTGTCAGGATGTCTAAGGGCCACAAAGTGGCATACTTGCTGTGACGATCTATTACAACAAGGATAACCGAATACCCTTCTGATCTCGACAACCCTTCGATAAAGTCCATAGTGACCTCCTCCAAGACATGTGACTGTAGTAGTCTCCTGGGGTCATCGCCAGATACTTGTGACACTGGCAAACATCACAATTAACCACCATCCTCTCCACATCCCTCTCCATACATGTCCAAACTAGCTCTCGCTAAGATAGCTCTCTGGTCAATCGTCGGTAAGCCTGATACACCCAAGAGTGTCCCCCAACAATACTGCCGTGGAACTCCTGAAAGATAGTCGGGACGTGAATAGAAGTCCTAGGTAAAACCAGTCGCCCCCTAATACAACAACTGCTGCCCATCCAAGGAATAACATGGGTGCTCAGTCGACCCTTGCAGCAAGGCATGTCGTATCTTCGTCAACTCCTCATCTGCCTCAATCTCTTGCGTCAATGGCTCCCAATCGAATATCACTAGTACGGACAAAGCTATCAACTGTGAATCCTCCTCTCGTTAAGATAAAAAATCCGCCGCCTTACTTTCCAGCCTTGATCAGTACTAAATCTCGAAAGCATACCATCAGCAACTTAGATAGCCACCTCTGATGTTCCTCAGTAACTATACAATGCTCCAACAGATATTTGAGATTTCTCTGATTTGTGTGCACAATGATCATTATCCCAGCGAGTAAGGTCACCACTTTTGCACTGCCTGCACAATAGCCATAACGTGTGCTCATAAACGGACTTGAGCGAGCTCTCAATGTCAATACCTGGCTAAAATAAGCCACTAGTCCTGATTCTGTATTAAAACGGTGCCTAGCCCATACCCTGAAGCATCTTTCTCTACAACAAAAGGTTGGTTGAAATCTAGAAAAGCTAGCACTGGTACATTGGTCATGACCTGCTTTCGGGCCTCAAAAGCTTGTGCTGCCTCCTCTCTCCACTAAGTGTCCTTTAATTGCTCCGTCAGTGGTCAGGCAATGGTGATATACCCCTTAACGAACTTCATATAGTATCCAGTCAGCCCCAAAAATCCTCGCAACTCCTGCAAAGTGGTCAAGAACGGCCAATCAATCATCTGTTGCAATCTTTGATCTATCTGCAGCCACCCCCTCTAATGAAACCATGCACTGCAAGTACTCAACTCTCACATGTGCAAACAAGAACTTCTTATTGGCATATAACCGGTATTTTTGCATCTCCTGTAGCACTATCTCCAAATGCTCCACATGCACCTCCATAGATCCGTTGTACACTAAAATGCTGTCAAAGAAACCCAACACAAATCCCCTTAAGTATGGGCGGAATACTTAGTTCATAAGGGCCTGGAATGTACATGTGTACTGGTCAAGCTAAAAGGCATGACCAAAAACTCGTAATGCCCCTCATGAGTCATGAAAGAAGTCTTGGCCACATCCTCAACTCGCATCCTGATATGGTGATATCCCAATTTCAAGTCAATATTCGAGAAGATTGCCACTCCATAAAGTTCATCTAGAAGCTTGTCGATTACAGAAATAGAAAATTTGTCTGAAATTCTCCTTATTCAACGCCCGTTAGTCAACACAGAACCTCTAACTGTCATCCTTCTTCACTAGAATGATCGGGCTCGAAAAGGGACTCACACTAGGATGTATAACTCCTGCCTAAATCATCTCTCCAACCATCTGCTCGATCTCGTCCTTCTACACCTGGGAGTATCGGTAGGGCTTCGAGTGAAACTCCCTCTCGTAGGAATATGGCATGCTGGTGATCCCATGATGGAGGGGACCAAATGGTGTCTTTAACCCTCTCAAGCTGAATTAGTAACTGCTGCACCACGACAGGAATGTCCTCGACGTCCTCCCCTGCCAACCATGTAGCTCCACCAAAAATCCATCCCCCTCGGTCTGTATTGTATTTGCCATGGTTTTAAAAGAAACCATGGTTCAGCATAAGCTAAGATCTCCCTAAAGTGTAACTGCTCTCTCCCTTCCTGGAACTCCATATGCAACAACTTTCAATTGATCTTTGTGTCACCCAATGACGGCAAACATCTCATCCCCAAGATAACATGTGTGATGCCCAAGTCAAGTGGTAAGAAGTCTACGATCTGAATACACTGAAGTGTCAAAACGAGCACATGACACACTCCTCGGCTGCGCTCCACCTTCCCAGTCCACATCATCACCTAAAACTCCATGTGTCCACTAGCTGCAGGCTCTGCTGATCCACCACCTTATTGGAGATGAAATTGTAGGTAGCACCACTATCAATAAGTATCGTGACCTTTGATCTAAAATCATCCCTGCCAACTTCATGATGTGATTTAGAGTGAACCCCACCACAAAGTTTAACGAGATCTCTGCGACGTGCAAATAGGGATGCTCCTGATCTCTCGTCTTCATTGCCTCTTCCTCCATCTCATCATCCACGTCATCTACTATCAACAACTGAAGTGTGCGGTCTCGACACCGATGCCGTGGGATGAATTTCTCATCACAGTGGAAGCACAATACATTCGTCTGTTTGTTCTGCATCTCAGTCTCTGTCGGGTACTTAAACTGTCCTCTCAGCCATGCCTGGCTGCTCTTCTCTCTGCTGGACTGGATCCCTCTTATGTGTGCCTTTTACCCTCTTGGATGTACCTGACTGCGAAAAGTGGAGCTGTCAATCATCTGATATGTGCTTATCCTCAATCATCTGAGCCAGATCCATCGTGTCCATCAACCTTTACGTCAGTGTATACAGAGCTCGGCTCGGATGTCTGCCCTAAGCCTTTTCATGGAACTCCTCCGACGACTCCTCAGATATTCCCCTCACTCGGTCCGAAAACATCTCAAACTTCTTCATGTTTTCTCTGACAGTGCCCTCTTGCTTGAGGGCATAGAGCTGATCATCTTGATGTTCTCATTGAGTGTCGCAAAATCGATGGAGCAGGCAGTCCTTCAACTCCCATGAATGCACAGACTACCTCTGCTCCCCTCACGGGTCCCAAACAACATCTCTCCCTCCAAACATTTACCAGCCGCCATCAATTTTTCCTCCTTCGTCAAGCGGTTCACTGCAAAATACCTCCTTGCAAGATAAACACAGGCATAAGGATCATCCCCTTTAAATATTGGCATCTCCAATTTTCAGACTATGCTTTCAATGCTAAAAACTTCATGTCCTACTCTTCCTCTAGGCCACCCGAAATAAAACTAATGGTAGGTGTTTTGTTGTGCACCAAAATCTCTAAATTATGCTTCTTCTGCCTTACCGTCGTCTCCCCAAGCATCCTCGAACCAATCAGGGTTTCCTCCATTAACATCAAAGTCCCGATTGGTGCCCCAGCGATCGCCAAGGCAGTTTGAAGATCCGTAGTATCCCAAAAACTATCGCCGAGGTCCGAGGAATCCTCCGCCTGTAAATCCGAGCCCTTGGGCCCCTAGCAGCCCGTCGACGACTCACCAGGCACCTGGCGGCTTGTCTGGGGCCCGCAGCCCCAAGCGATGCTGCCACGGGTCGTCAGGCCCTACCCTCTGATTATAGGGCCTGTGCGGCCCCTGGCGTGCTTAGCGTGGGGCCGTCGCCCCCTTCCAGCTCACCACAGAGGCAGTGCGGCCTCTAGCGTGGTCACAAGGGCCCGCCGCCCCCTTCTTCCTCCCAGAACTCGTGAAGCCCCTAATCCGTATCCGGTTGTTATCTTTCGTCAGAGTCGACGGCTTTCTCCTTGCCCTTGATCAAAGATTTCATCTTTCACCTCAGATCTTTGTCGTGGTCATCATCTTCCTCCAAACCGGGTTTCTTTGGGGTCTTCTCAAATCTAATGCTCAAATCTAATGTTGTTATTCACCTCTTAAAATTGTTTCATTAGGGTTTTCA
Organism: Scilla litardierei; assembly: GCA_030789695.1. NCBI lineage: Eukaryota > Viridiplantae > Streptophyta > Magnoliopsida > Asparagales > Asparagaceae > Scilla > Scilla litardierei. Next base: position 687,265,429 of record CM061142.1, on the reverse strand, counting down.
TCGTCGTCTTTACCAATGATTCCATCGATAATTGCACCCGATTTGATATCCTTTCCTCCATCAAAGAGATCTTTTCATCCATCACTTGGTGACAATTCTTCATCGCTTGATCGTGCTCCTCCATCTTTTTCCTGAGAACCTCCACCTCTCTTTCAAACTTCTCTTCCAAAACGTCGACTTTCCTTGCCGCCATCGGATCGAACGCTCTAATACCAATTTGATATGACTCGAATCATATTTTGGGATGAAATTAGGGTTTTATTGACTCGTGAACGGAAAAATACAAGATAGAAGGACTCTTTCGAGAGGATGACCGCTCTCCTAGCCTTTGACTCGAGAAAAAAGGCCTAACTCTTCACAATCTAGGGTTCTAATTTAATTCTATGGATTTCTCACTTGAGTTCAAACTCCTCCCAATAACCCTAGCCCCCACATAATATATAATGGACTGAATTATAGCAATACATCCCCGATGCCCAAAATTACAAGTTTGCCACTGATTCAGATCCTTTCCTTGTCGTGCCTTGTTTGAGCATTCGTCACCGCCTCTGGTAGGTCACGGCCGTATCAACTTGCAATTCCTTTTCATAATACTTGATTTCTTGCAAACATTAGTCCAAGTCTGATGCATGATGTTTCGTTAGCTGCTTTAGAAAATGTCATTGTAGTTTTTGTGTTAAATCTCAAATGGTGAGCAAATGCTCTAATACTGTTTGTTTGTTGATAACGGAAAGAATGTGTGTACACAAAAATAATAAAGAAAAGCAAGGTTAGAGATCCCGGATTCAGTTTCAGTATCGGGAAGAAAAGAAGCAGGGGCAAAAGATAATTTTATTTACTAAAGGGCAACTTATGATGAGACAACACACTCTCTATTTCTTAATCTTTCGCTATCTTGGCTGCACGCCACACATCTCGATACACCTCACCCTGCTTTTTTATTCTTCACCCTAAATAACACACAAAAGTTCAGTTCACTTAGAAATATACGGCTCCCTTTTTTGGCTCCCTTTTTTCAAGTGAGGTTTTTTTCAACCAACTTCTTAAATTTGGTCCTGCCAATTTAATTATGTCAGCATCGAAATAGCTCCTAGAAAATCAATGTCACTGGTAGTGCCAAAATAGCTGATTAATTATAGCGTTGGTGCTGATTCTTCGTACCCCCTCGGTATGACTTCTCTAGCCAATAGTACCAGTTGTCTTCTGAATTATTCTAACTTTAAAGAACTTAATCCCGTGATGAAGATATATTCAATGTGTTCAAGTTCTTAATTGGTGTTGAAAATCCAAAAATAAAAATATTATTCAGAATAAAGTACACACCTCAAACTTAGGTATTGGTATTGCTTATATAGAAAAATTCAAGATGAATACAACTAGGATGATAATTCATATTTGACTCCTTTAACTACTATTCTAAAACCAGAAACTATGATTACAGCTCATATATAACTCATTATTTGACTACTATTATAAAACTAAAAACCATAATTCTTACCTTTAAATTAATTCTAAAATATTACATATTATTTCTTAACTCTTAAACTGGGCATCCATGCATAGCTTATCATAAATAAGTTGAACCCGAATTCTTCCCATTATGTGCCAATATTAAACAAATCTACTGAAATTGCCAAACGCCTTCTGAACTTGCTAAACCAACCATTTGAAATTGTTAAACCGTCTATAAAAACTGCTAAACCGTCTATCTGGAGTTGCATAACCATCCTTCTGAACTTGCTAAACCAACAATTTGAAATTGTTAAACCGTCTATTAAAACTGCTAAACCGTCTATCTGGAGATGCATAACCATCCAACTGAAATCACTAAACATCAAATCCATTATACCTCTAGAAGTGTTATATCTCAATTAGCTGCCTTCATGCCCAAAAATCTCCTCATTAACTATCATCTCGATCATGACCACTCGACATCCATCGTGTCCTCTAACCAAATTCCTAAAATCAAACCAAACATACTCTTGCAAACTAAATCAAACATATTATTCAAATCAAATTTGTTATTTGGAACAGAATATCAAACCAAACTAATTTTCCAATATTGAAACTCCTAAAACCAAACTGAATCAAACTGAATTCCCAAAACATAATGATGCGGACGCCACCTAGCCGCCGTATCGCTTGCCGCTCGTCGCACCCGGGTCCCACTTGATGCTTAGGCTTTGGTGATTTAGTTATCTAGGTGTATTCTAGTCTTTTCAGACTAGATTAGTAAATTCCATCTTTTCAATTTATTAAGGCTAGCCGTCATTTTTATTTTCTGATGCTTATTTTGTGAAGAACAATTGTAGGCATCGTGTGTGAAGGTTTTAGGCTTTGTTCCGTGCAACCAAAGCTAGGAGAGCGAGTCTCCTCTCGAAAGAGACTCAATTATCAATCTATTTCATAGTTCTTCGCAATTTAAGATCCAAAAATTCCACCTTATATATTTTTTTTTCTCTTTAAATCTGAAATTAATTGATCGATCCTCTAGATCGTATCAAATTGTTATCAGAGCATTGAGATCCGATGGCGACAAGCACGAGGTCAAAGGCGGATGGCGTGGATGAGAAGGTGCAAGGGCTTCGAGAAGAGTTCAACCGGGAGATCGAGGGGTTGAAGAAAACCCTAGGGGAGTCCATCAAAGATCATGCACATTCGCAGGAGGATATCCAAATCGAGCTTCGGGCTATGAGAAGGGACGCCGCGCAAACGGGACGCGATATCCAAGGGCTAAAGGAGGCAACTTCAGATCTGAAATTTTTGAGGGAAGCCACGACGTCGATTCCGGAGATAAAAGCAATGCTTCAAGCCCTAACGATGGAGAGAGGAGGAGATCGGGGCAAGAAGATTCAAGGAGAAGAAAACCAAGGAGAATCGACACTCGAATCGGCGAATCAGGAGCAACCGGAGAGGGCGACGGCTACGGCGACGATCCTGGAGCAAATCGCAGCCGCCGCGAGCCCTAGAAGGCTCGGCCAGACGCAAGGAGGGGCCGGGGGGCCGCGGAAAAGTTCGGCAGGCCCTACATGGCCTGTGGCATACATGGCAGGCCCCGCCGGGCCTGCGGGACCTGCGGCAGGCCCGCCTGGGCCTGCCGCAGCTGCGACAGGGCCAGCGAGCCTGTCGCAGCAGCCGCAGGCCCCGCCGGGCCTGTTGTGACCTCGGCAGGCCTGTTCGGGCCTGCCGCTGTCCCAGCAGGCCCAAACAGGCCTGCGGACATTCAGTGGGGGCTTGCCGCAGTGCAGGCAGCCCCCTAGGGGCCCGCGATGATGCAAACAGCCCCCTGGGGGCCCACAGCAGCGCAGACAGCCCCCTGGGGGCGTGACGGAGGAGGATGGCCATGAGACACGATGATTGGGGCCCCAGCGACCCAATTTTGGAGACCAGAGGCTCATCGACATGTTCCCAGACCACAGGATGATCCCAGACAGACTTTTGAGGGTTTTCCGGGGCGGGGACAAGGCCCGGAAGACTACTTTGAGGGTCGAACGGCTCAGGTACAGCCACACAGAGGAGCAGGAGGACCCATGCTGGCACGACATCAGGAGTTCCCAGGGCACCATTACCAGCCTGAGGCGTGGGAGAGACCCGCTTGGCCTGAGGAGATGTACGGGGTTGGCGGGGACCCGTTGAGACAGTCGGCGGAGGATTTGGCCGTGGAGGTGACCGCGGCAGGGATGTGGGACCACAGGGGGACATCAATGCAGACCGTCGACTGATGAAGCTGAAGATGCCGATTTTTGACGGCATGGATCCGGACGGGTGGATCTATCGGACGGAGCGCTACTTCCAGGTGATGAGGTTGATGGAGGAGGATGTTCTGAGGGCCATCGGAATCTATTTCGAGGGCAAGGCGTTGGCGTGGTACAGATGGAAGGTGGCGCGGACCCCTTTTCGCACTTGGGAGGAGCTGTCAGCACTGATACTAGACCGATTCCAGGAGACCCCAGTGGGAGATTTCTATGAGTAGTTATCTGCTTTGAGGCAGGAGGGGACGGTGAGAGATTATGTGGAGAGGTTCGAGATACTGAACAGTAGGGTGAAAGGGGTGACCGATGAGGTGATGATCGGAAACTTCATGAGGGGATTGAAGCCCTCTATACGAGCGGAGTTACGGATGCAGAGCCCGGGAACATTGGAGGATGTCCTTCGCCTGGCCCACAAGGCGGAGGAGAAGCATGCAGAGGAGAGACGCATTCGGGGAACTTGGGGAGCCCAGGGCCAGCGTGGTCAGACATCACCGGTCCCACCCCCGGGGTTACAGTAGCACCAGGGGACACGGAAATGAAGAGGGAGGAAACCCAACCCGTGATCCCTGGTAAGCGGATGACTGAGGCTGATATGAGGGTGAGGCGTGCTGCAGGCCTCTGTTTCAGATGCGATGAGAAGTTCAGTCCCGGTCATCGATGTGCGAGCAGTCTGATGCAGATTGTAATAGTGCCGGACGAGGGGGAGTATGCAGGTGAGGGGGAGCTAGTGATGACGGAAGAGAGCGAGTTTGAGCACGCACATCTGGATGTGGCGGAGGTGTCCCTGAACTCCTTAGTAGGGGTAACCACAAAACATACCATGAAGTTATCAGGACGATTAGACGACGTGCCGGTGACGGTACTCATAGACAGTGGGGCCACTCACAACTTCATCTCTCGACATTTGGTATATCGTCATAGGTTGCAGATGAGCACCTTGGAGATGTTTACGGTCCTCTCAGGGACAGGGAGGAGAGAGGAGAGCAGTGGGATGTGCAAGGGGCTGAGTCTGACCTTACAAGGGGTGCAGATCATGGAGGACTTCTTGCCCCTAGAGTTGGACAATATCGATGTGATTTTGGTCGTGCAGTGGCTGAGGGGTATGGGCGAGGTGAAGATGAACTGGAAGCAGCTTAGGATGGAATTCCAGGAGGGGGGGTCGCACGGTGATTCTGACAGGTGACCCTAACCTCTGTTTTCCCTCGGGGGGCCTTCAAAGCCAGATCTCCACCTTGAGGACAATGTGGCTCTTTTAGGGGGGAGGTATTGATGCGGACGCCACCTAGCCACCGTATCGCTTGCCGCTCGTCGCACCCGGGTCCCACTTGATGCTTAGGCTTTGGTGATTTAGTTATCTAGGGGTATTCTAGTCTTTTCAGACTAGATTAGTAAATCCCCTCTTTTCTATTTATTAGGGCTAGCCGTCATTTTTATTTTCTGATGCTTATTTTGTGAAGAACAATTGTAGGCATCGTGTGTGAAGGTTTTAGGCTTTGTTCCGTGCAACCAAAGCTAGGAGAGCGAGTCTCATCTCGAAAGAAACTCAATTATCAATCTATTTCATAGTTCTTCGCAATTTAAAATACAAAAATTCCACCTTATATATTTTTTTTTCTCTTTAAATCTGAAATTAATTGATCGATCCTCTAGATCGTATCACATAACCTCCTAAAAACCAATTTCTTCTGAAATTCCAAAAAATAAACTTCCACAATTAAACTCCTAAAACCAAAATTGTTCTCCAAACTCCAAACTCCTGAAGACTAACCCAGTCTCACAAAAATAGAACCCTTAAAGAGAAACCAAACTCTAAACTGTCGAAGATCAAATGAAGCCAACTAAATTTTTAAAAAGCAAACTACACTTAACAACAAGTTCTAATCGAACGTTCTACCAACCATCATCAACTTCCAAGAAATGATAACTTTCAACCAAATAATGAAAATTACTTAATGAAAAACGACAATGATAACTTTCAACCAACCAACTACTGATAATGACTTTCGAGGAACATCTTTCAACTAACCAATGACAACCACTCAACAACGACAACTTTCAACAAATATCTTAACATTGACAATTCATACTGCAACCATCAGTAACTTTCAACAACCAATGATTAACAATAAATTATCAACAAACCAACAACTAATTACCAACGGCAATCAATGACAACCACAACCAACGAAAATTAATGACTAATCTTAATCAATGATAAATTTCAATCAAAGACAATCAATACCACTTTCATTTTCAGCTGACCATATTCCACAAAAACATCAAAATTTCATGTTTTTCTCTTGTTTTGGTTTGGTATTGTAATGCTAATATATAGCTACAGAACTAGTTACTACAGTGTGGTACCATAGCACTACAGTAACTTTTTCTTTTTTTTTCCTTTTTTGAGAGGAAAGAGAGAAATCAGACGTTAAGAGTTTTAGGTTCTACGATAATGGTTAGGAATTGGAGAAGAATATTTTTAAATATTTAGAAGTATAAATTAGAATGAGAGAAAATTAGCTGACTCTGATGTCATGTTTGATAATTCAAAAAAAAATTATTCAAAATAAAGTCCATACCTAAATCTTATGTATTTGTGCTGCTTATATAGAAAAAATGAGATGAATATTGTTGCGGGTCAGATCCGCCAACAATGAGATTTATTTGTTACTGGGAATCACGTGTATAATGATTACAAGTTTTTGGCTAATGGCGAGATTTGCACGGCTCAGAAATCGCTTCAAAGGTAAAGGGTTCAAGGTCGCTTGGAGGTCGCCGAAGGTCGTCGTCTCCCGGTAGCTGAGGCGAGCTTCCTGCGAGAATAGCAACTCGTCAGAAAGGCGGGGCTGGCTGTCAGCCCGTAGCCTCTCTGATGCTTAAGTCGGCAAGTGAAGTGAAATGTATGCGTCGAGCACGCTTGGCGATCTTAAGACAGATCGGCAAAGCGTGACGAGATTATGAGGAAGGCGCATATATATGGAAGATATCCAACCTTTAATATGAGAATTAGTTAGAGGTTTTTTACTGACCATACCCCATTATGGAGGCAGGAGGGGGGTATTTATAGGGCTGAGAGGCGGTTGCTCGCCATCTTGTCAGCTGTCGAATCAACTCAGCTGGCATTCGAGTGGTGAAGTGATAGGTCGGCGAGCTGTGTCAAAGATATTTTCCGCATTAATGGTGTCAGATGGTGTCAGGCGCATTAATGAGATATGAGGGGCGGCCATCAGTTCTGGCCATTAACCTCTGGCATTAATCGGAAGGGATGTGAGCTTATGTCATCCTGTCAGATATATTTATGCCTGGCCACCCTCGGGGGCAAGCCAAGCTCGGCGACCAAGTTTGGCTCCTCCGAACGACGCTTCTTGTTGGAGGGTAGGTGAGCTTATCCTCGACACGGCGAGCTTAACGGTCGGACAGGCGAGCTTCTTTGGTTGACCTTGGAGACAAGCTAGTGGCGGGGAGAGGCGAGCTTCCCTGGATTGAGGCGATCTTCCGCTCGGGTTAGTGCTCCTTCCGGTGGGTCGGTGAGGTGTTCGCTTGGATCCCTAGTGCATACGGGCCTCCATTACATGGGTCGGCCTTAAGGTCGTAACAACTGCCCCCCCCCCCCAACATTTGGTGTGGACGATCTTCGGACAGAGGAGACACCGAATGTTGAGTAGACACGTTAGAAAATTTTTAGAGAATCTCTTCATACCTTTTGTTTGGTAGCGAGCTTCGTAAGCCTGGGTGACCTATCGGGGGCGCAGCTCGTAAGCTTGCCCCAGAGTTTGAGCATGACGAGGTTCTTTGTAGAGATAGATCGCCTTCGGGGTCTTTTGGGGCGCTGCACGTGGTTTGTCCCGGATCTTTGTTTGGTGCAAAGTAGCTCGCTTCCTTCCCCGGTTTGGTTACCAAAGTCCGGCGCACTATGTGTAACTGCACCGCGACCTGCCCCGGAGGTCTTCCTGAGGGCAAGTTTCGGGTCGGAGCCCTTCCTACATAGCCCATGTCCGGCTTGGTTAGCGAAGTCCGGCACGCTATGGGTAGCTGCATCGCGACCTGCCCCGGAGGTCTTCCTGAGGGTGAGTTTCGGGCCGGAGCCCTTCCTACATAGCTCCTGTCCGGTTTAGTTAGCGAAGTCCGACACGCTATGGGTAGCTGCACCGCGACCTGCCCCGGAGGTCTTCCTGAGTGCGAGTTTCGAGCCGGAGCCCTTCCTACATAGCACATGTCCGGTTTGGTTAGCGAAGTCCGGCACGCTATGGGTAGCTGCACCGCGACCTGCCCCAGAGGTCTTCCTGAGGGCGGGTAGAGCCGAAGCCTGCCTGCACACCCCTAGGAAGTCATGTGCCCTCAAAGCCTTTCGGGGGCCGGAGCCCCAGATCTTCGCTTGCGGCGAGATAGCTCGCTCCCGGGTCGTCGTGTGAGAGCTTGGGCTTTCAAGCACGTAACCAAACTGTGACCTGTGCCTCTCACACACAAGAAAAGGGGCGAAAAATGGGCAAGTCGAAATGCTATGATACGTCTGAGATAGAGCAACATGTGATTTTCTAGTGGGTCGCCTTGTGAGAGCTGGGGCTCTCGATCATCTGGCCGACCTCCATGAAGGCGCTCTTAATTTCGAAGCGGAGATGAAATTTGAATTCAGACAATGCTTTGAGTGCACGAGCATAGAGATATTTACTGAAAATATTTAACGAATGTGCAAACATAAAAACATTTATCGAGAATATTTGAGCGAATGCTCAGCGTCCCATGGACAGGCTAACTCTTTGCCCTCCATGTTCGCTAGAATATAAGTCGCCGGTTTCACAATGTCTCCTGGGGCCTCCCTTCTGGTGGCGAGCAGTTCCGAGAACGGGGTCACCGAGTCTGATTCTTTGCTTCCTCACGCAGGAGTTGTGGCTCCTTGCCCTCATGTGTCTGTGCTTGAAAAGGGTTGCCGAACTCATCCGGTCAGTTGATGCGCATGATCGGCTCGAGCTTGTGATGGGCGACTTGCTCGGCGTCATGGGTCAGCTGGACACCCCTTGTGGCCGCTCCTTCATCGTGACCCGGTCTTCCGTGGTCGACAAACCGTCGGAGATGTCCACCCTGGATCAACTGCTCAATGTACTTCTTCATGGTGAAGCAGTCGTCGGTATCATGGTCATGGTCGTGGTGATACCGACAGTACCTTTGCATGTTCCTACCGGTGGGCCTTGCCGCATCTTCGACGGCACTTCCCTGAGAAATCCGCCCGCCAAGGCCGCCGTCATCACCTTCGCCAGGGGGCGTTGAGTCTTGTGTTGCGGACATCCTGCGGCCTTTCAGGTCCGCCTCCTGGAGCAGGGTTCCTGGGGGCGAGAAATCCCCTCAGCAGCCTGGGACGATCCTACCCACGAGGGCCTACCTAGTTGCGATCTCGGGGGGCGGTCTTGGTCGCGCCCTTGGGGACGTTCCTCCTGCCTCGGCCGTTGGTTGGGCCTCGCCTCAACACAAGGGGCTTTGGCTGGTGCGGCCTCCTTCTTCGCCCCCCAAGGCCTCCAGCATGAACTTCTCTGCTCTGGCGAAGAGGTCGTCGAGATTGGTTGGCAGATCATGGAGCAAGGACTTATGCAGACTCATATTTGCCATCCCTCTTTTGAAGGCCGCCATGACGAGCTCACCTCCACAGCTCGTCACTTTGAGTCTCTCCTCGTTAAAGCGCTTCAGAAATCTGCGGATGGTCTCCACCTCCCTCTGGACCACCGTGAACAGATAGTCCGCCGCCCACTTCCTTATTCGTCCCGCCAAGAACTATTGGCAGAACGTCCGGGAAAGGTCGCCAAATGAGTCAATGGAGCGGTCAGGCTGACCGGTGTACCACTCCACCACCGACTTCTGCAAGGTCGTCTGTAAAGCTCGGCAGAGAAGGGCGTCATCCGCTCCGTGGATCTCCATCACGCCTCGATACCGCTGCACATGCTCCAGGGGATCGCCCGAACCGTCATAGAGTTTCAACTGAGGTAGTTTGAACCTATGAGACACCGGGGTAGAGATCACCCTTCGGGTCAGCCGGTTGGCTTCTTCGGGGCAGGGGGAGGCGTTATCGACCTTCGAGTAATGTTTCTGTCGCTCCGATGCTTCTGCCGCTGGTTGGAACCACCGAATGAGCCACCTCGGTGCTCAGAGGCGTTCCTCCTCTCGTGAGGGGTTGGACTGCGGTCTCGGCTCCTCTGCCGCCAGTCACCATGCCTAGGAGGGCGATCTAGCCAGGGGAGACTCCTGTCACAATAGGCACGCCCTCCTCGCCGCGGACTAGGCGACCTCCCGTGGTGATATCTCTCCACTGGATGGTCCAACACGGGGTTCCTCCGTACCATCAAGGCCGATGCTAGGGGACTCCTCGACTCCCCTCCTAAAGCCTCTCTCTCGGCATCAAGGACGCGAAGCCGTCGAACGGAGACTTCTTCATCTAAGTCGCCTCTGATGAGCGGCCTCCTCCTTATTGATCTCCCTCTGCACAGCGGCTACTTCCGCCTCTTCAAACCGTCTCTGTTGTGCAGTCGCTTCTTCGTCAAATTGGGGAAGGATGTCTCCTCACATTGTGGAGCTCGGAGGGGCCTTCTGTCCGAGGTGGTCCCGCTTGCCGAGCAATGGTCCACTCCTCCATCATCTTGGTAAAGCTCTGAAAGCTCTTGTAGATGTCGAGGGCCGCATCATGAACGACCGCGGCCGACCCCTCAAGGGGTTGATTCATTGGGGGAGTCCTTCAGGAAGAACCGGGCTCTTCGGCCAAGGACGGCCTCAGAGTGTCATTGATGATGGTCTCAAGTCGACCCGGCCTCCTCAGAGGCGGAGGGGGTGTGACGTTGGGTGACTTGCCGTGGCGAGAATTGCGGTGAGGATGTGTGGAGCCTGACATCGATGTAACTCTTATTCCCACAGACTGCGCTAATTGTTGCAGGTCAGATCTGCCAACAATGAAATTTATTTGTTACTGGAAATCACGAGTACAATGATTACAAGTTTTTGGCTAATGACGAGGTTTGCACGGCTCAGAACTCGCTTCGAAGGTGAAGTGTTCAAGGTCGCCAGGAGGTCGCCGTCTCCCGGTAGCTGAGGCGAGCTTCCTGCAAGAATAGCAACTCGCTAGGAAGGCGGGGCTGGCTGTCAGCTCGTAGTCTCTCAGATACTTAAGTCATTAAGTGACGTGAAATGTATGCATCGGGCACGCTTGGTAATCTTAAGACAGATCGGCGAAACGAGACAAGCTTATGAGGAAGGCGCAGATATATGGAAGATATCCGACCTTTAATATGGGAATGAGTTAGAGGTTTTTTACTGACCATACCCCACTATGAAGGTAGGAGTGGTGTATTTATAGGACTGAGAGGTGGTTGCTCGCCATCTTGTCAGCAGAATCAACCCAGCTGGCACTCGAGTGGTGAAGCGATAGGTCGGCGAGCTGTGTCGGAGATATTTTTCGCATTAATGGTGTCAGATGGTGTCAAGTGCATTAATGAGACGTAAGGGACGGTCATCAGTTCTGGCCCTTAACCTCTGGCATTAATCAGAGGGGAGGTGAGCCTACGTCATCCTATCAGGTATATTTATGTCTGGTCACCCTCGAGGGCGAGCCAAGCTCGGCGACCAAGCTCGGCTCCTCCGGAAGGCGCTTCTTGTTGGATGGTAGGTGAGCTTATCCTCGGCACAACAAGCTTAACGGTCGGACGAGCGAGCTTCTCTGGTTGACCTTGGAGGCAAGCTAGTGGCGGGGAGAGGCGAGCTTTCCTGGATTAAGGCGATCTTCCACTCGGGCTAGTGCCCCTTCCGGGGGGTCGGTGAGGTGTTCGCTTGGGCCCCTAGTGCATACGGGCCTCAATTACATGGGCCGGCCTTAAGGTCGTAACAAATATAATTAGGATAGAATTTGAATTTGACTCCTTTGACTAACTGAAAATTATGATTACATCTCATATTTGACTCAATATTCTGATTTCTATTATAAAACTGGAAACTATGATGATACGATCTAGGGTCTTTGTAGATGTAAAAATGAGGTTTTTATGGGAAGAACAAGGAAATATAGGAATTTTTATTGGAATAATTTCTGGAATTGAAAGATAACTAGCCCCAATTCGAGAAGAGTAATTTCTCCTAACTTTCGATTCGAGATGAAAGTCTAAGATCTCCCGGCAAGGGTCGTGGACACCTTTAGCAATTGTTTTCACAAGAATAATCAAGCATAACCCCTCTCTCTCTTCGCTGGTCCTAGCTTAAATAAAAGAAAAATTACAGAAATACAAGTTCTACAAAATACCCCCTAAGATCTGAAAGTTTCGAAAATGCCACTACTGGGCCTAAATACGAAACGCATCATTACTCCGCCCCCAAACAACCATCTTGTCCTCAAGGTGGTGTCGAGAAATGCATGTGCTCACTAATCCAGATGGAGGTTCTCATCCCCTCTCAGCTCTTTCTGATCCACCAGCTAGCCTTCTTCATCTTCACTGATCAGCATCTGGAGAGCCGGATCCTTGCACCAGTGTCCTGGTCCATACTTTTCGCTGCAGCGGAAACAGAGTCCCTTGGTGCGCCTTTCTTAGATTTCTGCCTCTATGAGCCGCTTACGGCTACCGTCCATTTGAAGCTTGTGTTCCTCTCGTGGCTGGACTGTAGCCCTCCTGATGACGCCTTCTCTTCTCCCGATGCTACCTGGTTTCGAGAAATGGATCCGCTCCACGCTCCTCGGGCTCGCTTCTCCTCTGCTAGCCTACCCTCAACCATCCTTGTCGGGCGCATCCGATCTAACAAGCCTCTGAATCTGCAGCTCTGCCCTGATGGTGGGCTTCAGTTCCTTCATAAAGCACCCCTCTAGGGACTCTCCTGAAACGCCACAGACACGGCCCGCCAACATCTCGAACTTCTTTATATACTCCATGACCATCCCCTCCTGTCTCAAGGTATACAGCTGCGCATACACGTCGCTCCCTTGAATCTCCCCGAACCGACCCAGGAGGTAGTTCGTGAACTCTTCCCATGAGCGAAGAGGTCACTACTGCTGTGAGCACCTGTACCACGACAGTGCCTCCCCCTCCAAGCACACTCCAACGGGCCTCAGCCACCCAGTCTCATGCAACTGCGACACCTCGAAGTATCGTTCATCCTTGTAGATCCACCCTTCTGGTTCCTCTCCCTTAAAAATAGGCATTTTCAACTTTTTGGCCTTGCTCACTGCTGTAAACCCCTAAAGTGCACTTCTCCCCTGATGATGGTCATGGCATCGTAGCAGCGGAGGATCATGTACGTCATAGTAGTCTCTAGCAGGATCCCTATCCTCTCCATCAGCACCCTCTCAATCAGTTTCTCCCCAATCAGCTCCTCTATCTACGAAGTCACACGGTCATCCACGTGGTATCGATTGTAGTTTTCAAACTCTGTGTTACGTCCTAGGGTCTTCCTCCATAAAAATACGTGCCAAATCCTCCCAGAGGTCCTCAAACCCCTTGTCAGTGCCACGGTGCTGTTGCACGTGCCCGACCCTCTCCTCGGGCCGCCGGAGGCTCAAAATGGGCCCGGTGGCCCTGCTGTAGAATCCCGGGACCCTGGCGGTGGTGTCGCTGCAAATCTAGGCACGGGGCTGCCAGAGGTCCGTGGGGGCCCTGGCGGTCTCACCGATGGTCGGTGGTGGCCGGAAGGGCCGCCACAGGCCGACGAGCCCCCTGGCAGGGTTGTCCGGGCTTGGGAAAGCCCTGGCGGCCCGCAGGAGGCCGACGATGCCCTGGCGAAGGCTCGGGGGCTCGTCGAAGCCCTGGCGGCCTGCCAGGTTGCCGACGATGCCCTGGCGAGTCGCCAGGGGCTCCTCGGATCCCTGGCGGCCTGCCAGTGGGTCGGTGGGTGTCGGTGAACCGCCTGGGTGCTGCAAGGCTCCTGGCAACTTTGTCGGCCTTCGTTGCCCTCCGACGTCCCTTCCAGTGGTTGTGAGGGCACGGATATGTCGAAAAACCATCGTCTTCGTCCTCCGATGTCATATCTGCGTCGAAGAGGAACCCTTCACGTAGATCTGTGAGCTTCTCCTTCCCTTTGACTGCGATCCTCCTCCGTTGCTCCAGATCTAAGGTTTCCTCCGGATCCGATTTATTCGCCTTTGAAGCCGCCGATTTTTGTTCGGTTAATTGCTGGGTTAATTGCTTGGTGATTTGGGCGATGGCTTTCAGAACTTGTTGATGTTGTTGATTAAATTGTTGCGTAGATCTATCGTTCGTCGCTTTCAGATCTGATTTGATTTCCTCAATCGCCTTCATCCATGCCAGCCCTTCGCCTTCGATTTTTTCCTCCAACGCCTCGTGCTTCTCCTTGGATCTCGTATTCGTCATGTTATCATCACGCTCTGTTACCAATTTGATACGATTTAGGACTTTTGTAGAGCTAAAAATGAGATTTGTATGGGAAGAACAATGAAAAGTAGGAATTTTTATTAGAATAATTTCTGAAATTGAAAGATAACTATCCCCAATTCGAGAAGATGCATTTCTCCGAACTTTCGATTCGAGATGAAAGTCTAAGATCTCCCGGCAAGGGTCATGGACACCTTTAGCAATTGTTTTCACAAGAATAATCAAGCATAACCCCTCTCCTAGCCGCCCCTAGCTTAAATAAAAGAAAATTTGCAGAAATTGCAGGTTTTACAAAATACCCCTCTAAGCTCTAAAAATTCCAAAAATGCACATGATGGGCCTAAATGCAAAACGCATCGTATGATTATTATTTCAAGACTAATTCTAAGCTATTACATATTTTGTCAACAACTTGTTGCATTAGAATTTCTTGTAATACCTTCTCTCCCAAAACTGATAATGTCACAAGCCATGTGCTTTCAGGTTCAGTTTGCTTCCTATGTGGAGCCATAACAACACTAATTGATCACAAATATAAACATTGATTTTTGCATTTCTTTGCAAAAACATAAAATTTATTAAAATTTCATACTAATATCTTTCTACAATAGATAAGGAAGATTTTTCTATTTTAGTTTGGGTTTGGGAACCAAAACTAAATAATTAAATGGGTTTATGTATAAACCTGAGCCATGAAGCCCAAAGAAATCCAACTAACCAAGCTATATGGATTCAAAATGTAAGGTCTATTTAACACTCTTTCGAGTTTAGAATGTAAATAAGTTAAATGGCTTTGGCTCTAGTAACATTCGAAGTCTAATCCATACTCGGATAGTTTATTTTTTAATAACAAACCCTAACCCTACCCTAATTGCAACATGAGAAACATGAGAGAGCGACGGCTGCAACCTAAGCAGGTTGGGGAGGCAGTGGCCAAACAAGATTGGTGCAATAGCATCCAAATCTGCATTTCAAAGATTCAATCAGGTCACCCCCAGCGTTAAATTTGCATTTCAAAGGTTCGATCCGGTATCCTCTCCCTCCCCCCTCCCCCTCCCCCCCCCCCCCCCCCCCCCAAAAAAAAGATGTTTTTCCGATAAGAGCTCCATCTCGTTGAACTCATTCATGTTTCATACGAGTCAACTGATTCTGGTGAAACCTCGCAGAAACCCCACCCTCCACCCACCACGGCCGAGCTTAACTCATTGTTTCAGACCAGCCCCTTGCAAAACCAATTCGGAACTTGTGAACCAACCCGTATCAGGTAAAACCTTGAAACTTGGTATTGTCACCTCAGCTATTGATCGATAACCATAATAACGTTGCAATTAACAAAGCAACCCATCCAAAATACATCTAACTGCAGGAATTGGAATTCAATGGATTGTTATCAAATTACAAAGACAAAATACTGAGTTCCAATTTGGTTCTCAATTTTAAGACTTCCAAATCCATATAAATTCCAATTCTGTGCAACCAAGTGGACCCTTACAAGTAAGCAAACAATTGGATTCCACCCAAATACCTGAATTCCATATAATGTAACCAAATGGGCCTCAAAAAGATGCCAGCGATGCTCTCGAAAGCTGAACAAAGTTGTGCTATTATAAATGATTTGTTTGTAGTTGTTATGGTAATTTTAGTTGAAGATATGTGCATGTATTAAACTTCCAGTGAATACTGAAAAATAAACTTCATTGAAACCTAGAACCCAAGAAAATCAAGAAAACATGTAATTCTTAGAACATACTGAAATGCTTCATTCTCTGGCCAAGAAAGATGATGAACCACTAAACTAAGGGTAAAATGGTATAAGTGCACACATGGAATCATAAATGAAGAATGACATGCCTCTACATTCTATCTCGGCTTGATATGGTTAGCTTCAACAGAGTAATATTTTCAGTTTCCAGGAACAATCAGTACCTCAAGTAGAATCTCTATCAGATCATCTCAGCGTATAATTTATTTCATAATTTTCATTTGGCGTGTTCTCATCAAACCATTAGAATTCATGGTTTCCTGAATTTTGTGTGTGTGTAAACATAGATACATAGGTACATAGATCGATACACCCCCACAACCCCCCCCCCCCCCCCCCACAAACCCCCCCCCCCCCCAAAAAAAAAAAGCAACAATAGATCGATGATCAAAACTTCTTGGATTCACTTGATATGCTATCTATTTGGGTTATAGAATATGAAAAACAATTTGAATGGCACAGATCGTCAAAAAAATTTGCAGGAGAGTGGACTTTTTTCCGGCCCGCAAAGGAATTTCCTCTGCTGGACACAAGCTGATATACATTATTCTCTCTAAATATATAAAAGCGAGAGATTAGTGTATAGTTATTTATGTAAATACTAAATAGGCCAAGGCAAATGGGCACATATGAGGCTCTGAGTGCACATTATCAATACCTTATTCAACCAGTTGATTAAGTGTATGGTTATTTGGACTGGGACATTTCAGGTTAAGCTACTGGAACCATGCCCAAGTTCTCGCTATCACTGCACCCAAAGAAGTATCTTTAGGTTTGATGGGGTTGAATCAAGTCATATCAATTCTCCATACAATTTAATGTACAAAAAGAACAGACTGCATCTTGTAGATGCAGCCAACACTTTGGACATAACAGTTCTCAACAATCAGCCATTTGTATTTTGGTTTACTAGTTTAATAGCCTAGTAAAAACCAGACGAAAGTAAGGGAAATTAGAACAATAAACTAATCACAGCAGAATCCTTCTAAAATGTGGCTAAAATCTCTCAGGAAGTCAGGATACCGTTGCAATCATATCCACATGAGGATCTTCTAATGGCTTCAGCATGATCCTCGTGCTAAAATGCCTTGCTTGCTCGAAATAGTCTTCAAAAAGGCACTGCAATGCAAGCTTTCCAAATAGCAAGTCATAAGCCGGAACCAACATCCTGCATTTCCAAAAGCAATCTTAATAAAGCATTTCTTGTAGAAGCCCAACATTCACCAAAAATAATGTCGATTTAATATGAAAGAAGTGTAAGTTTCCCTAGCTAGCGTTTGAAAAACTCCTCCAATATAATAAGGCTATATTTTAGGCATTGCTTCTTTTGATATAAATTACAAGTACATTCACCGATAAATTTAACTAAAACACTACAGGAGCATTGAAATTAATCAAAAAGACCACATCCCAAATTGGATGACATTTAATTAGGTTACATTGTGTTTCCTCCTAAGTCCTAACACATGATTTCAATCTAAAAGTGCGGCAACAGATAAAAAAAAATAAAACACCACAATAGATATAAAATTATCAAATAAATCCACTTCCAAAGTGGCCTATTGCTGCACTCCACAAAAAATTGAGATTGAGATATTTGCACAATCATCCGTTCAAATTTTTTCCAATATCAGTACCAGTTGAAGTTAAATTCTAATATTGTTTCTTCTAACATAAAATTGAAAGAATTCTAATATTGTGTCTTCTAACATAAAATTGAAAGCATATCCATTGATAAAACCAACTAAAAACTAAATGGGCACTAAAATTTTATCAAAAAGCCAAACTCCAAAATATGTAACATGAAAACAAAACGGTGGGGAGGGATGTCCACCCCCTAACTTGTTAACTGAAAAAGCAAAACCCCCTAGACTTTAAATTAAGGTGTAAAGATACATGGTACAAGTTTCAATTATGATCATCCCACAATGTAATATTATACTTATTTAAAAATGAGAGAGCACACTTACGAATTGCCCTCCCCCTCTCTTTTCCTCTCTTTCCTTGGACCTCTTTCTCCGTCATTCTCTGTTTCTCCATGTAAACAGATTGGGCTCAGATCCATCACCGATAACATAAGCAAAGCAGATTATCCACTAGAGGTTGTGGGATGCCATCAAGATTCGAGATACATATACGAAGACCCACAAGTGGCTCGGCACCTTCAACACAGACAAGTGAGGACCCCAAAAGCCTCATATAGACCCTTCTTTTCTGGTCCATGATATGTTATATGACATGGGCAAAGGGGAGTTTGTTGTTCATAGAGCAATCTAATGAACGGTTAAAGTTCTTATCTTGTTGATTGTTGTTAGATTTGTGATCTCTTGCTTTATGTTGCTGAAATATGGTTCAGGACTTTAAAGGAGTTTGTTTGAGTTCACCCATGCTTTAAAGTTATTTATTTTTCCAATCTGGTTTTCAATTTGTGTTGTTTTTGAGCTAAGAATCCCAATGGTGATTGTTTTTTATCCTAATAGAATAGCTTTTTTTTATCATTTTGAGTTAGATTGTTGATGCACAACAGAGGCGGGAAGTGATTGTGATGGGGTTTTGGGTAAGAAGTGGATTAGGTATTTGATAACTTTTCAGATCTCGCACCCCGAAAACCTTACGGTCACCGACTCGCATGCCTCGCACGTGGAGATTCGTCGGACCTCTCGATTAGACAATCAAGTTGAAATTAATTGTTTTTTATCATTTTGGTTGGATTGTTGATTCACAACAAAGGCGGGAAATAATGTGATGGGGTTTTGGGGAAGAAGTGGATTAGGTATTTGATACCTTTTTAGATCTCGCACCCTGAAAACCTTACGGTCACCAACTCGCACGTCTCGCACGTGGAAATTCTCCAGACCTCTCGACCAGGCAATCAAGCCCATCTCGCACACCAATGCAAAAGACTTAATTTTGTGGAGAAACTAAAATGTTACACCAAAAACTATTTCTCATTAATTTATTCATGAAAAAAATAATAAGTCTGTGGCCTTTAAATAGGCTAACAACTTGCCTCTAAAATCTAATAGGACTAGAACTTCTAGAATAACTCAAACTCAAATAAAAAAGACGCAAATAAATAAGATAAATAAAAAAGACTCAACTAATTAGAATTCCCTCAGGACTAAAACTCTCTTTCCGTCACACATAAAAACAAAAGATTCATTCTCAAATTAGAATTTGATCTCTACCATTCTCTCCAGCTTTAAGAGTTTCATCACCTGGTGAAAGGCGATAGGTATAATATAACCGAGCAAAATTCAGTAGTTGTTTGTAGATGGAGAAGATGCACCCATAAACGTTTAAGTATAATAGAATGTGGATCTTCTGTAAATTTCTCTTAAATATCAAAAAAGGTGAAAGCATATAGAATCTTCTTGGGATGTAATTTGTGAATAAACTAAGATGATGAACTCGATGTGCTCAATCTCCTTAAGTTTCTGTGAAATACTCGATTCAGTCACATCAAAATTATCACTCAGTAAAGCTTGTCAAGAACATATATAATGCATGCAAAGCCTTCACAGTGGTTCTAGTAACCTCTCTATGCAAACTCAAATCCTCTCGTCATCAATAACTACAAATTCCTGAAATTTTCTCTTTGATTCTGCAGCAGACTTGTGAGTATCATTGATTTTGCAAAAATATCAAAAGACTCGATATGCAAAGCACTCAAATCATATGCAATATGCTTATGGAATGCAGTAGTAATAAGATCAAAGTTAGACTCTAAGGAACTGTACTCTTATGATGAGATATTTGAGTTAGTGGATGTCTAATGATTAACCAATTCTTTTGATTTTCAATTATATTCTTTGGTTTACAAGGAGTCAATACAATTTTTTTTCTTTAAATATGAATGAGTACGTATTAGATCTCTCAGAATGTGCAACATCTAAGCAATACAGCTAAAGCCTACCTAGCAAAATATGTGAGACATTCATAGGTATGACATCACACCAAATGCCATCGTGATAGCTCAAAACTGGGTATATTAGGTAACAGAATGTAATTGATCATCAACTCATGTAATTCTATAAGGCTGTGGATGAGGTTCAACTTTTAATCTCATCTTTTCAATAGCTGAGTTGGCAACTAAATTGGTACAACTACCTCCGTCAATTATCACTTTGAAAAATATATTCCCAATTTTGATGTAGGTAAAGAAAACATTAATCCTTCACCAATCAACCTCACTCTTAGGTGTAATAACCAAACACACAATGACTTGTAATCGTGCACTAGAATCATCTTCATCATTGTTTGTAATATCAGTAATATCATGGGTATATTCTTCTCCAATTTCATCATCATTATTAATCTCTTCCACAAATAGATTTTTATTAGGGCTCTAACTAGCAAAATGGCCACAGCCATGACGTGTAAAACATTACACCCCTTTAGGTTTTTGTTGTGACGATTCTCCAAGCTTAGCCTTTCCATTCATCTCTTTAGGGGCATTCGTTTCTGATTTAGTCATGTTGTCACTAGGCTACTTAAATTGCTTACTGGTTCTAAAAATAGTCTTGTTATCTATGGGGGTGATGCGCTCATAACTTATAGGAGGAGGCGCATGATGCGTTTCGCTAGGGATTTGATGATAAAAAGGGGATTTTTATTGGAATTTCAAATCTAGAATTAAAAAGAAACCCTAATACAATAAATCTACTCGCTAACTAAGACTATGAAACAATTTTTAACCTAGGGAGAAAAGCCAAATCCTAATACAATTAATCTAAGGGGATAAATAAAATAACTCTCACAATTTTCGCATGCCCCATTAGGGCCGGCTCAACCCCATTAAATAGAAAAAACACCCTCATTTGTTATTTTACCCAAATGCCCATGCTCCAATTACTAGCCGCATCACTACTCCGCCCCTGAAAACCCACCTTGCCCTCAAGGTGGTGCGTGAAGTGTATGGTCAGCTACTTCACGTGCAGATGCTCCTGATCATCGTCCACGCCGGCCTCCAACATTACCACACTCTCTCCTCCCTCTTCCTCGTCATTCACTATCAGGATCTGAAGGGTATGATTCCCGCACCGGTGCCCAGGAGTAAACTTCTCGTCGCATTTGAAACACAGGCCCTTGGTCCGCTTATCACGAATCTCTGCCTCGGTCATTCTTCGTGTATGTCCTCCAGGCCGTGGTTCCATCCACTTCTCCTTGGTAGCCGCTATGCCGTCAGTGGATGTTGCCCCTCCTGTGGCCGCCTTTTGTCCCCCTCCAGGATCCGGCCCTCGAAAAGTGGAGCCTCCCCACGTCCCGCGGGCTTTTCGCTCTGTCTCCTGATGGTCTTCCACCTTCCTAGCCAATGTCATCATCCCGCGCAGACCCACTGGCTCGAACTGCCTTAATCCTGATCTCAATGTAGGCTTCAGCCCCTTCATAAAGCAGCCTTCTAAGGACTCCTCGGATACCCCCGAACTCGGTGGCAGAGCGACTCAAATTTCTTGATATAATCCCCTACGCTCCCCTCCTGCTTCAGAGAATATAGTCTCTCAAACACGCCACCCGAATGTCCTGCACCAAATCGCTCCGTCAAGAGCGACGTAAACTCCGTCCACGTCTGAAATGGATGCTGCTGATCGGTCCAACGAAACCAGCCTAGGGCCTCCCCCTCCAGACAAACGCCTATCGCCCGAAGCCATTCCTCTCCTGGGACTGCTGACACCTCCAAGTATCTCTCCACCCGATACAACCAGTCATCTGGATCTCCCCCCTCAAAGATGGGCACCTCAAGCTTCCTCGGACGTCTCTCGCCAGCGTATCCACCTCTATCATGCTGCTGGAATCCTCCCCTCTGCTGGTACCCCTGTCGTCTGTCGGGCAAATAAGTCTCGGCTCGATCACGGAATCCTCCCTCTGCTCCATGCCCCTGCCAGCCACCCTGTGGGTGTCCATACTCTGCCTGGCGCCACCCTGGTGGGTCCTGGTACGCTCTCCAATCACCCGTCACTCGCCCGAAAGGTGGGGGGTGGGTCGACGGGCCTCCTGTGAACTGGTGGTGCCCTTCTGGCTGCTGAATTCCT
Source organism: Scilla litardierei (assembly GCA_030789695.1). NCBI lineage: Eukaryota > Viridiplantae > Streptophyta > Magnoliopsida > Asparagales > Asparagaceae > Scilla > Scilla litardierei. The sequence continues at coordinate 687,243,537 of CM061142.1, read as the reverse complement.
CCGCTAGGTCCCCCGAAAGGCTAAAAACCTGGAAATTGTGCTCCGCGGACCTCGGGATGCCCCCTCGGAAACTCGGATACGCTCGAAAACGGTTGTCGGGAGGCCTGGAGGGCCTGAGGGGGCCCCTGGGGGTCTGCCGCAACTCTGGGGGCCCCCAAGAGTCGGCCGAGACCCCCCCAGGGGGTCGCCGGGGGCGGCCGACCCCAGTTTTGGGTCGACGGCCCCCAGGGGGTCGCCGGGGGCGGCCGACCCCAGTTTTGGGTCGGCGGGTACGGCCGGCCCTCCTGGAGGCCCGGCGGCACCCCCGCGGCCCTCTGGGGGTTCGCCGTCCCCCCAGAGGCCCGTGGGGGTGCGGCGGCATCCCCGCCTGCTGTCAGAGGGGAGGAAGGCCACCTCCGGCATTCTTCTCTCCTACGCGCGGCATCGGGGGGTCCTGGTACACCCCCCACTCCTTCTCTTCTGGATCCACGCCTCCGTCGTCATCTCGTTCCGGCCCGTCTTCGAGAAAAATTGTCTTTTTACCCTTGTCCTTCGTCAAAGGTGGCTCCTTTTTATTTGGATCCGCCTTTGGTACGAGATGTGCGGTCAACGCCGCTATAGCCTCCGCTAATTCCGACAATTTTGCCTCCGTTTTCTCTTGGTTCTCTTTCATCTCTTTCCGAATCTCCGCGGCTATCTCGGCGTCTTCCTTCCTCAAATCGATGAAACCCTTGCTGATTTGGGCTTCCATCCGTTCAACCTTTTCCTCCAAAACTTCCACCCGCTCCATGGATCGCGTGCTTGCCATAGATCGACGGCTCTGATACCAATTGATGCGTTTCGCTAGAGATTTGATGATAAAAGGGGGATTTTTATTGGAATTTCAGATCTAGAATTAAAAAGAAACCCTAATACAATAAATCTACTCGCTAACTAAGACTAGGAAACAATTCTTAACCTAGGGGGAAAAGCCAAATCCTAATACAATTAATCTAAGAGGATAAATAAAATAACTCTCACAATTTTCGCATACCCCATTAGGGCCGGCTCAACCCCCTTAAATAGAAAAAACACCCGCATTTGTTATTTTACCCAAATGCCTCTGCTCCAATTACTAGCCGCATCAGCGCACAGCTAAACCAGGGGCGATTTAGTAAATTCTGAACTTTGGTGTGCTTTTTTGCAAAATTGTTAAATCTGTAATTTTTTCCCCTTTATTAGCCTAGGGCCGGCCATGGGTGATTTTTTATGCTTGATTATTGAGAAGGCAATTGTTCTAGGTGTCCACGAACCCTAGCCGAGATATTTAGCCTTTCGTCTCGAAGAGAAAGCTAGGAGAGAGGCCTCCTCTCAAATAGAGGCCACTTATCTTGCAATTTTCAGATTTTATTCTTAATAAAATCACATCTTTTCCTTTTTCCACTTATAAAACCCCTATTTTTATTCCTACAAAACCCCGAGACGCATCAAATTGGTATCAGAGCACGACGATCCATAGCGACGACGAGATCCAAAGGCAGGTTCGACATGTTGGAAGAGAAGTTTGACGGCGAAATCAAGGAGATCACGAAGAGTATAACGGATCAAGGGGCCAAGATGAATAGAGATTCTTGCAAGTTATGAAAGCCCTAAATCAAACAAATCACAACTTTGAGGCATTTTCCAAGTCAATCAAATCAGATCTGGCCGAAGCCTCCGAACAAAAGGCGAAGACTTTAGCGAAGGAGAAGGGCAAAGTTGAATCTTTTCGCGAAGGACTATGTTCATATGCAGATCTGGTGTCGGACAAGAAAGATCACATCTTCAAAGGAGGCGAGGAGATGCGACAATGCGGCACGAGACCCCAGGAGCTTTGCGGGGAGGAGCCGAAGGCCGACGTGAAACCACCAGGAGCCATGTGGCTCCCTGGGGCCCGCCAGGGCAGCGTCGTCCCCTGGCAGTTCGCCAGGGTCCCCGTGAGCCCCTGGCGGGTCGCCAGGGCTTCACCGAGCCCTGGCACCCTTGCGGGCCTCTGGCGGCCCGCTAGTGCCCAACGGAGCCCCAGCGGGTCCGCCAAGGCCATCCTGGTCCCATGGCGGCCCGCCTGGGCCCGACTTGATGCAGCAGAGCCGTCAGGGCTATCCTGAGCCTCCTGCGGCCCCACGGAGGGGAGCCAGTCATGTGCAGCAGCGCTGCGGCTTTGGCGAGTGGTTTGAGGATCCCGACATGAGTTTGATGCTGATTTCTACAGAGAAAGACCCCCAGGACTTGATGTGGAGTATGAAGACTACACCAGATACCAGAGAATGATCGTGAGGACTTCGGGGACGGAGAAGGAGCCAATTGGGAAGAAGCTGATTGGAAGGACACTAGTGGAGAGGAGACTATTATGACCTACACGATCCTCTGTGGCCACGACTCCACGACCATCATCAAGAGAGAGGATGACTTGGGGGTTTATAGCGTAAATTAGGATCAGAAAGTTAAAGATGCATATCTTTGAAGGGGATGACCCAGACGGGTGGATCTACACGGCCGAACGGTACTTTAAGGTGTTGCAGATACTGGAGGCTATTGAAGGCTAAGTGGTTGAGGGCTGTTGGGGTGTGCTTGGAGGGAGAGGCACTATCATGGTACAGATGGAGACAGCAACGACGGCCTTCTCGCTTGGAGAGGAGTTCACGGCCTGCCTCCTAGACTGGTTCAGGAAGATTCAGGGGGGTGACCTGTATAAGCAGTTATATGCATCAAGGCAGGAGGACACTATCAGTGAGTATATAAAGAAGTTCGAGTGTTAGCAGGCCGTGTTCATGGGTTTCAGGAGAGTCCTTAGAGTAGTGCTTCATGAAAGGCCTGAAACACTCCATCAAGGCAGAATTGCGGATTCAAAGGTCCAAGAGGTTGTTAGACCAGATGCGCCTAGCAATAATGGTGGACATGCTAGCAGAGGCGCGGTGAGCTCGAGGAGCGTGTGGATGACCTTCTTCTCGTGGACAGGCGCCTGCATGGGGGCAGAAGGCGATCACAGGAGAAGCAGCAGCCAACAAGGAAAAGGGTGCAAAGGCACGACCAGGGGACAGATTTGGGGGATGACAGAGTCTGAGATAAGGGAGAAGCATGCCAATGGTCTTTGCTTCAAATACGATGAGATGTTCTCAATCAGGACATCGATGTGGCGATCGCACCTTACAGCTGTTAATAGTGAACGATGATGACGATGAGGCCGTGGTGGAGCTTGAGACAGGTGAGGAGGAGGATCACATACACTTGGACATGGCGGAGGTTTTGCTCAACTCCATGGTTGGGTTCACACCGAACCACACCATGAAGTTGGTAGGGCGTGCTACAGATCAGGACGTCACGGTGTTGATAGACAGTGGGGCTAACTCACACCTTCATATCTTGCAGGCTAGTAGAGAGACAAGTGGTTACAGCTCAGTGACACGGGTTGTTTTGGAGTTGTGCTTGGGATAGGGCAGATGGCGCAGATTTGAGGGGTATGTCAAGGGCTGATATTGACTATTCAGTGGGGTTTATATCGTGGCGAACTTCCTACCTCTGGAGTTGGGGAGCACAGACATTATCCTGGGCATGAGGTGGTTGCAAACCCTAGGGGATACTAAGACAAATTGGAAATTACTCAGGCTGGAATACCAAAAGGGAGAGAACTGTAGTGTTGCATAGGGACCCCAGTTTGTGTCATTCCATTGTTTCTTACAAAACCATGGCCAGAGCTCTCCAGTCTTTGGGAGGAGGATTCTTGGTGGAGTTTCAGGGAATATCTATTGAGGGAGAGGATGAATAGCAAGGGTAGGAGATACCGCCAAAGTTGGTGCAGCTGTTGAGCCAATTTAAGGGGGTTTCAGACCCCACATGGTCTCCCACCCCCACGTGACCATGAGCACGCGATTGTTTTACGAAAAGGTGTGTCCCCTACTAGCATGCGACCCTATAGATATCCTCGTGTACAGAAAGATGAGATTGAGATGATGTTAGGGGAGATGTTACGGCCGGCGTGATTCAGCCAAGTGTGAGTCCATTTTTTAGTCTGGTCCTGTTAGTGGCGGACTTCCTGTTAGTACGTTGCGAGCCTTGCGAGGTTTCTTGGGCCTGGCTGAAAATTACCGGAAGTTTGTTCAGGGGTATAGCACGATAGCATGGCCTTTAGCAGAGCAGTTGAAGAATGACAACGGGGAAATGACACAACCAGGGCGTTTGAGGCCCTGAAGCAGGCGATGACTACGGTGCCAGTACTTGCACTGTCAGATTTCAGCCGATCATTTACAGTGGAGACGGACGCTTCAGGGTATGGATTGGGGGCTGTGCTGATGCAGGATCAGCGTCCAGTGGCCTATTTCAGTCAGGTCATGTCAGCACGAGCGATGCTGAAATCGATATATGAGAGGGAATGATGACGATAGTGCTCTCCACGCAGAAGTGGTGTCCCTATCTACTTGGCATGAGGTTTATTGTGCAGACCGACCAGAGGAGTTTAAAATATTTGTTGAAGCAGTGCATTGTCACATAAGAGCATCAGAAATGGCTTTCCAAGCTGGTTGATTACACGTTCGAGATTCAGAATAGGCCGATCTTGGAGAATAAGGAAGTAGATGCCCTATCTCGCAGAGAGGAGTTGGCAGAGGTGACAGCTATTTCAATACTAGTCTTACTGGATTGGGAGCCCCTGGGAAGAGATCGAGTCCGATAAGGGGTTGAGGGGGCATCCTGGTTATACACTGAGGGGGCAGAGGATGATGTACCAACTGCGGTTGGTACGACATCGGACTTCTTCACATAATCTGATGATCTTTCAAGAGTTTCATGACGGTTCGGTGGGAGGAAATTCGGGGGGTCCAGCAGACTAATAAAAGGATGGCTAGTGAGCTTTATTAGCCAGGGATGAAAAGTGATATTGCCAGGATGGTGGCGGAGTGTGCCATCTGCCAGCGTCACAAGTACTTAGCTATGGCTCCCGCGAGATTATTACAACCACTAGCTCTTCCAGAGAGGGTATAGGAGGAGATCAGCATGGACTTTATTGAGGGGTTACCACGATCTGATGGCTTTTCTATCATATTTGTTGTGGTGAACCGCCTTAGTAAATATGCTCATTTCATCTCTTACGACATCCATATACAACAGTGACGGTTGCAGCAGCATTTATGAAGGAGGTAGTCCGCCTACATGGCTTCCAAACATTGATAGTTTCCGACAGAGATAAAGTCTTCATGAGCAGTTTTTGGAGGGAGCTATTCAAGGTTCAGGGAACAACATTGAAGAGAAGCACGGCGTACCACCCGCAAACTGACGGCCAGACAGAGGTGGTGAACAGGAGCGTAGAGACATACTTGCGATGTTTTGCCTTAGAATCGTCGAAGTGATAGGCCAAGTGGTTGGCATGGACGAAATATTGGTACAACACTTCCTACCACTCGGCGACGCGATGCACACCTTTCTGCATCCTCTATGGACTATACCCCCACATTCGATCCACTACAGCTCTAGCTCGACCCCAGTGCCCCAGTGGAGTAGTACTTGGAGGAGCGGGATAAGATGTTGGAGGAGTTGAAGAGACACTTACTATGGGCATAATAAATTATGAAGGCCAAGGCAAATGGACACCGGAGGGATGTACAGTTTGAGGTTGGGGACAAGTTACATCTAAAGCTGCGGCCGTATCGACAGAAGACTTTAGCGCATCGGAGCAATGAGAAACTGGCAGCACGCTACTATAGCCCATTTGCGACGAAGATAAGGAAGGTGGCATACCGACTGAGCTTATCGGCGACATCCACCATCCATCCAGTTTTTCACGTGTCACAGCTGCGGTACCATTGGGGACCACACTCTTTCGCCTACTCTTCCACCCACCTTGCCTAACGACATGGAGGTGTTGCTGGAGCCCCATGAGGTTAAGGTGGTTCGTCAAGGCGCGACAGGGACCCAAGATGTGCTTATCAGATGGCAGGGACTACCAAACTACGATGCTACATAGGAGTCCCACGAGGTGATCAGTCAACAGTTTCCAGACTTCCACCTTGAGGACAATGTGACTCTCTTGGGGGGAGTAATGATGTGATCGTCACTTATAGGAGGAGACACGGGTGCACTGCTGAACCAGGGGTGATTTAGTAAATTCTAAACTTTGGGGTGTTTTTTCGCAAAAATTGTTAAATCTGTAATTTTTTCCCCTTTATTAGCCTAAGACCGGTCATGTGTGATTTTTTATACTTGGTTATTGAAAAGACAATTGTTCTAGGTGTCCACGAACCCTAGTCGGGAGATTTAAGCTTTCGTCTCGAAGAGAAAGCTAGGAAATATACGTCCTCACAAATATATGCCACTTATCTTACTATTTTCATATTTTCTTCTCAATAAAATCGCATCTTTTCCCTTTTCCACTTACAAAAACCTTATTTTTATTCCTTCAAAACCCCTAGACACATCGGGGGGCTCTTATGGATTTCAAATTTAAGACTAGATTAAATGCTTATTTCACATTGCCTACGTTGTGAGGAAGCATCGCACGCCTAATGTCTGCTCTCAATTCAGAATATAACCTAACAAGGGTATATCATGGGTCTTCTTGTAGCTCAATGTTAACAAATAGGTTATTAAATTTAGTCAAGTATTCCTCAACATGCATGCTCCCTTGACGTAGATCGTTTAGTTTTTCTAATATATGATCTCTATAAGTAGGAGGCAAATACTTATATGATCTCTATAAGTAGGAGGCAAATACTTTTCTTTGAGTTTGATCTTCATCTCATTTCAATTTTGTATAGGTCTCGGATGCTCTCTCTCTTTGTCTCTCTCTGGATGTCTTTATGGATGTCCATAAAATTTTTAACAGACCCTACCAGTTTATCTTAGCAAATTGAACCTTTCATTCATTTGATAATTCATTTGATAACTAGTACCATTCAAATAAATACTTCATCTCTGCTAACCCATCTAAAAAAGTCTGAGACTTATAAGTTCCATCAAAATGCACATGCAAGACTCTAAACACCAACTAAATGTGTGCACTAATTATGTAGTTAAAATAAAATCGTAAAAATATATGTCAAACTGCCATCCTAAATATATTAATGCGACACACAAATCGAGACTAGAAAATATGTAATACCAACAAATCGACTAATCAGTACATAATCAAATAAAGAAATTTTTTTTTAAATTTAACAGTTAAGGATTTGATCACATTAGAAGTTAAATGGAGTGCAAATTAGCTTGATTTTATCATGCAATTCCTCTAGAACTTGTAAAGCTTTAATCCAGACGATCATGTCTGAAAATTTCGCATGAAAAGCTTGAGAACTCGTCAAAATATGCTGAACAGCTAAAATACCGAAGAAATATGGTGAGGTATGATTAGGGGTTTTGTAATTTTTTCTCTTTTGTTCTCTAGTGTTTCTCCTCTCTTTCTCCCTTTCCTTTTTAGAAATTTTTCTTCTGTGTTTTTTCTGAAAATTCTTTTTTTTCTTCTCTATTTTTTTCAAAAAATTGTTTTTTCTCTTTTGATTTTTTATCTCTCTTTTTAAGAATTTAACTGAAAGAATTTTTTATTTCCAAAACTTACCAAACGATTTTTTTTAATGGATGAAGAAGAAAAAAGACAAACCAAATTTAGCCCTGATACCATTTTGACGCAGAACAGAGGCGGAAAGAGATGTGGTGGGATTTTGGGGAAGACGTAGATTAGGATTTTGATAACTTTTCATAACTCGCATCCCGAAAATCTTATGATCACCGACTAGCACGCCTTGCACATGAGATTCTTTGGACCTCTCGCCCAAGTAATCAAGTACTCTCTCTCACACCAATAAATAAAATTTAATTTTGTAAAGAAACTAAAAGTTTACACCAAAAGCTATCTTCATTTATTTAAAAAACTAAAAAGTTTGTGGCCTTTAAATAGGCTTACAACTTGACTCTAAAATCTAATACGACTAGAACTTTTAGAATAACTCAAACGCAAATAACAAAAAAAGACTCAAATAAATAAGATAAACGAAAAAAGACTCAAATAATTAGAATTTCCTAAGGACTAAACTCTTTCCATTACATATAAAATAAAGAGTCCTTCTCAAATTCGAAGTCGATCTCTATCAATTGTGATAATAGATTAAGGCTTTGTTTGACTTTTTTAGTTCCATGCATCAATCTCATTGAAGCAATGAAACCCAAAAACACTAAACACCCACCCACATTCTGTGATCCAGTTCACACATTTCTACATTAACAATCTAGAAGGGAAAAAGCAATGCTTCATATTTTTAATAATTTTTAGATTAACATATCATTATTATCTACGTGAGGGGGTGCATTTGCTAAATTTTATAGTGCAAATTATTATGCACAATTATATAGACGTAAATATGTGCTTAGAAATATAAGTGCACTAGTCATACCCTGTGCCCGCGGGCACGGTTCATTTAAGATTTTCCCTTGCGAAATCTTTGTTCCCCGAATTTTTTTTTCAAAGCCAAAATTTAAAAGAAAAACAAATTAACTTACAATATTTAGCGGCACAGGCACCTTCGGCGTGGGTGCCTTCGGTGCGGAACAACAAATTCAGCGCATGCGCCTTCGACACAGAACACCAAATTCGACGTGGGTGCCTTTGGCGCAGAACAACAAATTCGACGTAAAACAACAATTTCGACGCATGTGCCTTAGGCGCGGAACAACAAATCAGCGTTAAAAAATGGCGCGGGCGCCTTCGACGTGGAATAACAAATTCAGCGCATGCGCCTTCGACACAGAACACCAAATTCGACGTGGATGCCTTCGGCGCAGAACAACAAACTCGACGTAAAACAACAATTTCGGAGCGGGTGCCTTAGGCGCGGAACAACAAATCAGCGTTAAAAAATTTAGCCCGAGCCGAACGGAGCGGGTGCATTTGACGCGGAACAACAAATAAGCGTTAAAAAATTTAGCGGGCGCCTTCATATAACCCGTGCCCGTGGGACACTGTTCATTTAAAAATCTTGGACCCACTAATTTTAAACAAACATCAATAATTATTAGTTTCCCCTGAAATATCAGCAGGTGGGATCAAAATTTTACAGGGTTTTGCAACGCGGATCAATGAGTTGGCAGTATCTCCCGCGTTCATTCTCCCACAGCTCGCGTCCATTCCCAAGATGAGATTTTGTGTGTGCACAACATTTTTTTCCATAACTAATATTAAAAGGCTATTCATAATTTCAATGTTTTTGTGTATTCCCAACAAATTTCTCTTCAACCCAAAAATTTCCCTCCAAAACTTGATGTGACATTGCCACATAGGACAAATTCAAAATCTGCCCTCAATTGTAATATAGATTTAACAAATGCTTCATCCTGGGATAAGTCATGAACGTCAACCAAAAGCTACAATTAGCATGTGTAGAGAAATTTAGAAGAGTTTTAATTAAAATTAATTTTTCTGTCTTGTTCTTTTTCCCCATTTTCCCATTTTGTGTTGAAATGTGTTATCTTGTTGAAAAATGATGAGAGAAGGGATGAGCTTTTGACGTGTTTGAACATTATTTCATATAAATCTGTGTCTATTTCATATGAAACTATCCGAAAAACATCTACATTTGTATGAAATTGTCCACCTTTCTAACAAAATAATCTGCTTTTGATATAAAATTATTCATTTTTCATGTAAAATTGTCCCCTTTTAGATGAAACTATTCACCTTTCATATGAAATGATATGCCTTTTAAAGACTAATAACATCTTTTATCAAAATAAGAAACAATACTCTATATATATATATATATATATATATATATATATATATATATATATATATATATATATATTAATCTCATATATGATCATTAACATGTGTATTGCAAATACAATCATCAAATATTACTAATCACATAATTTTAGGACTACTAATATAAAAATGGGCAGATTTTTAAAAAAGCATATAGTTGCCATGAAAAGGTAAAATTTTACTTGAAAAGGAAGACAAAATTCTATTAAAATTGAGCATAAATATGAGACAACAAGTTGGACAATTTCTTTAAAATAGTGGACAAACCTTTTCAAGAACTGCCAATGAAAACCCACTCTTTATGAAAAATGTAGGCATTTACTATGAAAGCGTAGAGAAACTATCTTAAAATTCAGCCTGAAAAATGTGAGATGAAAAGTTAAACAATTTCTTTCCAAGAGTGGAGAGATTTTCAAGAATTCCTGCAGAAAAAACACTGCTTATGAAAAATAAAGACATTTACTTTATTGGCGAACAAAACTCTCTAAAAATTTAGCCTGAAAATATGAGATGAAAATTTAGACAGTTTCAAGAACTTTTTCAAGAACTACCAATGAAAACCCACTCTTTATGAAAAATGTAGGCATTTACTATGAAAGCGTAGACAAACTATCTTAAAATTCAACCTGAAAAATGTGAGATGAAAAGTTAAACAATCTCTTTCCAAAAGTGGAGAGATTTTTCAAGAATTCCTGCAGAAAGAACACTGCTTATGAAAAATAAAGACATTTACTTTATTGGTGAACAAAACTCCCTAAAAATTTAGCCTGAAAATATGAGATGAAAATTTAGACAGTTTCTTTCCAAACAGGGATAGAATCCTTCAAGAATTTTTGCTAAAACCATTTTTCATGGAAAAAAACAGTCATGTACTATGCAAAAGTAGGAAGAGTTTTCTTCAAACTCAGAATGGAAATGTGAGACAAAAAGATGATCATTTTCTTTCCAAAGGCAAATAGCAACTGAGAGGCAAATTTGGATATATGAAAATACTTTGCATCTAGATGTGGCAATTCAAACCGACCCTATCAACCAGACCCATTCCCGACCAGCTATAAACGGTTTTGCGTTAATCATATACGGGTCTCGACATGTATGTGACCCTACCTTCAACCTGTTTACTAAATAGGTTAGAAATCTTAGCCCATTTGACCCATTTTAGCCAATTCAGTCAGTCCTAGCTTCAAGAGTATTGCAATCCCTTCCTTCATCAACGATTCAACACCTCCTCTCTCACCATACCGGTTGTCGAACTTCTAATCGAGGTAAGAATTTACGAAGAATTTGAATTAATCAATCTCTATGTTCACAAAATTTTGATTTTTGTTTCTCTTCCAGACCCATTCCCGACCAGCTATAAACGGTTTTGCGTTAATCATATACGGGTCTCGACATGTATGTGACCCTACCTTCAACCTGTTTACTAAATAGGTTAGAAATCATAGCCCATTTGACCCATTTTAGCCAATTCAGCCAGTCCTAGCTTCAAGAGCAGGGTTTGAGGTATCGGCCGATACCATTACGTATCGTATCGGTATCAACAGTTGACGATACCGAAACCAATGGTTAGTTTCAGTATCGACCGATACTGAACGGTATCAGTCAGTTTCGGACGAAGGAAGACGAATGTGTACTTAAATAAAAATTCTCTAAAAATCCAAAAAATTTCGTGAATCAATATGTTACATAGAAAGCTCGGTTAAAAGAGAGGAGAAAACCCTAGTGTTTCGGCTTGAAAATGATGAAGAATTAGACGAAGAAGAGGCAGAACCAAGAAAAAATTGTTGAAAAAAGAAGAAAAAAGACAAATGGGAGATGATGAAAAAATTGAACTCGGCTCATCGCGTCGCCGCCTCGCCGAACATGCCTCCTGCCTCGCCGAACCCGCCTCGACCATCTACCATGAGAGTGAGAGTGAGCAAAGAAAGAGAGAGAAAGAGGTCTGATTCGCCTTTCAGGAGATGATGCGTTCTTTAAAAATGTAAACTTATAAATATGTGGTATGTGCGTAAAGTAAAACAGTCGGTGTGCATATCAAGCGGATATTTTGTGGCAACCCTGTAAATAAGTGGTATGTGCGCAAAGCAAAATGGTGGGTGCACAAAGCAACGCCCAGCGATTTTTTGGCAAACTTGTAAATAAGTGGTATGTGCGCAAGGTAAAATGGTGGATATGCAAGGCAAGCTTTATGATCTATTAATTTATTTATCTAATATTTAGTATTTAAGTACCAAACTTAACGTATTTAGTATTTGATATGATTACGAACTCAAATTTAGTTTATCTATTTAGTATTTAGTATTTGATAGTATATGATTTATATTTTAGTTTGTTAAGTATTTAATAGTATCTGATAGGTTTAGATTAAAGAACCTCCGAAACCATCACTGTGTGTATATAGTATATACATATTTAAAGTATCTTCGAAACCGAAACCGATACCCGAAACGAAACTACCGAAACTAACGATACAGACGAAACCGAAACTTGCTTACGGAATCGCCGAAACAGGTGATACCGATACCGAAACCTAAATTTTGGGATGAACGATACCCAGACCGAAACCGAGACCTAAAACCTTAGTCAAGAGTATTGCAATCCCTTCCCTCATCAACGATTCAACACCTCCTCTCTCACCATACCGATTGTCGAACTTCTAATCGACGTAAGAATTTACGAAGAATTTGAATTAATCAATCTCTATGTTCACAAAATTTTGATTTTTGTTTCTCTTCTCATTTAATCATCAATTTTTAAAATGAATGAAGTTGATTGTGTGCTTTCTTTGCTCATTTAGAGAAAAAGTGCAGTGGCTTTTGAATGTTTAAGTTCTTCTCCAATGCTGAAAGAATTTCAACTGAATAAAAACTTGTTTGAACAATTAGTTTTCAAAGATCTGACTATTTTCGGACCCCTTGGAAGTTAGCTTTATTCCTTTGATGTTTTACATAGAAAAAATTTGAATGCTATGACATTTTTTTCTTTTTCATTCTTTGTTTGTGATTTTTTTTGGTGGGGGTGTAAGATATCTATGAAACTCTGTTATAAGCAAAATTATTATGAAACAAAGGGGAAGCCGTTCACGTGTCATTCATGGGTCAGCCCTTGAACCCTACAGGTCAGGTTCAGGTAGCACACCCTTGACCGTGAAAAACCCAATCAGGTATGGTCGGGGACATATTGACCCGACGATGCCCGGCCTAACACCACCCTATTTGTGTCCCAAAAACTATAAAATATGGTGAGTGTGGTTTTAAATCACGAAAATAATCTGGGGGATTTTACATCCTAATTTGACGTAAGAGACTTTTGGCTTTGAAATAAAAAAGTGATTTGCTTTGCGCACCCACCGTTTTACTCTGTGCATATACCACTTATTTACAAGTTTGCCATTACTCCGCGCATATACCACTTATTTACAAGTTTGCCACTGAAATTACTACCGCGCACTCCCAATGCTAAATTTTCGAAAATGCCCCTAGGTGTGCGCGTTGAGTAAAACAGCCAAACGATGGTGGACGCCGCCGCCTCCCCCTCCACCGACCTCCTCAACTCCACCCCCTACTCTGACCTCCCCAGCCCCAGTCTCCCTCTTCCCCCGCCCTCCACGTCACCCCCTCCTCCGACCTCCCCATCCCCCATCCCCCTCTGCCGACCTCTCTAACCCCCCTTCCCCTCTTTCCTGCCCCCTCCGCCAACCTCCACATCCCCCATCCCCCTCTTTCGACCTCTCCAACCCTCATCTCCCTCGTCCCCTCGAAGGACGAACGTCGTCGTCATCCTCCAACCTTGCCGGCACCACCTCCCCCTCCCCCTCCCCCTCTTCCCCAACCTGCTCTGTCGTCCCCTCCTACGACTTACGCGGCCCTCCTCTCCCTCTTCCTACCTCGCAGCCCTCCTCTCCCTCTTCCCCACCGCACATTTCAAACCCTAGTAAATCAGCATCGGAGTCCTCGCCGCGTCATTTGGGAGGGGGCAGACGAGGGTAAAAGACGAATAAGTGCTATGTGCGCATAATGTAATTGAATAGTAAACTTGTAAATAAGTGGTATGCGCTCGTGAGTAAAACGGTGGGTGCGCAAAGCAACTCCCAATAAAAAATTAGGTTAATTGGTCATTTCCCCCTCCGCCAGAGAGAGAGAGAGAGAGAGAGAGAGAGATGGGTGAAGGGTGACATTTCAATATGTTAACACCAACATTCATTGAAAATCAAGAGAATGAAAGAAATACCTAACGCATTTTTAGGTCGGAGTTTGGTATTGTCTCTTCTAACATCAAGTTTGCAATTACAAACACATTCATGATTAATTTAGCTAACAAACATGAGTAGGTTTGAAATCTATCAAAAGAATCTATCAAAAGATTCAAAACCCAAATTTGGCAAATGCGAAAATACGCAACAAGAAAATCACGTTAAAAAGGGGGTGACCTCGTTCGAGCGGCGAGAGGAGGGAAATCGAAGATGGGTGGCACGAGGACCATCGGCGGTGGTGGCTCCTTGTTCATCAAGTCTCCGATCATATTCCCCATCCCTCTCTCTCCTCTCTTTTAGTTCTATGTCTCTCTCTTCTTTCTTCACCCTTGCGCTTCCTCTGCCTCGCTCCCTCCCTCCCTCCCCACTGAATGAGAGTTTTTGGTCCCGTTAATTTCTCTTGAACATGACGACCTGTTCTCGTAGCAGCTGTCCCCATCAAAAGACTGCCACCGATACAGCTTCGAATTGGATCGGGGTATATTTATTTTGGTCCAATAACTTGCCCGACCCGTTATTGATGCTGCTACCGGGCCTGGACGAAATGTAGAGGTAGAGACCGGCGCAATTTCAGGCCGAAACTATCCTGGCTAAATTTCTCAGCATTATCAAAATTTTACCATGTTGTGAATGGAAATAACCAGAGTCGATTAGGATTGTAGGTATCTTAGAGATACGCTCATATCTATGTATTATATCTTTCTACTCTTCTACCATGCCTATAAATAAAGGACTGGGAGTTCCTCCCCCGGTAGTTGATTCATAACACATTATCAGCACGGGACTCTAGAAAATTTTCTTTCCACAAATTTTTTTCGTTCGTTGCGAACGCGAAGGCGAGAGGAGACGGAAGATCCACGCGCGCAGTGCAAGGCTCCCTCAATCGAGCGTCGTCATCCGCGTAGGGCTTCGTTCAACCGTCGATATATCCGGAGGACGGATATAGAGGTAAAATCACTAAAAACGATGTTTTTAATCATACTATGATTGTTCTAACCCTAGATCTCGCAAGATCGATACGGGGATTTGTTAGATCGCCTAAAAACGACGAATTTTTCGTCCCAAAAACCCAGTTTTTAGGGTCCCCCACCCCCTACCGTCCATGCCCCCCCCCCCCTCTTAGGGGAGGCGGCCGGCGCCGTGTCCGTCCCCCCTGCGAGGGGGGCCGGTGCCCCGCCGCCGTCTCCCCTGCAGGGGGCGGCAGCCCGCCGTCGCCCCCCCCCCCCCCCCCCCCCTGCTGGGGGGCGGCGAAGCCCCGCCATCGCCCCCCCTGCAGGGGACCGGCGGCCCCAGCCGTCCCCCCTGCAGGGGGCGGCGGTGCCCTGCCGCCGTCCCCCCTGCAGGGGGCGGCAGCGCCCCCTCCGCTGTTCGGCGGCTGTACGGGGGCGGCGGCGGCTAACCCTAGCCGCCGCCCCAAAACCCTATTGGGCCTACGAGCCCAGATTCATAAAAAAATTGACTGCGGGCCTGAAGCCCGCAGCCAACCTGCGGGCTTCAGGCCCGCAGGCCAGTTCTTCTTCAAAAAAAATTGCGGGCCTCAGACCCGCAGGCCTTGTTTCAAAAGAAGAAGAAGAAGAAACGGGGGGGAGAATGCTAAAAATAAGCCTTAAAAGGCTTTTTGGTCTAAAAATTAATTTAAAAGGGCGTTTGTGGGCCTAAAAATTCGTGAAAAAACACGGTATACTATGGGGCAATAAGTGGACATATAATGAATTATTGGAGACTATTGGGGATATTGGGGATGAATTTAAAAAGGAAAACTTCTTCCTTTTACGAAGAAAATGTTTAATTATTGGGCTCTTTTTCCAATTCTTGGAATAAACCCAAATTTTGCACAACCCTTGCATTAAATGATTTCTTCTGTAAAATCATCTATACATGATTTGCATCACTGGCCTATTCTGTGGATATTACATGCGTGGTTGTGCATTATATTTAAACTTAATAATTAGGAAGATCCTGCGACCGCTCTGCTGTTAGTCAGCTAACCTAACAGTGTATGACGTTGCCCATGTTGGATCTAGATCGTAGCCTAGAGGGGGGGTGAATAGGCTAATAAAAATATTCGTGCAACCCACGAACAATCCCACGCAGTTATAGGCACAGACAGTGCAACAAAATAGCAATCACAGAATATGCACAGATATACCCTGGTTCGGTCGTCCCCACGACCTACTCCAGCCCCGAAAGCAACTACTAGATAGATATGTAATCAAGTACAGCTACAATGAGTCAAGATCCCAAATCTACCCTCACCTAGCTCGTACGCACACCACGTGCTCTACACTCTCAATCTAGTCAGATGCTCTCCCTCCGTGACGACTCCTAAAGTCGTCAGGTCCCCAAAAGTAACACAGATGGTAAAGTTTTCCCTACGAAGATCTAACACAAATACTACACAATATAATAAACAAGATAGTTTAGAATGCTCAGATTGTGTAGCAATGTCGTCTTCGTCAATCAGCGCGGGCCAGAAGATATCTGGCAAGATGTCGTAGTCTCCTCTCCTTCTTTTGCAACTCAAGTTGCGGCTCCTCGGATCTCTTCTTGGTTCCTTGCTTGGATGATAGCACTATGAAGTATATGTTGGCAAGGGTGTTGTCCACTAGGAGAGTTTGGTTTGCATGCCTATCAATCTCTTCACAAAATATTTTGTCCCAACCAAAACTTCGGCATGTGCATGTGGATTCTGCCAAATAATGTGTTGCTCTTGCTTGTAGCCGAACCAAGATTGAGCCAGGTTATATTTATCAAGTGCCTGAAAAAAGAATCAAACAGCAATCAAAGTAATAAAGCACAAAGAGTAACGCAAAGAGCACATGACAATAAAACAAAAGAAATTAAAGTGCTCCTTTTGTGCTCTCAGGGTTTGTATAGAATAGGCCTTCAAAAATTTCGTTGCCCCTTTTTTTTTTGGCGTTCTGTTGCTCTTGCGAATTTGATGGATGATAAAGAAAAGCATTTTAATTTTTTTCAATGATGTGCTTCTTTTGAATGGACACCAAGAGAAATCGGCCCTGGGAGATTTTATTATCAAGGGTTTTTGGTTCCAGGCTGATCAATGTGTGGCTTGATGGATTCGGCCAAAAAAAAATCGACACACTGCTCTTTTTATTTTGATGAAGTGTGGCAGACCCTAAATCGAGAACACCCAAAAGAAAATTGGCACTTGGAGATTTCAAAAAGAGAAAAAATTAAATCTTGGTGTTCTGAGAGATAGAGTATTAACAGGGGGAGAGATAATGATTCGGCCTTCTTGGAAAAAGGAAATCCTCCACCTTTTTGTGCGGCTTGCAATCAAAAACCAAAAAAAAACTTGGAATTGGTTTTGAGATCTCAGGCTATAGGAAATAAAAAGATGAAGAAAGGCTTTTTATATCTTTTTGTGCCTGTTTGATTTTTTCACCCCTTAAAAAATTTCGACAGAGAGAGTGCCTTTTAAAGTGCGGCTCTTTTAAAAATTAGGGTGCTCCTCCTTTTTTTTTGGTCTTGTTGTCGTGCGTGCCTTCAACCCTAGAAGATGGGTATTTATAGGACAAGGGTAATAGGGTTGTGCCAACCGCTTGGGGATTTGACCCAATCAATATGGGTTTTGATTAGGAATTTGAACAGGAATGGGTAGAATCAAATATAGAATCAAATATTTCCGAATCTAGATAAGTGATTTGATCAAACCCATTTTGAACTCAAATTGGCCTCCATCTCATCCCGCATTGGACCAAGTCCAATTAACTTTGCGTATAGCTCTTTTGACCAAGTCCCATTGCTTTGTGCCTAGCAATTTCTCCATCTTGTATGTGTATAGCAATTTGTCCAACACATTAATTTACGATCTCGCCAATCCTGCAAATACTTAATACACACGTTAAAAACGTTCATACACGTTTGTTATCATCAAACACGAAGTTCATAGATCGTTGCTACCAATAATCTCCCCCTTTTGATGATGACAAACTACGTATAAGATTTGCACAATAAAGTCCCAAATAGTGTGTGTGAAAGTGTGGCGATAGAGGGTGACATGCGATGATATGAAATGATGTGCGAACAATAATGTGTAAATAATGTGTAAAGTTTAGCAATAAGCATGCTCCCCCTATTTTAATGCTTCCCCAACATTGATTAATACTCCCCCTTAATCAAGCAATCATATTTTCACGTGCATTAATATCAAATCTTTTCCCAAATTTTTCTCCCCCTTTGTTATCATCAAAAGTAATACCACGAGTCAAAATCATATAACATGCAAATAGAGAGTATTAGTAACCATCACCAACAATTGCATGCATACAATCATAGAATAATCAAGTCAAAATCCAATGAAATGAAACAACGAAGAATTCAACACCAACGTGTACGTGTGATGAATAAAATTGAAGCACATAGGGAGAATCATTAAGAAAGTCAACCGGAACCAATCCACATTTTCCAAATAACATTCTATCACCTAGGATTGATTTTTCCCACCTCATTAAAAATGAGTTCAAGGTACCACACCCCAAAACATAGCCTATAAGGACTCTTAGATGTGGGGGTGGCATTGCTTGACGAGTAAATACACCAACGCTAAAGTTTACCCATAAAGCTTATGTTGGATACTCGTGGGTCATACCGTTGCCACGGATTGTATCCATTTTTCATACAGAGCAACTATTCTTCTTTTTCGTTTTTTTTAAATACTTATAACAATACTTTCTTTTGCTCAATTTTTATCCATGGCAAGGTATATCATATCCCTTAGATATTCAGTTAAGTTTTCCTCCTACATTCACATTCCATACTTCATAAACGATATCTCCAAATATGCAACAATAATAATACATGTGGAAGTGAAGTAGGTGGTGTAGAAATCAAGTTATTTTCATTCATTAAACATGCCATGAATATTTAGAAAGATGAACATGCGCATGTGGCAAAAGAAATAATACACCAATTTCTACATACATATGAAAATCTTTCATGAATACTTCTTTTAATGAATCAAAGAGAAAGATACACATTTAAGCACAAATTTTTTTTTTTCAGTTTTTCGTTTTTTTTTATTTTATAAAATGCATGAGGTACTAAAGCAAACATGAGATGCAATCACACAAACAAAAAGAATCATGCACACATAGCAATGCAACTACTAACACACAAACAAAGAAAAATCACGCACACAAAAAGACTATGAAGATATTCATTAAGTTCAAAAAATGAGATATACCTTCGCGTCGCCGTTTGACTAAGGAGCTAAAAAGTAATGAGACATTCAATTTATCGCTCCTCGTCAAATTTCCATCCACCTACAAAAGAGGTGTCGTGTGTGACCTTGGAATCCAACAAGGTCCACTCACGTTAGTCATCAAAGATTTAGGAACCCATATTTGCTTGAACTTAATATTTTTGTTCCTACATTTACAATGATGTGAAGTATGACCAACGCATCCACATGTAAAGCACTTAGCATGAAAATTTCCAACCTTTGTTGATACAATGTGAACTTTTCTATATTTTGATTTTTCAACATTTTTAAGACCATATCCTAGTCCTTGCCTATTATTGCCATAAAGTTGATTTCCAAGAATAATGTCCAAACTTTGTTTTCCAATGGAAAATCTCTTTAATGACAATTCTAGGGTGGTGACTTTGGATTTCAAGATCTCATTTTCATTCACAAGTAAAGTGCATTTACTAATGAAAGCTCGCTTGGTTTCCTCTTCTTTCTTTTCAAAATCCCTCACTTTTCCTTTAAGTTCAAGATTTAGCATGTTAATCTTTTCAGAGAGCAATTCATTTTCAACTTCAAGCTTTGTCATATCTAGCTTATACATGCTAATATCCTTTAATAAAGAGGGACATGAAAGACAATCAATTTTTTCAGGCAAGCTAGCTTTCTCCTTATTTAACATGTCAATAGTAGCGTTACATGCAACAATTTCAGTTTTCAGTTTTTCAATTTCCTTAGACATGTCATACTCAGACTGTTGCATATCAAAGTTATCATTCCTGTAACTATCCACATCAGCTTCTAGCTCATTAATAGTGTTTTGCATTCCTTTCAAGATTTCTAACAATTCAGCTTTAGTGGGAGATCCTACCTCATTTTGTTTGGCCATCAATGCCATGCAGGAGTGGGCTTCATGTTCCTCATCCTCCTCCTCAGCTTCGCTATCCATGTCCCACGTCAGCACTTTCGTTTTTCCTTTTGCAACTTGAGCCGTGTGTTGTTGTGGGCAATCTTTTATGTGGTGCCCTTTCTTCCTGCATTTAAAACATTCACTTCTATTAATAGCTTTCTGATCATAGGAATTTCTACCAAAATTAGAATTATTAGAACGAATGAACCTTTTTCCCATCTCAGCTCTTCCTTGATCAGTCTGAATGTATCTCCTGAAGTTTCTGACCATTAGGGCTTGCTCTTCATCAAGATCGTCGTCGTTAGCTTGAAGAGCTAATGTTGTGGAAGCTTTGGTCTTCTCTTCAGGTTTCTCTCTGGCTTCTATACTCTGTAACTCAAGCTCGTGTGACATTAGGTTGCCTATCAAGTCCTCCACTTTCATTATTGATAAGTCCTTAGCTTCTTGAATAGCGGTGACTTTAGGCCTGAACGAGCTTAGTAGCGCCCTTAAGATCTTTCGTACCTGTTCATGGCTAGAGTATGGCTTACCGAGGGAACTGGATTTGTAGACAATGTCCGTGAACCTCGCAAACATCTCTTTCACAGATTCTGTTGGTAGCATGCGGAAGCTCTCATATTCTGTGCAAAGCAACGCAAGTCTGGATTCCTTCACTTGCGATGTTCCCTCATGGGTCACCTCCAGAGTATGCCAGATTTCCTGCGCAGTTAGACAATGTGAGATACGATTAAACTTAGATTTATCAAGAGAGCATATAAGCGCATTCATAGCTTTACCATTAAGAGTATAGAGTTTTATATCAGCTAAATCCCACTTGTCTTTAGGCTTAATCATAACAGTGTCTTCAATTTTAATAGTAGGTAGACTATAACCATTTTCAACAATATCCCACACATCGTAATCTACAGACACTAGATAGATTTTCATCCTAGCCTTCCAATAAGCAAAGTCTACACCGTTAAACTTAGGGGGACAGGCTATAGACTGACCTTCAGCAAAAGCACAATCAGATATATTCATGGTCATCTAAAAATCTAGACTAGATCCTCTAAACTGGCTCTGATAGCACTTGTTGGATCTAGATCGTAGCCTAGAGGGGGGGTGAATAGGCTAATAAAAATATTCGTGCAACCCACGAACAATCCCACGCAGTTATAGGCACAGACAGGGCAACAAAATAGCAATCACAGAATACGCACAGATATACCCTGGTTCGGTCGTCCCCACGACCTACTCCAGCCCCGAAAGTAACTACTAGATAGATATGTAATCAAGTACAGCTACAATGAGTCAAGATCCCAAATCTACCCTCACCTAGCTCGTACGCACACCACGTGCTCTACACTCTCAATCTAGTCAGATGCTCTCCCTCCGTGACGACTCCCAAAGTCGTCAGGTCCCCAAAAGTAACACAGATGGTAAAGTTTTCCCTACGAAGATCTAACACAAATACTACACAATATAATAAACAAGAGAGTTTAGAATGCTCAGATTGTGTAGCAGTGTCGTCTTCGTCAATCAGCGCGGGCCAGAAGATATCTGGCAAGATGTCGTAGTCTCCTCTCCTTTTTTTGCAACTCAAGTTGCGGCTCCTCGGATCTCTTCTTGGTTCCTTGCTTGGATGATAGCACTATGAAGTATATGTTGGCAAGGGTGTTGTCCACTAGGAGAGTTTGGTTTGCATGCCTATCAATCTCTTCACAAAATATTTTGTCCCAACCAAAACTTCGGCATGTGCATGTGGATTCTGCCAAATAATGTGTTGCTCTTGCTTGTAGCCGAACCAAGATTGAGCCAGGTTATATTTATCAAGTGCCTGAAAAAAGAATCAAACAGCAATCAAAGTAATAAAGCACAAAGAGTAATGCAAAGAGCACATGACAATAAAACAAAAGAAATTAAAGTGCTCCTTTTGTGCTCTCAGGGTTTGTATAGAATAGGCCTTCAAAAATTTCGTTGCCCCTTTTTTTTGGCGTTCTGTTGCTCTTGCGAATTTGATGGATGATAAAGAAAAGCATTTTAATTTTTTTCAATGCTGTGCTTCTTTTGAATGGACACCAAGAGAAATCGGCCCTGGGAGATTTTATTATCAAGGGTTTTTGGTTCCAGGCTGATCAATGTGCGGCTTGATGGATTCGGCCAAAAAAAAATCGACACACTGCTCTTTTTATTTTGATGAAGTGCGGCAGACCCTAAATCGAGAACACCCAAAAGAAAATTGGCACTTGGAGATTTCAAAAAGAGAAAAAATTAAATCTTGGTGTTCTGAGAGATAGAGTATTAACAGGGGGAGAGATAATGATTCGGCCTTCTTGGAAAAAGGAAATCCTCCACCTTTTTGTGCGGCTTGCAATCAAAAACCAAAAAAAAACTTGGAATTGGTTTTGAGATCTCAGGCTATAGGAAATAAAAAGATGAAGAAAGGCTTTTTATATCTTTTTGTGCCTGTTTGATTTTTTCACCCCTTAAAAAATTTCGACAGAGAGAGTGCCTTTTAAAGTGCGGCTCTTTTAAAAATTAGGGTGCTCCTCCTTTTTTTTTGGTCTTGTTGTCGTGCGTGCCTTCAACCCTAGAAGATGGGTATTTATAGGACAAGGGTAATAGGGTTGTGCCAACCGCTTGGGGATTTGACCCAATCAATATGGGTTTTGATTAGGAATTTGAACAGGAATGTGTAGAATCAAATATAGAATCAAATATTTCCGAATCTAGATAAGTGATTTGATCAAACCCATTTTGAACTCAAATTGGCCTCCATCTCATCCCGCATTGGACCAAGTCCAATTAACTTTGCGTATAGCTCTTTTGACCAAGTCCCATTGCTTTGTGCCTAGCAATTTCTCCATCTTGTATGTGTATAGCAATTTGTCCAACACATTAATTTACGATCTCGCCAATCCTGCAAATACTTAATACACACATTAAAAACGTTCATACACGTTTGTTATCATCAAACACGAAGTTCATAGATCGTTGCTACCAACAGCCCAGTGGTCCAATAATTATTAAGTAATTAAATTGTTTATCCTTCTCTACGAATATTAAATGCATGTGATGCCTGTGATAAAAATGTCTGATGAAAATGTCTGATGAAAATGTTTGATGAGCACAAATTTTCTGCATGGATGGCTAATTGTGGTTTTTGGATTGGCTGTTTAAGTCCCACATTTTATTTTCTTGCACTTTTCTTTTACTTTTAAGAGAAGTTGTAGTGAGGAAATTTTGTAAATGTCCAAGACTGAAGACCATTTTCCATGGAGACGGATGCCACAATTAAAGCTGAAGATCTTATATGGGACCTAAGGATGTTTCCAAAGTTGTAATTTCTTTTTAAAGCTTTCATTTGTGTAATATGGACTGTAATGGGACTTTGGACTATTATTTATGTGGGACTGGCCAATCCACGCAATTAGCCCTTCATAGTAAAATTGCCTCCGCATGAAAATGTTTATGTTTAAATTATTAATTCATGCATATTTGTGCTCTGCTAGATAAATGGCTAAAATTGCAAGTGTCGATTTCGAAGTGCTGGATGCATCCGGAAGAAACTATCTGCGCTGGCAGCTCGATATGAAGTTTTATCTGCAGGCAAAGTCCCTCATTTCTGTTGTGACTAATGATGAAAATGTAAGCAATATAGAAAAGGCGCAAGCCATTATCTATATTCACCGCCATGTGGACAAGACCCTAAAGGCTGAATACCTTACGGTCGAAGATCCACTTGAGCTATGGACTGCCCTTGAGGATAGGTATAAACATCTGAAAGATATTATACTCCCAAAGGCACGATATGAGTGGGAGAACCTGAGACTACAGGACTTTAAGTCCATTGCTGAGTATAACTCAGCACTTTTTAGTATCACCTCACGCCTGAAGTTGTGTGGTAAAAAGTCTCAGAAGATCGCATGCTGGAAAAGACGTATACGTCCTTCCATGAAAAAGATGCGATACTAATGCAGCAATACCGTGAACGCAAGTTCACCAAATATTCTGAGCTGCTGTCATGTTTACTCATGGCTGAACAAAACAGAGAGCTTCTCCTCGCCACTCACAACATGCGCCCCTGGCACTGCCCTCCTCCCAGAAGCTCATAATGCCTCTTCTTCTAGAAAGAAGAGGGACAACAAATGAAAAAAGACCACAGAAAGGGGGACAGAACAAAAGGGCTAGGGGCCAAGTCCAGCAACGAAGAAATGAAAGTAAGCGGAAGTTCACCTGGCACAGAAATGACAAAAATAGAGATGATGCACCCCCACCCAAGAGGGAATGGGAAGACCAGTGCCGTAGTTGTGACATGAAAGGCCACTGGTCCAGAGTGTGCAGAACTCCGCAGCATCTCCAGGATTTGTATAAAGAGAACAAGAAAAATAAAGCTGAAACAAACCTGATGACCTCTGATGCTCCTGTTAAGTTTACAGCTGACGACTTCGAAAATAATGACATGCTTGATTAGCCCCTATTTTTATCTTAGCAATTTGTTTTGAGAATAATTTATGTTATGAGAGCATTTAAATTATGTAATTTGTTTTAAATGAAAATATTTATCTGAAATGCATGTGCCTATACGACTCATCTTTTAATAGATGAATTGCTCTCATGACTGATTAGTAGACAATAAACACATACGATCTTTCAATAAAAAGCCCAACATCAGGGCCATATTGAAGATCCTGGGAATGCAACACTGTTGCCCCCAAATGACACAGAAACAAAAATAAAAGATGCACTAATCTCTCCAAATTCAAAAAGAAACTTTCTAAGTTTCAAGGACATCCGTTTCAACGGATTCCATTTGGAAACAGCAATTGTAAATGAAAAACAAATTATTGTATGTAACGTCTCAATAAAAAGGAGTAAAATCCATACTTGAACGTTTTGAGAGCCTTACAGGCCTCTACCATACAAAGATTCGGAGAAAGAAAGCGAAATTAAACAGAGTACCTGAAGTACCCGACATCAGCCAAGTTTTTACACTGGCATGATAGACTTGGCCACCCTGGATCAGTGACGATGCACCGCATCTTATCCCATGGGTATGCCTTGAAGAACCAGAAGATTCTTCAGAAGGGAGAATTCCCTCACATCCCTTGCTATAAGGGAAAACTAATTACAAGGCCATCTCTACGAAAAATTGAAAAAGAATCTCCATGCTTCCTCAAAAAAGAATACAAGGAGATAGATGTGGATAAAATCCACCCCCTAGTGTGCTATTTCAGTACTTCATTGTACTGATAAATGCATCCTCAGAATATTCGTATGTGTGTCTACTACAAACCCGTAAACTTAGCTTTTTCAAAGCTAATGGCACAAAAATAAAAATGTTGCGGGCATATTTCCCAGACAATAAAATATAGAAAATAAGTCTGGTTAATGTTGGGAAATATACCTCCCGGTCAATTCAAGAGTACTGCCAAGCAACGGGAATTGAAAATGAACATACAAGTGCCGCATGTTCATACCCAAAATGGGTCGGTAGAGTCACTGAAAAGTAGACTCCAATGGATTGAACGTCCATTAAATCCCGATTGCCTATAGATGCATGGGGACATGCAAATTCTGCATGCTGCATTGTAAATGAAAATTAGACCATCTGGAGGTCCGAGTCTCCAATGCAACTTGCATATGGAATGCCACCGAACATTTCTCATCTGAGAATCTTTGGTCGCGCAGTTTAAATCCACATCGCACCACCACAGAGGACAAAAATGGGTCCTCAACGTCGCCTAGGTATCTATGTAGGGTTTGACTCACCCTCAATTATAAGATACCTAGAACCCCAAACGGGGGACGTATTTAAGGCTCATCTTGAAGACTGTAATTTCGGTGAGATGAGTTTCCCCAAAATAGGCCCAGATACTGAGAAATCTGGTGCAAAGCAAATTATAACGTGGGATACAAAAAGTTTGACCCACCATGATCCGGTAACAAAATAATGTGAAGATGAGATCATGAAGATCCTCTACATATAGAACAATGTTCACCAGTTACCGGACTCATTTACTGACAACCAGAAGATTGTCAGATCACACATCCCTGCTGCAAAAACTCCAACTAGGATTGACATCCCCGAGAATGGATACAATCCACCAGCAGCAGAAGTGGCTGATCCTCAACAGAAGAGAGGCAGACCACTAGGCTCCAAAGACAGGCACTCCGGGAGACCTTAAGACAATACTACCACATGACAATGAGCTTCTGTCTACACCCTCACCTTCCCGGAATCCACTGCAGAGGAACTGCCGGGAAAAACTAAAATTGAAAGTAAGTGTTGTACATACTGGGGAGGTGCTGGACAGATAGAACATAAATTGTCGACAATGTATTCACGTATCATATTGCCATATACATCGCAAAAGCGATGATGTTTATAAATTATCGTTCCATACTCCGTTGCTAATATGCAAACGTAGAGATTGGCCAAATATGGAACGAGGCAATAAAAAGATGAGCTGGACTCACTTATGACACGCGAAATGTTCGGACCTGATGTCCAGACACCAAAAGGTGTCAAACCTATGGATAAAATAAAGTATTGCACACATAAGAAAAATAAATACAAAATCGTATGCTATAAGGTACAACCTATAGCCTAAGGAAAATTTCGCTGAAACTAGGGATCGAACAAATTAAAATGAGCATGTCTCATAAATGATGCATCGGTCTCCCTAAGTTATCAAAAGCGAATACCTTACGATTTGACGATGGAAAATTTTGGATATGCTGTTATTGGATGTGACGGCATACCTTCGTAGATATCTTGGTAAAGATAATTTCCATATTTCCTTAAATGCCTGAATAGACTTCAAGACGTCTATTCAATTGAAGAAAAACAATAAGTATAATAAATAAATGTACAACCAAGAGAATCATTTGACAAATCAATGATTCCTACTGAGGGTTGTCTTTGCATCTAAGCAAAGAACAGGATTAGAGATCATAGTTGTAAACAACTAAAATCTCATCGGATCTCCTGAAGAGAAAATCGAAACATCTGTTCAAGCTTGACTATTAAACATGAAATGAAAGACCTAGGCAAATATAAAGTCATGGCTCATAGAATCCTGTTACAATCGCCCAGAAGTGCGTTAGAGAAATTAAAAGGACCATTGACATCCAAAGTACACCTACGGTAGTATACTTAATGGATGTACAAAAAGAACCCTTCCGATCGCTGGAAGAGGTGGATGATATAACTGGTCCTAAAGTCCCTTATCTAAGTGCAATCAGGCACTCCTGGCTAACTGCACGCGTCCCGATATAGCTATTGCAGTAAACTCATTAGCCAGAGATAGTTGGCACCTAAAAGGGCCATTAGACCGGAGTTAAGCCTTCTGCGCTTCCTCCAAGGGTCGAAAGATTTGGACTTACAATATGAAGTATCATCCTCCATTGTTCATGCAAATGCAGGATACAGGTCCAGTCCCTATAATGAGAAATCACAGAACGGGTACCCAAAGTGGGATGGCCATCTACTGCAGATCTGCAAAGCAATTTATGAAGGCGACATCATCCTATCATTCCGAGATCCTCACCACACCAATGGTGTATTTGAGGGCGCCTGCTGGTACATCACATCCCAGTGACGATTAGGATAGAGGCTGGTATTGTGGAGCTGACCACATGGTCTGAAGACCACATCAGAGGCAACAATACTTAGCACACCTCTCCAGAGTTTCTGGATTCAGCAGCTACTCAATTGTGATAACTTTGTAATCTGTGTATATTTTTGGAATGTTGTAAATAGGAGTGATGAGATGAGCCTAAGATATCTGAAAGCCTAAGAGCTTTTACAGATCAGGGGGAGTTGAGGGAATTTGTACTCTTTTCCCTTAGCTATGGTTTTTCCCACTGGGTTTTTCATAGCCAAAGGTTTTAATGAGGTACATCACTCAACTCTGGATCCTGAAGAATCCACCCCTCTGTGACGCTCAGAATCCAGAAGTATTCATCAGCAGAGTCACTTGTACAAATCAGGGGGGAGTTAAAAAGCATCTGTACTCTTTTTCATTAACTATGGTTTTTCCTACTGGGTTTTCCAAAGCTAAAGGTTTTAACGAGGCAAACCTCACCAACTCAGGATCCTGAAGTATCCATCCCATGTGAGACTCTTATTACGCTCAGAATACCGAAGTACTCTTGAGCAGAGTCCACACCTATGGCTGGATAAGGGGGAGTGTTGTGAATGGAAATAACCAGAGTCGGTTAGGATTGCGGGTATCTTAGAGATACACCCATATTAATGTATTCTATATTTCTACTCTCCTACCATGCCTATAAATAAAGGGCTGGGGGTTCCTCCCCCAGTAGTTGATTCATAACATACACCAATTAGTTCTATACTTTAATGTACTGTTTAAAATTTTCTAAATGGCTTTAAATTTTCTATAAAAATTCTTTTAAACTCAATTCCATCAGTGAGTAATTAAATATCTCTTCAAGTGGCTCTTTTTTACAAAGATTCCCTCTTGTAAAAAGAAAAAAAACCAATTTTAGCATTTGCATTGTGTTATGAATGTGTAATGTAGGCCGAATTATAGACTCATGTAGGACATATCCTATATAATAGCAGATTAGGATTTTGTATCCTACATGAACCGTATCCCACCATTATTTGAACTCTTCCATATTCACCTATAAATAAAGGCATGCGGTCTCCCCAGAAAGCACTTCACAACACGTTATCAGCGCGCTCTTCCCTGTAAGAGAGACCGAACGTTGCGAAAGCTTTGGCGGATGATGAAGGATCGCAAGATCGTTGTCGTTTGGGCATGATTAGCGCGGAGGATTGCGTGATTAGCGCGGCGGCAGCCTTCGGGGTCGCAAAGAGTGCGCGAGGAAGTGACGGCCGCCTTCAGGACCGCAAAGAAACTTCAATTCGGGTTTTAAGGGCGTGAGGAGCCCCTCTTCAATGGTGGACAAGGTGCGGTGACGGGGGGCGGCTAGGCCATCAGAGCCGGGAGCTCCCCCTTCCGGTTGTAGAGAGACGCTGAGGGGTGGTCCGGCCATCAGGGACGAGCCCCCCTTTTCCGGCGTTTAGTAGACACGAGGGGGATTTGGCCCAGCCATCAGGGCCGAGCCCCTCCTTTCTGGCGGTGTCACGCCCTGCTTCACATTCTATCGGGAGCGAGGACGTGAGCGGGTCCACAGTGTGCTTAAAACAAGGAGGAGTACCTTTTTCTTTCCTTTTCTTTTTTCCTCCTTGGCTCAAACACACTAAGCGTCTGTGTAAAAACTGCAGGTCCTTGCATGCAAATTTAAGAAGCAGTCCAAACAACATTATTACATATCCATCATACAATAATTAAGATATATTTTGGTCATAGCATAGCCAATACAAACAAAGTACACAAATTACATTATTTCAAATATAAAGGTGCAGCCACGAAGGTGGTCGTCTAATCTTCGGCGGGTAGGTACTCCATGTATTATTTGAGCACTGGCTTGACTTCTGCAGCAATGTCTTCATAGAACTCACTATCGATACCTGACAGACATTTCGTAAAACAACAAGGTGAAATGTCCGTCAGCGAGGTTTACTCGACAAGATAATCTCCAAAACCAAAACGTTAAGTATTTAAAATTGAACCAAGCTGAATTTTAAAGACATGCATTAAGTTTAATTTAAAAGAGTTAAAGATAAGCAATAATTTTAATTTAAAAGAGTTAAGGACAAGTAATAAGTTAAATTTTAAAAGAGTTAAGTACAAGCAATAAGTTAAATTTTAAAGGAGTTATCGACAATGAATAAGTTTAATTTTAAAAGAGTTATAGCAGTTAAACATTCGCAGCAATTCGCAACCTGCAGCAATTTAATCATTTGATAGCCATTTGCAATACTATTTGCAACCTGCAACAATTTAGCATTTGATAACAAAACTATAACGTTGTAGCAACCTGTAGAAAAAGAGGTTAAAGCAATATTTAATAACCAGTCTATTCTAGTGATAAGTACATGTCCAAGAGTACGAGAGATGACCAACAGGTGCCTTGTGATGTGAGCCAATCCGTGACGCTGCTCACCGACCCTATATGGCGACAGTCAAGCTCTAACCTCCATAACGTGTTGGAGGTATTCGGTATGGGTGCATCCAGCCGCTCCGTAACACTTGTGATAGACTACCCCAATCCCGCGGGTCAAGTCAAGTGCCGGGTCAAAAGTACGTGTATTGTCTGTTTATATTAAAGTTCCATCTTCCATTCATTTATATTGAAGTTCCATCTTCCATTCATTTATATTGAAGTTCCATCTTCCATTCAATTTATTCAGTTCAATTGTATCGTATTAGATGCGTAAGATGTCTCATCAGTCCATTCAATAATTTCAACCAATTTCACAGTTTTGTGATTTAGTTACGCAATTATACGAAGTATAGAAATGCACAATAATTTAAAGAAACGAGCATAGAAAACGGTTTTGACTAAGCAATTGAGGATGAATAAGTTCAAAATATTTTTAGGCTAGTTAACATCTTTCACGATCTTAAAATAATTAATGGAGATTTTTTCTTAATTTATACGACCCAAAAACTAATTAAAACAAGAAAACGATTTTTCATTATATTTCAAAGATTTCTCTAAGGCAAACCATATGTCGAAATTCTTCCAACAAGTGGTCAAAACGACCATATTAACTAGTACTACAACATATATTTTTCTCGTATATCAGTGTACGTAAAAATCTCATGATATGAATTTTAAAGCGAATTTAGCTTTATTAAGTTTTTCCTTTGAAAAATCATTATGAGAGATATACTTTCCTTTTGGCGATGAAACTAGCACCAATGAGTCTGTTTCGTTGTTTTTGATTTTCTAGGCCTTATCTCATATTTTTCTGAGGTCTGTACAATTTATAATCAATTTTAAATCAAAAAAACACATATTATATAATTATATATACGTGCGTATATACATTTTATACATATTTATGTATAAAAATTCGTATAAAACATCAAGCTCTCTCTTCTCGCTGCAACTCATGCGCGCTTGTGCTGCAGCTGTCGGAGGGGAGCGGAGGGCGGCGGCGGAAGGCAACAGGCAACAGGCAGCGGCACGCGCGGCGGTGGAATGCCGTGACAGCAGCCCGAGGAGGGTGGCGCTGGAGAGTGCTGGGGCTGTTGAGAACGGCGACGAAGAGGTGGCGGTAGCTCGGAGGAGGGAGAAGCATGTTGGAGGAGGGGTCGGAGCGGGGAGATGCTGTCGGAGCAAGGCGGAAGGAGGAGGGAGCTCGGGGTTGCGTGCGGGGTTGTGGTGGCTGTCGGAGGAGCGTCGGCATTGTGGAGTCTTGGGGTGGTTATCGACGGCGACTTCGACGTCGGAGTGCGGTGGAGATGGCGCTCGGGGGCGACGGCATAGGGAAGGAGGAGGACGTGGGAGTGAGCGGACGTGGGTTTCATCGGAGGAGGACGTCGATGGTGACATCGGGAAGAGGGAAGGTGAGTGGAGGTTTGTGTGCGAGAGTGGGGGTGGGGTTGCGTGGAGTCGGGTTAGCTGTGTGGGCGCCTTAGCGGCGACGACTTCGCCGGAGAGGGGGTATCGGAGAGGGGATCGGGGAAGGGGAGTCATGCTGTGGAGAGGATGAGAGTGCTGGGGGTTAGTTATATAGGGTTTAGAATTAATATATATAATATAATTAGTAATAATAATAATATCGATGACATTGAATTCAAATGTTGGATCTGCCAACTTTAGGGGGTGGGTTAATGGGGTAGGTTAGGGGATTAATTAAGTGGGGTTAGGGGTAAAAGTAACTAGTTAATGTAATTAGCAATAGTAAAAACTTTATTAGCGATTGTAATTAGTAAAAATGACGTAATACTACGTCGTTTTCGCATACGACTCCGAAAAATTACGAAAACATAGCCACGGGTCTGTATCGTCGCAAGGATCACGAATACGAAATCTTTTTCAAAGTTTGAACTATGAAAGTATGAATTTTGGGCCAAAACGTTTGGGATGCGGGTTTGCGGGTTCTAGGTCGATTTGACTCCAAAAAAGTACGAAATTAAAATGGGAGTCACTAAATGATCATAGAATCACACTGTAGAAGTTTGAAATCGTTTTGATAACGTTTATATAGAAAATTAATTGAAACGGCTATATCGATAATAATTAGATATATATTATTATATAAATTATTTAGGGATATTGGATGGCACTCGAACTCACTAAAATAGGCTTTAACTATGTTGATACTACAAAACATTTTTTTATAACTGCTTTTGAAACCAATTTGATATTAAACTCCTGACCAACTATTATAAAATACTTTTAATATATGAAAATACGTTGAATACAAATATACGCGTACTGATGGATATGGGTCGTCACATGCGGTTAGCAGCCCAGGGGGTGTAATTCCCCTATGTATGATATACTATGTGTATTCTTTTTCTTTCTCTTCACCCTCGCCTCTCCAGGGGATACCCAAGACGGATTCGTACTTCCCAGGTATCCTGTGGAGCATGCCATTACAGGGGTTTTGGCCCGGCCATCAGGGCCGGGGCCCCCCTTTTCCGGTGGTTAGCAGACGCGGGGGAGGGGGGTTGGCCCGGCCATCAGGGCCGAGGCCCCCCCTTTTCAGCGGTTAGCAGACGTGGGGGTTTTGGTCCGGCCATCAGGGCCGGGGCCCCCTTTTTCGGTGGTTAACAGACGCGGGGGTGGGGGGTGGCACGTCCATCAGGGCCGGCCCCCCCTTTTTCGACAGTTAGCAGACACGGGGGCGAGGTGGTAGTGGCCCGGCAATCAGGCCCGGGGCCCCCCTTTTCCGGTGGTTAGCAGACGCAGGGGGCAGGGTGGTGGCTCGGCCATCTGGGCCGGGGCCCCCCTTTTCTGGCGATTAGCAAGCGCACATGGGGGTGGTGGCCTGGCCATCAGGGCCGGGCACCCCTTTTCCGACGGTTAGCAGACCGGGGGGGATTTGGTTCGGCCATCAGGGCTGGGGCCCCCCTTTTCGGCAGTTAGAAAATGCAGGGGGGGTTTGGTCTGGCCATTAGGGCCGGTCTCCCCTTTTTCGGCGGTTAGCAGACGGGGGGGGGGGGTTGGTCCGGTCATCAGGGCTGGGGCCCCCCTTTTTGGCAGTTAGAACATGCATGTGGGTTTGGTCTGGCCATCAGGGCTGGGACCCCCTTTTCCGACGGTTAGCAGGCATGGGGGCTTTGGTCCATCCATCAGGGCCACACCCCCCTTTTCCGACGGTTAGCAGGCGCGTGGGGGGTTGGTCCGGCCATCTCGTAACGCCCCGATCCTCAAAATACCCGGAGTTTTAAACTTTTTCTCGGTATCCTGAAGAGGGGGGAGAGAGAGTACAGAGAAATAGTAGGTCCACTGTGCATGTGCTGGAATAGTGCAAGTATTACTCCACTTTAATATCAAAAACAACTTCATAAATACAAAGAACAACAACGACATTATACACATATCGACATTCATTCATACACTTAGCCTAGGTACATCACCATTTATACAACACCACTCTCCACCTCCCAAGGGCCAACCAAAACACAACACAAAGATACATCTCACTCCAAGTACTACCCATGTAATCTAACTCCAAGTCACCAGCATCAAGCTGCCCCTGCTACCTGAAAAATGGGGAGGAGCACGTCAATGCGTGCACCAGTAGGAAATCCCAACTCTAATGGAAAATCATGTTATTATTTACTTAATTACTGTGGTTACAAGTTAAGGTGAAATCAATGAAACCATGATACACAGCATAACAGTAATGCATGCTACTGTATAAAGTAAAAGCATATGAAATGGAAACGTACCTGCCGTAAGGGAGTGAGCTGCTGCAAAAGAGAGTTAGTGCTACAAATAATATGTAAGGAAAGGAACAACAAAGGCAACTACAACTATAGGATTTACAACGAGAAATAAATATAGGAGGACAAGAAACAACTACAAGTACACATTGTCACAACAATACAAGTAGAGGAAAGAGGAAACACTACAAGTATAATAAATAACATGTAATTTATCAACTTATTGGAAATCTAGGTAAACTATAAGATATAAGAACCTGGACCTCACCCTATGGGTTGGGGTGAAAAACTGCACTCAACATAGTGGACATGGGCACTGTACGCCAGGCCTCTCACCCTGCCCCATCAGGGGACCTACCTCAGGGCTCCACACCAAGATTGGCGTGAGTATGGCACTTAGTGCAGTGTGATGGGAATCTAGTCCCACCACAATGGTTTTGTTTTGATGATGATCACACCAAATGTTGTTAAATTACTAATCATACTACTTAAGTGTGTAGGTTGTGCAATAAGCTAATTGAAGCTCGAAACATACTCCGAGAAGAAGAACTGTAGTTACACACATAGAAGATGAAGATGGATTGAGCTCACATTCCACGTCTACATTCTAAAGCTTTAGCACAAGAGGAGCTCGAAGATGAAGCTCAAAGAATGTGCTCAAGCTCAAGCTAAAGAGGAGCTCAAACTCAAGTGAAGCCTATGCAACTAGCTCAAGCTCAACCATAGCTTCAAGTTCTTCATAGAGTCTATTGTGTGAGTTGTTTTTCATTTTCTTAGGATTATGTTAAAGCCAAGAAAGAATATGCACACACACAAAATGATTTTCTAAAATGTTTTTAAACTTGTTTTAAAACTTATTAGAG
This sequence comes from Scilla litardierei, assembly GCA_030789695.1. Lineage (NCBI taxonomy): Eukaryota > Viridiplantae > Streptophyta > Magnoliopsida > Asparagales > Asparagaceae > Scilla > Scilla litardierei. The sequence continues at coordinate 687,208,801 of CM061142.1, read as the reverse complement.
AGCATTCTTTTCATAGAAACTAAGTTTCAATTTGTAGTCAACTACAAACACCCAGTAGTTCACTACACTGATTTCTGTCTTCTACCTGAAAAGATACTCTGGTAGTCGGCTACCAACGTTAGGGAGTCGATTACCAATTGTAGCAGATTTTCTCTGAAACACTCTGGGAGTCGACTACCAGCTGTGCGACCAGAATTCCTTAATTCACTCTCTCATTTTATTCTCACTTGATTTTTGGGCAAAAGTCAAACTTGATTTTGAATCAATTTGAATTCTCTTTTAGCTCTATAAATAGAGACCATATGAGAACATTTTCCTCACCAAGTTACTCTTGAGCAAAATTCTTATTCTCTCAAAAGATCTCATCGTTCTCATTGCTCTCAAAGTTCTCCATAGCCAAAACGGTTTTTCAATTTCTGATCTTATTGCTTATAATCTTTTATAATTCTTTTTAAGATCATTATTATTATTTGGCTATTGCAAATTGGTTTTCAAAATACTTCTTTTTGATTTTTCATATTCTCAAAGGATTTTTGAAACATCTAGATTCTAGATCACATTGAATAATTTCATATTCTTTGTGTGATCTAAGAACACATTTAGATTCTAGATCACATTGAATAAATTCATATTCTTTGTGTGATCTACGAATGATTTAAATTCTTTTAGCCACGTTAAGCACAATTGCAAATTTAATCTTGGCTATAGAATTATTGGGTGTAAAAACCAATCTCCACTAATTCATTGTGGTGTATTGGATTTGATTTCACTTGTAGTCACTTGGTAATAAGGGTGGTTGTACATCCTTGTTGTAAGCAAGGTGTTTGTGAAATGTCCTCGGATTGTGAGGCAAGGTAAAGTCCTCGGGTTGTGAGGCAAGGGTAAAATCCTAGGCAAGTCTAGGTGGTTGGAAATCCTAGTAAGGCTAGGTATTTGTATTGCTAAGGTAATAGTGGAAATCTCGTACCGGATTGGTCGGGGACTGGACGTACCCAAGTTGTGGGGAACCAGGATAAAAATCCTTGTCTTTGTGTTTGCTTTTCTGTGTTTGATTATTTATCTCTGCAAGCAATTCTTATTTACTTTGTTATTATTATATCTTTGTAATTCTTTATTCATTTGCATATTACAAAGATCATACATTTAATTCTGCTGTGTAAAGATCTATCTGTGTGTAACGATATCTTATCTGATTGTAATCATAATTATTTATCTTTTATATTTTTATAAGAATAACTTGTTGATTAAGAACCAAGCGTAGATCACTCTACTTGGTTTCTTAGGCAACATTAGAAGGGTTTTAATTAACGATCGAAAAAGATTTATTATTTGCACAACACTATTCAACCCCCTTCTAGTGTTGTTTTCCATACACAGGATTTAACACTTGGTATCAGAGCGAGGTTATAGATGGCGTCAACCAATCATTTCCCCGAAGGACAATCTTCCACCAGACCACCACTTCTCAACGGATCAAATTATGGATCTTGGAAGAATCGGATGCGAATGTACCTTCTCTCTATCTCATATGATCTATGGAAGATAGTGGAGAATCCTTATGAAGAACCCACTCTTGAGGAAGAAAAGTGGACCAAGACGGAGAAGGACAAAGTGTCTCTAAATGCGAAGGTGGTGTCCACTCTATATTGCGGCCTTGACACAACGGATTACAACCGCATCTCTATGGCTACCTCCGCGCACCAAATATGGAAACTCCTTGAGGTAACGTATGAAGGTAACCAAAAAGTTAAATCATCAAAATCTTCTCTTTATGCTGGCAGGTATGAAAAATTTATGATGGAGAAAGATGAGAACATAACGGAGATGTACACAGGATTTACGGATATCGTCAACACACTTGCGGGATTGGGAAAGAAGTACACACAAGAGGATCACATATGCAAGATCCTTAGATCCCTCACTCCCGAATAGCAATCCAAAGCTTCGGCCATTGACGAAGGAAACGATACTTCAAAGCTAACCTTGGAAGAGCTCATCGGCAATCTAATGGCGTATGAACTCCAACTGCAAGAGCGAAAGACAAAGGAACACGGTGAAAAGAAGAAGAACCCTGCATTCAAAGCAACATCGGATACAGAGGAGTCTGAGAATGAAGTCAAAGATGAGATGGAGAAACAAATGGCACTCATCTCCAAAGGATACAAGAAAATCCTAAAGGCACGTAAGTCCTACAACCGTAAGTTTAATTCCACTAATGATGTTATTTGTTATGAATGTAATAAGCCAGGCCACATGAAGAATGAGTGTCATCTAAAGAAAATCAGAGATAAGAGAATGAAGTCATACAAAGGCAAAAGGCCAAATAGAAAAGCTTTTGGGGCTTGGGATAGATGCGATTATGAAGAGGATTCCGATAGCTCGTCATCATCCGAAAATGAAGGAAAAACAAGCAAAAGAAACGAGCGGAACTACATGTGCTTCTTGGCACGGGAAGACCCCAAGGTAAATTCCTACCATAGCTCTAGTGATAGCGATAGTAGCGATGATGATGAAATTGATTATGAGGAGGAGTTTCATAAAATTTATGCATTATATGAGGTCCAACTTAAAGAGCTTCTAACTCCAAAAAAGATGCATAAATCTTGTGGTTCTAATCCTACTAATCAAGAGCTAGAAAAGATTAGAGAAGAGAACCTAAAATTGATTAGCAATAATAAGGATTTAATTCAAAAGAATAGGTTGCTCAATGTAGAACTCAAAGACCTAGGAAATAGGTTCAGAGACTTAGAAAAGACCATGATCGCCATTAAGGCAAAGCATGAGGACTTGGTTAATAATGTTACTAGGTTCAATAAAGGTAAAGAAAAATTAGATAGCTTGATTAGATCATAAAGACCCCAATCTAGCAAACATGGCTTAGGTTATAACATGACCAATCAAAATGCTAGAAATTCTCATCATCAAGCTAGAGTTCCTAAAACTGAAAATGGATATGTCAAAGTTTGGATTCCCAAAATTGGAACTGTCCAAATGAAAGACAATTACATTTCTAGTTTTATGAACAATGTTTATTTTTGTAGAGATTATAGATTTACTTATGGAAAATCTCAACCCAAATGGGTTTGGTTCCCTCTTGGTTTATGATTACATTATTATGTATGACTAATCCCACGGACCCACAAAGAAAGTGTACCAAAATTATTTGTTCAATTTTTAGGTACCAAAACTATAAGGGATTAGTAGAAGAGCTCCCAATGAATCTCTAAATCCATGCATACATTAAGGGGAGACCCAACTTCAACGATGCAAACTTTGAGGAGGAGCATATGAAATTTTTTTCTTCACTTGGTATGTATACTATTATATCTTTTTATGATGACAAGGGGGAGAAAAAGTGACAACAAGCAAGCAAAAACATGAATGAATAATAACTGCATCTAAGCAGGGGGGAGTAAGTACACTTACTCATTGTTTTTATAATCATATTGTTCATATGTTTTTCATTTGGGTGTCATCATCAAAAAGGAGGAGAGTGATGGGAATCTAGTCCCACCCCAAGTGGTTTGTTTTGATGATGATCACAACAAATGTTGTTAAATTACTAATCATACTACTTAAGTGTGTATGTTGTGCAATAAGCTAATTGAAGATCGAAACATACTCCGATAAGAAGAACTATAGCAACACACTTAGAAGATGAAGATGGATTGAGCTCACATTCCACGTCTACATTCTAAAGCTTTAGCACAAGAGGAGCTCGAAGATGAAGCTCAAAGAATGTGCTCAACTCAAGCTAAAGAGGATCTTAAACTTAAGTGAAGCCTATGCAACTAGCTCAAGCTCAACCATAGCTTCAAGTTCTTCATAGAGTCTATTGTGTGAGTTGTTTTTCATTTTCTTAGGATTATGTTAAAGCCAAGAAAGAATATGCACACACACAAAATGATTTTCTAAAATGTTTTTAAACTTGGTTTAACACTTATTTGAGAGCATTATTTTCATAGAAGCTAAGTTTCAATTTGTAGTCAACTACAAACACCCAGTAGTTCACTACACTGATTTCTGTCTTCTACATGAAAAGATACTCTAGTAGTCGGCTACCAAAGTTAGGGAGTCGACTACAAGTTGTAGCAGATTTTCTCTGAAACACTCTGAGAGTCGACTACCAAAGTTAGGGAGTCGACTACCAGCTGTGTGACCAGAATTCCTTGATTCACTCTCACATTTTATTCTCTCTTGATTTTTGGGCAAAAGTCAAACTTGATTTTGAATCATTTTGAATTCTCCTTTAGCTCTATAAATAGAGAACATTTTCCTCACCAATTCACTCTTGAGCAAAATTCTTATTCTCTCAAAAGATCTCATCGTTCTCATTGCTCTCAAAGTTCTCCATAGCCAAAACGGTTTTTCAATTTCTGATCTTATTGCTTATAATCTTTTATAATTCTTTTTAATATCATCATTATTATTTGACTATTGCAAATTGGTTTTCAAAATCCTTCTTTTTGATTTTTTCATATTCTCAAAGGATTTTTGAAACATCTAGATTCTAGATCACATTGAATAATTTCATAATCTTTGTGTGATCTAAGAACACATCTAGATTCTAGATCACATTGAATAAATTCATATTCTTTGTGTGATCTACGAATGATTTAAATTATTTTAGCCACGTTAAGCACAATTGCAAATTTAATCTTGGCTATAGAATTATTGGGTGTAAAAACCAATTTCCACTAATTCATTGTGGTGTATTGGATTTGATTTCACTTGTAGACCCTTGGTGATAAGGGTGGTTGTAAATCCATGTTGTAGGCAAGGTGTTTGTGAAAAGTCCTCGGATTGTGAGGCAAGGTAAAGTCCTCGGGTTGTGAGGCAAGGGTAAAATCCTAGACAAGTCTAGGTGGTTGGAAATCCTAGTAAGACTAGGTATTTGTATTGCTAAGGCAATAGTGGAAATCTCGTACCGGATTGGTCGAGGACTGGATGTACCAAGTTGTGGGGAATCAGGATAAAAATCCTTGTCTTTGCGTTTGCTTTTCTGTGTTTGATTATTTATCTCTGCAAGCAATTCTTATTTACTTTGTTATTATTATATCTTTGTAATTCTTTGTTCATTTGCATATTACAAAGATCATACATTTAATTCCGTTGTGTAAAGATCTATCTGTGAGTAAAGATCTCTTATCTGATTGTAATCATAATTGTTTAACTTTTATATTTTTATAAGATTAACTTGTTGATTAAGAACCAAGCGTAGATCATTCTACTTGGTTTCTTAGGCAACATTAGAAGGGTTTTAATTAACGATCGAAAAAGATTTATTATTTGTACAACACTATTCAACCCCCTTCTAGTGTTGTTTGCCATCCACAGGATCCAACACAGTGGACACGGATACTGTACACCGGGCTTCTCCGCCTCGTCCCTCGACGGTTGCGAGAGTGAGGATCTCCGCATACACCTCTCCACACCCAAACCACATCATCACAAGCGCCAAGTAACCATCACTCCCTGTAAAGGCGAGTGCAAATAATCAGCACATATCACATCCTCTCTGCCCCACCTTCATTGTACATGCCTTATATTCACAATTTACTCAAACTTCCTCCAAAACTCAGTTTAAGCCGTCCACCCCCTTTAGAGGGGACTGAGACATTCTAAATCATCAATTAAACATCATAAGTCATCTTATAAGAGTCATGATGGCATGGATTCACAGCGTCAACATTTCTCAATCGTATCAATCTGGGTCATACACCAAAGTGTCATGCCCTCCATCATAGCCACATCACATATTAACATGGGTCATGCACCAAAGTGGCATGCCCTCCATCGCAACTCATTGGTATTTCACTTATGAAACTATGCCATACATGTCTCACAACATCACAAATCCATAACATGGTTCATGGGAGCACATTTCTCATGTTTCTTAATTTTTATTTCATTGAGACATTTTCACAAACATATGGTGGGCATCATATACATAGTCATTGTAACATTAGCAAACTCAATAACCATTAACATAACTAAGCTACCTTTCAAGTAACCGCAATAATTAGAGATAATGGGAGCAAGATTAACATCCTTACATACTTCAAAACACTACGTAAACAACTCAGCTTGCTGTAGAAATGCTGACACCCTAAACATATGCAGATATCATATTTACTTTCTGAATTTGACAAAGCGTTGTAAATTAAGTTGTAGATATGGTAGTTCTAGATTCACATATAAAATTTCATGCAGAAATATGGACTATGTGATTTATGATGTTTGGTGGAACTTGTCAAAACTGTTTTTCAGACAGATCCTAAGAGCGGTAACAATTGCTAATTTAAGTCCTGTTGCAGTTAGAATCTCGAAAACATGGCCTAAGAGAAAGTTGTAGAACAGGTTGTTATCTTTACAACGAGACAAATAAAACCAATTCTTATGGAGTGTGCAGGGACGGAGCTCAATTTTGCCAAATTGTGTCCAGACTGGATGAAAATCAGACATGTTGTAAAGATAGAATTTTTATCCCTAATTACTGAACTGAACATATGTCAAATTTTATATGATTCTGGGGTAGAATTTCAATATCTACAAGTATATAATTTTTTGGGAATTTATTCAAGTCTAAATTAATATATTTAACCAAATGAACAAGCAACATAATCTGTCTACAAAATCAGCCATGGTGTTTGCATGAAACTAAAATGATTTGACATATGTTGGAATTTCATAATTCCATATTTCTATTCCCATATGGTTTTGATATGACAAACACATTCAGTGCTACTAACTCTATGTATGCAGATACAAATCAATGCTGAGTTCCACACAATCAGATATCTTCATGTGTATTCAGATAGATATATCATAGTTCATGAAGCTGGAAAGGCAAAGGCACCTACATCCACAACTTGGATATATAATCACATGATAAGGATCCCATACAAAGAAGCTTCTCAGATTTAGTTGCAGATGCAGTCTTATCTACGGCTTTTTGTAATCATTGTAAAATTTACTTTTTTAGAGTTACAAAGCCTTGTGATAATATGTCTTAGTCACCTAGGTTCCATTCATCAGAGATCTACACTTCCCAATTTCGAAAATTCGTACTTCTGAAAATTGGCAACCAATAACCCCATTTTGGTCGACCAATTTTAAACCTTCGAATTTGACTACGGGATTACATATGCTAACTTCCATAACCGTGTAGATTCTAGAACTGCCTTCCAACGGTCAAAATTCTCTCTCTAAATTTTGGTCGACCAATTTGTCCTTTTGGTCGACCAATTTCAAAACTAGCCGTTTTGATCCCAAATTTTCAGGGACGATTCTTGCCTGTTTTCCAACGTTGACTACAGTCCCCAACTGTCCCTAAACACTATAAATAGATGGGTAGACCCTCTCTTTTACTTCACTCACTTTCCTCTTCTTTAATCTCTTATTTATTGAAATCAAGTCTTTCATTTTCTAAAGCTTTAGGCCATTAGTTGTTCTTTTCTTATTTGTAAGAAGAAATCATTAGATTTCTTTCTTCGTTTAAGAACGAAAGAACTTGGATTTTCAACATCATTTTGGAAAGTTGTTTGTGTTCATAATTGCAAGAAGAAATGATTGATCTCTCTCTTCTTTTATGAACCAGAGAACTTCAAGTGTTGCTCTTCATTATATATCTTTTACATCTTGAAGTTCATCTTCTAAACACCATCCTTGAATTCATTCTCTGAAATTTATAACAAGGCTATAGGTGTTTTTCTATTTCATTATTTAACAGGTTTGAATCTCTTTTTAGAGATTGTACAAAGTTTGGGACACAGGGAGTGTCGCCATTTTTGTAAGTTTGTGCTTGCGGGACAAGTGATTATAGTAGATTGAAAATCTCTACGGGGTAGAGGACTGGAGTAGGATCACAAGGATCCAAACCAGGATAAATCTCTGTGTTTGCGATTGATTTAATGTCAGTACTTGTCATTTTATTTCTGTGCCATCTTTGCAAATATTACTAACATTTTATTTGCAACATTATATATATATACACTATTCACCCCCTCTCTAGTGTATTGATCCATATAGGCTAAAATTACAACATAGATTAGAATAATAAACCATTAGAGAAGGGATTCCTACCTCAAGATGATGGATTTCCAAACACACATGCTTTCTCCCAAGCCTCTTACCTCATCCTAGCTCCTAACCTCAAGGAGACTCCATCTTGCTAAAAACTCTTCTCCTCTTTCTCTCCCCCTTTCTTCCTCTTCTTCTTCCCATTTTCTCTTTTTATCTCTTTTTTTGAAAGGATTTCGGCCAGGTTAAGGGGAGCGGAATATGGGAGAGAGATGGAAGAAATTAGAAAAGAAAAGGAGACGAAAAGGATAAGGGAAGAAAAGAGAAGAAAAGAAAAGAAGAGAAGAGAAAGAGAGAACTCTAGAATGAGTTTTCCATGGCTTATCCAACAAGCCATGACATTTATTAAATGACCAAACCACCTCTCACATATTCAAGTATTTACAAGTATGCCATTACTTTATGCACACACTTCTTTACTATATACACACACCTATTTTGTCCAAATGACCATTTTGCCCCTCACTTCTCTAAATATTTACGAGGATGCCATTAACCCCTAACCCCTCTTTCACACTAGTATGACTCTCCCTACACACAACCATGCACACCCACGTATGCATACTTGCACCACACACACACACACGTCCAATACATACTTACAACATTATACACACGACGTCATTCATTTCTCCCGTATTCATGTCTCGCATTCTCATCTCTTAGCCACATGTTAGGGCACAACCTCCATGCACTGCGATACGCACATCGATATCCACAATTATTTCATGCCTACGTATGCATCGTAATTAGAAATATCACGTATATATAGTAGAATACCCATATAGTTCAAAACAGGGCATGACATACTACCCACCTTAAAATAAAGTCCGTCCTGGGACTATCTAGGGTGTGAACCCCGTCAAAGTTCAGCTAGTTATGATGGTCTTACTACCCATGAAGTACAAACAAGAATACATAACTACACCATACTTATATACAATATATGCTTTACTGTCATCCATACACATCTGCATCACATACATATCACAGATACATCCTACTATTCATCTAGTAGCACATCCACATCACCATGTGCACTCACTACATATACATACATATATGTCTTTCACATAAATATCTAAGCACACATATTCACACACTAACAAATACAACACCCACCACAAATAGATCTCTATACGTATTATTATACGTATCCAGATCACTACGCATACCTATATGCATATGACATCATATCATATCCATATCACGATACATAATGCACTCATACATGGTATGCTTTCATATATATCACGATACATTCAAGTATAAACGACTTATATTTTACCTGCTTATATATTTACATACGCGTCTATATTCATGCACAGACACACAACTATACACATCAATCTACACACAGTAACTTGACAAACCGGGTCATCTTTACGGTGTCACACCGTATGTACACCAGACCTCTATACACTTAATACTTAGATAAGTTCACTCACAATTATATGCACATAAATACCTATATACACATAATATTTAGTCACATCCAGACATACACCTACGTGCACTTATTAACACATGCATGATCAAGTCACATAGGACCCAGAATCATAACTATAGATAAATTTACACATAACCTCACATCTATAGCGATGCAATCCATAGGGATGCACCTACTGCCTTCAATAGATATGCACACATACCACATACAATACACACAAGAGTGCACAAACATAATATGTTCCTCTCGTATGCTATATATAACTACTTTTACATATCCTACTCACATACTGCCATAATAGTCATATATATATATATATATATATATATATATATATATATATATATATATATATATATATATATATAGGGTAAAATGCGCCTGAGCTCGTGCTCAGATGGGATTCCTGCGCTCGACCCCTCCTGACCGTCCGATCCGATCCCCCGGCTGTTGTTAAAAGCGGAACATGAGGAACTTTTGGTGCAATTACCAACGCGCCCTTACGCGCCCGGAACTTTTGGGGCAATTACCATCCCGCCCTTATAGCCCCTATGAAAGCAACTTTTCAGAACTATTGGTGCAATTACCATCCCGCCCTTTATATCCTTTTCAAAAAAATATTTTACACTATACGGCACCGTTGTGCGCGTCGACCCAGAACGGAGTATATTACTCCTCGCGAACAACACGCTATAGCCTACGCGTCGTGCGCGGCGTGGGCTTAAAACGCACAAGTGTTGAGAAGTTACCAACCGTGCGCACGACGGGCAAAATTACCCCCGTCGTGCGCGAGGGGGAAAACGCAACGTGTAAAGAAATTTCCATCCATGTGCACGACGGGAAAAATTAACCCCGTCGTCCGCGGGGGTTAAAACGCCTAGTGTGAAGCAATTCACATCTGCGCGCACGACGGGCAAAATTACCATCGTCGTGTGCGTGGGTTAAAACACCTAGTATGCAGCAATTTCCATCCGAGCGCACGACGGGCAAAATTAACCCCGTCGTGCGCGGGGGTTAAAACGCCTACTGTATGAAGCAATTCACATCCGCGCGCACGACGGGCAAAAATAACCTCGTCGTGCGCGGACGCCGCGGGGCATAAAACGCACAAGTGTCAAGCAATTTCCATCCGCGCGCACGACGGGAAAAATTACCCCCGTCGTGCGCGTGGGTTAAAACGCCTAGTGTGGAGCAATTTCCATCCGAGCGCACGGCGGACAAAATTAACCCCGTCGTCCGCGGGGGTTAAAACGCACAAGTGTGCAGCAATTTCCATCCGTGCGCACGACGGGCAAAAATAACCTCGTCGTGCGCGTCGTCCGCGGGCCATAAAACGCACAAGTGTCGAGCAATTTCCATCCGCGCGCACGACGGGCAAAATTACCCCCGTCGTGCGCATGGGTTAAAACGCCTAGTGTGGAGCAATTTCCATCTGAGCGCACGACGGACAAAATTAACCCCGTCGTCCGCGGGGGTTAAAACGCACAAGTGTGCAGCAATTTCCATCCGCGCCCACAACGAGCAAAATTAACCCTCGTGTGCGGGCAAACGCACAAGTGTGGAGCAATTTATAGCCGTGCGCACGACGGGCCAAATTACACCCGTCGTGCGCGAGGGGGAAAACGCAATGTGTAAAGAAATTTCCATCCGCGCGCACGACGGGCAAACTTACCCCGTCGTGCGCGGGGCTTAAAACGGACAAGTGTGGAGCAATTTCCATCCGGCCGCACGACGGGCAAAATTAACCCCGTCGTCCGCGGGGGTTAAAACGCCTAGTGTGAAGCAATTCACATCCGCGCGCACGACGGGCAAAAATAACCCCGTCGTGCGCGTCGTCCGCGGGGCTTAAAACGCACAAGTGTCGAGCAATTTCCATCGGCGCGCACGACGGGCAAAATTACCCCCGTCGTGCGCGTTGTCCGCGGGGCTTAAAACGCACAAGTGTAGAGCATTTTCCAGCCGCGCGCATGACGGGCAAAAATACGCCCCGTCGTGCACGGGGGTTAAAACGCCTAGTGTGAAGTAATTCCCATCTGCGCGAACGACGGGCAAACTTACCCCGTCATGCGCGTGGGTTAAAACGCCTAGTGTGCAGCAATTTCCATCCGAGCGCACGACGGGCAAAATTAACCCCGTCGTGCGCGGGGGTTAAAACGCCTAGTGTGAAGAAATTACCCCCGTCGTGGGCGTCGTGCGCGGGAAACGCACAAGTGTGGAGCATTTACCAGCCGCGCGCACGACGGGCAAAAATACGCCCCGTCGTGCACGGGGGTTAAAACGCCTAGTGTGAAGCAATTTCCAGCCGCGCGCACGACGTGCAAAATTACCCCCGTCGTGCGCGTGGGTTAAAACGCCTAGTGTGGAGCAATTTCCATCCGAGCGCACGACGGGTAAAATTAACCCCGTCGTCCGCGGGGGTTAAAACGCACAAGTGTGCAGAAATTTCCTTCTGCGCGCACGACGGGCAAAATTAACCCCGTCGTGCGCGTCTTGTGCGGACAAACGCACAAGTGTGGAGCTATTTACAGCCGTGCACACGACGGGCAAAATTACCCCTGTCGTGCGCGAGGGGGAAAATGCAATGTGTAAAGCAATTTCCATCCGCGCGCACGACTTACCCCGTCGTGCGCGTTGGATAAAACGCCTAGTGTGCAGCAATTTCCATCCGAGCGCACGACGGGCAAAATTAACCCAGTCGTGCGCGGGGGTTAAAACGCCTAGTGTGAAGCAATTACCCCCGTCGTGGGCGTCGTGCGCGGGAAACGCACAAGTGTGAAGCATTTACCAGCCGCGCGCACGACGAGCAAAAATACACCCCGTCGTGCACGGGGGTTAAAACGCCTAGTGTGAAGCAATTTCCAGCCGCGCGCACGACGTGCAAAATTACCCCCGTCATGCGCGTGGGTTAAAACGCCTAGTGTGAAGCAAGTACCCCCGTCGTGGGCGTCGTGCGTGGGGAAACACACAAGTGTGGAGCATTTACCAACCATGCGCACGACAGGCAAAAATTACCCTCATCGTGCGCGCGGGGTAAAACGCAACGTGTTAAGCAATTTCCATCCGCACGCACGACGGGCAAAATTACCCCCGTCGTGCGAGTCGCCGCGGGGCTTAAAACACACAAGTGTCGAGCAATTTCCATCCGCGCGCACGACGGGCAAAATTACCCCCGTCGTGCGCGTGGGTTAAAATGCCTAGTGTGGAGCAATTTCCATCCGAGCGCACGACGGACAAAATTAACCCAGTCGTCCGCGGGGGTTAAAACGCACAAGTGTGCAACAATTTCCTTCTGCGCGCACGACGGGCAAAATTAACCCCGTCGTGAGCGTCGTGTGCGGACAAACGCACAAGCGTGGAGCTATTTACATCCGTGCACACGACGAGCAAAATTACCACCGTCGTACGCGAGGGGGAAAACGCAATGTGTAAAGCAATTTCCATCCGCGCGCACGACTTATCCCGTCGTGCGCGTTGGATAAAACGCCTAGTGTGCAGCAATTTCCATCCGAGCGCACGACGGGCAAAATTAACCCCGTCGTGCGCGGGGGTTAAAACGCCTAGTGTGCAGCAATTACCCCCGTCGTGGGCGTCGTGCGCGGGAAACGCACAAGTGTGGAGCATTTACCCACCGTGCACACGACAGGCAAAAATTACCCTTGTCGTGCGCGAGGAGTAAAATGCAAATTGTAAGCAATTTCCATCCCCGTCATGCGCGTGGGTTAAGACGCCTAGTGTGCAGTTATTTCCAGCCGAGCGCACGATGGGCAAAATTAACCCCGTCGTGCGTGGGGGTTAAAACGCCTAGTGTGAAGCAATTCACAGCAGCGCGAACGACGGGCAAAAATAACCGCGTCGTGCGCGTCGTCCGCGGGGCTTAAAACGCACAAATGTCGAGAAATTTCCATCCGCGCGCACGACGGGAAAATTACCCCCGTCGTGCACGGGGGTTAAAACGCCTAGTGTGAAGCAATTACCCCCGTCGTGGGCGTCGTGCGCGGGAAACGCATAAGTGTGGAGCATTTACCAACCGTGCGCATGACATGCAAAAATTACCCCCGGTGTGCGCGAGGGGTAAAACGCAACGTATAAAGCAATTTCCATCCACGCGCACGACATGCAAAATTCACCCGTCGTGCGCGGGGCTTAAAACGTACAAGTGTGGAGCAATTTCCATCCGGGCGCATGACGGGCAAAATTAACCCCGTCGTCCGCGGGGGTTAAAACGCCTAGTGTGAAGCAATTCACAGCAGCGCGCACGACGGGCAAAAATAACCGCGTCGTGTGCGTCGTCCGCGGGGCTTAAAACGCACAAGTGTCGAGCAATTACCATCCACGCGCACGACGGGCAAAATTACCCCCGTCGTGCGCGGGGGTTAAAACGCCTAGTGTGAAGCAATTACCCCCGTCGTGGGCATTGTGCGCGGGAAACGCACAAGTGTGGAGAATTTACCAACCATGCGCACGACATGCAAAAATTACCGTCATCGTGCGCGAGGGGTAAAATGCAACGTGTTAAGCAATTTCCATCCGCGCGCACGACGTGCAAAATTACCCCCGTCATGCGAGTCGTCCGCGGGGCTTAAAACGCACAAGTGTCGAGCAATTTCCATCCGCGCACACGACGGGCAAAATTACCCCCGTCGTGCGCGTGGGTTAAAACGCCTAGTGTGGAGCAATTTCCATCCGAGCGCACGACGGACAAAATTTACCCCGTCGGCCGTGGGGGTTAAAACGCACAAGTGTGCAGCAATTTCCATCCGCGCGCACGACGGGCAAAATTAACCCTGTCGTGAGCATCGTGTGCTGGCAAACGCACAAGTGTGGATCAATTTACAGCCGTGCGCACGACGGGCAAAATTACCCCCGTCGTGCGCGAGGGGGAAAACACAATGTGTAAAGCAATTTCCATCCGCGCGAACGACGGGCAAACTTACCCCGTCGTGCACGTGGGTTAAAACGTCTAGTGTGCAGCAATGTCCATCCGTGCGCACGACGGGCAAAAATTAGCCCCGTCGTCCGCGGGGGTTAAAACGCACAAGTGTGAAGCAATTTCCATCCGCGCGCACGACGGCAAAATTAAACCCGTCGTGCGCGTTGTCCGCGTGGCTTAAAACGCACAAGTGTAGAGCATTTTCCAGCCGCGCGCACGACGGGCAAAAATACGCCCCGTCGTGCACGGGGGTTAAAACGCCTAGTGTGCAGCAATGTCCATCCGAGCGCACGACGGGCAAAATTAACCCCGTCGTCCGCGGGGGTTAAAACACACAAGTGTGAAGCAATTTTCATCCGCGAGCATGACGGAAAAATTAACCCCGTCGTGCACGTTATCCGCGGGGCTTAAAACGCACAAGTGTAGAGCATTTTCCAGCCGCGCGCACGACGGGCAAAAATACGCCCCGTCGTGCACGGGGGTTAAAACGCCTAGTGTGAAGCAATTTCCATCTGCGCGTACGACAGGCAAAATTTTCCCCAGTCGTGCGCGTCGTGCGTGGGGCTAAAACGTACAAGTGTGGAGCATTTTCCATTCGCGCGCACGACGGGCAAAATTACCCCCGTCGTGCGCGTCGTCCGCGGGGCTTAAAAAGCACAAGTGACAAGTGTGGTGAAATTTCCATACGAAGGTAGCAATATGGGTTAACATATCTTTTAATTTCTTACAACAAGTGATTATTTTGCACAAAACCTAACATCAATTTTATACCGAATTTTTTTCAATATCAACATTCTTGTTGTCCCATTTTACTCGGTGACGTGCATTATAAATTGATTTGCATGGAAGGTTGGACTTTCAAAATCTCAGCCGGCCTCAGCGTGATATTTGCCAAATCTCTCAATGATCCATCTCCATTACCTGCTACTGCCCTTCATCGGAATGGCCCTCGACATAATTAGCAGCTTGATGGTTGTGCCTGCCCTCAACGACTGTTAACCTTCACTCCTCACCGCCAAGCCGACACCCACCATTACCACGCAATGAGAACAGACATTGACACTTCTTGGTTTTAACTGGCCTGTCGGTCGTTTTTTCCTTTCGGTGTCACCTGTAAACCCCGCTTCTTTCACATGCAAAGCAAACAGAGGAATCGTATTGGAAGTTTTACATGCAAAGCGACAACATTCTTGTTGTCCCTTTTTAATTGGTGACGTGCATTATAAATTTATTTGCATGGAAGGTTGGATTTTCCTACATGACTTTCAAAATTTCAGCTGGCCTCAGCGTGCTATTTGCGAGGTATCCATTTGGTAAGTTCCGTATCTGCATGCATGTAAAATCACCAAATTTCTACATCATTTTCCACCCAATTGAATAAGAATTTCACATACAGTGTATTTAAAAGTATATACTTACCAAATGGAATACCTGGAAAATCACTACTTTCAGATGCAAGAAAGGAAGAAAATGCAACTGTATCTTAGAAGGTTCGCTGACCGCTGAGATCTTCTGGGAAGATTTGAAGGTGCATTTTGGTTGCAAATGCTTCTTTATCCTAGAAGGTACGCTGACCGCTGAGATCTTCTGGGAAGATTTGAAGGTGCATTTTGGTTGCGAAGTTAGCCGGATTTCAATGGAGTCATTTTCTACCGCCATCCCATTCTCTTTACAGGCGTCTACATCATGAAGGAAATGGTCGACATTGAAATAGCAGGAGTAACTTTCAATTTTATCTTCCATTTACCATGGTATATATCTACATCAAGCAGAACGAAGCAATGGTTAGAATTTGTCTGGTTAAACTAAGAAACAAAAATATTGTAAGAAAAATACGTAGAATACCGTGGCTATACGAGGAAGATCCGAGAAGCAGAATACTTAGCAGATGTAATTGAAACCGATGTGGCGTGACCTCGGTGGTAATCGCTGTTGCCGGTTGCTCCCGAAGGTTAACACAGCAGCCCCTGGCCGCGTCAACACTTTGGTAGAGACTTTGAATTTTGCACAGTACAGCTACCCAGGAGAACGGGATGAAGCAAAGAAGAATTTTTGGAGGAAGCAATTTTTCCGTGTATTTTCTTGAGGAAAGAAGAGGGATATAAATAGAGTTCAAAAAATAGCTGTTATGAATTCAAACTGTCAAATATTAAACGAATATTAAATAGGCTTTTGAATGCTGCAGTTATGAGGAATTGGACTGCCCATGGATGAGGATGAGACTACAGTTGATTTACTGTGAGTCATGGAAAGAACCCGTGAGTCTACAGTTGTTGAGCTCGTGAATATACAGTATTTACAGATGTTGCGGTGTGAGTAATTTTTGAGGGTAATCTCAAACACAAAGCGAAATTTTTGAGGGCGTTCACGGTCCATTTATAGTGAAATTGACCATTCAAATTGATGAGTATAAGTCCGTTATCCTACAGCGAGCCCTTCATTGCAAACATCTACGTAGACAATCATATGTATCAGTTTGTAAGAGCATAGGCTAATGAATCAGTTTGGGTCTGTATCAGTATGTACATCAATATAGTTGAATTCGATTGAATATGCCTTTAGCTTGAATAAGTATCAGATTTAATTTTAAAGTTTGCATGTAGTTTCTGAGTCAGAGTGAATAAGTATCCGGTTTAATCTACAATGTTTTCAGATTGAACAAGTATAATAAGACTTAAATCTAAAAGCTTGCATGTAGGCTTGATTGGGATTCAGAATAAGTATGATTAAATTTATTCCTGTGGTCGTGTTGAGAAAATTTGTCATCGATGAAACATCAGCTTAACGCGCATAACGAGTAAATTCTACTGGTTGTGCGCGTTAAATAATTGTTCATAAAATACCTTAGATGCTCAAAGCGAACAGCTGGCTCTGGCTGTGCTTGTTGTGCACTTTGCGCAATTAAAGTAACCATTATAAATATGAACAACGCGCACAACGACCATAAATTAGTTGGTACTGGGCGTTGAGCAATTATGTAAGCGGCTATTAATTTTTCCAGCTCACGTCCCACCGACCGGTCAAACATTCTTGAGAAATGCACATGTCGGGTATCAATCAGCTGTAGATTTACGAACAGTCTTTTGTATATTCACGAGAACCCCTCAGTTTGTAAGAGCATAGGCTAATGAATCAGTTTGGATCTGTATCAGTATGTATATCAATATATTTGAATGGCTGGGTCATTTTCAAAATGTCATCAATTTGAATATGTAAGAGATTTAATCTAAAATTTTGCATGCAGTTTCTGAATTCGATTGAATATGTCTTCAGATTGAAAAGGTATCAGATTTATTTTTAAAGTTTGCATGTAGTTTCTGAGTCAGAGTGAATAAGTATCCGGTTTAATCTATAATGTTTTCAGATTGAACAAGTATAAGAAGACTTAAATCTAAAAGTTTGGATGTAGGCGTGGTTGGGATTCAGATTAAGAATGATGAAATTAGGAATTTGATTGATTCACTGCGGTAGTGCGTATTGGGATTAAAATTATAGCAATTCACAAATATGCTCAAAGCGCAAAACGGTCAAATTTATTCCCGTGGGGGCGTTGAGCAAATTTGTCATCGACGCAACTATAGAGGTTAACGCGCACAACGGGCATAATTCTGCATGTTGTGCGCTTTACGCAATTATGTTAGCCATAACAAATTTGCTGAACGTGCACACCGGCTCAAAGTGAACACCTGGCGATACTTGTTGTGCGCTTTGAGCAATTTTTTAAACCATTAAAAATTTGCTCACCGCGCACAACGGGCATAATTTTGTATATTCATGAGCACCCCTCAGTAGCTTGACGGGGTCTTCGATGTAGCCACACAGTAAATATGGTACTGCAGCATCACATCCTCATGGACCTATCTGCGTTGCGCGCATTGAGCAATTCCCGTTTTCCATGCGTTTTGCGCGGTGATCAATTATAATAGTTTCTCTATTCTGTATTATTTAGCCTGGGTTGCGTGTCGAATAAAATGTATTAAAAAATCTTAGTGGAGAGTAGTATTGTTGGGAGTAAGTTTCCTATTAGCATCAATGTTGATCAAGGCGAAAAATCGTTGAGTTTCATTGTTATGCGCGGAGAGTAATTAACCTATTTTGATCCAGATGCTAAAATAATTGGGATTACGCGATTTTCGCGTTGGTATTACGCGGTTTGCGCGTTGAGTAAATAATTGTTGATTCCTGAGATCCATTGCATTACTGTAGGATCAAGGACTTATTATACGCTTCATTTTGATTGCTCCAATTCCCCTATAGCAACTCCAACCCAAATCTCTTAAAAAAACCCCTTCAAAATGGAATATCTTTAAAAGATGCTATTTTTGTGGATGGGCAACTCCAACCCACCATCTTCAAATCCTATTTTCTCTTTGTTTAAGCATTACTAATGAAAAATATTTATCATTATAATGGGTTAATCTAATACATTGTTTCTGCATGAAAGAAAACTATAAATAATATTATTCTTCAATGTTAATTTTTTTAATTTTTAAGTATTTAGAATTTCTTGTAATGTTGTAAATATTTTAAAATTTGCTCGAAAAATATCCAATATTGGTCTCAGGTAGTAGGTATAATTGAGATAATTCCATCGGTACTAAACTTATTAAATTTGGTCATGTGATTTGTAAAATACATTTGTAATAAATAGCCGTTACCAAGCTATGACGGTAATAAACGCAACGAAGGGCTGATATCAATTATCCGTTGTGCGCGTCCTGCACGGTGGTTAAAAGTCATAGTGTGAATCAATATCCATCCGCTGTACACACACGGTCTCACATCTGAGGACTCCACATTACACACAAGGGCTTATAGTGGAACCAATTAACCCGCACGCACAACAGAAACAATTTGATTGCTTTTGTTGCGCTGGAAAATAAATAATTTTTCGAGTGTTTGACGGAGAGTAATTCAAGGCGCAAAATGGTTCGGTATCCTTGTCGTGTGGGGAGAGTAATTTGCCTCTTTTTCAGCTGAGCCTAAAATACTTAGGATTACGCGTTTTTCTCGGTGGGATTACGCGTTGAGTAAATGAGATGTTCATTCCCGAGATCCTTAGCATTACTGTAGGATAACGGACTTAATACTCATCAATTTGATCGGTCGTTTTTCACTATAAATGGACCGTGAATGCCATGAATACCCTGGAGAAGCGTATGAAATCGGAGGACTACAGGCTGATGCAGTCGCGTCCCGAATATGCTTCTCTCCCTGGTCTACGAAGAGAAGAATGGCCCCCCGGGCCTTTGCGCCCTGGTTGGCTGCTCTGGGTCAATTAGATTGGCGGTGCATGGCTACCGTCTCTCTGAGGCACAAGCACTCCATTCTGTTCTTTTCGATCTCTTGGCTCGCAGCCAAATTGGCCAAATCTGACTGTGGATGAAGCAGATCATAATTGTCCCTTTCCTCCTGGGGATTTCCAATTTTGGCTGCGAGACAAGAGATCGAAAAGAACGGGAGGGAGTTCTTGTGCCTCAGAGGGACGGTAGCCATGCACCGCCAACCTATGTGACCCAGTGCAGACATCCAGGGTGCAAAGGCCAGGGGGGCCATTCATCTCTTCGCAGACCAGGGATAGGAGCATATTCGGGAGGAGACAGCATCAGCTTGTAGTCCTCCAATTTCATACGCTTCTCCAGGGCATTCACGGTCCATTTAGTGTGAAATTGACCATTCAAATTGATGAGTATACTCCGTTATCCTACAACGAGCCCTAATGCCTGAAGCTTACGATAGAAATGGACGATGGAATTCAACCAGTTCTCTTTTCACGTAAAGCTAAATGGTTGATGTTGGAAACTTACGCAATGGTGGTAATAAACGCAACGAAGGGCTATCGTCCATTTATAAACATGCATGCCCGATGAATGCCTTCCATATGTGAGCATTTCGCCTTCCACTCCTCGACTATACACTCCATATCCATCTCCTCTTTATAAACTCCATCCAAACCATTAAATCCTTCATCATTTCACTATACCTCGTCTATGACACACAAACATTCCCTCCTGTCCTTTCCGATCGCGAAGATAAAAAGCTCATTCTTTTGTTATGCAACCATTTGGTGTTGTTCGACGCCTCATGTGAATCGGAGTTCCTCGGTGTCTTTGAAACGGCTACATACCCGACTGTAGGTTCCACCGACGCATGCTATGTCTACACTCATATCCAGCCGATGATGGCAGAAAATCGGCATCGACGGTAATAAACGGAACGAAGATGGTCGCCCGATGAACTCGCAGAAGTTGACGGGGAAGCACGCAGATCACACCGACAATCACATGTTTCAGTTTGTAAGAGCATAGGCTAATGAATCAGTTTGGATCTGTATCAGTATGTACATCAATATATTTGAATGGCTGTGTCATTTTCAAAATAACATCAACTAGAATATGTATGAGATTTAATCTACACTTTAGCTAAACACGCACAACGGGCATAATTCTGCTGGTTGTGCGTGTTTAAGTATGATGAAATTTGGAATGTGATTGATTCAATGCGCTGGTGCGCGGTGGAATTAAAATTATAGCAATTCACAAATATGCTCAAAGCGCAAAACGGTCAAATTTATTCCCGTGGGGGCGTTGAGCAAATTTGTCATCGACGCAACTATATAGCTTAACGCGCACAACGGGCATAATTCTGCATGTTGTGCACTTTGCGCAATTATGTTAGCCATAACAAATTTGCTGAACGCGCACACCGGCTTAAAGTGAACACCTGGCGATACTTGTTGTGCGCTTTGAGCAATTTTTTAAACCATTAAAAATTTGCTCACCGCGCACAACGGCCAAAATATAAATTTTGCCAGCTCACTTGCCACCGGTCATACATTCTTGGGAAAATCAGATGTCTGGTATCAATCAGCTGTAGATTCAGGAGCAGTATTTTCTTATTCACGAGCACCCTTCTGTAGCTTGACGGGGTCTTCGATGTAGCCACACAGTTAATATGGTACTGCAGCAGTCACATCCTCATTGACCCATCTGCGTTGTGCGCATTGAGCAATTCCCATTTTCCATGCGTTTTGCGTTAGGATCAATTATAATAGTTTCTCTCTTCTGTATTATTTAGCCCGGGGTGCGTGTCGAATAAAATGTATTAAAAAATCTTAGTGGAGAGTAGTATTGTTGGGAGTAATTTTCCTATTAGCATCAATGTTGATCAAGGCGAAAAATCGATGAGTTTCCTTGTTATGCGCGGAGAGTAATTAACCTATTTTGATCCAGATGCTAAACTAATTGGGATTACGCGATTTTCGCGTTGGTATTCCGCGGTTTGCGCGTTGAGTAAATAATTGTTGATTCCCGAGATCCATTGCATTACTGTAGGATCAAGGACTTATTATACGCTTCATTTTGATTGCTCCAATTCCCCTATAAAAATGGCGGACAAGGAGCACTCATCTTCTCACAACTTCATCTACTTTCTTCCATCATCATCTTCTTTATTTGCCCACACAACCTCCGTATGGAAACAGTAAGTCCTTCAGCTGTTCGTGCATGCTTGATATAGATATCAGATATAGACGATAGCATTCATTCAGCTGTTCGTCCATTTATAATCAGGCATTCCCGAAAAAGGGTTTCCATATGACCGTCCCCGACACTGGGCACCCAGGTCAGCCGCCCAAGAAGTACTGGTCCGGGGGACATAACCAGCACATTGTGTCAAGTATGATACATACTTGACAGCTGGTTACAACGACGCGTGCAATGACGACACTCCTATCATGTTTCACGGTTGCCGACAGTCGGCAACGACGATAATAAACGTAACGACGATGGTCGACCGAGGTAACTAGATGGTTATAGATTGTTATGGACGCCTCCCCCAAGCTTTTAACTGATGACTATATTTTTTCATCTCCCTTACTTCGCCCAAATTCTGAACTAAACCCTAACCCTAGATCCATCTACATCTGTCCGATCGAGTTTGCTTGCACTTATGCAATCGATTGATCTACGCGTCCTTCTTTTTTGTTGAAAGGTATCGATCACAGTTCATTTTTTTGCTTTTAGCGATCGAGGATCATCTCATCCTTCCTAAGATCATCGAACTTTTTCCGCTCCTTCGGAATACCCTTCAAGATTGAAGCACGAACAACGTCCTCGGGCCCATGAAGTATCGAAATTACTATAACCATTGATCCAGACGTTCTAGAATGCTTCGTTGGATGCGAGCCGTTGCGCCCGCCGATGTTCCAGGTTCAAAAATCCATGTTTTTTAACTTATTGAAGTTTCAATAAGTTAAAAAAACATGGATTTTTGAACCTGGAACATCGGCGGGCGCAAGGGCTCGCATCCAACGAAGCATTGTAGAACGTCTGGATCAATGGTTACTGTAATTTCACCATATTCCCACTCGATTGTTCTTCATTTTCTTATTCAATTTGGATGCGAACCAAGAGATCGAAAACAAAAGGAGGGAGTGCTGTTGCCTCAGAGGGACAGTAGCCATGCACCGCCAACCTATGTGACCAAGGGCTGCCATCCAGGCTTAATCATATGTATCAGTTTGTAAGAGAATAGGCTAATGAATTAGTTTGGATCTGTATCAGTCTGTATGTACATCAATATATTTGAATGGCTGGGTAATTTTCAAAATGTCATCAATTTGAATATGTATGAGATTTAATCTAAAATTTTGCAAGCAGTTTCTGAATTCTATTGAATATGCCTTCAGATTGAAAAGGTATCAGATTTATTTTTAAAGTTTGTATGTAGTTTCTGAGTCAGAGTGAATAAGTATCCAGTTTAATCTACAATGTTTTCAGATTGAACAAGTATAATAAGACTTAAATCTAAAAGCTTGCATGTAGGCTTGATTGGGATTCAGAATAAGTATGATGAAATTTGGAATTTGATTGATTCACTGCGGTGGCGCGCAGTGGGAGTAAACTTATAGCATCTCACAAATATGCTCAAAGCGCAAAACGGTCAAATTTATTCCCGTGGGGGCGTTGAGCAAATTTGTCATCGACGCAACTTTTGCGTAACGCGCACAACCGGCATAATTCTGCATGTTGTGCGCTTTGCCTCATTATGTTAACCATTACAAATTTTGCTGAACGCGCACACCGGCTCAAAATGAACACCTGGCGTTACTTGTTGTGCGCTTTGAGCAATTTTTTGGTACTGAACGTTGAGCACTAATGTAACGGCTATAAATTTTTCCACCTTACTTGCCACCGGTCATAAATTCTTGGGAAAATCATATGTGTGGTATCAATCAGCTGTAGATTCAGGAGCAGTATTTTCTTATTCACGAGCACCCTTCTGTAGCTTGACGGGGTCTTCGATGTAGCCACACAGTAAATATGGTACTGCAGCAGTCACATCCTCATTGACCCATCTGCGTTGCGCGCATTGAGCAATTCCTGTTTTCCATGCGTTTTGCGCGGTGATCAATTATAATAGTTTCTCTCTTCTGTATTATTTAGCCCGGGGTGCGTGTCGAATAAAATGTATTAAAAAATCTTAGTGGAGAGTAGTATTGTTGGGAGTAAGTTTCCTATTAGCATCAATGTTGATCAAGGCGAAAAATCGTTGAGTTTCATTGTTATGCGCGGAGAGTAATTAACCTATTTTGATCCAGATGCTAAAATAATTGGGATTACGCGATTTTCGCGTTGGTATTACGCGGTTTATGCGTTGAGTAAATAATTGTTGATTCCCGAGATCCATTGCATTACTGTAGGATCAAGGACTTATTATACGCTTCATTTTGATTGCTCCAATTCCATATAGCAACTCCACCACAAATCTCTAAAAACCCCCCTTCAAAATGGAATATCTCTAAAAGATGCTATTTTTGAGGATGGGCAACTCCAACCCACCATCTTCAAATCCTATTTTCTCTTTGTTTAAGCTTTACTACTGAAAAATATTTATCATTAAAATGGGTTAATCTAATACATTATTTCTGCATGAAAGAAAACTATAAATAATATTATTCTTCAATGTTAATTTTTTTAATTTTTAAGTATTTAGTATTTCTTGTAATATTGTAAATATTTTAAATTTGCTCGAAAAATATCCAATATTGGTCTCATGTAGTAGGTATAATTGAGATATTTCCATCGGTACTAATATTATTAAATTTGGTCACGTGATTTGTAAAATACATTTGTAATAAATAGCCGTTACCAAGCCATGACGTTAATAAACGCAACAAAGGGCTGATATCAATTATCCGTTGTGCGCGTCGTGCGCGGTGGTTAAAAGTCATAGTGTTAATCAATATCCATCCGTTGTACACACACGGTCTCACATCTGAGGACTCCACATTACACACAAGGGCTTATAGTGGAACCAATTAACCCACACACACAACAAAAACAATTTGATTGTTTTTGTTGCGCTGGAAAATAAATAATTTTTCGAGTGTTTGACGGAGATTAATTCAAGGCGCAAAACGGTTCAGTTTCCTTGTCGTGTGGGGAGAGTAAATTGCCTCTTTTTCAGCTGAGCCTAAAATACTTAGGATTACTCGTTTTTCTCGGTGGGATTACGCGTTGAGTAAATAAGATGTTCATTACCGAGATCCCTAGCATTACTGTAGGATAAATGGATCGTGAATGCCGTGAATGCCCTGGAGAAACGTATGAAATCGGAGGACTACAGGCTGATGCAGTCGCCTCCCTAATATGCTTCTCTCCCTGGTCTGCGAAGAGAAGAATGGCCCCACCGGGCCTTTGCGCCCTGGTTGGCTGCTCTGGGTCAATTAGGTTGGCGGTGCATGGGTACCGTCTCTCTGAGGCACAAGCAGTCCCTCCTTTCTTTTCGATCTCTTGGCTCGCAGGCAAATTGGCCAAATCTGACTGTGGATGAAGCAGATCATAATTGTCTCATAATGCAGAAGCTGGAAGCCTGGAACCTGTGCAGAAACACAAAAGGCATGGTTGTCTCAGATTTCCAGAAAATCAAATGATGTGAAGAGTCACACATCCATTTCCTCGTCCGAACAGATGATGTTGATGATGCTCAAGTAAAGCGATAGAAATTACAAAACGAGCAGGGAAGTGACTGTAATGACACGCCAATGACGGCATGTCGCGCCTTTGAACTATTTGAATTGGAAAATGTTTTGAACTATTTGAGTCTTTGGATAATTATCGGAGGAAGCCATCTTATGAACACTTTTCCTTGTGTATGCGTGTGCGGAGGCCCATGCCCAGTAGTGCACATATCATATTGGTCTCTTATATTGGTCTCTTACAGGCGGTGAAGATCTTCTCTGGATTAAGCTTTTACTTCACCGATCAGTTCGAGCCTCCTTAAAGGGGCTTCCTCGAAAAGGTGGATCTAGCTGCCGGTCGAACCGTCCGGAAGAATGTTGACCTGGTGATGGACGCATCAAATGCCAGTGTGTTCTCCGTAGGATCCGCCTTCATTGTCTACAACGAAGATCCCCCACCTACGTGCGCCTTAGCAGATCTTGAGGAGGTTGTAACGAAGAGATGCGACGAGGTTGGGGCCGCATGCAGTGTTTAGTATTCTCTTACTGGAACACATCGCCGCATGTAGTTCTGCATCTGAGCTTGTAAGTTGTTCAAAGACCAGCGGTGTTTAGTATTTTGATCTGTTGGTGTTGTTCCACGCCTCATGTGAATCGGAGTTTCTCTCGGTGTCTTTGAAACGGCTACATACATGACTGCAGGTTACACTGACGCATACTATGACTACACTCATATCTAGCCGATGATGGCAGAAAATCGGCATCGACGGTAATAAACGGAACGAAGATGGTGGCCCGATGAACTCGCGGAAGTCGACGGGGAAGCACGCAGATCACACCGACAATCACATGTTTCAGTTTGTAAGAGCATAGGCTAATGAATCAGTTTGGATCTGTATCAGTATGTACATCAATATATTTGAATGGCTGGGTCATTTTCAAAATAACATCAACTAGAATATGTATGAGATTTAATCTACACTTTAGCTAAACGCGTACAACGGGCATAATTCTGCTGGTTGTGCGTGTTTAAGTATGATGAAATTTGGAATGTGATTGATTCAATGCGCTGGTGCGCGGTGGAATTAAAATTATTGCAATTCACAAATATGCTCAAAGCGCAAAACGGTCAAATTTATTCCCGTGGGGGCGTTGAGCAAATTTGTCATCGACACAACTATAGAGCTTAACGCGCACAACGGGCATAATTCTACATGTTGTGCGCTTTGCGCAATTATGTTAGCCATAACAAATTTGCTGAATGCGCACACCGGCTCAAAGTGAACACCTGGCGATACTTGTTGTGCGCTTTGAGCAATTTTTTAAACCATTAAAAATTTGCTCACCGCGCACAACGGCCAAAATATAAATTTTGCCAGCTCACTTGCCACCGGTCATACATTCTTGGGAAAATCATATGTCTGGTATCAATCAGCTGTAGATTCAGGAGCAGTATTTTCTTATTCACGAGCACCCTTCTGTAGCTTGACGGGGTCTTCGATGTAGCCACACAGTTAATATGGTACTGCAGCAGTCACATCCTCATTGACCCATCTGCGTTGTGCGCATTGAGCAATTCCCATTTTCCATGCGTTTTGCGCGAGGATCAATTATAATAGTTTCTCTCTTCAGTATTATTTAGCCCGGGGTGCGTGTCGAATAAAATGTATTAAAAAATATTAGTGGAGAGTAGTATTGTTGGGAGTAATTTTCCTATTAGCATCAATGTTGATCAAGGCGAAAAATCGATGAGTTTCCTTGTTATGCGCGGAGAGTAATTAACCTATTTTGATCCAGATGCTAAACTAATTGGGATTACACGATTTTCGCGTTGGTATTCCGCGGTTTGCGCGTTGAGTAAATAATTGTTGATTTCCGAGATCCATTGCATTACTGTAGGATCAAGGACTTATTATACGCTTCATTTTGATTGCTCCAATTCCCCTATAAAAATGGCGGACAAGGAGCACTCATCTTCTCACAACTTCATCTACTTTCTTCCATCATCTTCTTCTTTATTTGCCCACACAACCTCCGTATGGAAACAGTAAGTCCTTCAGCTGTTCGTGGAAGGCGAAATCCTCACATCTGGAAACCCTTTTTCGGGCATGCCTGATTATAAATGGACGAACAACTGAATGAATGCTATCGTCCATATCTGTTATCTATATCATGCATGTTATTTTTTGGTGTCTCTTGCTGAAGATGAAAGAACTCACCCTCAGATGGATACCCTGCACAACAACCACGTTTTCAATCCTGTCATGCTTGCTGAATAGCTGCCCGAACCTGGAGGATCTAGTCATTGGAATAAGTACAAATTTTCTAATTATTTCCTCTGAATAATTCAAAACTACGTATGTATGTATGATGGCATTAAGCATTCTGTTTTGTTACCAGGATGAAATGTTTGATTTTCCAGACCCGGAAGCTTCAGCGCTAGAATACTGGGATCAGCAGATGCCTTCGGATTGCATGACAAATACGCTGAGCACGGTAACTATAAACGTGGTCGATGTACACCGCAAGGGCTCGCATCCAACGAAGCAGTCTAGAATCTCTGGATCGATGCTAACATGAATTTTACCTTTTTTCATATTCCCTCTAGATTCTTCGTCATTATCTTCTTCAATTTGGAATCGAGCCAAGAGACCGAAAACAACAGGAGGGAGTGCTTGTGCCTCGGAGGTACGGTAGCCATGCACAGCCAACCTATGTGTCCAAGGGCCGCCATCCAGGCTTAATCATATGTATCAGTTTGTAAGAGCATAGGCTAATGAGTCAGTTTGGATCTGTATCAGTATGTACATCAATATATTTGAATTCGATTGAATATGTCTTCAGATTGGTTGTGCGCGTTAAACAATTGTCTATAAAATACCTTAGATGCTCAAAGCGAACACATGTTAAAGCGCACAACGACTCAAAGCGTCTACACCTGTCGTTTCTTGTTGTTCGCTATAAGCAATTATTTAAACCATTAAAAATTTGCTCATCGCGCACAACGGCCATAAATTCGTCTGTTCTTAGCTTTGTGCAATTATGTCAGCGGCTATTAATTTTTCCAGCTCACATCCCACCGGCCGATCAAACATTCTTGAGAAATGCACTTGTCTGGTATCAATCAGCTGTAGATTGACGAGCAGTCTTTTGTATATTCACGAGAACCCCTCCTGTAGCATGACGGGGTCTTCGATGGAGCCACACATTAACTCTACTTCGGTCGCATCCTCATAAACCAATACTATACGCTGCCATGTGTTGTGCGTTTTGCGCCTTGAGCAATTCCAGTTTTCCATGCGTTTTGCGCGGTGAGCAATTCTGATAGTTTGTTACTCCCTTCTGTATTATTTAGCACGGTGTGCGCGTCGTATAAAATGTATTAAAAAGGATTAGTGGAGATTAGTATTGGTGGGAGTAATTTTCCAATTGGCATCATTGTTGATCAAGGCGAAAAACCG
Organism: Scilla litardierei; assembly: GCA_030789695.1. NCBI lineage: Eukaryota > Viridiplantae > Streptophyta > Magnoliopsida > Asparagales > Asparagaceae > Scilla > Scilla litardierei. The sequence goes on along the minus strand of CM061142.1, from coordinate 687,179,915 downwards.
TTGAGTTTTATTTTGATTGGTCCAATTCCCCTATAAAATGGCGGACAAGGAGCCCTCATCTTCTCACAACTTCCTCTACTTTCCTATATCATCTTCTTCTTTTTGCCCACACAACCTCCGTCTGAAAACAATAAGGTCTTCTTATGTTCGAGCATGATGCATGAGGTAGAAATGGACGAGATGGAGATGGATATGGGGTGTAAAGATGAGATGGTCTTCTACTGTTCGGGCCTGATTCTTGAGATAGAAATGGACGATAGAATTCAACCAGTACTTTTTTCACGCATGCACGTGGAACGGACATCTCCTCTTTACACTATCTTCTTCTCCATCCCCTTCATCTTTGTACTATAGATCGTCTAAGACACACAAACACCTCCTACTGTCCTTTCGGCAACCGTAGGCAGGATAGGAGTGTCGTCATTGCAGGCGTCGTTGTAGGGTGAAGCACGCAGATCACGCCGACAATTATCCGGTAAAAAGCCCCTTCATTGCAAACATCTTACAAAGACAATCATATGTATCAGTTTGTAAAGAGCATGGGGTAATGAATATGTTTTGTTCTGTATCAGTATGTACATCTATATAGTTCAATGGCTGGGTCATTTTGAAAATGTCATCAATTGGAATATGTATGAGATATAATCTAAAAATTTTCAATCAGTTTACGAAGTCGATTGAATATGTAGCCGATTTAATCTAAAATGTCTTCAGATTGATTATGTATCAGAGATAATCTAAAAGTTTGCATGTAAACAAGTTAATTTTATCATAGAAGGAATTTAACAACTTGCTTGGAGGGAAATTTTCGTGTTCTTTACAATACGTCGATAAAGACGCCAGTGGTTGAAGGCAGGCCGTTGGATGGCGGGCTGGGGTGCCGTTCCACTTTACTGTAAACTGCATCAGGATGTGCGACGGGAGGTCAAGGAGTGGAAGGCAGGCCTTTGGATGGCGGTCGGGGGTTTCGTTCCAATTTACTATAACCTGCACCAGGATGTGCGACGGGGGGTCAAGGAGTGGAAGGCATGCCGTTGGATGGCGGGCTGGGGTTTCGTTCCACTTCAGGATGTGCGACAGGAGGTCGATGAGTGGAAGGCAGACCGTTGGATGGCAGAGGGACCCGTTGTCTGGGAACGATGGTGCCCAGTGGGGTGATTGGCATGGCGATGCCTTCACCGGACCGACACCCCGCGGGCGGCGACGCCTCCACCGGAGGTGGAGGTTGTCACGGAGTAGGCGCTGGAGGGGAGGAGCGGTCCGCCCTAAGTCCCCTGGCGTTAGTTCTCCAAGGGAAGTTGGGGAGTGGAACGCTGGCCGGTCCATGTGTAAGAGGAATAACTCGTCGGCGATCTGCCTGTGAAAGGAAGAATTCGTCGGGAAGGAGAGGTCCGGTATCAACGAAGGGCCTATCCAACGATCGGGCCAACGGGAGGTTTCTTTTGAGAGGGGAGAAGTGTCTAGAGGCAAATCGTCCCTAACGCCCTGGGATTGTGAGGAGAGATCGAATACGGGGGCGTCTCGCCCCCTTTCAAACTTCATGGTAAGGCTTTTCTTTCTTTGCTTTGATCAATTATGTCTCAGCGTTGAGTAATTAAGTAAGCAGCTACAAAACCACTCATACCTCAGAATTACTCACCGCACACAACCACTCAAACTCAGAATAAGCTCACCGCACAAAACCACTCAAAACTCAGAATTGCTCAGCGCACAAATCCACTCAAAACTCAAAATTGCTCATCGCACAGAACAACTCAAACTCAGAAGTGCTCACCGCACACAACCTCTCAAAAATCAGAATTGCTCAGAGCACAAAACCAGTCAAACCTCAGAATTGCTCACCACACACAACCAATTTTGTCGCAGTGAGGGTGAACTGCCACAAAGTTCTCCACTGGGTCACAGTTGCTCTTGCTTTTGAGGACATTTGTGTCATTTTTCGGGTCAAAGGTCTCCCTGAGAGCTTTTAAATCGCTCCAGCTACATCAATTCTCTCCCATCGCAATTAAAGTCTCTTCATATTTCTGACATCAATCCGCTGTAGATGAGCAGTCTTTTGTATATTCACGAGAACCCCTCTGTAGCATGACGGGGTCTTCGATGTAGCCACACATTAACTCTACTTCTTCTCATCAATACAATTCGCTGTTATGCGTTCTGCGTTTTGCGCATTGAGCAATTCTCGTTTTCTAAACGTTCTGCGCGGTGAGCAATTATGATAGTTACTCGCTTCTGTATTATTTAGCCCGGTGTGCGCGGCGAATATAATGTATTAAAAAATCTTAGTGGAGAGTAGTATTGTTGAGTGTAATTTTCCTATTATGTGATCAAGGCGAAAAACCGTAGGGTTTCATGGTTATGCGCGGAGAGTAATTAACCTATTTTTTTTCCACATTCTAAAATAATTTAGGGAGCCCCTTTGGAGATGCTTAAATGTTGATTCCCGAGATCCATTGCATTACTGTAGGATCACGGACTTTTTATACGCTTCATTATGATTGGTCCAATTTCCCCTATAAATGGCGGACAACGAGCACTCATCTTCTCTAAACTTCGTCTACTTTCTTCTATCATCTTCTTTATTTGCCCACACAACCTCCGTATGGAAACAATAAGTCCTTCAGCTGTTCGTGCATGCTTGATATAGATATGGACGATAGCATTCATCCAGTACTCTTTTCATGTAAAGGTAAATGGTTCATGTTGGAAACTTATGCAACGAAGGGCTATCGTCCATTTATAATCAAGCATCACCGACAATGCTGGGGGGTGTTGCAACTGCGTTGAGAAAATTTGTCCCAAACAACACTATGAAAAATGTGTACGATGATCATACCATATTCTTTTGGGGTGATATTGGCTATGCTGTCTCACATGTTTCAGGAAAGCTGCTGGGTGTTGTACCATGATAGATTGTTATTCCCTCCTATTATGAATTGTGGCTATGTATTTGTTTTGCGTGTCTTGCTATACACTCCATATCCATATCCATCTCCTCTTTATACACTCCATCTCCTCCATCAAACCCTTCATCGTTTCACTATACATCATCTTTGACGCACAGACACTCCATCATATCCTTTCCGATCTCTTACACTCCCAAACACAACTTCTTATGCAACCTTGTGTTGTTTTACATCGTCTCCGGTAACGGAGTTTCAATCGGTGTCTTTTGTCCTGACTTCATGTTACAACGACGACAACAATGACGGTAATAAGCGAAACGGTCTGCCGACTTTCGAATTCACGGGGTCTCCTACAAAGGACAAAGTTCCACGTCATTGCACACATCTTGTATGACAATCATCTTGAGCAGATAGGGCAGAAATTCGGTAACTGCAACGTAGATATGGAGCGCATTGCCCGTGTCATACATCGCCACAGGGGAATCGGGGTTCCAGGCGTTGTGTTTGACACGGCTACATACTTGACTGCAGGTTACAACGACGCGACACTTATATCCAACCATCCAATGACGTTAATAAACGCAACGAAGATGGGTGCCCGATGAACTCGCGGAAGTTGAAGGGGGAAACACGCAGATCACGCGCCACTTCATTGCAAACATCTGCGAAGACACTCAAATGTATCAGTTTGTAAGAGTAAAGGGATATGTATCTGTTTGGATCTGTATCTGTTCATACTTCAGTATGTTAGAATGGGTTGGCCATTTTGGAATGGTCACCGTTTGAATATGTATCAGCGTTAATCTAAAGGTTTGCATGCAGTTTCTGAATCAGATTGACTAGGTATCAGATTTTATATAAAATGTCTTCAGAATGAATAAGTATCGGTCTTAATCACAATTAGGTAAAGTTTCAAAGTGAAGTTTGACTGTTGGCATATTGCAGAATCACAATTTTAGTATGATGAAAATAGGAGTGTGAATGATTGACCGTTGGAACAAAAATTACAGCATCCAACAAATATGCTCAAAGCACACAACGTGCAAAATTAGTCCGTGCGGGGCGCGTTGAGCAAATGCGCTATCGTCGCAACTTTGCTCAACGTGCACACCGGGCATAAGGCTACTAGGTGTGTGCGCGTTTAACAATTGTTGATAAACTACCTTTTATATGCTCAAAAAGCGAACCACCGGCTTTCCTTTTTGCCCGTTGTGCGCGTTGTTTTGCCCGTTGTGCGCGTAATTTTTACCCGTTGTGCGCGTTGTTTTCCCGTTGTGCTCGTAATTTTGCCCGAGCCTAAGGGCATAAGTTTGCCCATTGTGCGCGTTGGGCTATTTTTTTAGTGGCTACAGTTTATCCCAACGCGCAATACTTAGGCATGCATTAATCATTATAGAGCAGAACATCCGGCTGGTAGCAATCCGCTGTATATTAACGATCCCTGCTCTGTATGTTCACCAACACTGCTCTGCAGACTCGAGGGGTCTCTTAGACTATTAGTAAGACCAAAGGTTCCAATATATCGCCGTTGTGCGCTGTGAGCATTTCTGTTAACCATTAAAAATTTGCACGGTGCGAGCAGCAATAACTGTGGATATATCAGCAAATTTTATTGAGTGGACGAGTAGGAGTTTTTTTCGCACTAACAAAATTGCTCACCGCGCACAACCGATCAAAATTATTTGTTCTGATCATGGTGAATGGTGAGCAATTGTAGTAACCACTAACAAATTGGCTAATAAAGGCGCTCAACGGGCAAAACTTATCAATGGGAGTTTGTGGTAAGCAATTTTGTCAGACAATAACATATATGATACAATAACGCTACTCTCACTTGGAGTATTGGACACACTAACAATGACACATTCTCATCGCATAACAATTTGAAACAAGGGTTGATGTTATTAAAAATACCCAGAGCGCAAAACCGGCACTAATATTGCCAGTTCTGCGCGTTGAGCAATTTGGTAGGTAAAGACATAATTACTCAAAGCGCAAAACGGGCAATATTACTGCAGTGTTGTGCTCGGTGTAATTGGTATGATACACAACATCAATCCATACCGATGATGACATTTGCACATTTCGGAAGCCATGATAAAATTTCATCCGCCAAAGTGGTCCATTTTTATACCAAAAAAAACTTATTACATTGATAAACGTTTTATCTTACAGATACTAAAAAGCATTAGCAGTAGCAATATTCGTACCTTTTACCCTATCAACGAATGACTGCATCCTCTGCTCATAACCAGCCGGCCATCCATCGGCCACAGTGTCATGCGATCTTGTCCACACAACTGAAGTCGGATGGACGTCACCTGTTGGTTCAAGTTGAAGGATAAAAAAGTGATTTCTGTTCACATAACCCAATGTTATGTGGAGTCTGGAGGCTCGGTTTACTGGAGGACTTCTCAATGGAAAAAATGTCACACACATATCACCTGCAATCAAATGTACTACACAGTTGTAGCATGAGGCAATGACATGTCCCATGTCTGGCATCTGCATCCAATTTTCCTCTCCTGCACCTTTATCAGTAATAAAATAGTTCACTGCCTTCAAATTATTATTATATGAAACCTCACTCAGAACACGCTTGTACAAGACGCTGTATGTCCGCATCTCACGGAGCAAATCAGCTCTGACAGTCCGCCAATCGGATTGATCCAAGCCCAACTGAACTGCCACAACCCTGTACCCACAGTTGCCATCTGCATCCACGTCTTCGCCGCCCACCATGAGGGATTGTAGCTTGGGATGAAAATCCAAATAATATGGTATGAGGAAGTTGGCAGGCAAATCATCAACATAATCATCACGGGGAAACGAAGGTTTCGGCTTCTTTATTTGAAGTTTCGGACGCCTACTACTTTCCTTCGAAGGCCGCCTCTTCCATTTAGGCTTCTCCTTCACCGCCGCCGTATGCTCCGCAATTGAATGCAACAGTGGAGCCTTAACAGGCTTCCTCATAACTGTAGGCATCTCCGTCACATCCGAAAAATGATCAGAAATCTCATCAACCAGGGGAGAAAGTTGTTTAAGCATGCCATCCATCTCCTCGTGCTCATCAAAATACGAGGCCACAGCCGTCTCCTCCTCCCTCCCAGCAGTCTGAGCATCCACATTATGATCCCCCGTCTCCACCGTCGCCCCCAACTCCAACGTAAGCTCAGCTTGCATCAACCCAGCATCCTCTATCTTCTCATCCTCCACATCCTCCACATTCGCCTCATCCTCCTGCGGCTCCTCATTCTCCCCAACTGCATTCTCCCCCTCATCCATCTCAGCAGTCTGGTCAGCCACATTACGTTCCACCGTCCCCGCCGTATCCACCAACTTCCCAGTATGCTCCTCAGCAATCAAATCAGTAGCCACTTCCTTATCATCCTCCTCCTCGTTCGCCTTCTCCTCATACACCTTCGGCTCCACAGTCTCAGCCGCTGCATTATCCTCCACCAGTACCTCCTCAGCATTCTGCACCTCCACGTTAAGGGCAACCGTCTCCACCGTCTCCACCATCTCCCCAATAACATAATCATCTACAGTAAACTCAGCAGCCACTGCATTCTTAGCCTCATCATCCCCATAAACATCATGCACCCTCGGCTCCACATTCTCATCCGCTGCATTAACCTCATCCTCCTCCGCAGCATTCTGCTCCTGCCCACTAAGAGCCAACTTCTCAGCAGCCTGCTCCATCGCATTATGATCCACCACATCATCCTGCCAATAAGCAGCCAATGCAGTCGCCTCCTCAGCCTCATCCACCTTCTCCTCATCTCCCTTCTGCTCCTCCTCAACATTATCCACATGCACCACAAGCTCATCACCCACAATTCTACACGGTGATGCTAACTCCTTCAACTTGTTTACCATACCCACACTCTGCCCCCTTAGTAATCGGGAACGTGCATTATAAATTGATTTGATTGGTGTCTCATTGAAGGATTTAGTTTCCTTCAGGCCTTTCAAAATTGCTGACGGCGGCACCTTTCTATTTGCCAAGTCTCGCAATGCTTCCACCTCTTTTCCCTGTAACATCCCGTCGTCGGAATGGCCCGCGACATAATTAGCAGCTTGATGGTTGTGCCTGCCATCAACGACCGATAAACTCCACTCACCGCCATCGCCCACCTCATTACCTCGCAATTTGAACGGGCATCCACACTTGTTGGTTCTAACTGGCCGGTTGCTCTTTCGTACTGGTCGGTGTCCCCTGTAGTTCCCGCTTCTTGCACATGCATAGTAGGCAGCGGGAGTCCTATTGGACGATTTACTCATACTCGACGCACTGGTAACAATCACATGCCCCTGTTGTCGTCCGACGCTCTTTATCCACTGAAAGAGCTCGTCTCTACTTTTAAAACGTTGAATCGTTGTAAATTCGGCTGTATAATCCATATACACATGTATCAAACAATTCATACAACTAATTGGACCGGGAACCAAACATTAGTTACATTATTGACGTAAAGAAAAATCAATATTACCTCGGAATTTTTTAGCATCTCCATCAATCTCAACTGTATCTGCAGGCAAGTAAAACCAAAAAATTTCTCCTCCTATTTCTACACATTGTAATTGTAATAAGAATATCAAATAAAATGTACTTAACATTGTATACTTACCAAATCGCGATTTCGACAAATTTAGGTTGAAAACCCCTAAATCGATTGCTATCGCTTCACCGATTTGTTTGAACACAGCAGTTTCCACTGTGATGTAAATGTCGAGCCCAGTAATAAAAATCAAATCTTTGGAATTTCCGTCTATGCGCCTTGAGCAATCTACGAAAAACTTGCCGTTTGATATTCCGCCTTGAGCAATCTGTGGAAGGTTATGGTTGTGAGCGGTGAGCAGAATTTATCAAGGGATGAAAGAGGGTCCTAACGGGTCAAAACGGGTAAAAATTTTAACCCGTTGTGCGCTTCGAGTAAATTCGGTGGTTTAGTTGGCTTATTTTACTCAGCGCGCACAACAGTTATATTTTAACACGATTTGAACCGTTTTGCGCGCTGAGTAATCTTACATGGATTGTCAGGATTGACATTAGTAACGGTAATCGTTATTAATCGCGACGATGAGAACGATTTTGACCGTGGTGCGCGCTGAGGAGTTCTAAATTTTGTTTTTAATATTTATTCTATTGGATTACTCATATTCTTATGCCGATGTTAACAACATTATTGATACGTATAAAATAATATAATACCAACGTGATGACTATCATTAGTTGTATTAATTAACACCCTTAAGAAAATCTGGATAGATTGCGTGTGTTATTAAGCATTCAAAATCCAGTATATATCAGTTTGTACCCGTTCACCAAAAAGTTAGTAAGAGGCAAACTTGATCAGTAGGTCTATCGTTGAGCATAACTTATAGATACGATACACCACAGCACAGCATACAGATGATAACATTTGCACATTTAGGCAGACATGATAAAATTTCATGCTACCAATCTGTCAGTATGAAATAAACAATCCATAGTAAAATGATACAACGTTTTATCCTACAATATTTCAATAACGTCAACGGTTGCAATATCGTGACCAAATACTATTGACTGGAATTGATGCATCCTATCCTCATAAGCAGCCGGCCATCCGGCTGACACATCGGAACGGTATCTTAGCCACATACTTGAAGTCGGAGGGACATGACCATATGGGGCAAGTTTAACAATAACGAAGTGATTATTGTTCACATGACCCAACGTTATGTGGCGTCTGGATGATAGGGGTACTGGAGGAGTTCTTAAAGGAAAATATGTCACACACTGATGAGGTGCAAGAATATGTACTACACAGTCGTATCATGAGGCAACGACATGTGCCATTTCTGGCATCTGCATCCACCATTTAGCTTTTGGACGGTCTAACAAATGGCCCAGTGCCACTACATTATTTTTAAATTCCACGGCACCCATAAGTTGCCGGTACAAGCCGTCGTAGTTCTGCATCTCTTCTTGCAAGTCATATTTCACCTGCCTCCATTCGTCCTCACCCAGTCCCAACTGAGCTGCCACAGCCCTATACCCACAGTTTCCGTCTGCTTTCACATCTACGACATGCACTATAAGGGGTCGTAGACACTCAGGAAAAGCGTTCCAATATGGTATTATTATGTCGGCAGCCAAGTCCTCGTCGCTATCATCATGTGAAATTGATTGTTTCAGCTTCTTTATTGTACGTTTCCACAACGGTCTACTTCTTCCCTTACCCGGCTTACACGTCAATGTAGACGTATCCGTTATCTCAGCATGCTGCTTAGCAATCTCCGCTACCAGGGTATAAATTTGAAGACGTAGAACCTCATGCTCCTTCTCAAAGGCCTTAGCCACTGCATTCTCATCATCATCATCCTCCTCCTCAGCAGTCTGCTCCGCCTCATTACGATCCACCTGATCATCCTCCCCACCCATCTTCCCAGTATGATCATCCTCCTGCAACTCAGCAGGCACTGCATTCTCCCAAAACGCCTCCCCCACCTTCTGATCCTTCCCCTCATTATTCACAGCCTTCACATTCTCAGCACCCACAATTTTATCAGCTGATGCTAACTCCTTTAACTGTTTTACAATACCAACCTTCTTCCCCCGTTGTAACCGGTTTCGTGCATTATAAATTGCTTTGATTGAGGTTGCACTGAAGTTTTTATTTGCCTTCAGTACTTTCAAAATTTCAGCTGGCCAAACCTTGCTATTTGCCAAGTCACGCACTGTTTCCATCTCCATTCCCTGCAATGTACCGTCATCGGAATGGCCATCGACATATTTAGCTGCTTCATGGTTGTGCCTGCCACAAACGACTGTTACCTTCCACTCCTCAACGCCCACGCCCACCATATAACCACGCAATGAGAAAGGACATGAACACTTCTTGGTTTTAACAGGCTGGTTAGTCTTTTTTAGCTTTCGGTGTCCCCGATACTCACCGCTTCTTTCACACGCAAAGTACACAGCATGATGCCCTTTGGCCGTTTTACTTAATCTCCCCGAACGTGTAACAATCACATGCCCATGACTTAACCCGACGTTTTGTATCCACTGAAACAGCTCTTTTCTATCATTTTACAGTTGATTGGTGGTAAAGTCGGTTGTAAAATCCATAGTATCCTGTATCAAACAATTCATAACATGATCCTCAAAGATTTAATGCATTATTGCCGAGAAGATAAATCATTATTACCTTGGATTTTTGTACCGACTTCATCAACCTCAACCGTGGATGAATGCATGTAAAATCAAAATAAGAAAGGCAGATAAACTGTACTTAAAAGTATAGACGTACCAAAGAGTCGATGTTGATAAATTTAGGTCAAAAACCCCTAAATCGATTTCTCTCGATTCAGCTCTTTGTTTGATCTCACCAGTTGATTAAGTGATGTATCCTTCGAGCAATTAAATAAAAATCAAAGCTTTTGGATTTCGGTCTGGGCGACTGGAGCGATCTTTGAAAATACTTGCCGTTTGAAATTCCGCCGTGAGCAATCTGTGTAATTGTCTGTCAATTCGCTGCGAGCAGAAGGTATCACGGGACAATTTCGGGTCCTACCGGGTCATATCGGGTCTACAATAATTTACCAGTTGTGCTGGTTGAGTAAACAAGTCTAGTTTGAAATATTACTAGCAAATAACCCGTCCACATGTGCACGTAGACTTGACCAAAACGGTTGTGTGCGGTGAGCAATTACGGGTTTTGAGTGGTTGTGTGCGCTGAGCAATTCCGAGTTTTACGTGGTTGTGTGCGCTGAGCAATTCCGTGTTTTGATTGGATGTGAGCGGTGAGCAATTCCGAGTTTTGCGTGGTTGTGTGCGCTGAGCAATTCTGTGTTTTGCGTGGTTGTGGGTGGTGAGCAATTCCCAGTTTTGCGTGGTGGTGTGCGGTGAGCAATTCTGAGTTTTGCGCAGTTGTGTGCGGTGGGCAAACAGCTAGACGGTTCACAGAGGAGATCTTTTACATTTTTGCCCTCCCAGTGTTTGCGATGAGTAATTTACACTATGAACCAATATTTTTACGCATCCGTATATACAAATGCATCATAACAGCTTCCATATGCGATCAGTTTTGTGACCTAAGGCGGGAAAAGCTAACGAGATAGGGTTTGATCAACAGAAATTATTCTAATTCGCTGATGTATATAGACTATAAGAGTTCCTACTTATATCAAACGAAGGTCCTTAAGGCAGAGCAAAAGATTTGTGTCATTGGGTTGGGGTGCCCTAAAATAGTCAACTGCGGACGCATTGCATCGTAAAGTTGGTAAGCCATTAATTGATGCTAATTAATTTGGTATTTTTTAATAATTTCAGAAATTGATTGCTGCAATGTACATTTGGTACATGATTGCGTAGAAATTACGAAGATTGAGATGGGCTCGGTACATATTGAGGGGATCTGGGATGAAGCGGACAAAGAAGCAAAGGTTTGAAATTATTTTGCTTTGTTAACTGACTAATTTACTAGAAAATAAAGCTTAACATTTAGTGACTATATTGGTATCTGGTACTTAATTCAGCGTATTGTTGAAGGCTCAGAGGTTAATGAAGATTATACAAATCAGTTCACAACAAATAAAATTTTCCCCAGCATAGAAGAGCTTGGTAAATGGGTAAAAGGGGTCGGTGTAAAAACCGGGAATTTGGTTGTTACAAAATCATCAAATATGAGTACAAAGGGCAATAGGGTCCCAACTTATTATTTTTGTTGTGAAAGAAGTGGGACATATCGGCCACACAGGCCGGATATATCGGCCAAAAAATCAACTCGAAGCAAGAAGTGTTCATGTCCCTTCTACTTGAGGGCTAATGGTGTGGCAACAGATAAGTGGATTTTGACAGTTGTACGTGACAATCACAACCATAAACCCGCAATGTATATCGAGCGACATCCAGATGAGAGGAGGTTCGGAGGTGGGGAGATGGCCACGGTGAGAGACTTGTCAAATAGATTGCTTAGGCCAAGGGAAATCTTGAAATACATGAAGGAAAAGGATAATGCAACATATACCACAATCAACACTATTTATAAAGCCAGACAGAGGATGAAGGCAGGGGAAATGGCCTGGAGAGCAGAAATGCAGCTATTCCTTAATCTACTGACACAGCGTAATTACATTGTGTATCATGAAGTGGACGAAGTGACAACTGCAGTGAGGACTATATTTTGGGCACATCCGCAGTCGATTGAGTTATTACGAATATTTCCAGAGATTCTGGTTATGGACTGCGCGTTGAAGACCAACCGCAACAGGCCACCATTGATGGAGATGTATGGGGTGACGTCCACAGATATTCAGTTCGCAGCGACATTTTGTTACACGGAGGCCGTACGTGAGGAGAACTACTTGTGGGCCTTGGGGAAGTTGAGCTCTTTGCTGCATGGATACAGGATGCCACGTGTAATTTTGTCAGCACTGGAGCCAGCACTTATGAATGCCATTGGCCATGAATTTCCCCTTGCGGTGCACCAAATATGTAGAATGCACATATCCAAAAATATTGCCAAAACTTGCCAGCCCTCTTTTGAAGATCAAGAAAAATGGTTAGGTTTCATCTCTAGCTGGAATTTATTGGTGGGGGCACGCAAGGAGGAGGAGTATGTTACTAAACTGAAGGCATTGGAGACCGAGTACAAAGATTACACAAGGGACGTGAGCTATGTGAAGACATCTTGGTTGGACAAGTACAAGGAGAAGTTTATTTCTGTATGGACAGATGGCAATCTCCACTTTGGAAATGTCAGTACCAACAGAGCGCAGACCAAAAGAGCCCAGACTGAACATTCTAAGCTTAAAAAGGCATTGGGTTCATCGGCCTTCAGTTTATCCGCTTCTTGGCCAACCATACATGAATCATTAGAGGGGCATCATATCGAGATCAAGGCATCATTCGAGAAATCTAAGATCATGTTGCAACATAATATGCATGGGTTCTTGTTCAGGGAGCTGATAGGATTTACAGCCGCTGTGGCGTTGAAGATAATGTCTGTGGAAGCTGATAAATCTGACTGTCACGCCCCGCTTCCCAAAAATATGGAGGCGAAGCGTGAGAAGGTCCGCTCAGACTTGAAGCTACTAAGCTGCAAGTCTGATAAGCGTCAAACAAATTTAAACTGCAGGTCCTTGCAACACGAAACGAAACAAAGATAATAATAATGAATTGAGACGAAAGAATAATCTTAGAATATCCATAAATATAAATTTCAACATCACAGAAAAAGCCACCAGGCTAGAAAAAAGAGAGTCTAAAGGCCCAAACATGGCCAACAAAAGTACAACGTACAAAACAACGGTGCTAAGCACCGACAACTAACAGAAAACCTAAAACAAAAGAAAGCTCAGCAAAGTCACCAAGAAAGTTCACTGGCATCCACAAAACTCCTCCTAGGCAGCCATGGACTCAGGCTCAGCGTCAGCAACACCACGTACTCAGCAACGGTCTCTGGCTCAGGGTCTAACATGTGACACCCAAAAGAGCAAGGGGCACATGTCAGCAAGTCTACAAGAGACTTGTGCAAGGAAACTAAAAGTACAAGTAAAAGCAACCTAAAAGTTCTAGCATGATGCAATGACATGGCAGTTTAAGTAATGAGTGCAACAGGTAAAGTAAAGCAAAGTAAAGTACGAGCATGGCATGGCATTCACAAGACAAGTACAAGACAAGTAAAGTAAGCACCTCGTGCACAGAGATTCCGTCTTTTGGCTAGAGTGGCTGCGCGGGCCAACTCCTAAGCTCAAGCAACCGTTTATCCCTACCCCTCCACGTGTATCGAGCCAGGGCCTTACCCCCGAACTTGGAATGCTCGCTTCTGGATCACGAGCCAGGAAGTGTTTTTAACAAGTATGGCATAGGGGTGCACCTAGCCGGACAAGGAAGTACGAGTACAAGTAGTGTAGCGTGTGCTACGAATGCGACATTCAATGCATGGATGACATGACATGGCAAGTAGTAAGACGTACATGTAAGGAAAGTAAACGTGACAGTTTAGTATGCATGAACAACAAGTTTAAAGGGTTGGATCTAGCTTCGTTGTCAAGCTAGATCAATTAGGTGACGAATCTAGTTTCGTTGTCAAACTAGATCAAGTAGGCGTCTAGCTAGCTATCATTTCACTGACTAGTCTCTTTTACGCTAAAAACAAGGAAGTGGCCTAAAAACATGGCCCTAAGCAAGATTTGGCAAGTTTCACTTGCCTGCAAGTATTACGTCTGAGCAACACCGTCCAACGAGTCCAAAACACAATAATCCTACGTGCACAAGTCCACCGGCCTAAAGTCCATATTATTAATCTTGATTAGTGAATTTAAAACATTTAAAATACTTTAAAAATACTGATTTTAGTCTTGATTAGCATGCATTGGGTTTGGGGGTCCTAGGGGTGCAAAGCGTTACCTCAACACGACGCGAAAGCTACACCGGCGTCGGGTAGCGACGCCAGGGGTTGGAATAAGAGAACGCGCTCCAAGTCCTGATTCCAATATAGTTTCCTCGCTGGAAAGTTCAGAGCAGTCAACCGGGGCGACGATTCCAGATTCCAAAGCTAGCACGTGCGACGACGGGCTACGACGTGCGACGAAGTTGTACGCGGCAAATCATCGAAGAGAACGCACCTAGGTGGGGCCCATAGTAGTCCTAGGGACCTTTGGGGGACCCACAATACCTCTGGAGAACTTGGGGGGCCCACAGAGGCAAGTGGTGCGACGGATGTGGGGTTGCGACGAATGACTCTCGGTCGTACAGCCTCGGTGCGGGGAGATCTCTCGGTCGCTGCGGGGGAACGGGGCTGTGCGGTGCTTGGGGGTGTGCAGCAGTGCGGGTGTGGGGGCCTCCTTCGGTCAGATCGGTAGGGAGGGTCGGTCGTGCGCTTGGATGCGAGCGGCTGCGACGTTGCAACGTTGCAGCGTTGCAAACGTCGGTTGGTGCGGGCGGCCCGATCGGTCAGGCGCTGTGCGGAGCGGGGCGACAAGGCGGGGTCGATGCGGAGCGCTGTACGGAGCGGGGATGCGAAGCGGATGCGAGCGGGTGCGGGCCAAGCCCTCGGTCAGACCGAGGGAACAGAGAGGGGCGGTGCGCTGCGATACGAGCGGCGATGGATGCGGGGGCGGCTAGCGGTCGGAGCGGGGAAAATTGGTTGGTTTTCTCGGTCAGAGCGGTGGCTGAACGTCGCAACGTTGCGACGAATCGTCGCAACGTCCAATTTGGGTTTTGGAAGAGGCTAGGGCTAATTTCTTGCGAAAATAGGTCTTCCTAGGGGTTGCTTATATAGTGTAGATGGGTTGACTTGGTCTAGGGTTAAATCTAATAAGATTAGAAGTTTAAAATAATTTAAAATTTGAAATTCAACTTCTCCAACTCACCCAAGGATTTGACTTGGTCCAAATGAGCTGGAAATTGGCTCAAAAATTCTTTAAAACGTTTAAAACTCAAATAAATTTTATTTGGCCGAAAATAATTTATAAATTAATTATTAAAAATATTATAAACCTTGTTAAAAATATAAAAGTGGTCAAATGAACTCCAAAAATTATAAAATAAATATCGTGGTGATCGTGATGACGAAAGTGAGCTAACTAAGAAGACGGATCTCAATTTCAACGTCGGACGACGAAACTAAAAATAGAAACGTCTCCCGTCAAAAGTGAAAATCGTCACGTCTCATCGAGTAAGTTTAAATTGTGGAAAAACGACTCGAGAAGTGTCGTTCCAAGATAGTGCCACTATTTAATACTCTCAGAGACGTTCACAACGGCATATCACACTAAAGTGTTCACAAACAAACAAAGTCTAAAATAAACACGTGCACGGCCAAAAGCACGTGCACGAACAACGTACAACGAAAAGTGGTCGTTACATCCTCCCCACCTTAGAATAAAGTCCGTCCTCGGACTTTCTAATATATCTAGTCGTTCTAGTAACTACCCCAATCATGTCACATTATAATTCAAACCAAGTATAGCTATTACAAGTGCTTATATATGCACTAGGTAGTCAAACATTATCATTACCAACACGCATATATATACATTCACATACGTCATATACTTATACCTATTATAGTCAGTCAATTTCATACATGTATTTCAATCATATATATAAGCATACATCCCTTATATAACTACTACTTCCCTAAACACAAAACAATATTTCAGATACTCATATAAGGATCGTCTCACACTTAGCAAATACAATCATTACTCTACATATGGATAGCTACCTATGCACAGACAATATGGGTATACAACTCCCTAATATTTATCCAATACCAAACATCTCAACACATGTAGTCACTCCATACCATTTTAAATCAAGCTTCACTATATTTAATATATATATTCACCTCTACTATAGCTTTATAATATATATAGTCATTCAAATGCATTCAAATATTTCACCATACATTCACATTACGTACGGTCCTATAACTGTATTTACGACACGCCACATATGCCATAGTCACCAATAACTATAACTAAGCACATACTTACCCGTGCATGGTGCACACCCATACACGCTAACATTTCATTCATACCAATCACACCACTATATACTTAGCACAACTACTCATCTAGTTTAGCTAGCACATATATGTTCACACAACAAGTCCTTAATAATTAACTATACCACAAGACCAACACCTATAACTATATACTGGTGTAGCGACCCACAATCATGTGCGTAACACAACCAGGCACAAACAATACTATCACTATACGTACATCAAACATTGCTATATTCAAACTACAAACATACATTCAATATACTTAGAGTATACCCACTCAAGCTTGAGTGAGACTCAATACACATATCAGAATATTCTATATACGTAACACGGCATTCATACATATACCAATACCACTCCAACATATATATATATATGTATATATATATATATCTACCAATACAACCATATGCATACCATAGGTCAATCACACTTAATATTTGGTCAGGTAATACTTACATAGTTCAATCACTCTATATACCATAATAATAACATTACAGACATCAGCACCCACATATAATTATAATATACTCCCTAATACATGCATACGTACTCATCGTATAGTCACACCCATGTAACATATATATTCACACCATAGCCTACTACCTATAATTAGTATACTAACACATCTATACGTACATAATTAAGATGTGCAATGGTCATGTATACCTCACGGTATGCACGCATGCAACATCCCGCAAAAGCAAACAATACCAATCAAATTTATAATTCTACTACCATATGTATATCACGTATATACTCAGGCAACAAAACATAACTACTTACGTCTAAACACCGTATATATCTACATACGAGCACATACTCACACGTACTAGTATATAGGTCACTCAATAGGCCTACTCACTTGACCATACGTACACTTATTACTATCACACCTAACATACACATAGCTTTACCAATCATTTTATTTCAACCATTACAAGTATCTCTAACTACATACACAACTTAGATATTTCAACGCTAACACTTATACACACCGGCATCCCTAGTATAGTATAGCTATCCACACAGAAATCTATAACTCTTAACACACGACAACTTCATAGTATCACGAATAACTCCGAGTATATATATATACTAGTCATAACCCGTGCCCGTGGGCACGGTGCATTTAAGATTTTTTTCCGCGAAAACTTTGTCCCCCAAAAAATATTTCTACAGCCAAAATTTAAAAGAACAACAAATTAGCGTAAAAAAATTTAGAGGCACAACCGCCTTCGGCAAGAAACAATAAATTCGGTGCTCCTTCGGCGCAGAACAACAAATTAGCGTATAAAAATTTAGCGGGCGCCTTCGGCGCGGGCGCCTTAGGCGCGGGCGCCTACGGCGCGGGCGCCTTCGGCGCGGGCGCCTACGGCGCGGGCGCCTTCGGCGCGGGCGCCTACGGCGCGGGCGCCTTCGGCGCGGGCGCCTACGGCGCGGGCGCCTACGGCGCGGGCGCCTTCGGCGCGGGCGCCTTCGGCGCGGGCGCCTTCGGCGCGGGCGCCTTCGGCGCGGGCGCCTTCGGCGCGGATAGGTTGGTTAGACCTCTGCTTGACGCCCAAAAAACTCAGCCCGCCTATTTGAACGCACATTCCCTGTATTTTTTTTGGGTTTCAATTTTTTTGGGGTCAGCCGAAATAAGCTCAGCCGATATAAAGTTCTCTTTTGAATACTTGTAATTTAAGTTGCATATTTTTTGGGTTTCATTTTGTGTGTGTGTTTTTTGGGTCTCATTTTTTGGTCATTTTTGAATGAAGAGTATTAAATGCTGATGGTGCCAATTTCAAAAAAGAAAAGCTTTTGTATTCTCCCAACAAATTTTCCCCCAACCCAAAAAATTTTCCCCCCAAAACTTGATGTGACATTGCCACATAGGATAAAATTCAAAAACAGCTCTCAATTGTAATATAGATAGATAGATAGATATATATATATATCATAATAGACAATCATCAATATACTATGGGGGGTATACTCATTTAAGCTCACGTACGTGCACTACAACACCTCACAAGGTCCAAGGGCCTACTAACAATTAAGGGTTGACACAGACATTGACGGACCCTAAGGCCTAAGCAATAAAGAGAGGTCGAGAGCGTGACGAGGGAAGGATCGATAAGCACGAGTTCAGATAGGACGAATACAAGGAGACATCTTGGTTAGACGAAACATTGACTCAATGGTGATGTTTAGGTTGAAGGAAAAGGAGATGTAGTGATGCTTAAATAGGATACAGGAAAGGGAAATAGGGTGAATAGCATAAGCTAAAATATGTGGGTTTTGAAAACTGTTGTACTTCAAAAATTGAAATCCTCGACTGAAAAGAAATATTTGGAGGTCGTTAAACTGGGTCGTTCAAAATAAATTTGAGTCGAATATTCATAATAAGAGAAAATGGTTTATTGGTTTTAAAAATCATTATAAAAGGAAGTAAAATCATTTACACGAATATTAAAGACGTGGTTTAGAAAATTCATACGTCAGTAATTTAATATAATGTTGTCAAAAAGTTTTGGAAAGTCAAGAATGAAATCAAGTATCGGAAGAATTTAAACTCATGTTAAATGCTTTCAAAACTTTTAGGCTATGGAAAATTTAAAATAATCAACATTGAAACTACTTTTTAGAGAACCAGGGTTTGCCAAAAATGAGAAACTGGTTTACATAAGGTTCTTAATAAACGAGCACAACAAGCCTGGTACGGATATAAAAATAATTGAAAGTATGTATGGTGCTCGGGAAAATAATAATAATGACTTAGTATAAGAATTATCAAGATCGAATAGCAAGCCTTTAAAATCAAATCACGAAGGGTCTAAATCAGGAAGTGGTTATGAAAGTAGTAATTTTGCAAAAAAATCTGAAGTGGCGAAAACGACGAGCAAAGACCAGCTTGCTGAAAGCTGGAATTCCATGTGTCTTGAAAGTATATTAAAGTAAACACGACGTATCATTCGTATAACACAAATAAGAAGGAAAATTATAAATCGAATTGGGCAAGCAAAAGTACGGTTCAGAATAAAATTAATATATGAAAGGACGACACATTTACATAGGTACGAAAAACATAGGCTGGGAAAATACTATAAACTAGTATTCAAAAGTTCCGACAAACGTTTTAAAAATTTAAATCAATGAAGGAGCATGAAGTATAAGTATATTAAAATTTTGGACAAAGTTAAACTTAGGGAAAGATGAAATCGAAAAATACTTTCAGAAGATTCAACGTTTGTAAGGGAGGGGTTCGAAAATTGACGACGATCGTCATGAGGCGATCTCGTGAATCGAGGCAAGGAAATTGGTCAGGTGATCAAAACATACATACGCCTAGGATATGAATCAGGAGAATCTACGGGAAACTCCTACGGTCGACCAACTAAGGATTAAGATCTAAGCACTAAGACCTTCTAAGGAGCTAGACGGTAATGAAATGCGTTCAGCTTGGTCCGAAATCGATGAACCCAAGCGAACGACCAAAGGAAATTCCAGAAGTCCAATATGGTCAGGGGTAGACAAGGGCCACTAAGGTAACTCCTACGATGATCAAGTCAATTGCTAGTAGGGAGTCTAACTACAATCAGGGGCCTCTAACTAGCAAGCACAGACGTCTAACTAAGTCTTCTTATCTCCTAGGGACATAGGAAAACGACTAGACTCAGGGCTTATGACTCGGATGTTGCAATTTATTTAATGGACATTCTGTTATTATCGTTGTTCCGTTAATTCGCAATTGCAAGACTGGACCTGCATGGGCCACCAACAAAACCTATCACGCCCCGCTTCCCAAAAATATGGAGGCGAAGCGTGAGAAGGTCCGCTCAGACTTGAAGCTACTAAGCTGCAAGTCCGATAAGCGTCAAACAAATTTAAACTGCAGGTCCTTGCAACGCGAAACAAAACAAAGATAATAATAATGAATTGAGACGAAAGAATAATCTCAGAATATCCATAAATATAAATTTCAACATCACAGAAAAAGCCACCAGGCTAGAAAAAAGAGAGTCTAAAGGCCCAAACATGGCCAACAAAAGTACAACGTACAAAACAACGGTGCTACGCACCGACAACTAACAGAAAACCTAAGACAAAAGAAAGCTCAGCAAAGTCACCAAGAAAGTTCACTGGCATCCACAAAACTCCTCCTAGGCAGACATGGACTCAGGCTCAGCGTCAGCAACACCACGTACTCAGCAACGGTCTCTGGCTCAGGGGCTAACATGTGACACCCAAAAGAGCAAGGTGCACATGTCAGCAAGTCTACAAGAGACTTGTGCAAGGAAACTAAAAGTACAAGTAAAAGCAACCTAAAAGTTCTAGCATGATGCAATGACATGGCAGTTTAAGTAATGAGTGCAACAGGTAAAGTAAAGCAAAGTAAAGTACGAGCATGGCATGGCATTCACAAGACAAGTACAAGACAAGTAAAGTAAGCACCTCGTGCACAGAGATTCCGTCTTTTGGCTAGAGTGGCTGCGCGGGCCAACTCCTAAGCTCAAGCAACCGTTTATCCCTACCCCTCCACGTGTATCGAGCCAGGGCCTTACCCCCGAACTTGAAATGCTCGCTTCTGGATCACGAGCCAGGAAGTGTTTTTAACAAGTATGGCATAGGGGTGCACCTAGCCGGACAAGGAAGTACGAGTACAAGTAGTGTAGCGTGTGCTACGAATGCGACATTCAATGCATGGATGACATGGCATGGCAAGTAGTAAGACGTACAGGTAAGGAAAGTAAACATGACAGTTTAGTATGCATGAACAACAAGTTTAAAGGGTTGGATCTAGCTTCGTTGTCAAGCTAGATCAATTAGGTGACGAATCTAGTTTCGTTGTCAAACTAGATCAAGTAGGCGTCTAGCCAGCTATCATTTCACTGACTAGTCTCTTTTACGCTAAAAACAAGGAAGTGGCCTAAAAACATGGCCCTAAGCAAGATTTGGCAAGTTTCACTTGCCTGCAAGTATTACGTCTGAGCAACACCGTCCAACGAGTCCAAAACACAATAATCCTACGTGTACAAGTCCACCGGCCTAAAGTCCATATTATTAATCTTGATTAGTGAATTTAAAACATTTAAAATACTTTAAAAATACTGATTTTAGTCTTGATTAGCATGCATTGGGTTTGGGGGTCCTAGGGGTGCAAAGCGTTACCTCAACACGACGCGAAGCTACACCGGCGTCGGGTAGCGACGCCGGGGGTTGGAATAAGAGAACGCGCTCCAAGTCCTGATTCCAATATAGTTTCCTCGCTGGAAAGTTCAGAGCAATCAACCGGGGCGACGATTCCAGATTCCAAAGCTAGCACGTGCGACGACGGGCTACGACGTGCGACGAAGTCGTACGCGGCAAATCGTCGAAGAGAACGCACCTAGGTGGGGCCCATAGTAGTCCTAGGGACCTTTGGGGGACCCACAATACCTCTGGAGAACTTGGGGGGTCCACAGAGGCAAGTGGTATGACGGATGCGGGGTTGCGACGAATGACTCTCGGTCGTACAACCTCGGTGCGGGGAGATCTCTTGGTCGCTGTGGGGGAATGGGGCTGTGCGGCGCTTGGGGGTGTGCAGCAGTGCAGGTGCAGGGGCCTCCTTCGATCAGATCGGTAGGGAGGGTCGGTCGTGCGCTTGGATGCGAGCGGCTGCGACGTTGCAACGTTGCAGCGTTGCAAACGTCGGTCGGTGCGGGCGGCCCGATCGGTCAGGCACTGTACGGAGCGGGGCGACAAGGCGGGGTCGATGCGGAGCGCTGTGCGGAGCGGGGATGCGAAGCGGATGCGAGCGGGTGCGGGCCAAGCCCTCGGTCAGACCGAGGGAACGGAGAGGGGCGGTGCGCTGCGATGCGAGCGGCGATGGATGCGGGGGCGGCTAGCGGTCGGAGCGGGGAAAATTGGTTGGTTTTCTCGGTCAGAGCGGTGGCTGAACGTCGCAACGTTGCGACGAATCGTCGCAACGTCCAATTTGGGTTTTGGAAGAGGCTAGGGCTAATTTCTTGCGAAAATAGGTCTTCCTAGGGGTTGCTTATATAGTGTAGATGGGTTGACTTGGTCTAGGGCTAAATCTAATAAGATTAGAAGTTTAAAATAATTTAAAATTTGAAATTCAACTTCTCCAACTCACCCAAGGATTTGACTTGGTCCAAATGAGCTGGAAATTGGCTCAAAAATTCTTTAAAACGTTTAAAACTCAAATAAATTTTATTTGGCCGAAAATAATTTATAAATTAATTATTAAAAATATTATAAACCTTGTTAAAAATATAAAAGTGGTCAAATGAACTCCAAAAATTATAAAATAAATATCGTGGTGATCGTGATGACGAAAGTGAGCTAACTAAGAAGACGGATCTCAATTTCGACATCGGACGATGAAACTAAAAATAGAAACGTCTCCCGTCAAAAGTGAAAATCGTCACGTCTCATCGAGTAAGTTTAAATTGTGGAAAAACGACTCGAGAAGTGTCGTTCCAAGATAGTGCCACTATTTAATACTCTCAGAGACATTCACAACGGCATATCACACTAAAGTGTTCACAAACAAACAAAGTCTAAAATAAACACGTGCACGGCCAAAAGCACGTGCACGAACAACGTACAACGAAAAGTGGTCGTTACACTGACCCTATGGGAACGGACCAATGCACAGGTGATTGTCTAGATAGAATGATTTATGGTGTACCATGTGCCAATGAGATTGGCGAATTCACAAGGGAAAATCGCCCCATTCCCTTAGATGCCGTAAATTCTCATTGGAAGCAGCTAGACATGGAGGCTAAGACGGAATTGATGTCTGAAGAAGATGGGCTTATACATGCTGAATTAGAGCGCATACACAAGATCTATGCTCAACTTGATGGGCCGATGAAGCAGGAGTTGTTAATTAAGTTGAAGGAGCTAGCTACCCCGGCGACAAATATGATTACAGAGCCGCAAGTTAATGTCGTGTTCAATGGAAGAAGAAAAAGGGATAATAATTTGACAAATGAAGATACATCCACCCCCATTCATCCTGCTCATTTTGATCATGTCTTCGCCGATGCGGCTAGTTGCTCTGCTCAAATTCCACCTGAAGTCTCATCGAAACAAGAAAGCGTCAGCCGTGTCCAGCTGAGACGGTCCCAAAGGATCAAAAATACGTCTGCCCCACCAATTCCTCCTCAACTTGCTAGAAAGAAACCAACTGTCAAAGCCGCAACATCTGGCAGTATGACTGGGGTTTCTGCTACAGCTTCATTTGCAGCAGCAAATTATGAAGCAAAGGACGCTAGAGCCGTTCAAGGAGGCATAACTTATCTTGATCAATTCCCCGCTGCAATCGCCAAATATATATCGAACGTCATAGATGTGAAGGCAGATGGGAACTGTGGTTACAGGGCTATATCTTCACATCTAGGGATATGAGAGGACCAGTGGAAGGTGGTCAGAAGAGAGTTGCTCCAAGAGCTGCGTGACCACTATGATGTGTACTCAAAGGTGATGGGTGAGGAAAGTGAACAAGAACAGGTAGTGTCAATTAACTATATGGGTGACCACCCCCCGATGCAATATTGGATGACATTCCCTGAAGTTGGACATATAATCTCAAGTCGTTATAACTGTGTAATACATCTGCTGTCAATGCAACAATGTCTTTCATTTTTTCCGTTAAGATCAGGACCAGACCAAGGTACGAAACGTGGTCCCTTCACCATATGTTTTGTAAATAATAATCACTTTGTAAAGATTCAACTTAAAGATAGAAGCCCGGTCCCACCGGTAATAAGGCATTGGAAGGCTAACCGCCTGCCTGCGGCCAAAGGATGGGTGGAAGGCCTTGAAGAGAGGATGCGACAATTCGAGACATTATTCTGTAAAGATGCAGGCAAATCTCCCACTGTACTTACCGTATCATCAGATGATTGAATCTATAATTTTGTGCAAATGTAGTGTCTGAGTTTATAATGAAAGAATATACTGAATTTTTTGGGATTTTTGTACAAAATTTATGGGATTTCTGCACAACGGGAACTCAACGCGCCATCATGGCTTTGCTTGTTGTGCGCTTTGAACATTTATGTTATGGGATACAGTTGCTAAATTCGCACGACTGACATAATTTTGCCCGTTGTGCGCTTTGAGCAATTTATGTTACAGCATTAAAAATTTGCTCACCGCGCACAACGGACATAAAGGAGAATGCTAAGAGTTGGACTCATAATTGTGTGCTTTGGTATGTTATTGATGTTGAAGACCGTATACTGCATTAAATGTGTTATTTATGTTGCATGAAGTGATTTCCACCTCTGCGTATTCTTGAATCTTTCTCTCCTTGACGATGGTCTACTTGAATTTATGGCATAAGTCCAATAGCCCAAGTTCGTTTAAAGGAAAACTCTATACGTAACAATCTCGATGCATGTAGAGGCTATGTGAATGCTGCAGAAAATGACTCCAATGAAACACACTGACAAATCAGATTCATCCATACACATCAGGTAAAAGGTGGGACAGGTGTAAGCAATGAGAAAAAAATTGTATATCTGGTACACTGTGATGCTAAGCTCAATTCCAAGTTTCCAACGCAGTTCACGTGCACTAAGTATATTCCCGGGCAACTTCGATATTTCATACCATCCTTGTCCATTTCTGTGATGGATGTATGCTAATAGTTTTAATATCCACAAGAAATTAAGCAATCGGTGTACGAAGATCGCTAATGGTTGGCAAACAGATATTTAAACTAACAAGCGGTAAAAGACTGCACCAGACAGTGTTCATTACCAATTGAATGTTCAGGGTTCATTACTAACGCATAAACCATCACATGTTCACCTCTCAAAATATGAAAACCATTTGGTGTACTAAGATGGCCACGATTCACACAGACGCCTCGCTGGAGGGCGCGTTGGTAGCCAAACCGTCCTACGTTTGGGCCGATCCTCCACCGGACTCCCGACCAGATCGCTGACGCTTCCTCGCCTCAACCTCATGCCTCACGTCTGCAATCGAGTTTGGAGGAAGCGAGTTTCGCTCCAATTCGGCTATACGAGCCAGGAGACTGCTCTTCTCTACGTACCATCGCTCTTCGGAGCTCTTCCGAACCGCTGACATAGAGGCCGCCCGATCTTTAGCTTTCGCAACCTCCCACTCCGCCTGAGATCTGCGGTCTCTCTCTTTCATCAGCTGCTCCTTCAAATCCTTAAGTTGAGATTCGAAGGAAACCGCCTTTTTCCGCTCGGCAATCAACAATTGCACCACTCGGCGACGTAGTTCCGCCCCGACCAATGATGTCTGCAGGGAATCATGGATAAGTAAGACTGTAAGAGTAAGGCAACAGCACAACGAGACGACATTAGTACTTAACCTGGTAACTGCCATAAATGACTGAGTTAGCGAGCCTTTCAATGTCAATTTGACCCAGGACACTTTGGTCAATGGGAAGGATGGAGTTCTCCACCAGCCGACTGGCCACCCCCTATCCACCAATGCAGACTCGCCGTCCCAGACGGGGAAGAAGGGTCGGTGACGGTTCCCCCTAGTACCTTCCGATGGAACGTCAGTGAGGGGATTCAACAGCAATGCCCCCTCGTACGCCGGGGGGACATAGCCTGTCGGAACGAGACCTCCCCATGGCCACGTATCCCTTAGGGGAGTCTCAGGCAACTGCGACCGCACATCCCCCCTGTCATGAAGGGAACGGTTATCATCTACGTCACCGTCTCTTCTTCCCTCTGAAGACTGGCCTTGCAAAGTTTCTTCGTCCCACTGACACGATTTCTCAGCCATATCTGCAGTGAAGGCACAAACCAAGGCGAATGGTGATATATCCCCAAATTTGGCGGGATAAATATCCTCCACTTGACCGGACGCATGGCGGGGTTTTCTGGGGTCTTCGCGGGGTTTTTTTGCGGTCTGCTACATTAATACTCCGATTTTGGCGGTAACTCAAATTTTTTGCCGGGTCCGGCATTATGGGTGGCCATCTTGATTCTTGACTCTCTCGCTCTTCCGTTTGTTATTACAAGTATAAATAAACGGAGGATTAATTACTGAGCGCGCAAAACGGGGCAAAATTTAAACCGTTGTGCGCGATGAGCAAACATAATTTAGTCACGCGCAGTATATGCGTAAATGAGGGATAGTTGTGCGCGGTCGAATATTTGGATTTATTATACGAATTTCCTCATCGCGCACAAATGGCATTACTGTATACAGTTGTGTGAGGAGATATATTAAACGACTAAAATGTTTTACTTGTCAGAATGGATACAAATATTCGCTGATATGGCGCTTACGTGAAAAACTTTTCTCAAACAAAGTACCAGCAAATTCGGCAGATGGATGAGTAGATGACCGGTCGAATTCTTGTTTGTGGTCCCACCAACCTCTCACCTCATCCACCTTATCCATCTCTACGTACCATCGCTTTTCGTCTTATTAATAGTAACACATGAAAGTGGAGCCCACAGAGGGAAAACGATAGAATTTTTCAACGCAGCACAGCGGAACGACGCGAAACCTACTGCAATTGCCCAGTTAACAAAATTCGAACGTGAAGGTACACATATTGTTTACCGGGCCCCATAATATATTCTTGAGTCTCGACACCCCACTATCCAACCCCATTGAATCTAGTTGGTACTAGGTAGATGATGTGACATTTAATTAGGTATTTTTTCCCATATTTAGTTTACGTGAATTAAGCTATATTCGACGACTCCATACAAGTCTAAGCGGAAGTTGGCCGGTTATATGATCTCCAAACCACACTACTACAACACGCCAAATATGGCGTTTTCCCTCCATCAACCGTCCTGCAAAACTGGAATCATTTTGCCGGTTTGCTACAGGGCCATCCAAATTTGGAGAGTCAATGTAGCAACCTCCGATGTATAAAAAAACAGTGTAGCAACCTATATCCAGTTTTTGTATGTCTGTTTATTAGACCATACCTAGAACATTCATTATGATTCTGTTTGTTTATTTCGATCCCCCTATGGCATTATCCAAAAGGCGGGAGTAAAATAACAACAATCGTGCCAAATAAGAGTCTAAATATATATAAAATCCAAAAAATCATAAAACCACATTATAAACTTAGGTGATAAGAGGAACGAAAGTCCAATATCAACATTGAGATACACGAAGGAAACTTAACATCTCAAATCACAACACATATAGAATATAGCATACATGGAGACCATATCACAAAATTCACACATATATGATATATGATCAACAAATATAGTGCGGAATTAAAATTAAACCCAAATAATAAACAAATGCAAACGCAATTATGTTTCAAGGGTTCGGATTACCCAAGTAACTTCCCGCCTTGTTCCCGGTTATCCTACGTCCCTTCCACCCGGATACCTCCGGATACTCAAGTTAGAACCCTAACTTGAGGTTGCCTTTAAACCCACTTGTAGCAACCCTACAAGTGAAATCGAATACAATCGATGTCCTTCACTCCTACAACTTGAGAGTAAGCAAACCGCTCTCGCAAACCTAGCACAAAAACAAAATAACGAAAGTTATGAAATTATGAAAGCAACACTTACAATCCCATATGCCTTGAAGTAGAACTTGAAGGAGAAGTGTGTTGTGTGTTGAAGACTCTCTTGGAAGAGAGGAGAAATCCCTTTCTCTTGACTGCACCTATTACCTTGACGATCACTACCGTTTGAATACACATTGCTCCTGCCTTTGCACCGGCTCCATTATATCAGTTCCCGCCTGTTACTCATGAATCCCTGTCAATAGAGAGGACTACTGCCGTAAAGGTGGAGGCCGAGGTAATAGATCGGGTGCCAATCGGCGGCTCTAGGCTGGACCGATATACGTGCACCTCATGGGCATTTACTTTCCGTTTGAATACACATCGCTCCTGCCTTTGCACCGGCTCCATTATATCAGTTCCCGCCTGTTACTCATGAATCCCTGTCAATAGAGAGGACTACTGACGTAAAGGTGGAGGCCGATGTAATAGATCGGGTGCCAATCGGCGGCTCTAGGCTGGACCGATATACGTGCACCTCATGGGCATTTACTTTCCGTTTGAATACACATCGCTCCTACCTTTGCACCGGCTCCATTATATCAGTTCCCGACTGTTACTCATGAATCCCTGTCAATAGAGAGGACTACTGCCGTAAAGGTGGAGGCCGAGGTAATAGATCGGGTGCCAATCGGCGGCTCTAGGCTGGACCGATATACGTGCACCTCATGGGCATTTACTTTCCGTTTGAATACACATCGCTCCTGCCTTTGCACCGGCTCCATTATATCAGTTCCCGCCTGTTACTCATGAATCCCTGTCAATAGAGAGGACTACTGACGTAAAGGTGGAGGCCGAGGTAATAGATCGGGTGCCAATCGGCGGCTCTAGGCTGGACCGATATACGTGCACCTCATGGGCATTTACTTTCCGTTTGAATACACATCGCTCCTGCCTTTGCACCGGCTCCATTATATCAGTTCCCGCCTGTTAATCATGAATCCCTGTCAATAGAGAGGACTACTGCCGTAAAGGTGGAGGCCGATGTAATAGATCGGGTGCCAATCGGCGGCTCTAGGCTGGACCGATATACGTGCACCTCATGGGCATTTACTTTCCGTTTGAATACACATCGCTCCTGCCTTTGCACCGGCTCCATTATATCAGTTCCCGCCTGTTACTCATGAATCCCTGTCAATAGAGAGGACTACTGCCGTAAAGGTGGAGGCCGAGGTAATAGATCGGGTGCCAATCGGCGGCTCTAGGCTGGACCGATATACGTGCACCTCATGGGCATTTACTTTCCGTTTGAATACACATCGCTCCTGCCTTTGCACCGGCTCCATTATATCAGTTCCCGCCTGTTACTCATGAATCCCTGTCAATAGAGAGGACTACTGACGTAAAGGTGGAGGCCGAGGTAATAGATCGAGTGCCAATCGGCGGCTCTAGGCTGGACCGATATACGTGCACCTTATGGGCATTTACTTTCCCTTTTGTATTTAGGTCCTGTCCTTTTGGCATCCGTATTTACGACACGCACACCCGACGCTGACGACACGCACACCCACACTTTCCTCTCCTTCCCAGTTTCGCGTGTTAACCGTTATCGTGTTCATGGGGAATTATTTTTGCTCCGTGCACAATTTGCACGGGAAATTTCTAGTATACATATAAGTGAAAAGACAACACATATCGTATTGTTTACAGAATAAGACACCATATATCTTTGTGAATGATACTCATCTGTCACGATGTTGTATTTGATGGTGTCCCATTTTGTAACGTCCCATTTTGAGTAATATTGTACAAACATAAATAATTTGCTCAACTTGCACAACAGCCATTATTTTCCCCGTTGTGCGCGTTGAGCAATTTTGTTATTGGCCATCAAGTTTGCTCAACGCGCACCGTAAAGGCCAAACCTTCTTGGGAACATCATCTGGCTGGTAACAGTATGTTGTAAATTCACTCGTCTTTATGTCCAATACAATATCACGCACAGTGACTCTATTGTAGTCTATCTTCCTCATCAATGGGCCAGTCCAATTCGTCTATAAATAGCATCTCTTCCCACTAGACCTTGTCAACCACTGCACTTCTTAATGATAGTATTCTAACTGATTCTATCTGTTTCTACTTCATACACTATTTTTTCTTCACAATGCTAAATATTTCCCGTTGTTCATCACTGCTTCGTTTTCAACACACAAAGATGAACAATATACTACCGGCAATTGACGTGTACTGGAAGATGTTATTTGCTCCTTCATATGTTCTACTACAGCAGCGAATTCTTCAGAGAAGAAGCAACCGTGATATATTTTTATATCAGTGCCTAAACGTAAAGTTGCATGTCTTTATACCCTATTTTTTACTTAAATATGCTTTTTATCGTTCATAATTGATGCTTCTTCAACGCATACAGTGGCATGCGCTGAAGAATCCAGATCAGCCAACTTCGTTAAAGGAGTGGCTACTTATACCGTTATGGACGATCTGGATGCTAGTGATGATGGTGCGTGCTATTGGAGCTGATCATAAATGCCATCTTGCTTGAGCTGTTCAGCATGTCTCTGTGAACAGTTTTGCGTAGTGGGATTCAATGTACCATTAGGATATTCCCGTGATTGAATTTCATACCAGTTCCAAACTGTGAAGTTGCAAAATGTTTAGCTGTAGTTACAACTTTGTTGTGTAATGTACAGAATAATGCATATATGTTGTAGTATTTTGGAATTCAGACCCTAATACAATGTCATTTTATTTGATACAATTGCAGGACAATACAAAAAGGATATATGTGATATATATGTCCGACACTGATATTACTGAGCAAAATTGTTTACCGAACTATAAATTACATTTATGCATTATGTACATTATAAAGCATAATGCTGTAGTTTATTAGAATTCAGGCCTTAATACTATGTCATTTAATTTGATACAATTACAGGACAATACAAAATTGATATAAGGTGATATATACATTAATGCTTACTTGAATCAATGTCCGACATAGATATTACTGATCAAACACTGTTCACCGAACTATAAATTCCCCAGGGCGCACAACAGGCTCATGCTATATGTTGTGATAAACTATTTACGTGTGCACACAGTTACTAGCATGCACAACGTTCGTATCGATTTGTTTGACCGCTGTGCGCGATGAGCAAAACCGTATCTTGTTATCAACAATTACTCAAATCACACAACTGGACGTAGATGTGACCCTTTTGCTCGCAGAGCCAAACTGTATTCAATTAAACACAATAGACCATCACACACAACCGTCAGATGCCATGACCGTTGTGCGTGCTGAGCAAAACTGTATTACATGCTCCATTACCCACAGTTAATCATCCCGACATATGGGCAACATAGGTAAGGTTGCGAGCACTGATCAAATTACACCCACCTGGTCGCGTTGAGCAAAACGGTCGTAACGAATAATTTCTCTGCGCGCAAAACGTTCAATAAAAAACCCCAAAATATAAAAGAAACACAAAATCAGGCGAGAATTAAATAATGTTCAGTCTGACATTATTTAAAAAATCAAAATTGAAGCAAATTTGATGCGCAGCAGTTGATTGATGGGTGTAAAGACATTTAAGTGATAAGACAACACATATCCTACTGTTTACATAATAGGACATCAAAAATATCTACATTTCTTTGATTTGTTTAAAAAAATATACATTTTGGATATATAATACATCGCGCACAACGGATGAAAATACACCTGCTGTGCGCGTTGAGCAAAGTGGACGTTACGAATAATTACTCTGCGCCCACAACGTTCAATACAAAATCCCCATAATTAATAACTTCAGCGCACACAACGTTCAATAAAAAATCCCAATAATAAAGAAGAAAACATAATTGGGGGAGTATTAATTAATGTTCAGACTGACAGGCCAGTTAAAAAAAATTACCATTGAAGCAAATCTAATGCGCAACAGTTGATTGATGGTGTAAAGACATTTAAGTGATAAGACAACACATATCAGACCGTTTACAGAATAAGACAGCAAAAATATCTACATTTCTTTGATTTGTTAAAATTTGATTCTTAGTGCGGGGTATATAAAAAGGTATACATTTATAAAATATAATACAGCGCGCACAACGGATCAAAATACACCCAGCTGTGCGCGTTGAGCAAAACGGTCGTAACGAATAATTCCTTTGCGCGCACAACGTTCAATACAAAATTCCCATAATTTATTACATCAGCGCGCACAACATTCAATACATTTAAGTGATAAGACAACACATATCCGACTGTTTGCAGAATAAGACAGCAAAAAGATATACATTTCTTTGATTTGTTTAAATTTGTCCCTTAGTGCGAGGTATATAAAAAGGTATACATTTAGAATATATAATACAGCGCGCACAACGGAACAAAATACACACAGCTGTCCGCGTTCAGCATAATGGTCGTAATGAATACTTACTCTGCACGCATAACATTCATTACAAAATCCCCATAATTAATAACTTCAGCGCGCACAACGTTCAATAAAAAATCCCAATAATAAAGAAGAAACACAAAATTTTGGGAGATTAATTACTGTTCATACTGACATGCAAGAAAAAAAATCAAAATTGATGCAAATATAATGGCAGCAGTTGATTGATGGGTGTAAGGAAATTTAAGTGATATGAAAACACATATCTGATAGTTTACAGAATAAGACTGTAAAAATATTCACATTTCTTTGATTTGTTAAAATTTGAGTTTTAGTGCGCACCGTGCGGGGTTTTTAAATTGTATACATTTTGGATATATAATACAGCGCGCACAACGGATCAAAATACACCCAGCTGTGCGCGTTGAGAAAAACGGTCGTAACGAATAATTACCATTCGCGCACAACGTTCAATACTAAATTCCCATAATTAATATCTTCAGCGCGCACAACGTTGAATAAAAAATCCCAATAATAAAGAAAACACAAAATTGGGGGAGAATTAATTAATGTTCAGACTGACATGCCAGATAAAAAAATCAAAATTGATGCAAATATAATGCGGAGCAGTTGATTGATGGGTATATAGACATTTATGTGATAAGACAACACATATCCGACAGTTTACAGAATAAGATAGCAAAAATATTCACATTTCTTTGATTTGTTTAAATTTGAGTCTTAGTGCGGATTGTGCGGGGTATTTAAAAAGGTATACAGTTTGCATATATAATACAGCGCGCACATCGGATCAAAATACACCCAGCTGTTCGCGTTGAGCAAAACAATCGTAACGAATAATTACTCTGCGCGCACAACGTTCAATACAAAATTCCCATAATTAATTACCTCAGCGCGCACAACGTTCAATAAAAAATCCCAATAATAAAGAAAACACAAAATTGGGGGAGAATTAAATAATATTCAGACTGATGGGTGTATAGACATTTAAGTGATTAGAAACACATATCTTACTGTTTACAGAATAAGATATAAATGGATGGGTGTATAGAATAAGGTGTACAGACATTTAAGTGTTGATACTCATGGGTCACGCTGTTTGATTTGAGGTGTTCACATCGTTATAAATGCATTTATGAGTAATATTGTATAAACATAAATAATTTGCTCAACTAGCACAACTGCCATATTTTTACCCGTTTTGCGCTTTGAGCAATTTTCTTAGAGGCAATCAATTTTGTTAGCGTCAATGTCTGTAGCCCACAGTAACCCAGCTGTAGTCTCAACCTCATCCATGCGGACCATACCCAGTCCAATTCATCTATATAAAGTGATTCACTTCCCTCTAGACATCGTCAACCACTACTCCTCTCGATGATAGTGTTCTATATGGTTATACCTATACAATATATTTTCTTTTACATGCTAAATTTTTGTTCTTACTAATGAATGCTTCGTCTACGACACACAAAGATGGCCAGCCAATAAACTTGCGGTAATTACCGTGATGCTGAAATTGAATTCGTCACATTTATATGGGCATCAAAGATGGAGTCTGCTACTTCAGATATCATCAACGATGGTGTTGGCTCCTTCAGAAGAAGCACACGATGTTTTCGAATGCTTCACATTACCATCAGCCTGAAGGTGCCACCAAGGTATCGGCTCTCAAACTGCGCAATCTTCTCTGAAACTGTGCATCCTCATTTGTATCCATGCTCAGAAGAATTTCTTACGAGTGCCATTATTGCATTTCATACCAGTGCAAAAATGTGAAGAATCTCTATTGGAGCTGCTCATAACTGCAATATCCACATGAGACACAGTCACGGCATGAGAACTTGACGTATGAGCAAAACTGTATTCCATTGCTCAAAGTTAATCAGCCCGCCCTACGTGCAAAAGTAGTTGCCTTTGTGTCCACTAAGCAAAAATTTTTACTATACTCTGATTTGTTACAGTTATTGTCTTCTGAGATGATGCTGTATGTTTTTTTGGAAAAACTTGGACAAGCACCGCAAGAGTATCGGTGTATTTAGATTTTGCACTTTCCTAATCGAAACCAAATGTTTTTTTTGCCGTTGTGCGCGTTGAGTATAAAAAGGTATACCTTCAAGCAATTTTTCTCTTCGAGCACCACCGCAGTCGGATACTATTTGGAACAACGTCTGGCTGGTATCCATCTGCCATATATTCACGAGCACGAACTGTTACTCTACGGTGTTTCCATCCTCGTACTTGGTCAGTCCAACTCGTCTGTATATGGTTTCCATACCCACCAGACCTCATCAACCACTACCCCAGGTGAATATAGTTCCTTTATCTGATTCTATCTGATTCTTCTAATACAATGTTTTTTCTTCAAATTTGTAATTTTGTTGTTGTTCATGAGTGCGTCGTCTACAGCACACAAAGATGGCCAATATACTAGCGGCAAGTGCCGTGATGCAGAAATTGAATACATCACCTTTATATGGCGGCGAAGATGTTCTTTTGCTCCTCTTGGCATGATCTGTTCATCTTCATTGCAAACCTCAAATGAAGGCAAAGATGTTCTTGCAAGCATTACAGCTTCATTCTCGTCCATGCCAACTTGCAAATATTCTTTGACCCTTCGTAAGTTCCGTTCAGATTCATTGCATACATAACTACTTGATGATAACACCTGTTCTATCTTATATCTAGCTAAGTCTAATTATATTTACTTTTTTATTCTGTCTTTTCCTAGGGGAGTTTGTACTTGCTGGTATCCCTCCTGCTCCCAAGGGTGTTCGAAGTGTCATTGTTTGCCTTGAGATAGATGCCGATGGTATCTTGAATGCCTCTGCAGAGGAAAGTATGTGTGCAAAAAAAATAAGATCACTATCACTAACGATAAGTGCCACGTAGACCCAGGAGGAGATTGAAAGGATGTTTCTTGAGTCAAAGAAGTATAAAGCAGAAGATGCAGCGAACAAGAGAACGGCGGAGATGGTGTGTTATGTTCATTGGAATGCATAAATGTTGTAGTATGTTGGAATTCAGACCTCAATATAATGTCATTTAATGTGATACATTTGCAGCCCATTACACAGACCTTAATACAATGTCATTTAATGTGATACATTTGCAGCCCATTACAAACTTGTGATTGGTGATATATACATTGATGCTTGCTTAAATCAAATTCCAACAATGAAATTTAATGGGAAAAATTAGTGAAAGTAATATACTAAGATTTACACAGCGCGCACAACTGGCAAACGGCGTGAACGTTGTGCGCGTTTAGAAATTTTGATCGAGGCCAACGATTATGCTCACATCGCTCAGCACGTCAGTGGATCTTTATTTGGGAACAACATCTGTGTAATACATACAATAAATACCCGAGGTACAAGATTATTCTGTATATTCACGAGAAATCGTCTGTTGACTTCTATTTAGTAGAAGTGCTACTTTTGCTTATACCAGCTTTCATTTACCCCTGGACACTAATTAATCATCCCACATAATTGCTCAGCATGCACAACTTGCAACAGAAATGAAAGTTGTTCGCGCTAAGCAACGCTTTCTACAATTACCGAGTTTTGCTCGTCGCGCACAACGGTGTTATTTAACAATCCGTTGTGCGCTCGGAGCTAAACTGTATACAATTACACAGTACACACAATTACTCATCGTGATCATATACAGAAGGTCATTCTCCCGCCAGTCTCGTCCTCGGTGACGGGGCCGTGTCGGCCGTCCAACAGGGTTCCCGGGTGTCGACCTGGAATCAGGGGGAGGAAGTAAACGCTCTCACTCGGCGTCTGTTGCAAAAATTCCCTTCATTAAATTCTGAAAAAATTACATATGACTCGCTCGCGAGCAGCAGTCTTACAAAAGTAACGATTCCCAAAATTTAGGAAGACGACGCACCGTCGGCTGTAAAAAGGTCCTTTATCGCTCTCGCCACCCTTTCCATCTTGGCGGTGGCCTGAGATTTGAAAGCGTCGACCTCTTGCTCCTT
The DNA here is from genome assembly GCA_030789695.1 of Scilla litardierei. Classification (NCBI taxonomy): domain Eukaryota; kingdom Viridiplantae; phylum Streptophyta; class Magnoliopsida; order Asparagales; family Asparagaceae; genus Scilla; species Scilla litardierei. The sequence goes on along the minus strand of CM061142.1, from coordinate 687,143,601 downwards.
CTCAAGAAGCTTGGCCTGAAGGTCAGCAACCTCCTTCCTCGATGCCTCAAGATCAGCTCAGAGTTGAGAACGCTCTCTACCCCACTGATCTTCCAACTGCTTCTTGGCGCTTGACAAGGCGGCGAGGCTGGATGTCGCCTCCGAGGCCGCCCAATCCGACTTGCCCTTGGCGGCCATTATCTTCCCCAAATCTTCCTCCAGCTTCTTCACCTGAGCTCTGAGCTCAGAAGCCTCGTTCTCGGCATCCGCCACCCGGCGCTGCCCCTCGATCAGTTCGCGAGCCCTGCGGCGCAGACCTGCCCCAAAAATGGTCACCTGCAGATGGCGACAATCAGCAAAACCAGAAGGGGAAGCAAAATTCGGAATGCACATTGGCAACGAACCTGAAGGCCATTGCGAACGAAGCAGTTGGCCATCGTCTCAAGGTCGACCCCATTCAGGAAATCGACATCCCTTGGCAGAGTGATATTCTCCGCCAGACGAGCCCCCGTCCCAAAGTCCAGGAGGGCCGACTCAGCCGTCCCCACGATGTACGGTGGCCGATAGGTCTCCCCGTGAATCTCCCCATGATGGCCAGACCCAATGCGGTTCGACTACAGAAGGTGGCCGAACTCTGGAGGTATGGGGCCGACGGAAGGGACCGGAGGATCAATGTCCTCGTATGGCCACCCATCGTGTGGCGTGTTGGAGGACGATGCGCCCCCAACTCGAGGATCATAAGGAGCCGCCTTCAAGGACCGCGCAGCTTGACTTGAGGAGCATCCAGCCTCCCCCAACTCCAGCATGAGGTTCCCCGATTCCTCCGATTCCTCCCATTCCTCCCATTCCTCCTCTTCCTCCTCTGCCCTCTTCCTCTTACGGCCTTCTTCATTGGCCCGCTCCATCACTGAAGTAACCTCTCTGTATGCTCCTCCCGCCATTTTTGTTTCTGGAAGAAATAATAAGATGATGAGATTTCCTCGGAGCGCAAAAGCCATTGGCCTCACCTCCAATTTCTTTTATTACGCGAACGAATGGACAAGATGATCGACACGTGTCGGAATTTTGGCAAAAACAACGGTTGAGATAGGCAAAAGGTTTTGGCGGCCTTAATCCAAATTCGATGCTTCGAATGCCGTGCCCTATTAAAGGAAATTACCTATCAGTCGGCCTCGATCCGCGTTTATAATCGAGAACGAATCACGGGGGCCAATGTTGAACCCGTGTACGGCGCCGAAAAGGCATGGGTTATTGCTCACCGCATAAAACGACTCAAACCCTATAATTGCTCTCCGCACACGCCCACTCAAAACTCACAATTGCTCACAGCACACAACCATTTTTTTTCCCATCCACGTTTACATGTGAAAGGGTAAATTTATTATTCGTATCACCGTTGCATAATTGTTAAGAAATTCCATGTCACAACTAGTCCTTACATAAAGTTTGGAAATGGTGCATGTCAGCAGGCAGAGTGTATGTCATGGCATATACATCTACTGTAGTAAAGGCAGTAACAACTATACTTATGAACATGTGAAAGCGTGCATGTGCAACAGGCAAGGTGTACAACAATGGATCGACACATGCAACAGGCAGAGTGTAATGCAAGACTGAGGTGCATTCAATCATTGAGATATAGGGTAATGCTAAGTGCACCGCAAACCATGCGGTGCACTGTACTTTTTTTGCTTTTTTGAGTTAAAAAAAGATAAATCAAGGTCTCATCATGAACATTGGTTTTATTTTTTTCCAAAAAAAGACTAAAAGTACAGTGCCCCGATACTAAAAGTACAGTCTACCCGTACAATATTTTTACTTAATTATGCTTTGTTATGTGTTCATCACTGATTCTTCTTCAACGCAGACAGGGGGACGGATGGCCAAGATACAAAGAAGCAAGTGACGCTGATGCAGCTGATGGACCAGCTCATAAATGGCAACAAACTTTAAATTTTTTTCATGGTGGGAATCCCTGTATCCCTAGTATAGTCTAGTGCTTTAATTGCTTAGTCGGGCAAAAACTATGATGTTGCAAAATGTTTAGATGTAGTTTCTACTTTGTTGTGTTATGTACATTTGAATGCATAAATGTTGTAGCATGTTGGAATACAGATCTTAATACAATGTCATCAAATTTGGTGCAATTGCATCACATTACAAAATTGCGTGATGCTAACTTGAAGTACCCATAATTACTCAGCTCGCACCAACGGCAACAGCATTGAACGTTGTGCGAGCTGAGCACAACTGTCTACGATTACTAACATTTACTCAACGATCATAACCGTCAAAGTTATTAACCGTTGTGCGCGTGGGGCTTAACTGTTTACAATTACCTATATTACTCAGCGCGCACATCCGTAACATTATTGAACGGTGTGTGCGCTTATTAGGAAGCCTGTAAAATTACCAAGTTTTGCTCAGCACGCACAACTGGTAAAAGTTGTAAACGTTGTGCGCATGGAGCTAAACTATATACAATTACCCACCATTACTCATCACGGACAGCTACATGCCTCATTCTCTTGAATCTTCATTCTCTTCAGCTCTTCTGCTTCTGCTTCTTACTCCTTAATCCCATTAATTTTCTTGACATTTGTCAGGTTCTGCAGCAACAGAGAAATTATAAGATATGAGATCCGCAGTATCGGATATAGGTCTCGAATGATAGGCATCTTCCTCATAGGCTTATAACCAAGACTTAGTGTTTTAATGTTCAATTTGGACCCCCAGCCCTATTAATTCAACTCCACGATGACTGCATTTTGGACTAAAAATATAGGAGGCTGCCGTTTTCAGATGACCATTTTTAAAGAGAACCAGTTTACTTACAGCCCATTTACACTGATATGTCCGTGACAGATGCATGTAGTATATTTCTTCCAAGCTGATACAAAATTGTTACCTTTAGGATATAAAAATGTCGGCCTTCATATCACAGCCTTGTTAAGTCATCGGGCGAAGATTTTTCCTACAGAGATTATGGAGCAATGATGTTACAATAATTTATACTAGTATATAAAATAGTAACCAGCTGTGCTCATATATACCTTATTTCTACCAGTTGTGCTCATACGACAAGTTCTCATGTCATGACCCTTTTTTGCACAAACACTGCATGTCCTTGTTCTTGTTTGACTTTGTTCTTGTGAGACTTATATTCCAGACGGAATCCTTGACGCCACTCGTGGTCGGCCTTTAGTTCTAGATTTTGCAGGATCATGCATAATGACATCATTTGCTCCCACTTCTTATTTGATAGGTGCACTGGACCCCACCTGTGATCTTGGCTCTTCAGAAGCAGTTTGCGCTTTATTAGTCATATTATGCTGGTCCAAAAAACTGTTTGCCCACCCAAAGACGACATCAAACAGAAGGGGATCTCTTGTTACCGCCTCCACGACTTTATCGAATGATGAACGAAGTCTCCAGGCTTGAAGTGGAGTAATTTGAGTTAGACGCACTCCGTGTACTGTGCTAGTCGACGAGGCCCCAAGACTCATGATGCTATGTCTTGCATTTAGAGTCCACCTGGGTAAAATATATCTCTCAGGGATGGCTTGCATATCATACTTTTGCTTCATCATATATAAAATTTGCGTGCATAGCAAACCTTCAGTCACAGCCCTTGCACACGTACACCTGAACATTCCCTTAGATATATTGCATTGAACATTATGCACGTAGCTCTTTCCATCAATCCGCATAGTTACTCTATACGTGCTCGTATCCCCATCCGTGCTCACCCTTTCGTGCCGACAGTATAAAGTATTTTTGAAACGATTTTGAAAAATGGAAAATATGTTTCTAGTATATACCTTTGTGGCATGAACCTCTAACTCATGCATGCCGCTAAATTCTGGTTTGTTCCGCATACAAAAAGTATCTTCTCTCTCCTCTTTGTCTCGCTAAAATTTTACAGCTTTATCATATTGATCAATGAACTCGTATAATGGAGTCATACAGTTTACGTATCCATCAAAATATGCGTGCATGCTTTCACTCCTTTGGCTGGACGCCATGCCTACACACAAAACAAGAAATGAATACCATGTGCTGAGTTTATTTTGATCATATATTTTTACACCAATCTCTATCGTATTAACATTCATACCCGCAAAGAAAGTATCCAGTAGGTACGCCTTAATCCAATGCTGTGCTTTCTCATGCATCGTATGCAACCACTTCCAGGCTTTCATTTCATTTTTTTGTTTTTCTGTCAATGGCTCCTGAAATTCCGTTTGGTACTTCTCCATTAAGATGCACTAACAATTCTCAGCTTCTTCAACATTTTGACTGTTCTTACACCAGTTTGCATAGTCTTCTTCAAATTCAGGGTTATAAGAAGACCGCAATGAACGTAGATGCTCATCTTCGTGCAGACTGATATGCCATATGCAATACCTGTGTTTTGTATTTGGAAAAACTCTTTTGATTTCATTGCATATTACCGGGTCTTGATCGGTGATGATAGCTCCTGGTGCTTTATCCCACATACATGTTAACCACTGTCCGAATAACCAAACAAAGGATTCTTCCTTCTCATCAGCAAGAAGAGCACATCCAAATAAAATAGACTGTTTATGATGATTAACACCTGTAAAAGGTGCAAAAGGCAACATGAATCTATTTGTCTTATAAGTGACATCAAATACAACAACATCTCCAAACTGGCTGTATGATGTCCTCGCCCTTCCATCAGCCCAAAATATACTCTTGCATACATTCTCTTCATCATGCTTAATAGCATAATAGAACTGAGAGTCTGTAGCTTGCCTTTTAATAAATTATTCTATTACTCTAATGCATTCCTTCCCAATGTTGTTCTTTCTTTCTACTCTCCCATGATCAATGCATTATTGCGTAGTAATATTGACATTACTACTACTCGTGGCATTTAGAATCCTTGCAATCTTTGCAGGTCCTACTCCACAGCCACGCATCTGATCAACTAAATTCCTACATGTTCCGTCCATCTGCGATCTTTTATGTGACTGTAGCATCTGGATCTTCGCTGGGCTTTTTATCAACTCATGATTATGATCATCATTAAAGGAGTTTATGCGCCATACTCCTCCGGTGATTTTATGAACTGTCATTCGAGCCATACAACCTTCTCTCTCGTTTTTCCTTCGATTAACGTCCCTCCCTATCTCCCTCTTATCTTTTAAGCTTTTATACCCTTCTTTGTTGCACGTATACTTCCTCCTCGTGGTATTGCCATCTTTTCCCTTTCCCGTAGATCCCATTCGGGTTGCAAAACCTTTCATTGCTGCATATGTATTATAAAATTGATACGCATCTTCTTCTATTTGAAATGTCATTCCAACATGTGGGCTGCCTTTTTCATTATCACTATGCCTATCCTCTTGATATACGCTGTTTGCACTGTCATTTTCAGCTTCAATCTCATTTGGCATCTCCTGATCATGCACATAGGGTTCACTCTCTTCGATTTTCATTTTCTACATTAGAAACAAGTAAAAATATCAGTAATATTGACGCAACATGACTGCTATACATGTCTATCCAAGTATCAGTAGATCATCATCAGCATGTTAGTTGAAACCACACTACTATTACTAATCATGTTAAAACCTTGCGTATTATATATATTCTTTTTCAATATGATCTAATTGTTACCATCATATTTGATGACCGGATCAAATCCATCAAAAAATCCAACATATCAACCGTTTTGCGCGGTGGGCAATATTATGTACGCCATTCGCTCCATGTTGTTGTGCTATATGAGCTGCTTCGGCAAGTTTTGATGGACATCTCATATTGCTCAACGCGCACAACGGGTGCGATGTTTGAAGGGTTGTGCGCGGAGAGTAATTTCCATCGCAACACTTCGCTAGTTTGGAAATTACTCACCGCGCAAAACGGGACAAAAATTTAGCCCGTTGTGCGCGGAGAGGAATTTCCAGCGCTAATCGTCCAAAGGTTGGAGATTACTCACCGTGCAAAACCCTTCAAAAATTTATTCCGTTGTGTGCGTTGAGCAATATGAGATGTCCAACAAATTAGGGATGACGATCCTTACCTCGATGGAGGAGAGTAACAGGGGAATCAACGAGAGTGTGGTGGCCTGGATTTAGGGGCGATCTTAGGCGTGGGCTGTTGAAATCGAAGACCTTGTGCAAAACTGGGGATCTACTCCAGCTTCTGCGTTTTGCGCGGGAGTGAGCAAAAGAATTGGTGGCGATTGCTCCAGCTACTGCGTTTTGCGCGGGAGTGTGTAAAAGAATTGGTGGCGATTGTATTTTAGTACAAAAGGGGTTAAAGGTAATTTAGTATAGAGGCGCGTTGAAAAGAGCTTAAAGGGCGTTTTGGTAATTGCACCAAAAGGTCAGATATTACCATGATCGCTGATCGGATCGGACGGTCAGGAGGGGTCGCGCGCAGGAATCCCATCTGAGCACGAGCTCAGGCGCATTTTACCCATATATATATATATATATATATATATATATATATATATATATATATATATATATATATATATATATATATATAATTTCCTTGCTCCGACGATTTTGGGTCTCTCCGGCGATTTGTGTCTCCTCCGGCATTTCTTGCAGTGACTGGCTGCTGGGGCTCCGGCCCCAAGCACCGCTCACCCAGCTGAGTTCTCCCGACCCCCATGGCGTCTTCTTCCTCCATTGCGGCACCCATTGCGGCACCCCACCCAATTCCCATCACCCAGCGTGCTTCATCCTCTGGAGCTGCGTCGATCCAGAGCCACCCGTTCCCGTCATCGTCCACTTCCCCCTCCATCCCAGTGGCCAATTCTGCGAACGGCGATGACCCCCCTAACCCGTGGACTGTTGTAGCTAGCCGTCGCTGCAGGCATCCACAAAACAGACGCCCCTTGGATGTCGACTTCCGCCAACGGCGGGATGGTGGTCGAACCCTGACCCGTCCTAGGGGTGGACAGCGGGTTGGTCACCCCCCTGTGCCTCCGGGTGGTGGCGCATCCTGATTTCCCTCTTCCGCTAATGCTAACAACGACGACCGCCAGGTGTTTGATGTATTGCCTCAAAGAGCTGCCCCCCCGATTCCTCGCTCGTCGTATGTGACCTCTACTTCCTTCAGCTCTATCTGTGCCCCCGCGCCGTCCCAACTTGTGAGCTGGCGTTCTCTCCTCCATCCTTGGTCGATGGGGGCTTTGTTGCGGACATTTCGCCCGTAGATATCTCATAGGCGGCTGGGCGCTAGGCACACACCTTGGTTGGTTACTTTGTGGGCCAGAGGCCATTATACGGTCAGCTCACATCCTGGGCGGGACGGGCGTGGAAAATTAAGGGTGAGGTCCATATTCACTCGCGGGAAAACGGCTTCTTCTTCTTCAAGTTTACCATCGGCGATGACTGTGACGAAATCATCAATGGAGGCCCTTGGCTCTTGGACGGTCGCCTTCTCGTTCTTAGGCATTGGGCCCCCGATATCGGTCTTGATAGGGACCTACTCTCCTAGTGCCAATTTGGATTCGATTCCCGCATCTACCGATCCAATTTTGGTCGCCCGTCATCCTCGGGAAGCTCGCTAGCATTTTGGGGCGGCCCCTATTCTCCGACGCTCCGACTGCACATGCCTCTCGGCTGTCCTTCGCTAGGTGCTTCGTTGAGATGGACGCTTTATCGCCATTCCCGTCCACCATTTCGGCATGTCTTAGCTGACGGGTCCATCATCCCAGTTGCCGTCGAATACGAGAAAATTCCGCCCCTGTGTACCCACTGTCGATGCTTTGGACACGATCTCTCCCAATGTGAGTCCCCTTCACGAATCGCTGTGCCTCCGCAACCGGTTGACTCCAGCCCGTCTGATGCTACCTGTTCCGATAGAGCTACCACCTCGGCCTGCTGCACTGTGACCGACCCCCCTACATCTAAAGTCCTGCTCAGTCTGCATCGATGCCTTCTCCTACTGGCGTGCAGCCCCCTATTCTTGTAGGCCAGCTGCTGCCGCAATCAAACTTGGCAGCGGGGTTCTCCCCTTGTGCTGGTGCGCAGCCCCCCGCTCTGGGCATACATCCGCTCCTTTCGAAGCTTGGTGTGCAGACCCTCACCAATGCGGTGCTCCCTGCGGAAACCGGTGATCTCTCTACCCCTACTGTGAAGTGCGGCCCCCTAATTATCGCCCAGCAATGGTCCTCTCCCCCCTTGAGGCCTGCCTTCACCCCCGCGGTGAGCAGCTCCCATTCCCCTATGGTAACTTCACCTCGGTCTTCTCCGGCCCAGGCCGTGCACCCCCCCTTGAGGCCTGCCCTCACACCCGCAATGAGCAGCTCCCCCTCCCCTGTGGTAATTTCACCTCAGCCGCCTGCCATTGCTGGAAGCATCGACTGCCTGTTGCCAGTTGCTGCAGCTCCTGCAAACTGTCACGTTGCGGCTTCACCTGTGTGTGGGGCTGCCTCCATGGCTTTGGCCACTGCCGCTGGGAAATTTAGACCCTCTCTTGCTGTAGAACTTGGTGAGGACCCCCTGTGTATTTTTGCTGAAGAGACTGTAGTTGGCTTGGGTGGATTACGGGATAGTTCAATCCCCATGGAGGAGCTGGCTGACGATTTTGACAGCAATTTCCCTGTGTTGAGCCCGCCCCGTGCTTCTCGCCCCAGTCCAACCTCCCTACCTCCAAAACTGTGTCCTCATCCCGCCACTATCCCTAACCCCGCCTATGTCCAACCATCTAAGAAACCCTTGTCCCATTCCACTAAACCTGCTAAAAGCGGGCCGTCTCCTCCTCGTGCGCAAACAAGGAGCCAACACCCCATCCCCTGACTATGTCTATTCTTGCTTGGAATGTGCGAGGCCTAAATGCATCTTCTCACCGGAGGGATGTCCGGCACCACATCGGCAAATTTAATGCCTCATTGGTGGGCTTATTGGAGACGAAGATCCGAGATCCGCTGGGTGATATTATCCCCTCGTGTTGTCCCAAGGGGTGGGTCTTGTTTCACAACTATGCACATGCCCCTAAAGGGCGTATTTGGGTGGTGGCTGACCCGCGGGTGTGGGACTGTACGGTCATCTCTTCCTCTGCGCAACATGTCACCCTTGGTTGTGTTAACAGTGGTGGGTTTCAGGTCTACATTTCCTTTGTTTACGCATCAAATTTGGCGTCCGCCAGGCTTCGACTTTGGGACTCTATTCGCACCGACTACTCTCTGGTGGCTGGTAAGGCTTGGGCGGTGCTGGGTGACTTCAATGTCACTAGGTTTATTGAGGAGAAGGTGGGGGGGGAGGAGCCTCACCCCGGACTTGTTGGCGGATTTCAATCTCTGCATTACTGACTACGGGTTGGATGACATTCGATCCATCGGTGATAAGCTGAGCTGGAGCAATTGCGCTGCGGGGGATGCTCGGATCTCTTGTAGGCTTGATCGGGCTCTTGTTAGTCCCGAGTGGCTAGTGGCCCTTCCTGATGCTTATGCCACCTATCTTCCTCCTGCCACTAGAGACCATTCTCCTCTCCTTATTCAGGTAATCCCTCCCCCCAACTCGGGCCCCAAGCCCTTCAGATTCTTTGGTCACTATCTCCAGGTACCTGGATTCTACGCCCTTCTTCTATCCGTCTGGAGAGGTCATTACTCTGGCTTTCCCATGCTCAGACTCATCACCAAGCTCAGGGCCCTCAAGGCGGCTATCCGTGCATGGCCCCCCGCCCGGAGGCCCTTCCCCCCTTCCGTGTCCATCAGGAGTGAGATCTCTACTATCCGTGATGACTCCGGCTTCCAATTGTGCCCGGATCTCATGTGCCAGGAGCGCTCCCTTCGCCACCTACTTGCTTCTAGCCTGGCTTATGAGGAGAGTCAGGCTAGACAGAAGAGCCGCCAGTCTTGGCTCTCCCAGGGTGACCAGAACACCAGGTTTTTCTATGTTGCGGCAAAGGACCGGGCTGCTGGTAACAGTCTCCTTCACTTGATTGGGCCGGGTGGGGACCCTGCCACCGAGATAGACTCTCTACGGGCTGATGCGGTAGACTACTACACCTCTCTCTTCCACCGGAACTTGTACCCCTCTACCTTCCCTGATATCACCCCTAAGCACATCCTCTCCCCGGGCTCTTATGATTGGATCGGTGGGCCTGTTGTGGACTAGGAAATCAAGGAGGCCCTCTTCTCCTTGGATAAGGACAAATTTCCCGGGCCTGATGGTTTCCCTCCTCTCTTCTTCCAGGTGATGTGGGGAATTGTTTACAGTGATGTCCTTCGTGCGGTGCGTTCTTTCTTTTCGTCTGGATGTATTCTCAAGCAGATCAATCATACGTTCCTTACTCTGATCCCTAAGACTTCGTCGGCATCCTCCTTGGTTGACTACCGGCCTATTTCTTACTGCAATGTCATCTACAAGATCATCTCCAAGGTTCTTAGTAGGAGGATGGCCGCTGTCATTCCTGGCCTTATCTCCTGGAACCAGTCAGCTTTCATCAAGGGGCGCTTGATCTCTGATTCCTCTCTTCTTGCACATGAGCTCATCAGGAACTTCTCTGCTTCATTGGGGGCCAGGGCCTGTATCCAGCTGGACCTTCGCAAGGCTTTTGATAGTGTCAACCGTGACTTTCTCTACTACTTCATGGGTCGCCTTGGGTTCCCTCCCACCTTCATTCACTGGGTCAAGACGTGCGTGGACTCTCCCTCGTTTTCTGTCCTCGTCAATGGGTCGCCTGCTGGCTTCTTCGGGAGCAACAGAGGGGTCCGTCAGGGCGACCCCATGTCCCCCTTCCTTTTTGTGATGGTTATGGAGGCCTTTACTCTCTTGATGGACACTGCTTCTAACTCTGGTGTCATTCTTCCCCCTAAGAGATGGGTGCAGGGGGTTCTGTCTCACCTGCTCTTTGCCGACGACATGCTTGTGTTTTGCAGGGCGGATGTGTCCTCCTTTGCGGGCCTTGGCCAACTTCTGGATTCGTTCCACCTTATGACGGGCCTGGAGGTAAATAAAGGTAAGAGCAAGCTGATGCTCAGCAAGGGGTGTAACATTGGCAGCGAGCTTTCCCTCCTCCTTGGCATCCCCGTTGAGGACCCTCCCGTCAAGTACTTGGGGCTCCCCCTCTCTTCCACTTATCCTGCTGCCAAGATTTTCTCTGGCCTCGGTGATAAATGTAGGGCCAAGGTCTCTTGCTGGTCTTCCAGGCTTCTGTCCACAGCGGGGCATATTGAGCTGGTGCGCACTGTCATTCATGGATTCGTCTCTTATTGGATACAATCTTACCGCATTCCTATCTCTGTCCTAGACGGGATTGACCGCCTATGTCGAGACTTTATTTGGGGGTCGAATCTCCATCTTTGGCGGTGGGAGGGCATGTGTCTCCCGAGGTCGGAAGGGGGGATTGGCCTTCGTCGCTACGTGAGGTGGGTGTTGCCGCCGGGGCGAAGCTCCTCTGGAGACTACTGCACTCTTCCTCCCCTTGGGCTTCTTACATGCACAGCGTCTATTTGAAGAGTACACCCATGTTCCTGTGTGTGCCCTCGGTCTTGGACTCGGGGACTTGGAAGCACATGATTCGATGTAGGGACTTGGCAGCTACTTGCTTTCGTCGGGTGGTTGGTGATGGCCGCACCACTTCTTTTTGGTATGATCCGTGGCTCCCTTGTGGCCCGTTGGCTGACGCACACCCTCCTCCTCGGTCCTTGCGGTACCGCCGGGTTGCTGACTTTTGGGATGGACGTGCCTGGTCCCTCCCTGTTGAGCTCGCTCATATTACTCCCCTTCTGGGCATGGTTGCCTTGTCTGATGGCCCTGATGCCTGGGATTGGACGGCTACTGGGGGCTGCTCCCTCCGCTCTGCCTGGTCTTCTACTCGTCGCTGCTCCCCCCTGCCCGGCTTGCCTCTGTGGTCTGGTTCCCTGGGCATACGCCCAAGTTTTCACTCACCCTCCTGCGTGCTCTCTCTGATCGCCTACCCACCACCCATCAAATGGCCAGGCGCGGTATTCGGGATCAGTCTACTTGCGCTCTGTGTGGTTTGTACCCTGAGTCGGCTCGTCATATCTTCTTCCGATGTGAGTTCAGTGCCTTGGTTTGGGGGGCTTGCAGGCTTCGGCTGGGTCTCCCTCCTGGTTCCAAATCCATCACCGTTGAAGCCCACTCGCTAAGGCGGCGATTTGGTATCAGGGGGAAATCCACCCCCAGGGGTAAGCTCTCCTTGTTGGTCTTCTCTGCGACGGTTTGGCATATTTGGAGAGAGCGGAACCTCCGCATTTTCAGTTCCCTCAGATCGCCAGCGTCTACCATTCTGGCTAGGATCTCGTTGGACATCTCGGACGCCTTGGCTGGTTCCATCCCGGATGACTTAGACCCTGTTGATGTCATTCTTTTTGAGAGCTGGGGGGTTTGTGGGCCGTCTTTTGTGCGCCCCTCCCCAGCATAGGCTTTACTTTCTTTATTTTCCTCTTGGCTTTGCCTGGTCGGGGTTGTATGGGGTGACTGCTTCCCAGCCTCTCCCTCGTCTGCCCTGCTTGTTGGCAACGTCCTGATGTGGTCCCTGTTCATATATATACATACACACTTACTTTTCAAAAAAAACAAATATATATATATATATATATATATATATATATATATATATATATATATATATATATATATATATATATATATATATATTAAGAGAGGGATGTTATCAAGAGAAATTGGATAAGAGATATCTATATTATAAAAGAGGGATGTTATCAAGAGAAATTGGATAAGAGATATTGGAAAAGAGAAATTGGATAAGAGATATCTATAATATAAAAGAGGGATGTTATCAAGTGAAATTGGATAAGAGATATTAGACATGAGAAATTGGATAAGAGATATCTATATTATAAAAGAGGGATGTTATCAAGAGAAATTGGAAAAGAGAAATTGGATAAGAGATATCTATATTATAAAAGAGGGATGTTATCAATAGAAATTGGATAAGAGATATTGGAAAAGAGAAATTGGATAAGAGATATCTATATTATAAAAGAGGGATGTTATCAAGAGAAATTGGATAAGAGATATTGGACAAGAGAAATTGGATAAGAGATATCTATATTATAAGAGAGGGATGTTATCAAGAGAAATTGGATAAGAGATATCTATAATATAAAAGAGGGATGTTATCAAGAGAAATTGGATAAGAGATATTGGAAAAGAGAAATTGGATAAGAGATATCTATATTATAAAAGAGGGATGTTATCAAGAGAAATTGGATAAGAGATATTGGACATGAGAAATTGGATAAGAGATATCTATATTATAAAAGAGGGATGTTATCAAGAGAAATTGGATTAGAGATATTGGACAAGATAAATTGGATAAGAGATTTCTATATTATAAAAGAGGGATGTTATCAAGAGAAATTGAATAAGAGATATTGGACAATAGAAATTGGATAAGAGTGATGTTATCAAGAGAAATTGGATAAGAGATATCTATATTACAAACGAGAGATGTTATCAAGAGAAATTGGATAAGAGATATTGGACAAGAGAAATTGGATAAGAGATATCTATTATATAAAAGACGGATGTTATCAAGAGAAATTGATAAGAGAATTTGGACATGAGAAATTGGATAAGAGAATTTGGATATCTATTATATAAAACAGGGAAATTGAATAAGAGAAAATATAAGAGATGAGATTTTGAGGGATAAAAGAGGAGGTGGGGAATTTTGCACATACAACCCCGGTTTTTGTATTTTTGCCTATGGACCCTCCCCACACACACACACCCACACTTTTTATTCTCACCCCTTCCGGCCATTTTATTTCCAGTTCTATGAAGATTTTGAATCTTATCCTACTAGGACAAAGCTTTGTCCTACGTGGCAAGTTTGTCCTAGGTGGTAATGACAATTTTGGGGGGACTTAAATTTTGGGGGAAAACTTAAATTAGGGGGGAAACTTGAAATTTTGTGGGAAAATTTGAAATTTGGGGGAACTTGAAATTTGGGGGAACTTGAAATTTGTGGTGGAGAAAAACTCAGCCATTAAATAAACCGTGCCCTATGGGCACGGGTAATGACTAGTATATATATATATGGAAAATGCTATTGTGAGAAGGTGAGAAGGTGAGAAGAGATATGTATATCGTTAGCAAGCCAAATATATTTTCCAAATCAATAATCAAAACCGTTCATCTTGCTCTATCTATCAATTGATCTTTATATATAAATTTTTTTGTTATTTGGAGATTTCTATCAGATCCATCAAGTGTTCACAAGATGGGCGACTTACATGCTGCCTGCAAATGTAACAAAATTGGAATGGGTTGATCTATAGGATTTTGGGGTTTATAATTTCCAATTTTTTAGGGTATAAATCTATCAACATGTTCTTTAAGATGAACGGTGCCGATCGTTGATTGGTGTTACCGATTGGTCCTTCTCACGATAAGAGTCTCTTCTCACCTTCTCACCATAGCATCACTCATATATATATATATATATATATATATATATATATATATATATATATATATATATATATATATCCATCTACACACCACACGCACGTATACATATAAATATACAAATAAGCACACGCATCCCAATATCCACATATCAAACATTTAGATTCGCTTACATTCGTCAAACATGTATACACCTATATTCCATATCATATTTATATCCACATTGCGTATGTATATACATACACACATGCTCTGATATAGACCAACATATACACGCATACAAACAGGAATACACTTATCCAAGGTACACCTAGTTAGACAACCATATTGGATAGATCCGTAAATAAACAAACAAAGATATGTATGTATGTATGTATGTATGTATGTATGTATATCTATTCATCCAATATACACACAACTACACATGCTTTTACTGCACACTACACATACATTAACACATCCCTACACTCCACTATACACGTATAATAGAAATCCATACAACCATAATACATATTCACGTTTATGCACCAACCAATACATCATATAGTTACTCTATACTCGATTATATGCACATACTCAGAGGTATACATATCAATACCATATATAGATCTTTAAGCCTACACATAGCCACATACACATACACACACGCACAAAGACTATTATACTAAAATGAGATATGCACACAGACATGTATATATACCTACTAGGATCCATGCAACCATGCACATACATTCCATGTATATGCACACACACCCATACACACATACTATACACATTCTATTATTAGACACACATACACACCCATATAGGTAAGCTACCCAAACTGTACTAGCATGTAGTCTGTAGCTACCCATACCATTATAAACATAACATCCAATATACACATACCTTTACTAGCATACTAATACATATACAATTAAGTGAACTCCAATATTCATACACATCTAGTAGATAGTCACACATCAATGGTGATACACACTAATGTTCCATATTCATACTCATCCCTATACTGATTTATGTTAATCAGAATATGGATCATTCCCATACATATATAGCTACTCATAAGACATATACAACTATATGTCCAATACTACTAACACATATACACAGTCATACCATGCTTGCTACAACACACCTCTTATATACATACAAATATCTCATAAATCTATACACAATCCTCCTTCATGCCACTATATACAGAAGGATACATGTACTACATATACCTTCAAATGGTCATATAGACACCATTCTACGTAGCACGCATATACACGCACATATACATATACCATAACTCCACTTAACCATGCAAACCCATAGTCATCCCATATATACATGCACTCCATATTCTCACATCCTTATATCCATCACATCTTACATATGTTACACGTCATACATATATCCCTTACTATGCATGGTATAAGGCTAAGAGTTTAACACTAGGGCGGACAGGTCTAAAGCACCCCTACCCACCTTAAAATACATCTACCGCCAAACACTTTGGGCATTACTCGTACTATCCGTACGCACATCGCAGTGCAGTGACCTGCATGAGCCACAAAAAAATGTAATGTCCCGATCCTCAAAATACTCGAAATTTTAAAATTTTTTCCAGGTATCCTGAAGAAGAGGGAGAGAGTGTACAGAGAAATAGCAGGTCCACTACGCATGTGCTGGAATAGTGCAAGTACTACTCCACTTTAATATCAAAGACAACCTCATAAATACAAAGAATAACAACGACATTATAGATTAATCGACATTCATTCATACACATAGTCTAGGTACATTACCATAAATACAACGCCACTCTCCACCTCACAAGGGCCAACCAAAACACAACACAAAGCTACATCTCACTCCAAGTACTACCCCTGGAACCCAACTCCAAGTCACCAGCATCAAGCTGCCCCTGCTACCTGAAAAATGGGGAGGAGCACGTCAATGCATGTCTCAGTAGGAAATCCCAACCACAATGGAAAATCATGTTATTATTTGCTTAATTACTGTGGTTACAAGTTAAGGTGAGATCATTGAGACCATGAGACACATCATAACGGTAATGCATGCTACTGTATAAAGTAACAGCATATGAAATGGAGACTACCTGCCGTGAGGGAGTGAGCTGCTGCAAAAGAGAGTTAGTGCTACAAATAATATGTAAGGAAAGGAACAACAAAGGCAACTACAACTATAGGATTTACAACGAGAAATTAATATAGGAGGACAAGAAACAACTACAAGTACACATTGTCACAACAATACAAGTAGAGGAAAGAGGAAACACTGCAAGTATAATAAATAACATGTAATTTATCAACTTATCGGAAATCTGGGTAAACTGTAAGATATAAGAACCTGTATCTCACCCCATGGGTTGGGGTGGAAAATTGCACTCGACCCAGTGGACACGTGCACTGTATACCGGGCCTCTTACCCTCTCCATCAGGGGACCTACCTCACGGGCCCCACCCCAAGATTAGGGTGAGTATGGCACACGGTGTAGTGGACACGTGCACTGTACACTGGGCCTCTCCGCATCCTACCTGGACGATAGCGAGAGTGAGGATCTCCACATACACCTCTCCACACCTAAACCACATCATCACAAATGCCAAGTAACCACCACTCCCTGTAAAGGCGAGTGAGAATAATCAGCACATATCACATCCTCTCCTCCCCACCTTCATTATCCAGGCCTTATATTTACAATTTACTCAAATTTCCCCCAAACCCCAGTTTTAGCAGTTCACCCCCCTTTAGAGGGGACTGAGGCATTCCAAATCATCAATTAAACATCATAAGTCATCTTACAAGAGTCATGATGGCATGGTTTCATAGTGTCAACATTTCTCATTCATATCAATCTGGGTCATTACCAAAGTACCATGCCCTCCATCATAGCCACATCACAAATCAACATGGGTCATACACCAAAGTGTCATGCCCTCTATCACAACTCATTGGTACTTCACTTATGAGGCCATGCCATACATGTCTCGCAACATAACAAATCTATAACATGGTTCATGGGAGTACATTTCTCATGTTTCTCAATTTTTGTTTCATTGAGACATTTTCACCAACATGTGGTGGGCATCATACACAAAGTCATTGTAACAGTAGCAAACTCAATAACCATTAACATAACTAAGCTACCTTTCAAGTAAAAGCAATAATTAGAGATAATAGGGGCAAGATTAACATCCATACATACTTCAAAACACTACGTAAACAACCCAGCTTGCTGTAGAAATGCTGACATCCCTAAACACATGCAGATATCATATATTTACTTTGTGAATTTGACAAAACATTGTAAATTAAAGTTGTAGATATGGTAGTTCTAGATTCACATATAAAATTTCATGCAGAAATATAGACTAGGTGATTTATGATGAATTGTTTGGTGGAACCTGTCAAAACTGTTTTTACAGATCCTAAGAGTTGTAACAATTGCTAATTTAAGTCCTGTTGCAGTTAGAATCTCGAAAACATGGCCTAGGGAAAAGTTGTAGAACATGTTATTATCTTTACAACGAGACAAATAAAACCAATTCTTATGGAGTGTGCAGAGGCGGAGCTCAATTTTGCCAAACTGTGTCCAAACTGGATGAAAATCAGACATGTTGTAAAGATAGAATTTTTACCCCTAATTACTGAACTGGACATATGTCAAATTTTATATGATTCGGAGGTAGAATTTCAATATCTACAAGTATATAATTTTTTTGGGAATTTATTCAAGTCTAAATTAAGATATTTAACCAAATGAACAAGCAACATAATCTGTCTACAAAATCAGCCGTGGTGTTTGCATGAAACTAAAATGATTTGACATAGATTAGAATAATACCATTAGAGAAGGTATTCCTACCTCAAGATGATGGATTTCCAAACCCACATGCTTTCTTCCAAGCCTCCTACTTCATCCTAGCTCCTAGCCTCAAGGAAACTCCATCTTGCTAAAAAGTCTTCTCCTCTTTCTCTTCCCCTTTCTTCATCTTCTTCTTCCCATTTCCCTTTATTTTATCTCTTTTTTGAAAGGATTTCGGCCAGGTTAAGGGAGGGGGATATGGGGGGGATATGGGGGGGGAGAGAGAGAGAGAGATGGAAGAAATTAGAAAAGAAAAGGAGAAGAAAAGGAAGAAATGAGAAGAAAAGAAGAGAAGAGAAGAGAAAGAGAGAAATCAAGAATGAGTTTTCCATGGCGTATCCAACAAGCCATGACATTTATTAAATGACCAAACTACCACTCATATATTCAAGTACTTACAAGTATGCCATCACTTTATGCACACACTTCTTTAATATACACACACATCCCTTCATTTTGTCCAAATGACCATTTTGCCCCTCAACTCCCTAAATATTTACGAGGATGCCATTAACCCCTAACCCCTCTTTCACACTAGTATGACTCTTTCTACACAACCATGCACACCCACGCATGCATACATGCACCACACACACACACGTCCAATACATACTTATAACATTATACACACGGCGTCATTCATACTTCTCTCGCATTCATGTCTCGCATTCTCATCTCGTAGCCACATATTAGGACACAACCCCTATCACTGGTGGAAAAAGGGTCTTCATCCACTGACATTTGGCCACAGACAAATCCGTGGCTGATATTACCTATTAGCCACAGATTTGTCCGTGGCCAAATCTTCCGTGGCTGGGGAAAAAATTGGCCCATGGAGTATTGCCCCCCGGACATTTTCGTGGGTGTTAGTTGACCTTCAGCCACGTCAGTATCTGTAGCTGATAACTATCAACCATGGAAAAGTGGTGAAGAAATTTTCCGTGACTGTTACGTATTAGCCAAGGATATTTCAGTGGCCAATAAAAGTAACGGCCACTGATATGTCCGTGGCTAAAGGTCTGTTGCCAGTTAAAAAATTTACCCAAATTGGGGGGGGGCGCCCTCAATTTGGCTAAAAAATCGATCACTTTCCAATTTTCATCCGCCGGGAGAGGGGGGATCGGAGGACGAAGACGAAGAAGGAGCCGCTGATGAAGACGACGAAGGAGCCAACGACGATGAAGTCACCGACGATAGCCGCCGTGCAAGGTATGCTTTTCGTCCTAATTTCTCTAGAATGGGCGGAGGGGGCGTTGAAGTGGTGTCGGCCTCCATCGTTGCCCCAGCTCCCCTCGCCTCCTTCTGAACTGAAGGAGGATAGCGGGAGCTGGGGCGACGGCGGTTGCCGACACCCCCTCCGACCCCTCTCTCTCCTATTCCCCCAATCCCGGACCCCGACCCCCCTCCGACCCATCCTCACCGGCGATCCCCCACCGCTTGAGAAACGTGTAAATTGTTAGGGTTAGGGTTTGGGATATGGTTAGGGTTAGGGTTATGGTTAGGGATACGGTTATGGTTAGGGTGTGGGTATGGGTGCTGGTGCGGGTGCTGGTGCGGGTTAGGGTTAGGGTTAGGGTTGGGGTTGGGGTTGATTATATGGAAGGGCTTGGGGATATGGTAAGGGTATGAGAAGGGGTTTGGTTTAGGGTGAGGGTTTAAGGTAGGGGGTTCGGTTTAGGTGTTGGGGGTAGGGTAGGGTTTAAAAATATGGTTTTGGATTAGGGTTCGGTTAGTGTTAAGGTTGGAGTCAGGGCTAGGATTAGGGTTGAGTGTAGGGTTGAGTGTAGGGTTGAGGTTAGGGTAAAAAGGGTTAGGCGTCGGATTGGGGTTGGGGGAAGGTTTAGGGTTGTGGTTAGGGTTAGGGTTAGGGTTAGGGTTAGAGAGTTGAGGTTAGGGTAAAGGGTTAGGTGTCAGATTGGGGTGGGGGGAAGCTTAGGGTTTAGGACTAATAGAGTTTATTTTTATTTTAGATTATATTGTCGATATCAAGGAAAAATAGAATTTATTTTAATTTTATATTAATGAGAACCTAGCCATGCATGTTAAAACATACACTCTTGGTATAAAATTTATTTTAGTTATATTGTCGATATCAAGGAAAAATAGAATTTATTTTAATTTTAGATTAATGTGAACCTAGCCATGTTAAAACATACACTCTTGGTATCACAATGGTAGATGCATACTTTTATGAAAGAGTTGACTATCATTTAAAGTTTCTCAAAATAGTTAATTTAGAACTATATAAATGGTTGATGCACAATTACATGTAAA
Organism: Scilla litardierei; assembly: GCA_030789695.1. Taxonomy (NCBI): domain Eukaryota; kingdom Viridiplantae; phylum Streptophyta; class Magnoliopsida; order Asparagales; family Asparagaceae; genus Scilla; species Scilla litardierei. Next base: position 687,123,078 of record CM061142.1, on the reverse strand, counting down.
TTTCATCGTCAATTACATATGTCGGAGGTTCCTGACAAGTCGTTTATGAAAATATCGGATCTAAACATGACTAGAAACCGAAGATACTTAGAGGGGATAGATGCGTTCTTAGCGTACACTGATGCCAACCCTCTAAGCATGTCCAGTGGAAAAATCCGTTGCCCTTGCAAGAGGTGCCAGAACAATGAGATCCTTCAGACGTACATTGTACGTGTCCATTTGGTGTCTCACGGGGTCGATCCCAATTATAAATTTTGGAGTTACCACGGAGAAGGTGTCGTAACAGAGGAGATACTTAGGTCAGAAGAGCGTATTGTGCATGGAGATCAAAGGGCAGATGACATAGATACAATGCTGGAAGATATTAGTGCGCCTAGGGAAGTCAGATGATGATCTTCACATCATTGACTATGATCGATTGATGAAATTAGTGGAGGATAATGAGTCTGATTTATACGAAGGATGCACAAAGTTCATGAGGCTATCACTCATGATTAGACTGCTGCATATCCAAACACTAAGCGGAATGGCGATCACACATTTTGAGATGTTGTTGGATTTGTTGAGAAGGGTAGTTCCCGGTGGGCATGACAGCATTCCAGCCACTCATTATGAAGCGAGCAAAATCGTTAATACGTTAGGGATCGATTACAAGAAAATTGACGCATGCCCTAACGATTGCATTCTATGCTACAAAGACAACAAGGACCTACACGAATGTCCAACTTGTCATGTTCCCCGGTGGCAAGTTGAACAAAGAACAGGTGTGACGAGGGATGGTCCTACAGTCCAAAAGAAGAAGCAGACTCCGACAAAGGTTCTCCGATATTTCCCAATTATACCAAGGCTGTAGAGGTTTTTCATGTCTGTTGAATACGCAAGAAAAATGCGATGGCACGCCATCGACCGCATAGAGGACGAAAAATTGAGGCATCCTGCCATAGGGAAGCATGGAAGCATATCGACCGTATTTATCCCGACTTTGCAAGGGAGACGAGGAATCTTAGACTTGGTCTCGCAAGCGATGGGTTTAATTCGTTTGGAATGATGAGCTCTGGTTGGTCCACTTGGCCTCGTATAACCTCCCACCTCATATGTGCATGAAGCAACCATACTTGGTAATGTCACTATTGATTCCTGGAAAATACTCGCCTGGAAATGATATCGATGTTTCATGCAGCCATTAATTCATGATCTGAAGCTTTTATGGGAACAAGGTGTGGGCACTTTCGACGCCGTGACAAAGCAAAGTTCTGCATGCGTGCTATTGTTTTATGGACGATAAACGACTTCCGGTGTATGCTAATCTATCTGGTTGGTCGATGAAAGATAGGACGGCTTGCCCGGTTTGCACGACAGGTTATGAGGGCACATTCCTGAAATATAACCGTAAGTTTTGCTTTTGGCAAAACAGAAGATGGTTGCATGCGGGTCATAGTTATAGGAGACCAGGACAGATGTCCGACGGCAAAACTGAATGCCGAGAAGCCCCAGAGCAACTAACCAGAGAGGACATATTTGAAGCACTTCACCCTTTGCAAAGTGTGAAGTTTGGAAAGAACAGATATATCATAGAGCACCCTCTTGGTGTTAGAAGGCGGATTGCAAAGGAAAAAGGAAAGAGCAAGGGCAAGTGCAAGGGCAAAACTAAAAGAAGAACGCCTCGAGTGTCGCGTACAGATTCTAACACAGCAGATGTTCGAATACTACCAAGTGGTTGGTTAAAGTTTAGTATTTTCTTCCAATTGCCATATTGGAGGAATTTGAAAATACGTCACAACCTGAACGTCATGCACATCGAACAGAACATATGTGAAAATCTGTTGTATACATTGATGCAAGACACCAACAAGTCAAAAGACGAAGTAAAGGCTCGGCTTGACTTAAAAGAATTGAATATACGTCCTGAATTGCAGGCTGTGCAAAAGGAAAATTACAAGTATGACCTGTCAGCTTCTCTGCTCACCCTGTCAAGAGATGAAATTCATAATCTGTGTGTGTTTCTTAAGTCATTGAAGACACCGAATGGATATGCTTCGAATATATCAAGATGTGTGCACATAGACCAGATGAAGATATTTAGATTGAAGACACATGATTATCATACTTGCTACATCAGTTGCTTCCGGTTGCATTACGTCACGTTGATAAGAAGCTTGCAAAAGTCCTGATACAGTTCTGTAGGTTCTTCAGGTGGGTGTGCTCGAAGGTGATAGACGTTGGTAATTTTGAAGATTTAGAGTCACGTGTTATACTTGCATTGTGTAATATGGAAAAAAAATTCGCCCCCTTCATTCTTTACAATCATGGTTCATCTTACTTGCACCTGGCACAGGAGGCCCGCTTTGCAGGGCCGGTACAACATCGATGGATGTACCCTGTTAAAAGATGAACGACGTGCCTTATATTATTCTATTTTGCTAAGAACAAAATTAAATGTGAATTTGAACCTTTTATGAATTTTGAACCGCATGTATTTAGGGTTCATGAAGCAACTTGTGCACAATCGTGCACGGCCAGAAGGGTCAATTTCCAAGAATTATACGTCAAACAAGGCCTTGATGTTCATATCTCGTTATTTGCAGGGTGTAGACACAAGGGTAAATCGTCCGACAAGAGTTACTGATGGAGTATTCTATAATGATTATGGAGAGAACACACGCTTTAGTAAAATTGAGCTTGAACAAGCAGATTCATATGTTCTAAATAATCTACGCATATTTGACTCTTATCGAAGGTAATAAAGCTGAGTTATTTGCCTTTGTAAGTGGTGTAATTCACAAGTTTTAATAGTCTTCTTTACTTGTCCCTCAGTCGTTATATAGAAGTACTCCAAGCCAAATTGCGCGCAAAAACTCTTAACCAAAAGGTTGCAGATGCACACGCTGAATAATTTACGTCATGGCTAAAACTGACGGTACGCGCATCGATTTCTCACGATAGTTACACACATATCACAAAATCAATTTCGATAACTTGCGTATATGAGTGCGATTCTTATTTATCTTAAAGGTGGCAGAGCAATGTGTTCGCGGTGTACGGCTATCTGAGGATATCCAAAAATATGTCTGAGGTCCTGACGGCACAGTACATTGATATGTAGGTTATTCTATCAATGGTTTCAGATTTAATACCATTGAAGTTGAGAAGGACCGATGCACCCAAAATAGTGTAATCTTCTCATCCTTTACACAGTTGTCATATGCAAGATCCAGAGATCAACAGCCAAAAGAAGGTCAAATATTCTATTATGACCAGGTTGTAGACGTGGTTGAGTTATTTATGGTTTTCAGAAGGAAGTGAGCCATGTTATGTTTAATGTACGGTGGTGTGAGCAAGGAAAGAAGAAGGACGACTTGGGCTTCACGGTCGTTAATCTGAAGAAGGAAATCTATCAGGATGAGAAGTTTATGTTTGCCTTGCAAGCAAAACAATGTTTTTATGTTAAAGATATAATGATATACGATGATTGGGTGGTTCTTAGAAATCCGCCTAGAGCATATGCACCGGATGAAACGGGCGATGAAGAGGGCAGTTGATCACTCCTTATTTTACACCTTTTTCCCGCATGTTTGCATGCCATTTAGATCGCCCAAATCATGTTTTTCACGATATATCGACGATATTGCGATGCTTTTCACGATTTGTTGTTTTTGTCGCATTTCAGGTGATTTGGCGTGATTTGGAGTGATCTCGAGATGCGCTTACTCCAGACGGTCACCGACGACCTCCCCGAGGGGTATTTTGCTGTTGGAGAGGAGCGGAAGAAGAACGGACGTCGCAGGAGCGACGAGGAGGCCAAAACAAGCAATCTGGGCATTTTTTGTGTCCCACTCGGCCGAGTGGAGGAGCCACTCGGCCGACCAGCGAGACACCGCTCGGCCGACCAGATCAGACACGATTCATACGTGCACTCGGCCGAGCGACGGAGACCACATCGGCCGAGTGACGAGACCCCGTCCGCCCGAGTGGCGCCTAGACGAAGCCCTTCAAAAATCGCCATGTTACTGTTTTTCGGCTGCCTGAGCTTCAGAAGACCCACTCGGCCGAGTGGATAATCCCGACCGCCCGAGTACCATGAAGCCATCGGCCGAGTGACGACAACTCACTCGGCCGAGCAGCCCCCGAAGTGAAGACCCCTGAAGATCGAGACTTACTGGAAATTTACAGGGTTTTCACTCGGTCGAGCGACTTTTGTCACTCGGCCGAGTGCGACGCGCTGCCTGTAGCGAAAATTGCGGAAAACAGGCTGCGCAGGGGTATTTTGGTCACAGTTTTTGGACGATTTTGGGGGGTATTTAACCCCTGTTTTTACCCTAGTTTGGAGAGCTTTTCTCTTAGATTTTTTGCAGCTTTTTAGATTAGCTTTTTAGTTTTATTCTTGTGATTGAAGAGGAGACAAAATTGAATTTTTGTAGAATTATTTGAAGAACTCCATTGGTTTGTGTTTTCTCTTTTCTAAAAATTCTATTTTTATTGCATATCTAAATATTGTGATGAATTCTATTGCTTATTTCATTGATTATTTTTGTGATCTTGCTATGAATTGTGAGTAGTCGCCACGTCTTGGGGCGTGGGGATGAACCCTACAAGCCCTGTTTCATGATTGTGATGAATTGGTAGGAATTTTGCTAGAATCGCTATTAGGGATTAGATTGGGATCAATTTACTACGGATGGCTAGGAATTCACATCGATTGGGATTTGCAAGAGATTGGATCCCAATTTGATAGGAAGCCCTAGAAATCTGAATTGGGTTGGAATCGAATTTCCGTAGTATCGGTTTGCAAGAGATTGGACCGATACTAGGGTTTCCGGTTCCAATTCCGTGCCAATACCCGTTTGCAAGAGATTGGACGGGTAGGAACTACCCCAATCTAGGTCGTGGGCCGAGTTTGTAAGAGATTGGGCTCGGTGCGCGATTGAGCGATGATGTTGATCCTAATGCTAGCTTCCCTAGGCTAGGGTTTGCAAGAGATTGGACCCGAACCTAGGATAGCTATAGACCGGCAACAGCGCGAGAGCGTGAGCTTGGTTCTACATTCAGTTGCAACTAGTTCATCCAAAATCTTATTCTAGCAATTTTGATGCCGATGAACCACCTTTACGAAATACGGTGAGTAGTGGGAATTCCCCATTCCTTAGACGTTCTTTATTTGATTTGATATTTCCGTACTTTGTCTGACGATTGTGACAGGATCGCCAAAGGCAAATTTCTCTCTTCTTAAATAGCCAGGTTGATCGGAACAAGCACGGTCATTCGTCCTCCCTGTGTTCGATAACCCGCTCGCTGCTACACCGTGCACTTGCGGTAAAACTACAACCGTTCTTTGGGGTTACGTCCCGGAGCGACCAAGTTTTTGGCGCCGTTGCCGGGGAGGCGATTGCGTTTGATCTTACCACCCTAGCTATTTCTTTTTATTATTATTATTATTATTTCCATTTCTTTATTTTTACCTAACCCTTCCACGGTACTAATCATTTCTTTGAAACTCTGTTTTCCCTGTGCATGTACACGAGATCTACGGCGGACCCTGAAGCTATATTATTTGATCCCGAGATCGAACGTACCGCGCGGAGACTTAGAGCGGAAAGGAGACAAAATCTGGAAGGGAGGTTTATGACCAACCCGAAAACTGCTGAACAATTGGCGGCAAGGATGGCGAGGATAATTTCTATTCGAGATAGGCTTCGGCCTAAGACCTCTTCTACGACCTCATCCATTGCCATGCCGGAGTTGGTGGCTGACAAGAACTTCGAGCTAAAGACTGGACTAGTGGTTCTGATGCAGCAGGATCCATTTCATGGGAATGCCCATGAAAATCCTCACTACCACATCCAATTATTCTTGTCAAAGTGCGCCACATTCCAAATGCCGGGGGTCTCCATCGATGCCATCAGACTGCGTCTCTTCCCCTTCACGCTAAAGGACAAGGCACTCTATTGGTTGAGGACGCAGGTTGAGGGAGTCTTCACCTCTTGGGACGAGTTGGCGAGTGCATTCATTGACAAGTTCTATCCGCCCTCCAAGACGGTGAAGATCCGGAGCGCTCTCATGTCCTTCAAGCAAGGACCCCAAGAGACGCTCTATGAGGCTTGGGAGCGTTTTAAGGATCTGCAGCATCAATGCCCGCACCATAGCATTGAAGATTGGGAGCTAGTTCATAGCTTCTACAACGGTCTCCAACCGGGGACCAAACAAATTATTGATGCCGCGGCAAATGGTGCTATCTTGTCAAAGACTCCCGAGGAAGCTACGGCCCTAATTGAGGAGATGGCCTCAAACAATCAACAATGGGGCGATGAGCGAGGACACTCCACGTCCCCCTTAAAGCAAACTAGTATCTATGAGGCGAAGGCCGTAGCAGAGCTTACAAGCAAGTTTGATTCTCTCCACAAGGTAGTGGAGAGACTGGAGAAGTTTATCACGGAGCCCCAAGGAACCCCTTCCACCTCCGCTCCAACGAACCAAATGAGTGATTGGCAAGACCAATCTCAAGCCATGTATGTGGGAGGAGAGCAAGGAGAAGGATCCTTGGAGCAAGTACAAATTGTCGCGGGGAACCAAGGATATTGGGCCCATCCGGCCACAAGAAATCATCCCGGATTCTCTTACGCCAACAATGAAGGAGCTTTGAACCCGCCACAACAACCACCTCAACAAGCTCGACCACCACCACCCCAACAACAACACTATCCGCCGAGGGGGCATCCACAACAAAATTTCCAACCGAAGCAACAAGTTCCACCATATAGGCCGCCCGGATACAATCGAGGGTGGAGGAATCAAAATCAAAACCCTCCACAAGCTCAACAACGATCCGACTTCGAAGCTAGAGTGGAGGCGTTTATGGTCGAGCAAAATAAGGTCAATGCTACCTTGAAGGCAGGGCAAGACTCCCTTAATACCGTTGTGGCTCAAATATCGGAGCAATTGGCATTGCTCAATCGGAACACTCAACGATTGCCGGCGCAACCCGAGCAAAACCCACGGGACAACACCGGCCACATCAATGCCGTAGTTGCCGTTACTACTAGAGGCGGGAAGGATACCACCCCCGCCATGATTCCTACCGAGGAGCCCGTGGAGGAAAGTTTGGAGCCAATTGAGCCGGTAGTTGAAGTTGATAAGGAGAAAGAGCCACAAGAAAAGGAGAAATCTAGAGCGGAGCAATTGATTGAGGAAAGGCGCTTCATGCCACCGGTCCCATTTCCCCAAAGGCTTGCTAGAGCGAAAATAGAGAAAAGGCTAGCGAAGTTTCTCGAGTATTTGAGAGGAGTTAGCCTCAACATTCCCTTCCTCGACGCCATCGTGGAGATCCCCACATATGCTAAATTCTTAAAGGACTTGATTTTGGGGAGAAAGAGGAAGGAGAAGATTATGCTAGCCGAGGAGGGCTCTTGGTTCACCAAGAGAGAGAAGGAGCCGGCCAAATTTAAAGACCCGGGGAGTTTTCGGATTCCTTGCACCTTGGGCGGTGTCCCTCTTCAAAAGGCGTTGGTAGATCTAGGGGCTAGTGTGAGCCTCATGCCTCTCTCCATGTTCTTAAGGCTAAACACCGGGACGAAGTTGAAACCTACTGACATGCGGATACAATTGGCCGATGGGCGAATAACAAGGCCGGTAGGGATCGCCGAAGACATCCCGCTACAAGTCCCGGGGGGAATATGCTTGCCATGTGACTTCGTGATCATGGACGTTAAGGAGGAGGGAGATACTTCATTGATACTTGGACGCCCGTTCCTCGCCACCGCCGGTGTGATTGTCGACGTGCGAGAAGGTACACTAACTTTGAACGTCGGCAACATCGAGGTGGAGCTTCACATTCCTAAGGCTATGAAACACATGCCTTACCACGAGGAACTTGACTACATGGACCTCCTTGATGAGGTGATAGAAGAGGCGACCCCCCACTCGATTGGCGCTCTTTTCAATGAGGATTTCGAGGAAGGCCCGGATTTAGGCCAAGATGAGAAGATAGATGATTCCCCCGACCTCTCCACTGAAAATGATGAAGGCGACGCTGATGTCGCAAGGATTCGAGAGCTCTGCAAGCTCTCGAAATTGAAGTCTCCGAAGAAAGCTCCACCGATACGAAAATCGGCGTCACCGGTGAAACTGTTGACCGGAGCAAACGCTAGCTTGGGGGAGCCTCCCCCAACACTATTCGAGACGGGAGACCCCCGCGGGAGAACACGCCGCCGCAACTTCCGAATCCAAGTGTTCTCCCCGGAAAGTTTGATGGGTGCATCTCATATGCACCAAACATCCCGCATTAATTGAAAATCATAGGGGGTCGAGCTCACGACCTTAAACGAGCGCTTGTCGGGAGGCAACCCGTGGGTTATTGCATTATTTTCATTTCTTCTTTTATTTTTGTTTTTAGAAATTTTTAGTGTTTTGAGTCGTTCGCCCAAAATTTTTGTGATAACGGGTCCTATTTTTCTTGACAGGAGAGGAGATAGGTAAATCCATCATGAGGAGGATGAACGAGACGACGAGGAGCGCCCCAGGAAGACGCTCGATGCTTAGGAGTAAGATGAAATCGACTGGAGGAAGAAAGACGGAGTTTAGAGCCCAAACGAAGACAAACAGCAGAACACAAGGTTCACTCGGCCGAGTATACTAGTCACTCGGCCGAGTACACTAGTTCGTCCGGCCGAGCCGCTCACGAACGAGGGAAGTCTGCTGTACCCAACTCTCTGTTTATTTTCCTGATTTCAGTATAACTGCTACTCGGCCGAGTATACATTTTCACTCGGCCGAGTAAAACGGATACGCTCCTAGGGCGAGTCTTGCCGAGTAGCTTGAGCCACTCGGCCGAATGGACTTACTCCACTCGGCCGAGGCTGGCAAAGCCACTCGGCCGAAGTGTAAGCGGGGAGGATATTTCCATTGATCTCACTCGGCCGAGTGACCTAGTCACTCGGCCGAGTCGTAACTTTTATTATAAAAGGGGCTGAGGGGAGGCACGTTTTTCAAAACGCAAAAATCCCAATCGCTCGCCCGACCCTTCAGCTCCTCTCACCCGTTCCCCTCGCTTGCGCCCCCCACTCGCCCGACCGGCCACCTCGCGCCGCCGCTCGGCCAGCCACCGCCGGGCGAGCAACCGCCGCGCCTCGCCCGAGTCGCCGTCGGCGGCCGTCGCTCCGACCACCTCCGGTATCGCTTATTTCGCCTTTTTTCTCCTCTTTTTGTGTATTTTTCGAGGATCCATGTGTTAAACGACCCCCAACCCCTAATCAATTTCTATATCTATCTATTATACCCCTAATGCTCCATACGTTTTGAATATTACCCGCTGATATCTCCATTTCATGCGCAGGTTGTTTTTGGGAGCTTAGGGGAGCCCAGGGGAGCTTCTACGGACTGATTTGGGCTTCGCGGAGGCGCTGTCTTCGCACGCTTCCATTGCTTAGCACTCGCGGCATGTCGGGGTATACTCTTTCCTTTATTTTATACACGCCGCACTTTTTACACTTTTCGGCGCGCGCTCGGGGCCGATATGCCGCCCCGGACATGGCCGCGGTCGAAGAGAGCCTCCGCCAAGCGGAAGCGGTCGGATGATGCCGGCCCCTCCCACGAGTTGGAGGACTCTCCTCCGCCTTCTCCCACACACACCGTCCACCCAGCAAAGCCTGCAGGCCCCGCACACCCCGCACAGCCTGCAGCGCCCACACAGCCCGCACAGCCACTCCCTGCCGCTCCACAGCCACCACCTCCGGCTCCACTGGTCGGGCCGCTCGGGATTACGTTCCGAGACGACGCACACCGCGCCGTCTTCGAGCGTATCTCCCAGCGCTCGATCGTACCCTCCAGGTTTGCACACCTTGCCGACCTAGGACGCCTGGGGGTACTAGAGGGGATGCTCACGTTGTACGACAACGTGGGCTGGCAAGATTTCTTTCAGGTGTCGACGGACACGTTTACCCGCTCGACACTTGAGATTCTTAGTTCGATCGCCCGGACCGACGAGGGATGCTCGTTTCGGTTCATGGACCGGGAGTGCCAGGTCACTCTCGATATGATGAGAGCATTTTTCTCGTGGCCCGCTGTCCCCGGGGCCGATCGAGGTTACGCCCCCACCCATATCCCCCCACCTTCCTTCGACTCCGGTGCCTTCTGGGCCTGGATTACGGGTCTTCACGCTGCCTTTGACCCTAGTAGGGCCAAGGCCTCGGCCATTGTCCATCCCTGCCTCCGTATTGCTCAGCGCCTTATGGCGACGACCTTTTTGGCCAGATATGAGCCGGGCACGATGTCTACGCCAGAGCTCTACATGCTCTACGCGATGACACGTCTCAGAGCTCTATCTAGGGATGGCGATGAGCTTGTCCCCACCGTCGTGATTGATGTCGCGGCTTGGTTTTTGGACCGCATCATTGTATCGGTGGGCACCGATATGCTGCGGCGGCCTGATCACCTTGCTTGCCCTTATGACCGGTGAGGACTTCCCTGACGACCTGCGACAAGTACCGGGCCCCACTTCTTTGTCGATCGATGTTATGGCCCGGATGAAGATGCTTCGTCCGCACGGTGAGCGTCACTGGGTCTGGTTGCACGGCCCTTACGGTGCCGATTACATGATTCTTCCGAGCCCAGCTCGGACTCAGATTGCACCAGCCCACGTGGAGTGGCTCCCTGCGATGGATATTCTCATCCTCGCTGCTTACGTGCTCGAGGCCGAGGAGGCCGAGCAGGCCCACGCTGCCCACACTGCCCCCGTAGACCCTGTTGCACCTGCCGAGCCTGCTGCCCCTGTTGACCCTGTGGCCCCTCAGCCTATACCTGATGTTTCCGCTGCTCCTGACACCTCTGTCCCCACCTCTGTCGGTGTCGGGAGTACCTTAGCTGAGCCCACCCTCACCACTTCCACGCCTGTCACCACCACCACCGGCCCTCTGTCTGCTGAGCCTGTTTCCTTTGCCCCACCCGAGCGGCCGCCGACCGTAGTTGAGTGCGGAGATCCCTCTGTCTCCACTACTGCTGTATTTTCCGAGAGTGTCGTGGCGTCTGTCCACACTTCTGTGCCACTGACCTCTCTGGCTGCCTCGCTGCCACTTTTGCACTCTTCTTTCGCTGCTGCTACCTCCACTTCTCACCAGCCGGTGCCCCGGCCTCACACTGAGGCCAGGCCCACATTTGCGAGCGTAGCACCTTTCGTTCCCTTCCCTGCTGAGCCCGTCACATACGCGACCCGAGTACACCAGCCCCGCCCTGCACAGCCCCGACCGGTGCGTCCCTCTACACCACCTCCCCCGACACTGTACTTCAGAGCATTCGTGCTCTAGAGGGGGTGGTGAGTGGCCTCAGAGGTGACCTTAGGACCCTGTCCTCCACCGTCTCTGCGATGGCTGGCCGCTTTGACCTGCTCCCTCAGATTCACTACTGTCTTACCCAGGTCCTGGAGCGTCTCCCCCGCGTACCACCACCCACCCAGCAGGTTCCCACCCACACTTCCAGACACACTCAGCCTGCTACCACTTCCACACCCACACCCGCTCAGCGGCCTGTCCAGCCACCACCACCACCTCCGCCTCAGGACGGAGACGGCGCAGCACCACCTTCTTAGGCACCCTTGATGCCATCGATTATTCCGGCCGTTGTGCTGCCCGTTTCTGCTGGGTCCTGTTGCATTTTTGTCCACCCCCCCTCCCCTCACTTATTTTGGGTTTCTCACTCAGATCGTATCCTTATATATCTTTTTTGGGAGAGAGGGAGAGTTTTTGGTGCCCCACCTTTATATCTGTATCACTCCATTCCTGCATGCATCATGTCCGCATCATATTTTTCGTTTCTTTATTTTTCGTTTATTTTCCTTTTTCTCCCCATCATGCATGCATCCTCACTTACCCCTCACATTACTTGTATCTCGGTGTGCCACACTTTGCACATTGAGGACACTATGCCATTTAGCTTGGGGGAGTGAGTTCTCACGATCTTTTCCGATTTGCCACCTTTATTTTTTAGTTTTTCACGCCATTTTCCGCTTTTGCACTTATTTTCATCATTTTTTCTCATTTTACCATGCATCACGTTTTTCTTATTTTTCTGCGTGCCGCATTGTAAATAGTCATATTTTCCCTTTATCTTTATTTCTTTCTTTTTCATCTCATGCTAGAGATGACTTTTCTGTGATGATGATGACGTGGAGTTAGCTTATTCTATATGCATGCTTTATTTGTCATGTCTTAGATTTTATTTCTGATATCATATGCTATGACTTGCCTTGCATCTAGAGATAGTAACCCACACTTTTTCAACATGAAAATGGATGAAATTTTATTATTAGCTGAGTCTGAACATTCATATGTATGCTATCACAGAAAACACACCAAGATTCACGCATTGAATGCCTATATCTGGAGTACTGATTTCTTTTCCTATATCACTTCTATATGCATGAACTGTACATTTCACTTCAGGATGATTGAATGATGTTAGCTATGATAAATCTGGATTAGTTAGCCTTTTTTGTGATCGAAACTGAGTAGATTAGATTACCCTGTTGAAGTTGTCGTGCATGTCTTATAGAGTGAACCGAGAGATATATTCATTTCTTTCTCCACAAATCTTGAACATCATTTCTCTACTTTTAAAATCATTGGTGAATCTCCCCTTAGCGATTCTATTATATGGCATTTCCCCCGCTATTAATTCCTAGCTCCAAATTTCTTAAATAAGAAAAAAAAGAGAGAAAAGAGAAAATATTCTTGTCTATCATTATCTCTCTTTGAGTTGGGATCGTTGTGTATATATGCTATCGCATCAAAAAAAATGAGAAAAAGAAAAAGAAAAAAAAAGAAAAAAAATGAGAGAAAAAGAGGAAAAATCCTCAATAAAAGATCCCATCTCACTTTCTTTCTTTCTCTTCTCTTTTTATTGCTTTTGGAGCTTTATAAAAATGGGGATGTAAATATTTTTTATGCCACCACGCTTATAAATAAGCTTGGGGGAGAGAATCCATTGATGTGTGAAAGAGTGACTACTTGACGTTGCACGACAACCTAGGCTAAGTAATATTCTATACTCGGTGAGATTATTTTTAGCTTTACGACATCCGGAAATCTAAGCCTAGCATTCATATCATGAAATCCATACTTTTCTATTCTCTCTATCCTATTGTGTGATACTCTTATACTCCTGATAGAAAGCATTCAATTGAAAAGTGTGTGGTCTGTGATTTGTATACCGCTTTAAATGATTCAGACGATGTTAATTCTAAAATTATTCCGTTTTTCATGTTTATATTGTTGTTCGTGGGTTTTCTATTTCTATTTGCACTATTAAACTATGATATCAAAATAAAACTCTTTGACATGTGTTTTTCATTCAGTGCATGATATACGAGTAAGCGGAACCCACGTCCTGAGAAAATGATCTAGCAGCTTACCTCTTCGCTTCTTTCTTTCTTATTTATTTTTATTCCGTTTTTTCATTCTTCTCCATTTTTCATCTTTCATTTTTCCGCCGTTTTCGTTTTCCGAATCCACCGGGTTCGCCTTTTACTTATCTTCCTCGAGGACGAGTAAGAGGCAAGCTTGGGGGATTTTGATCACTCCTTATTTTACACCTTTTTCCCGCATGTTTGCATGCCATTTAGATCGCCCAAATCATGTTTTTCACGATATATCGACGATATTGCGATGCTTTTCATGATTTGTTGTTTTTGTCGCATTTCAGGTGATTTGGCGCGATTTGGAGTGATCTCGAGATGCGCTTACTCCAGACGGTCACCGACGACCTCCCCGAGGGGTATTTTGCTGTTGGAGAGGAGCGGAAGAAGAACGGACGTCGCAGGAGCGACGAGGAGGCCAAAACAAGCAATCTGGGCATTTTTTGTGTCCCACTCGGCCGAGTGGAGGAGCCACTCGGCCGACCAGCGAGACACCGCTCGGCCGACCAGATCAGACACGATTCATACGTGCACTCGACCGAGCGACGGAGACCACATCGGCCGAGTGACGAGACCCCGTGCGCCCGAGTGGCGCCTAGACGAAGCCCTTCAAAAATCGCCATGTTACTGTTTTCCGGCTGCTGAGCTTCAGAAGACCCACTCGGCCGAGTGGATAATCCCGACCGCCCGAGTACCATGAAGCCATCGGCCGAGTGACGACAACTCACTCGGCCGAGCAGCCCCCGAAGTGAAGACCCCTGAAGATCGAGACTTACTGGAAATTTACAGGGTTTTCACTCGGCCGAGCGACTTTTGTCACTCGGCCGAGTGCGACGCGCTGCCTGTAGCGAAAATTGCGGAAAACAGGCTGTGCGGGGGTATTTTGGTCACAGTTTTTGGACGATTTTGGGGGGTATTTAACCCCAGTTTTTACCCTAGTTTGGAGAGCTTTTCTCTTAGATTTTTTGCAGCTTTTTAGATTAGCTTTTTAGTTTTATTCTTGTGATTGAAGAGGAGACACAATTGAATTTTTGTAGAATTATTTGAAGAACTCCATTGGTTTGTGTTTTCTCTTCTCTAAAAATTCTATTTTTATTGCATATCTAAATATTGTGATGAATTCTATTGCTTATTTCATTGATTATTTTTGTGATCTTGCTATGAATTGTGAGTAGTCGCCACGTCTTGTGGCGTGGGGATGAACCCTACAAGCCCTGTTTCATGATCGTGATGAATTGGTAGGAATTTTGCTAGAATCGCTATTAGGGATTAGATTGGGATCAATTTACTACGGATGGCTAGGAATTCACATCGATTGGGATTTGCAAGAGATTGGATCCCAATTCGATAGGAAGCCCTAGAAATCCGAATTGGGTTGGAATCGAATTTCCGTAGTATCGGTTTGCAAGAGATTGGACCGATACTAGGGTTTCCGGTTCCAATTCCGTGCCAATACCCGTTTGCAAGAGATTGGACGGGTAGGAACTACCCCAATCTAGGTCGTGGGCCGAGTTTGCAAGAGATTGGGCTCGGTGCGCGATTGAGCGATGATGTTGATCCTAATGCTAGCTTCCCTAGGCTAGGGTTTGCAAGAGATTGGACCCGAACCTACGATAGCTATAGACCGGCAACAGCGTGAGAGCGTGAGCTTGGTTCTACATTCAGTTGCAACTAGTTCATCCAAAATCTTATTCTAGCAATTTTGATGCCGATGAACCACCTTTACGAAATACGGTGAGTAGTGGGAATTCTCCATTCCCTAGACGTTCTTTATTTGATTTTATATTTCCGTACTTTGTCTGACGATTGTGACAGGATCGTCAAAGGCAAATTTCTCTCTTCTTAAATAGCCAGGTTGATCGGAACAAGCACGGTCATTCGTCCTCCCTGTGTTCGATTACCCGCTCGCTGCTACACCGTGCACTTGCGGTAAAACTACAACCGTTCTTTGGGGTTACGTCCCGGAGCGACCAGCAGTGAAGATGACGAAGATGTTGTAATCGTCGCAGATGATGTCGAGGATGATTTTTCAATCGAGACAAATAATGTAACGACTGATGACATCACATCCTTGCGTGTTGATATACCTGATTTTGCGATCACAGGCACGTGTATTGTAGCAGCGGAGTGCACAAGACGAATAAACACAATAAACAAAGTCATTTCATCTACCGTTCGGACTCGGTCACAAAGGGCGTCAACGTCAACATCAAATTGTTGAACTTAATAAGCTAAAAAAATATGTAAATGTATAAAGATGTTCATTACGATGATTTTGCTTGGAATCAATAAAGAATGTGAAGTACTCCATGTTTTACATCCCATTTATTTCATGAGAATAATGGCTATCATACGCCATATGAGAGCCTCTCTTATACGCGCTCTCACATAAAGCACCCAAGTACAACCAAGTACAAGCCCATGTGGGCTTGTACTTGGGTGCTTTTTGTGAGCGGGCATATGAGAGAGGCTCTCATATGGCGTATGATAGCCATTATTCTCTTATTTCTTATAAATTATGCAAATATTTATAGCATGTAAGCATCAATTTTTTATTAATAAATATTATGAAGTGCAGCTGAAGAGAGTTTGGAACACGCTATTTACACCTGGTACAGGGATATCCCAGACCCCTCGGTCATCTGGGTTAGGTACGCATATTTTGTGGTTTATGTACGGCTGTATAACATGCACAATTTAATTTGTTGGGAAACTAAATGGTAAAATGCTTCATACATTTTCAGGCAGTGCAGGTCATGGCTCCCCTTCGGCACATACCACCCCGCCCTCTGGGTCAGGTACGCATATGTTATATTACTACTTTATAACGTGCACAATTTAAATTTTTGTAAATAAATTGGTAAAATGATTCATACATTTTCAGGTGGTGCAGGACATGGCTCATCGGTGGCACATACCCCCCGCCATCTGGGACAAGTACGCTTATTGTAGTTATATTTGCTGTCTAAATGTGCACCTTTTAAGTTTTTGTATAACTAAATGCATAAGATTCTTTATATATTTTCAGGCACTGCAGAACATATATCCTCTTCCTCACATACCCCACCGCCGCCACGTACATGTACACATATTTTTATTTTAAATGTTCAGTCCAGTTTGTTAAACTAATTGAATTTGCAATTGTCTTATTGCGTATGGATGCAGGTGGGCTTGAGGATATACATATTGAGACTCCCGACACGGCCAGGTCACATGCCGCCTCCACTTCTCAGACTGCCCCTCCACATGACGAACCTGAGCTAGTGGTGTTCATTCCATATGACCCAGAGATAGAGCGTGCCGCCTTACTGATGGCCTATAGATACAAAGAGGAAAAGAGGAGGCAGCCGGAGGTGGTAAACACACAGCGGCTTGTGCTCGTACAGTTGGCGGACAGAGCTGCACCGAGGATGAGGGAGGCCGAAGATGAGTGCTTAGACGACAGGGTACATATAATGTAATCATATTTATTGTAATCTTATACATTCATTAAGTATGTTTGGTTTTTCACAGGCACAAACCCTCCACCGAAGGATGGATGAGGCGGGACGAAAATTTCGACATTGATACATGGAAACGTGCAGCGGGTCGTTATACAGTGGAGCCACCAAGCTCCCATTGGCCAGTGGGTGGTAAAATTTAATAATTTCCTTGCTACCCAATCTAAAAGGTCAGACTTATTCAACCTCTGCCTGACGTGGACTGATCAGCGGCACGAGTCCTTGGTCACATGTTGGCGGGAGATCAACGTAAGTTAGCTACCTTTTATTTTAAGGTTTTTAATAGGTAATTACTGTTATAATGTGTTTGTTATCTGGCATAGCGGCATTACGTCCTGGACTGCAACCCTGCTGCCTGGGGCTACTTCATGGAGAAGGTTAAGTCCAGACTTGTCCATTGGTGGGCAGAATTGAAAAAGAAGTACTGGCAACAGTTCCTCGAGGACTGGGAGTGGTACTGGCGCCTGGACAACCGTGCTGATCTGGTGCAGTTCTTTGGCTATTTTTTCCCGTGGGAGTTAGGAATGAGAATGGGCCGGGCCGGGCCAAATAGATACCCAATTTAAATGGGCGGGCTTTCGGGCCGGTCCAAAGCCCATACGGGCTTTTTTAAGAATGCCCAAATGGGCATAAAGTGGGCTTTGGGCATGCCCATTGGGCTTTGGGCCTGCCCATTGGGCAAAGCTCTGAATGATTTTTAACCTACATTCTCGTTTGTGTTAATTGGTGACAATATGCCAGTGGTGTACACTCTTAAGACAAGTTAAAGATCATGGTCAAATGTAATTAAGTAATACAAAATTAAAGTCAATTTGTATGAAAATGTGTGTTCTTTGTAGAATCAAACCCTTGAAGTTACCAGATAGCTACATTATCCAAAGCAGGGAGACATGACAACACATTCAAAAGCCTTGATTTTTATTAAGGACTAGGTGCATGATTGGCCAAACCCTTGCAAAAGTTTCCATGAAGTAGGTAATGGGGGTTGCTTAATTCTTCATAACTGCTGAACTTTGAACACAAGCTTCCCTAGAAAATAAAAAGATTGTATGTGACACCTCAACTAACTCAAAAGCCGTGGCTTTCTTTCAGTCCAAAATGGAGTGCACCATGCAGGGTATCATACAACCAACCCTACCAAATGCATGCAGTTTTGATTTGACATCAAGAAGACCAATCAGTCTGATTTTATTTATATTCTTCCACCCAATGTGTACATCTGTGAGCAGATCTAGCCGGTCCTCGCAGCAGAGCGACGCTCTGATCGAAAAGCGTCCAGCATTTAATCCAGCCGCATCGATTTCAACCCGCACTTCATCAGTGTCCGAGGGGATGGAGTAGCCTTTGCTGATCTCAGCTGCCTTGGCTTTCAGTTTCTTCACATGGCTGATCACTTCTGCAAGCAATGCTCATTTGTCCATCTGCAATGAAACACATACTTTAATATTACCAGAACATGGCATAACCTTATCAGAACATGGCACCAGATCAATTTTCAAGAGTCTATGCTTTCATGTTAATGCTGTTAATTTGAAAAGAGTGTATGGGTTGCAGTTCAGTAGTGAATTAGCAATTTGCAAGAGGATATGTATACCTTTACATAATTATTCAGAGCTTTGATTCAAACAACTTTGCTTTCAGAACAAATCTTTGCAAGAGGATACGTGCATTGCATTAGGTTCTGGTTCCTCGGTTAAGCCTTTAGGGAAGCTGCTGGGCCTCATCAGTAAAATTCCACAGTCATGACATCAAATTTTCAATAAATAGATAGATACTAGAACAAATCTCTTGAATAATATAGCTTTATAAGCAATAATAAAAAATTGATGCTCCTTTTGTTCATTGTTCCACCTTCTTGATTTTCTTTCCTTGTCTTTCTAATCTTTTTGATAAATAAATTCAAACTTGACAAATTTCCGTATGAGCTTCATAATAAAAGGAAAATACACAAGATTATATCAGACACCACATTATTTTCTTTCCAAAGTAACTAAAATGAATAACATCAATTCGCCAAAATAATGCTCTCCCAGAGTCTGTCATATAAATAAGAACAAAAATTGTATCATTCAAATTTATGTCGAAAGCAAGAAGATATGACCTTTAATTACCTGAAGCTTGTGATCTTTTAATTACCTGAAGCAAGAATAAATGATGCTAATCTCTCACCAAGAACATTATATTCCCATGAAATAAGGCAATTTGATTCAAACACGAAGCTCGTTGTTACCAGGAATATTGGACATACTTTATGCCAAACATGAGAATGCACATAGCAATATTTGAATGACGTCGTAGATTCATGCATATCACAACACACCCTGAAGGGTCATCACAAACTTTTCTCCAATAAGTTTGGTGTTGGTAATCTCAATCATTCTGGGGCCTGCTCAAATGCAGTCTGCAGATTCAATGGAATCTAACATTCAACCATGAAATTTGTTAGAGACATGTATGCATCAATTTAACATTTCATAGACAAATTCAGTGAACTCACACTCCCATAGCGAAACAAATTATATCAGAAAGTAGGAAGACCACAGAACTATTATGCAAACATACTGAAATTGGGGGAAATACAGAAATTATATGTGAGCATCAAAATGGGAACTATAAAGGTTTAAAATGAGTCCCAACTCCACAAATTTTTCTGCTTCACAAAAATAGCTCACTGCTTCACAAAAATTGGGAAGTTCATTTTCTGGCTGAAATAGTGCATTTCTCAGGCGATGTAGGTGTACTTCCAGTTTTTCATTAAGCAAAGATCTTCTGCTCTTCCGTAACTTGACTCAAAAATTGAGAATAACAAATAAATTGAATACAGAAGAGACAGTCAGAACATGTGTCTTGTAAACTCGGTTACTGCAATTCGTCAGGTAAATTCGGTTACTGCAATTCCAACGTCTAGCATCTAACAAATCATTTATAAAACTGAATCAAAAACATATAAAGTTGGCAAAAGGCTCTTATTTCCCTTTAAGTTCAGATGCAGCGTACTCTTAAGATCAATTAATTGATAACAAAGATGTGGAGAAAACTTCACTGAAGTGTTAAATGTTTTACTTTGATGTACAAAAATAACTAACCTATTTTGATTGATCAAGGAAACACATATTTCTTCTTTAAATCATTAAAATTGCCTGTTAATTCATCTAAGTGAAATAAAGAGATAGTCTGCAGTTCATGATCATTGACTATACTGGATTATTATATAATTGTACCTTACAGCATATCAATATTGTCCATAATCATACGAATAGTAAAAAAAAGTAACTAAAATCAACGAAAATTAACATCGAATCCACAAATATAACTTAAAATTTAGCCAAAGTTTGCACCTTTTTGAAGTCAGTAGCTTTGACTGTCCCATCTTCCGAAACCTTGATCTTGTACTTCTTCCCGGTCCTCTGATCAATCACCGTCAGCGATCCACACAGATTCCCAGGCGCACCGGAGATCTCATGCGCCAGCACCGGCGATACCTCAAGAACCGGCGAGAGATCGCCGGAGGAGGCGGTGAGGTGGGCGGACAGAACGGCCAAGCGGCCGCGAGCAAGAGACGAAGGATCGAATCTGCGACTCATTTTCTAATAATTAAACCAGAGGGATAGATCGAAACCCTAATCTACAAACCAAAAAAGAGAGGAAACTTGAACGAATAGAGAAGCGATCAAGCGAGAAGAAAATTGGTTTTAGTAGGGATGGTGGCGAGACGGCGTGAGTAGCTAGGGTTTTGCGCTTGAGATGGGGGCGAGCCGCGAGCCGTCGTTTCCTTTCGTTTAAAAGCAAGAGCAACTTCTGATTTCTTCGGGCGATTTGATTTCGGGCGAGCCCGTGGGCCATTTGGGCGGAAAGATGTTTTCGTTTCGGGCGGAAAATTGCCCATTTGGGCGGCCCGATCGGGCTTTTGGGCGGCCCGATCGGGCTTTGGGTGCAAGTAAAATTGATTCTCTTGTATAGCTTCGGGCTTTGGGTAGCCCGATACCCGTTTGGGTATATATATGACCGGGCTTTTCGGGCCAGCCCGATTGGGCAGCGGGCTGGCCCGCGCCCATTCTCATCCCTAGTGGGAGTCTACTGCTGGGTAGTATAGTTCATATTTTAAACCACATATTATATATATATATATTTTCTGACATACTGTAAAAATATATAGAAAATTTCGAAAACGGCTGCCGCCAACCGCAGTGCGCCTCAAGGCTATGAGCATCGTGGTAGCTCGAAGATCTTCAGCCAGATTGGGTACGAGTTGGCACGTCAGGTAAAAATATTGTACTTAAATTTTGTAACAAATATTTTTTTCTGAAAGAGTGTCAAAATTTTTTCTTATTGATTTTAGGGCCGCCCAGGCATCGAGTCTTTGGTGGAGCATACACTTACTAAGGCCCACCCAAAGTACAATGATCCCGAGAAGTTGGCAAAGAATCGTGCTCTGGCGGTTAGTAAAAGATTAAGTTTACATTAATATGCAGTTTTAATGCATGGAGTATATAACTCTTTTTCTCTTCTATTCAGGAGGCCGTCCACAATGTTGCCGAGGTGGTGAGGGCACAGTCCCAGGCAGGCTCGAGTTCCATGGGGCCTCTCACTAGGGTTGATGAGGACGTGATTAATGCGAAGACACTGGAAGGGAGGATGAAGAACTGGTACCCGGATGCGAGGCGCGGAGAAGCGCGACTACGACGAGGACTCGGCCTGTTCTTCTTCACAGCATGAGAGTGTCACACAGCCTCCCCAGTCCACCGAGTTGCAGGGCATGGCTCAGGTTTAGGTGACCTTGACATAGGTCGTGGAGGATATGAGGTAGATGAGGGAGGAGAGTGCATTTTTTTCGGTCCTAGGTGGGCCTTAATCCAGCAGAGTTGGAGGTTATCAGGCGCATGAGAGCGGCACAGGTAATAATTTCCTGTAATAATTCCTTTTATTATATGTGCTATGTGATTATGTGTATGCGTCCGTCTTAGTCATTAGGTTTATGATTCGTAACACAAGCATGCTAAAGAACATTCCTATCAAGTTTTAGGGTTATAAGTGATATTTGGATTTAGATTATAAGTCGCTAAGTATGAATTCGTTTATCTCCCAATATAAGTTCTTAAGAGGGCAATGCAAATGTGGTTTTAGATTAAATTGAAATATACTCAGAGTTTAGACTATATGGTTTACAGTTATAGGCGAGAGAGATATATGTATATATCATATAGATGATATATGTGTGTATGGGTGGGTGGGGGGAGGGGTTGAGTAAAGATAGATAATGCCATGTATATATTAATCTTAATTTATACAAACACCTCAAAGTGTGGATATAATTAAGTTGTAGACTGGTATCATACATGAAGTCCATGGGAGATAAATGAATTCATACTCAAATAGCGACTATCTGTTAGATGCAGAACTGTTGTTCTCCATAGTGCAGTGCTGATCCAACAAAGTAATCAGCAAACCTAGAATACAACAAAAATCTATATCTAAATTAGATGGACGTGCATGCATTAAATAAGCTATATTGGTTAAAGACTACACAGTGTTACAAATCAGAACTGGGATTGTTGGGTATGATATTAGTCATGACAATTGTACATAGCATAAAGCTACGGCAACAACTACTCTTCCAACCCCAACCCCCTCAGTGTAGAGTTGGATTGCAGTTGTAGGTGTAGTAGCAATAGATTTGGGTTGAAAACATCAAGTAGTTGGAGGAGGTAGACATAGAGTGGCATGGTAGTACTGCAGTGGTTGTTGAAGTACTAGTGGTTCCTCCACCACACTCTCGGATGATGAAGATGGAGCCTTAAAGTTAAGGTTAGAGTAATCCATGGATAATATGCTGGCACAAGAATGAGTGTGTTATTGGTTTTCATGGCAAATGTAGCCCAAGGAAGAACCAGGCAGAATGTATGTAGTCTCGGGTCTTCGTCCTTCAATTTTTGTGTAACATACTTCACCTATCAATGGCTGCAGATGCCTCCTCGGTAAGGAAACACATTTCTACCAAAGTTGATATGGTTTTGTCCTTCTTGTATGTATCATCGATGATATCATTATGTTAATCAAGATATTTCCATGACGTCGCTCTGCAGGAAGGCCGAGGAAGCAAGTGTTGAAGTGTTGATGGGCTAGAACCTTAGTCACGGTACCGGATGCGAAGAAGCGAGACCCGAGACTACATACGTTTCGCCTGGTTCTTCCTCGGGCTACATCTGCCATGAAAACCCATAACGCACTCATTCTTGTGCCGGCATATTATCTATGGATTACTCTAACCTTAACCCTAAGGCTCCACCTTCATCATTCGAGAGTGTGGTGGAGGAACCACTAGTACTTTAACAACCAATGCACTACTGGCCGGCGCCCCGCTTGCGGCGCGGCGGCGCGGTGTCGTTTACCGCAAGTTTCACGGTTAGTGTAGGGTGCGGGAATATCGAACTCAGGGAGGCGAGGTTGTGCTTGGGTCAGGTAGGACCTGAATCACCCCGAGGGGCGAGCTAGCCCGAATCGGTAGATGGTTGTCACGAAAGAAAATAAAAGCGTATGAACAAAAAGAAAGTAAACCCGGGACTTTGGTTTCCAACCCGACGAGAGACTCTCGCCGATACGGCCTGCGGGTATGGATAGCGATCGGGATTAAGGTCTAATGGTGAGACGTTGCCTCTGAAAGTGGTACCGGCGTCCCATGGGCCCGATATTCCGGTCGGTGCCCAGGATGATACACCGGACTTCCCGGATTCGATCAGTGGGCACTCCCGTGTCCATTAACACTGATCGACCCCGGGAGCACTAAGTCCGCAACGATATCTTCCAACGTCTCATCCTGCCGCTCCCGCGTGCTAGGATTTGGCGTCTACGCTAAAGGCGTGAGCTATGGCTAGGGAGTCAACCGCCAAGTTTATTCCCCCTCGGCCCGACGGTCAAAGGCGGTCTTTTTCCCGTCGATGACAATGAAACGCCCCGCGTAACCGTTAGATTCCTACTCCCTATCGATTTCCTAACCCTATGGACGCATCGGGAAGAGCCCCCGAAGGGGTTTCCACCAAAATCCCAGATTTGGGAACTACTCACAAAAATTCATGAAAAAGCAATCTAAATGAAATTTAACCGTTGAAATCATAATCGGACAATTGCAATGCGGAAGTAAAGGAGTAATAAAGACAATACTAAAATTTTAGAAAGATCTGAAAACTTACTTAAGAGTAACAATTACAGCCGTCACAAGGAAATAAAACAGTAAAAAAATACAACTCTCCCGTTTCTGGAACCCTAGGGGTTCTATATATAGACTTACGCATCAACCGATCGGTTGACAAGTCAACCGATCGGTTGATCCGTTACAGATAAATTACAGAAAACGGCGAGTTTTCACCCGATCTCATGAACCGATCGGGTGAGTTCTTGAGCGACCGGTTGGATCTTGGAGCAGTCGGGTGAACCGGTCGGTTCGGCGCCCGTGTCTTCAGCTCTTTTTCTCAGCTACAGATGAACCGATCGGGTGAGAGTCACCCGATCGGTTGGAATTCTGCTCGAAAAAACAGAGAACAGCCGCCCGCAGAACCGGTCTGTGAACCGGTCGGGTGACTTCTTTGTGAGCTGCGGTAGAGACCGGGTGGTGCACGCGTGCATCACCCGATCGGTTGAAGATGATCAACCGACCGGGTGAGGGGCTGAAAGATGAATTCTTCGACGTTTGACCCCCTGGATCACGCGTGACTTCTCCCGTTGCTCCGGGGACTTGGGATATCATCGTAAAACGTCCCCTACGTGGTCGAACTCCTGCAATCATGGACAAACAAAGAAAAGTGAAAGAAAACGGGAAAATATACGAAAACGAATAAGAGACGGCGGAAAACACGGAGAAACACAAAAGAAAACGTGCGTGAATATATGAAATATAAGCGCACGTCAAAATCCCCCAAGCTGAACTCTTCCTCGTCCTCGAGGAAGACGAGTGAGAATAGGAGCTCGGAAGGGGAAAATAGAGAGGAAGAAAGAAAAAGAAAACTCTAAACCCTAGATCGTCCATCAGAGCCACCAAAATCAGAAACGACACACCAAGCAAGCAAACGCCAAATCACACCACTAAACCTAGGAAAGCGAGTCCAAATAAGTGTCGTGGGTCCACGCAGTGAAGCGCGAGCGAGCGTCGTCGTGTGCTAGCAAACGGTGATGCTTTCTACGATGTGCTGTGATGCTCGATATACACAAATCCAAGATATGACCCAAAATATCGATCCGAATTGAAATAAGCGGTGAATATAAGTTCAAGCATGCACGAGAAGAGTTAGAATAGAAGCGTATCATGCATCGGGGACTCCACAACTAGGGTTAAGGAAATCATGCCACTATAGCCTAGATACTTAGCTAAAAAGTTCCTAAGCCAGGTGTTTTTGATAACGACGGGGGTTGAGATGATGTGGAGAAGAACACTCGGTGCAAATTCTCGCCTTCCCTTTATTCTTGGCAAGTATGAAAAAATATTCACACGGGAATTTTTTTTGGGTTTTTCGGCTTTGTATATTTTTTTTTTGAATTTTGGGCTATACAAGATTTTTCTTTTCTCTTTTTTTTTGGATTTTTGGGATATTGGCTATACACATGTGTACTCTCCCAAGTGGGAGAACGGTACACGACTAGGGGGTTTGCACCAAGTAAAACAAAAAAGAAGTCGAAATCTAAACACTTGGGCAAAGGAAACTATTCTCGCTAAATAGAGCGTAGGCTAAATGGGTTATCCTAGTCCTTAGTTGTGGAATCCCCGACGCATGTGAATTGAATTATACGATATAAATATAGCATGCAAACAGTGGAAACATATACCGCATATTCAGATCGGAGCATGACAATCTAGGGGTCATTCCTGGACAGGTATATAAAGTAAAATCACAAAGCAGAAGCACACCAAATGCTAGTCACGACACACGACTCACAAAAAGCTAAGTGGACCTGTGACGCGTGAAATGCAAGAGGACTCGAAATCCTAGGGTTAGTGAGTGTGATCATCGATGCAATGCTAGGTGTGTGTGACTTTGTGGCGATTCATCATAGGAGTCATTTCTAGGAGAAAGAGCTAAAAAAAGAAAAACAGGAAAAAATAAAAAACACGATGAAAACGTCACAAAAAATACGATAAAGGACTCAAACGACGCACACAGTGCGACTCCCCCAAGCTGAAGTTTGCATTGCCCTCAATGCAATATGAGTGAGCACGACAGCACACACACACACAAAAATGAGAAAAACAAACAAAACACGACAGCACACCAAAGTTGACTTCCCCCAAGCTAGACCAGAAAGTGCTAGCGAAATGATATGATCAATGAAATGCAGAGATGTGCAAGGGGGAGTCAAAAACAAAAAGAGGTAAATCTAGAAAACAACAAGCAAATAGTCCCCTCCCTCCGACAGAGACAAAGCGGGGCCCCGAAAAGACAGATGGGCACAAATGTGGGGGGGGGCAAAAGCGGGAGAGAAAAATCAAGCAGGGGCACCACCCTCTGGGGGTGGTGACGGGGGCCTACGCTGGGGACCAGGGGTCGTGGGGGGTGGAATGTGGAGCTCGGAGACGTCGGGTGGGTCTTCGCGGATGTGGCGAACGAAGCTTTGAAGGAAGGGGAGGTCACGGTCGACGGATTCCTGGGTTATCCGGCCACCCTGACAAGCAAGGAGGACCATGGCCGTGAATCGGTCGGCATGGTCATCGGATTGGAATTGCATCCCATATTCGGGATCGTAACCGGGAGGTGGGGAAGTGGTGCGTGGTGTGGTGGATGGGTTAGAGGTGGTGGGCTGTGTGCGACGGGTACGACGGGTGGGCCTAGGGTTCGAAGAGCTAGCGTCGGTGGGTTTAATACGGCGGGGAGGCATTGTGTAGGTGTTGTTTGTGCGCGTAGGTGTGTGAGAGTACAACAAATTCAACACAAACACCAAATACGACCAACAAGCAAACAGAATATTTGGGAAAAGATTAAAATTAAGCAAAGGAGCGAGGTTACCCAAAATGAGATGAAGATAGTTGCTCGTGGACGCCCCGATGCTGCTCGATTGGAGCACGATGTGAAGCCGCATCGATCTCTTCAACAAGTTCCGAAGCGGGGGGGAGAAAATGGGGGAAATCTAGGGTTTGTGTGTAGGGAGATGACGGGGGAATGGAGAGAAATGATGGTGGATGGGTAGGGAAATGGTTGGAGAAGAAGATCGAGGCTGATCTTGGGGAAGAAAACAGGAAGGCGCACGACGGGAGACGAAACGGCAGAGGTTCGGGCGATCGGGCGAGGGAGAAAACGAACGGGTGTCGGGGGGGGGGGGGTTATATAGGGTTTTAAGTCGAACCGATGGTGACTTGTCACCCGATAGGTTGACTGTTAAGTCGAAAATCTTGCCGAAGAAATGCTACAGGCGAACCGATCGGTTGACTTGTCAACCGATCAGTTGGCCGCTCCACTCAATTTCCCGAGAACTTAGGGCTGCTCACCCGGTCAGGTCAACCGATCGCGCTCAAACTCAACCGATCGGTTGATATTCCCCAAAATTTCCCGAGAGTTCTCCCCAGCTCACCCGGTCTTCCACCCGGTCTCTTCATTACTCAACCGATCGGGTCATATGGGGGCAGATCTCGGCATGTATTTGATACATCCCAACCGATCGGGTGAGTTGTCACCCGATCGGTTGGGGCTTGTTTTCTGCAAAAACCAATAGATTTGATTAAGTCCCCGAACGGATGTTCTCGCGGCTGATTTTATTTATAAAAATAGATAAAATAAAGTAAAAAAATAACGCTAAAAGTTAGAGAAAAAGTTTAGAACATGGGTTGCCTCCCATGAAGCGCACTTGTTTAACGTCGTTGGCTCGACGCCTGCAAGAGATGCTCATGGTGGCTGATACGGGTGATGCCCAAATTTCGGCATCTCTTCCTCGCTGGAGCTGAAGGCACTTGGAGTAGTCAGCGGCTGGAAAAATACTTGCTCGACTACCCTTCCCTTGTTCTTGGGGTCCGGGGGCTTTTCCTTGGTGTTGGCGCTTCCCGCCATCTTTTTAAGGATCCGGACCTCGTCTTTAGTGAGATCCATGGGCTCTTTCCCCGTTCTCCTCACAGGAGGAGTCTTGGGGAACCCGGGAGGGGTCGTTCTCGCTGCACTTGATTTTCCAGCAGCTTCTTTGTCTTCGGTGCCTTCTTCATCTTCTAAATCCCCCAAGTCATCGGGGGGGTTTCTCAGGAGAATCTCCCAGGAGCTCTCCTCTACAGCTTTTTCTTCTTCTATCTCAAGCAAATTGCATCCAGGGTCATCAGGGGGATCGGGGTGCTTCATAGATAATCCCAGGTCAAACTCAACTTTCTCTCCGCCGACGTTCAAAGATAGTTTTCCGTTCTTCACATCTATTAGAACGCCAGCAGTGGCCATGAAAGGCCGTCCCAGGATAATGGGGGTGTGTGCGTCTTCGGGCATGTCCATGACTACAAAGTCCACAGGCACATGCACCCCTCTCACATTCACGGGAAGGTCATCCACAACTCCTACCGGATATTTTACCGACCGGTCAGCTAGTTGTAGGGTCATCCCGGTGGGTTCCAAATCACCCATCCCTATCCTTCTGTACATCGACAAGGGCATCAAACTAACACTCGCTCCGAGATCGACGAGTGCACGATGAATCTTCACTGCCCCGATCGTGCAAGGAATGGAAAAGCTCCCCGGGTCTTTAAGTTTCGGCGGATTTGCCCTCTGGATAAGAGCGCTACACTCCGCCGTCAACACTACTTTCTCCTTTCTAGACCCTCTAGTCACCAAATCTTTCAAGAATTTTGC
The DNA here is from genome assembly GCA_030789695.1 of Scilla litardierei. Classification (NCBI taxonomy): domain Eukaryota; kingdom Viridiplantae; phylum Streptophyta; class Magnoliopsida; order Asparagales; family Asparagaceae; genus Scilla; species Scilla litardierei. The sequence continues at coordinate 687,094,381 of CM061142.1, read as the reverse complement.
ATAGGAGGGGATTGTTTCGATTGCTTCCAGGAAGGGGATCTGCAAACTCAGGTCCTTGACCATGGCGAAGAACTTGCCATATTTCTCATCAATTTTTGCCTGAGCTAACCGTTGTGGAAATGGCACAACGGGTTTATACACTTTAGGGCTCTCTTCCTCCTTCTTCTCTTTCTCTTCTTCAGAGACTCCCTCCGGAGTCATAGGATTTGATGACGAAGCACCGGCGTCGTTTGATTTTTCGATCGGTTTCTCAACGACCAATGGTGCTTCCGGGTTGCTAGGGGGCACTCTAGTAGGAATTTGTGTCCCGCTTCTCAGAACGATAGCGGACACATTTGCGTGCTCGTGCACGAGTGCCGATGTCTGGGTTGCTCCCCTCGGGTTCACCTCTGGTTGTGGCGGTAATTGGTTTTGCGACCTTGCAAGGTTCGCCACTTGTAACCCCAGCTGGGTTACTTGGTCCGTGAGGGTCCGCTGACCCATTTCCAGCTTCTGGTTGATCCTCTCCTGGTTGGTAATATATTGAGTCAAGAGAGACTCAACCGGAGAGACGGCCCTCTATTGGCCATACTGCTGCTGCTGCTGGAACGGCTGCTGATTCCTGGGGGCGTAAGATTGTTGCTGAGATGGTTGCTGCTGATATTGTTGCTGTTGAAACTGACTCTGCTGTGGCCTAGCCGGCTGATATGCTTGTTGCTGCGGCTGTTGAGGCGGCGAGGGCTGAAATGGTGGACGGTAACTGAAGTTCGGGTGGTTCCGGTTGCTTGGAGAGTAGGCCGGGTTGGAATTTGTCCTTGGCGGGTACGGCGCGTTTCCCGTAGGGTTGTAAAATAGTGCGCTCGCCTGATCCAACGGTGGTGAGATGTCACCACCGTCGAATTCCCCGAAGAATCCGGACTCTACTGCTGAAATCTGCTGTGTATCAGCCCCACCGGCTCCAACCATTAGTGCGGAGATCTGGGTCGAAAGCAAGTCAAACTTGCTTGAAAGTTTGTCGACGTCCTCGACTCTGTGTACACCCCCAGATCTTGGTGTGGCTCTCTCGTCACACCACCGCTCATTGTTCGATGCCATGTTTTCTAGAATATGTCCGGCATCTTCCTTGCTTCTAGACATGAAGGAACCCCCAGCCGCGGCGTCCATAGAAGATTTCAGGTCATCCCTCAACCCATTGTTGAACAGATTAATAATATGCCACTTCGGAAGCTCATGGTGAGGGCATCTTCTTTGCATCTCTTTATATCTCGTCCAAGCTTCATGCAAGGACTCGTGGCTGGCCTGGGAGAAGGAGGAGATCTCACTCCTCAACTTCATGGTCTTCCCCGGAGGAAAGAACTTTGTCAGAAAAGCGTTGGAGAGCTTCTCCCAGGTGTTGAAAGTGTTGGGGTCCTTCCCCCTTAGCCATTGCTTGGCTTTGTCTCGCAAAGAGAAGGGGAATAGCTTCAGACGGATATCCTCTGTCGTGACACCATTAATCCGGAAGGTGTCACACTTCTCCAAGAAGGAGTCTAGATGCTCGATCGGGCTCTCCATGGGTGCACCCGCAAACTGATCCTGCTGGATCCACGTCACCAATGACGGCTTTAGCTCAAAGCTTTGGGCCGTGAAAGCTGGAGGACAGATGGCGGAAGTGGACTCGATAGATGGCATCGAGTATTCCAGCAGAGACTTCTGAGGTGGGGTGTTCTCCTCCATGGATTTGGGATCTTCCCTTCTCCGCTTCTTGGCGGCCAAGCGCCTAAGGGTGGCGTTAATCTCTGGATCGAGAGGGATCAAGTTGTCAAGACTCCTTGAACTCATGCGCATGAAAAACAACAAACACCCGTGAAGCGACAAGTGGGAAAGAGACAGATAAAATAAGAAATAAAAATAAGAAAAATAAAAAGAAAAAGGAGAATGCGAAAATTATCGCGAGGTAGGGATGTGAGCTAGACACGAGGGTTCATGAGATCCTAAAATAACAAGCACGTTGCGTTCCCCGGCAACGGCGCCATAAACTTGGCCGGCACCCCGCTTGCGTCACGGCGGCGCGGTGTCGTTTACCGCAAGTTTCACGGTTAGTGTAGGGTGCGGGAATATCGAACTCAGGGAGGCGAGGTTGTGCTTGGGTCAGGTAGGACCTGAATCACCCCGAGGGGTGAGCTAGCCCGAATCGGTAGATGGTTGTCACGAAAGAAAATAAAAGCGTATGAACAAAAAGAAAGTAAACCCGGGACTTTGGTTTCCAACCCGACGAGAGACTCTCGCCGATACGGCCTACGGGTATGGATAGCGATCGGGATTAAGGTCTAATGGTGAGACGTTGCCTCTGAAAGTGGTACCGGCGTCCCATGGGCCCGATATTCCGGTCGGTGCCCAGGATGATACACCGGACTTCCCGGATTCGATCAGTGGGCACTGCCGTGTCCATTAACACTGATCGACCCCGGGAGCACTAAGTCCGCAATGATATCTCCCAACGTCTCATCCTGCCGCTCCCGCGTGCTAGGATTTGGCGTCTACGCTAAAGGCGTGAGCTATGGCTAGGGAGTCAACCTCCAAGTTTATTCCCCCTCGGCCCGACGGTCAAAGGCGGTCTTTTTCCCGCCGATGACAATGAAACGCCCCATGTAACCGTTAGATTCCTACTCCCTATCGATTTCCTAACCCTATGGATGCATCGGGAAGAGCCCCCGAAGGGGTTTCCACCAAAATCCCAGATTTGGGAACTACTCACAAAAATTCATGAAAAAGCAATCTAAATGAAATTTAACCGTTGAAATCATAATCGGACAATTGCAATGCGGAAGTAAATGAGTAATAAAGACAATACTAAAATTTTAGAAAGATCTGAAAACTTACTTAAGAGTAACAATTACAGCCGTCACAAGGAAATAAAACAGTAAAAAAATACAACTCTCCCGTTTCTGGAACCCTAGGGGTTCTATATATAGACATACGCATCAACCGATCGGTTGACAAGTCAACCGATCGGTTGATCCGTTACAGATAAATTACAGAAAACGGCGAGTTTTCACCCGATCTCATGAACCGATCGGGTGAGTTCTTGAGCGACCGGTTGGATCTTGGAGCAGTCGGGTGAACCGGTCGGTTCGGTGCCCGTGTCTTCAGCTCTTTTTCTCAGCTACAGATGAACCGATCGGGTGAGAGTCACCCGATCGGTTGGAATTCTGCTCGAAAAAACAGAGAACAGCCGCCCGCAGAACCGGTCTGTGAACCGGTCGGGTGACTTCTTTGTGAGCTGCGGTAGAGACCGGGTGGTGCACGCGTGCATCACCCAATCGGTTGAAGATGATCAACCGACCGGGTGAGGGGCTGAAAGATGAATTCTTCGACGTTTGACCCCCTGGATCACGCGTGACTTCTCTCGTTGCTCCGGGGACTTGGGATATCATCGTAAAACGTCCCCTACGTGGTCGAACTCCTGCAATCATGGACAAACAAAGAAAAGTGAAAGAAAACGGGAAAATATACGAAAACGAATAAGAGACGGCGGAAAACACGGAGAAACACAAAAGAAAACGTGCGTGAATATATGAAATATAAGCGCACGTCAACTACTATCATGTCATTCACCACCCACCACCTCCAACTACTACCTGTTTGTGACCCCAAAGTTATTGCTACTATACCTACAACCGCAATCCAACTTTCTACTGAGGGGGTTGGGGTTGGTAGGAGTAGTTGTTGTCGTAGCTTTATGCTACGTACAACTGTCATGACTAATATAATACCAAACAATCCCAGTTCTGATTTGTAACCATGTGTAGTCTTTAACCAATATATCTTACTTAATGCATGCACGTCTATCTAATTTAGATCTAAATTTTAATTGTATTCTAGATTTGTTGATTACTTTATTGGATCAGCACTGCACTATGGAGAAGAGCAGTTTTGCAACTGAAGGATAGAAGCTCTTTGAGTTTGACTTCATTTATCTTCCATGGACTTTAAGTATGATACCATTCTACAACTTAATTATATCCGCACTTTGATGGGTTTGGATAAATTAAGATTATGATATATATCTATGAAATTATCAATCTTTACGCACTCCCCTCCCCTCACACACACACATATCATATATATGATATATATATACATATTTATTGGAAAGTTAGTTTGCTCCTTTATTGAAACTGTACATAGGGTTACAAGTTAGCCATAAGGTATCAATAGAGAGAGGATATGGCACAAGCGCCGTCACTCTCTACTATTAATTTCCCAGACTAAAATAATCTATACAACTCAAAACAAAACAGAAAAAGGACATCATTGGTACTCATCCATTTGACGTATAACACCAATTGGACAAAATCGCACTCTCATCTTCTGATGTTGGTTCATGGTTCCTCATCAGGATTCTGATATCAGCCATTATCTCCTCAAAAACAATTGTTGCACATTTTTCTTTTCCCTCAAAAATCTTGTTGTTTCGCTCTCTCCAAATATGCCAGACTGATGTCGCAAGTACATTCTTCACAAGGATGCTAAGCACGTTTTTACCTCCATAATGTCGAAGGAAAAAACTCCCCACCGTCATCAAAGCAGGATCAATATGTTGTGTAATATGCATATTGAGCAAAGCTCTTTGTAGAATATAACTGGAGTATTTGCATTCATAGAAGAGGTGACCCACAGTCTCAACCAAGCTCGCATCACATAGGACGCAAGATACCGGAGTATTTAGGCCCCACTTCCGGATTGTATCCCTAGTAAGAAGTTTTCCTCTGAATGCTCGAAGTAAAGTAAGTGAAAATTTGGGAGTGTGATCGGAGAACCAAACCAGTTTATGAAATTTGAAAGCTGACATGTGCTTGCGTACCCCGTCCCAAGCATGCCGAAAGCTAAAATCCCCTCCAAGAGCCCACGACCAAGTGTCCTTACCTGCCTGTAGCTGTATCTTGCACAGCCACGGCCTGAGTTGGTTAAGTGCCGGATCTTCAATCCATCTTCCCGCCGCATCCCAATAATCATATACTGTCTTCTTCGCTGAATCCGCAGGGACATCCGCAAGGAGATTGAGGGGCCCGCACTCAAGCCAATTATCCTGCCAGAATAAAGTAGTTCTCCCATCTTTAACCTTCTTCTTTATTAATTTTTGAGAGGCACTTCTACTGTTTATATATATATATATATATATATATATATATATATATATATATATAGTAAAATTTTCAAATGAGAACATTTCGCACAGTGCGAAAATGTTTTTATCTTTTTTTTTGAAATTTTTTTTTCAAAAATTCTTTTTTCCACCCTCATTATATGTTGTTATACCCCCCCCCCCCCCCCTCAAAAATTAATGGTTGAGAAATAATGTCATTTGACCTTCGATCAAGCCATTTCATCAAATTCGCACGTTTTGAGACCATTAAATTTGTAACGGGTGGACGGGTGCTCTAATGCCCAACGTGTTCACCCATTATTTTCCCTGGGGTATATAATTGTATGGATTAAACATCAAAAAAAGAATTTTTGAAAAAAAATTTCAAAAAAATAAAAAAAAGTTTTCGCACGGGCTTTCGCACGGGTTTTTTCGCACCCGAAGATCAACATATATATATATATATATATATATATATATATATATATATATATATATATATATATATATATATATAATAAAAGAGGGATGTTATCAAGAGAAATTAGATAAGAGATATTGGATAAGAGATATTGGACAAGAGAAATTGGATAAGATATGAGATTTTGAGGGATAGAGGATGTTGGGAATTTTGCACATACGACCCCAATTTTTGTACTTTTGCCTCTCGACCCTCCCTCCACACACACTCACACCTTTTCTTCTTCCCCCCTTTTTCCGACCGGTTTTTTTAGTCCACGTGCACGTGTGCATGTGTTATTTGCTAGTCTCTTCTATAAACAAGTGATATCGAACTGGGTTTGTCCCAGTTGGCACCCTTTGTCCTAGTCATAAGCTGACTGGGACAAACCCCCTCTAAAAAACCCCACATGCCACTTATTTACATGGTTGTCATTCCCCCCCAAAAACCCAAAACCAACCCCCAAATCCACATAGTTAAGTGTTAGCCTTTCGCACCTTTAACCCCCGACGATGCCGACACACCTACCCACACTTCTCACTCCTTTACGGTTGCGTGTGTGCACCACATCCTGTTCGTGGAGTTTTTTCCTGTGCCGTGCACTTTGTGCACGGGTTATTTCTAGTATGTGTGTGTGTGTGTGTGTGTGTGTGTGTGTGTGTATCACCTATAACCATATAGCATATCACATATAACCATACATATCATATATATATCACACACATATCAAATATGAAGGGACACTGTTCACCCCTTCATATGAGATTCCCACCCTAAATTACAACTTTGCTCCTCTATTTAATTAAGAATGATTAGTTAAACGTTTAATATCTTTTATTTCATATAACCAAATTTAATAATTTTAGTACCATTGTAAAGATTGTTATAATACCTATAATATGAGACCAATATTGAATATTTTTCAAGTATTTAGTTGTTTTGTTGGTGAAGAGAACATCTGTATAAAAATTATACTATTTTTACGGACAAATATTAATATTTAATATTTTCATTAAAATTATTATAGTTATAAAATAACAATAATTTTCTATTATTTATAAATTTCTTTAATAAATAAATAATTTATTAGATTAACTCATTTTCAAAAGTAATATTTTATCATTATATAATGATAACTAAATATGATAAAATAAGATCTGAAAGGGGATGGTTGCAGTTGCTCATTCTTCAAAATAGAATCTTTGAAGAATATTCCATTTTGAAGGGGCTTTTTTGAAGGGGAGGGTTGGAGATGCTCTAATACAATTCCAAGTTGTAAACTTTAGGAAATTAGGGTTAGGGTTTCGTCTCCTCCTTTGATCGTGTTGAACCCTAGGGTTAGGTTTTGAGAGAGCGTGAGAGAAAGGGATGGAGTGAGGGATGGGAAGCGATGTAGGGAGTGAACTGGGCAGAGTATGCCCAGAAAACTGGGCAGAAGTCTGCCCAGAAAACTGGGCACACTTTCTGGCCAGTTTTCTGGGCATACTCTGCCCATAAACTGGGCAGACTCTGCCCAAAGCGCGTGCGCGACCTTCACTTTCGGCCGGGTCATACGTGCACTCAATTGCACTCTTGGTTTATGGGCAACTCAAATTATGAAGCGTTTCATGTCAAACTTAAATTTTATAAGTGTTTATTTTTATTCTCGTTTATTATTTTATTTGTTTTACATTCTAACTTAATATTTTTTGGTAGGGTCAACCTGGCGAGCGCGGGAATGACGATGACGGTCTTTCAGGACCTGAGGGTGGCGATGGCGATGGGAGAGGGATTGGGTGCGATGGCGATCGATAACGGCGATGTCGATGGCGACGATAGAGGCGTTTGATGATGGTGATGGCGAGGCGATCGATGGCGATAGTGCAGGCAATGGAATGTGGATGCGGCGATGGCGATGGATATGTATAATTTATTTTTTAATATTGTCATAAACTTACTTTTAAACTGCGGCCGTTTGAAATGTATAATATATTGATACATTTTTTACATTAAATGTTTGCATTTCCTTTTTAATATTTGTTTGATTTATTTTGTTGTATATACATGTACATATTTGTTTGTTATAAAATATTGTATATTACATGCAGATAATACTGCAATTTTTTAAAAACAATTTATACTATCAGCCACGGACAAATCCGTGGCTGATAGCATGATATGGCCACGGAAAAGTACTTGTCCATTATGTATTGGCCACGGATTATGTGCATGAAATTGACGATTTCGTGCAATAAATCTGTGGCCAATATATAATGGCCACAGACAAATCCGCGACTGATACATATTTAATGCCACGGAAAAGTCTGTGACCGATAGTTTTTGCCCACGGTTTGTGTGCACGGATTACGTCAGCTTCATGCCCAGTATCCGTGGCTTATACATATCGCCCACGGAATTTTCCGTGGCCTTAAATAGGTAACCGCCACGGATTTTTCTGCGGCAGATTCTTTTATATATTTTTATTCAGATTATCGGCCATGGACATCCGTGGGTGTTAACCCGTGGCAGATTATCGGCTACGGAAAAGTCCATGGGCAAAGGGGGTTTTAGCGACTACGGTATCGGCAACAGATTTTTGGCCACAGAATTTTTTTCCGTGGCCGTAACGTTGCAGCCACGGAAACCCGGATTTCAGCCACGGATTTGTCCATGGATGAAAGCCGATTATGTAGTAGTGCATGCACTACGATATGTACATCGATATCCACAATTATTTCATGCATATGTATGCATCGTAAGTAGAAATACCACGTGTATATAATAGAATACATGTATAGTTCAAAACAGTGCATGACACATCTGGGCCGGAGGCCCCATTTTCCGGCGGTTAGCATGCGCGTGGGGGATTGGTCCGCCCATCTGGGCCGGGCCCCCCTTTTTCGGCGGTTAGCTAGCACGGGGGGTTGGTCTAGCCATCGGGGCCGGGCCCCCCTTTTCCCGCAGTTAGCAGGCGCATGGGGGGTGTTAGGATTTCTATCATGCATAAACAAGTTTATACGCATCGGAAAAATAGAAATCTACCAAGATCCATGTGTTTTCAAATTGAATTGATCAGATTACTAACCTTTTGACATTTCGAATGTATTAGACTGCTGGTGATGCTCTATGAATGATCATTCTCTTTCAGTATCCACACGTGAATGTCACGAACGGAAATTGCAAGGGTGCTAGCTCCTTCTCCGCAACTAGGGTTTCTCTCTCTTTCGCTCTTCGCTTTTCACAAAAACGGGAGAGATAGATTGAATGCGTTAAAAATTTGAAAATCCTCTCTATATTATATATAGAATCCCACGTTAACCCTTTAACACTTTTCAGTTACGCAACGATAAGGATAATATCTTAACAAGATACTTTATCCGTTAACTCTTTAACGTGTTTTAAGTAACACAACGATATCTTAGGAATAATATCTTAATGAAAACAATATCTAACAGTTAATATATTTCGCCTTTTTACGAATTTCAATTCAAATTCGAAGTCACGTTTAAAACCCTATCATATTCATTACGCTTTTTGTGTGCGACCCAATAGGCTTATAACAAATTGGTAGTGGGCCTAATCCCATTAAAAAGCCCACAAGTCATAATTGGTCTCTAGCAAGACATTATGACTACCTAATTAATATGAATATCGTTAGTCCGATATTAACCTAACCAATTGAACATGTCATAATTCTTTTGTCACATGATATCTGATTTGAACATAAGCCATGTACAGTGTCATACTTATATTGTTCAAACATTTAATTCTCGCTTACTAAGTAGAATGATAAAATCAAATGACATTCATTTGAGCATGGCCATATATTTATCAGTCTTACTTATCGAGGGGCCATTAGATATCTCTCTCATAAGAGAGGAACAAATTCCATCTTGTTCATTCACTTTCCTCTACATAATTCACAGTATGTTCAATCATAACCTTTATGATTATCTGATTAAAGATAACATTTGGTTATGTCAAAACATGATGTTCCTTATGTCGGAAACTGTGATGATCTCAGGTCTAAGGATTCTATGACATAACTATTATGAGATCATTTATGATACTGATCCATGTAATGATCTCATAGCGAGTCTATCCAGTACCTTGTTCTCCAACAAGTACCTATAAGTTTGATTTGGATCACCATACATATAATTATCTCATAATTATCAACCAAACTCATACTAGTCTCAATTCATCATTACACCTTTAACGATGAATGACTAGGGATGCTTAGAATTACATAAAACAGCTATTCAAACATTATTATAATGAAACATGCAAGAAATATAACAATAACAATAAGAGAAACATTTTATAAATGAAAAATGACATAACTTAAAGGTCCAAATATTTGGCCTAGGGCATAACCACTAACGGGGGGGTTGGTCCAGCCATCAGGGCCAGGGCCCACCTTTTTCGGCAGTTATCATGTGGGGGTTGATCCGGCCATCAGGGCCGCCCCCCCTTTTCCGGCAGTTAACAGGCGCAGGGGGGGTTGGGGGTGATCCGGCCAGGACCGGGGCCCCTATTTTTCGGCCGTTAAACAGACCGAGGGGGAAGGGGCACTGTTTTCAGGGCAACAATGCGGGAGGGGCGCGTCGTCTGCGGGGCGGCGGGGGTCCCCTCCCATTGACGGCAACGCAATGGGAAAATGGAGGAGGGGTCGGCACCTGCGGGGAGGCGGGGCCCCATCCCGTCGAGGTTTACAGCACAAGAAGGGGGGCGCCACCTTCGGGGAGGCGGGGCCCCCTCCCGTCCACGGGTTACGCTGTTGGGGGCGGTGCCATCTTCGGGATAGCAGCACCCCCAGCGGGTGGGGGTTATGCTGGGCGGTGCCGTCTTCGGGATAGCGACACCCCCAGTGGGCGGGGGTTATACCGTGGGGGGGCGTCTTTGGGACGATGACGCCCCCAGTAGGCAGGGGGTGACCGGCCGTCGAGGCCGAGATACCCCCTTCAAAAGAGATGCGTGCGTGAGATCCCCCTCAAAAATCTTCCTTTAACAATAATAAATCTGATTTTCATTATTAAAAAACAATTTTTTTCTTTGTAATCAACGTTTTTATCATAAAAATTTGATTTTTATTGTAAAAACATCAATTTTGATCCATAAAATTGTAGATCTAAACGTATTCTTGAAGAAAAATAGGTTTAGATCAAGTTTTTGATTTATTACCTCTAGATCTGTCCTCCAGATTTAGCGACGGTTGAGATGCATACGATAGATTTGACGAATCGCTCTTTGTCCGCCAAGGATCGCCGTAAAAACTCTCAGTTGATTGGAACGTGTTGATAACATGTTGGAAGGATGACGGCTATTGAACCCGTAGCCATGTATTTATAGTACAAATGTTATAATATGGTGGATACCCTAGCCCTACATGGGCCTTATATGGGCCTACAAAAGCACATTCATAATAGGAAAAGCAAAAAATAAAAAGCACTAATATTTGTAAAAACGTTATAGTACCCAATAACACAATTTAAAATTATAGATTCGATATAATAATATGTGCAATCTGCATTGAGATAAATATTTAATGCAATTTACTTGCGAAATACATATTTGTGTAGCTTCATTCAAAGATTGTTTAGGGTCTTTGTGCACAGTTTAGCTCTGTATGTGTGTAGCTTCATTCAAAGAGTGTTCGAGGCTCTCCGCACAATCTCTCTCTCTCTCTCTCTCTCTCTCTCTCTCTCTCTCTCTCTCTCTCTCTCTCTCTCTCTCTCTCTCTCTCTCTCTCTCTTTGTGTGTGTGTTTTTTTTGGGAAAGAAACAGTTTTGTTTTTTCTTCGGAAAGCTGGTAACATGCGCGTGCGGGGCCGCCATCCACCCAAGAACAAAACCGGGTGGCCTTGCAGGAAAGCGAGGGATTATGCCACTGGAGCAATGCTCCATTGGCAATGAAACAAATTTTGAATGTTTAGGATAAAAATGGTGAATATTGATACTTGAACTTGCAAGTGAATGTGACCGGTGGCGTAACCAAGAATTCTTTTTGCCCTGGGCAAAAATATAGATGATGTAAAGAATATTTTTTAAAAAACATCAAAACAAAAAAATTAAACATTAACATGCTTTTATTATTTATTGATAATAGCTACAAAATAGTATAATACATAAATTCAAAATATGACGTATAACATATAAAATGTTTATTTAAGTTAACAAAATAATATCTACATATATAGACATGCATGCCTACGAAAATAATATTTGATAAACAAAGGAGTACTTAAAGATTAGGTTTTTATGTTAATACATATACACACACAAGTAAGCATAAGGAAATAATAATTGATATAGAATTTTTTTTACATTAATTTAGAGATAGAGAAGAGTTAGATTTAGAGAGAAAAATGAGTTATATATAGATATGGTGATTTTACATAAGAATTTTTTTTATTTTTTTCTTTCCCTGAGCTCCATAGGGAAAGTTTACACAGTATCGTCCCTGCAAGATGTATTAGCAGATGAATCAAAATCAAAATAAAAGAAAGAGAAAAAAGAAGCTGGGACGAAATATAAAGCACTTTAAATGTATCTAATGTACAAAAACTTTTATATGATAAAAACCTAATTATTGTATGCAAAATATGTAAACTGTAAAATATTGTTAGAACTGAGTTAAGGATCATTCACACTTCTCACTTAAGGACATTGAAATCCGCTAAAATCCATGGATCTATAAAAAGGTTGGATTTTTGAGAGAACTGGAAGGATTTTGTTAGTACTGAGTAAATGATCTCAGAATCCTCTTGTTAGAGTTCTTAAAATCCAAGCATCACTAAATACTCTGGGTCCTTGAAATGCACCCTTTAAAAAGAACTGTGAATGACACTAAACACTGAGAATTGTGAGGGAATATGAGTCTTAAAATCCAATGAAAAAAGAGAGCATTTCCTCCAAGATTACACAAGAAAGAAAGAGAATGAAGGATAAAAATCGAATTTTTTTTCTGTTTTTCCATAATCCTTTCTCAGTGAGACTCTCTAAATATGTAAAGTCTCTGATGGGAAAAATAAGGGTATTGGGGGAATGGGGTTCTCAATCTGATAAGCTTCAGTTACTTGTCGAAATGAGGTTATTTTGGGGTTTTAAAACAATCGCATAGCAATTCCCATAAAATCTAAGTTATAAAAAATCGAATAGCAATTCCCAAAATTATGAGTCCACTGGGGATTGAACGCAGATTGTTTGGTTAGTAGAACAACACCCCAACCGTTGGGCTTTGAAGAAGTACTTCTTATATTTGGTATATAATTATATTTTTGTTTTCTGCCCTGGGCAGCTGTGATTATGATTGAATATTGCATATTTTACCCCATAATCAGTTCCTCTTGTGAACATAATCCTTGGAATCATGCTCTCTTAACTACATTTACGTTAATTCATTATTTGTGAGTATATGATTTTATTTTAGCACAATTTCACTTCCCAAAGCATTATATATGTCTACTATATTTTTAGGAGATTTTCTGGATTTTTCAGGTGTCCCGAAGGGGACTAAATCAACTCACGAAGAGGAGTACAAAACAGGCGCATGTAGAAGGAATGACAGTCGCCTGGGTAACCCAACAGTTGATTGACCAAATAACAACAGTCGCCTGCATTTAAGGAACTGGAGCTGGAGAAACTGAAGCCAAATAACAGTCGCCTGCAAGAGGATTGACAGTCGACTGTAATATTGTACAATCGCATGTCATTTTCGTATCAGTCGACTGATTTTTCAGATTCATGAGGGAGCAAAAAGAGCCGACTCTCTGTTAATTTGACACTTATGCAGCAGGTGACCGAAGAACAAAAGACAGTCGCCTGTGGATTGCACAGGCGACTGTGACTTTCAAGACAGTCGTATGTCTCCCTTTGGAAGCAATGACAGTCGCCTGTCATCAGTCGATTGTCGTTTGATCACCAGTCGGCTGATCGGGGGTTTTCGCCCAAATCCTGGGTTGCGAGAAACGTGATTTTCTTAACCTGATTTCTCTCCAGTTGCTATGGGCTGTTGGATGATATTTTGGAGGGATGAGATGCAACCCCTAGGGGTATAAACACTACTATTCAGATGTAATAAATATAGAACTTAATCTTTTACTATTTTAGGTCATCTTCTTCCTTAAGAAGGAGATTAGGGTTTTGGAGACTTTGGAGTTTTCTGATCTCATTTTTGATGTTGCTGAGATTGATTGAGAATTGAGGAAGCTTGTATTTGGTGACAAATCTCCAACCCTCTTGCTATTATACATTTGCTTTCATTTCTTGCATTGAACTATGTCTATTTCTATGAATGTTTATTCTATTCTTGATATGTTAGGCTAGATTCATTGTGTGGGTGTTTTGGATAGATGTAGGATGTTTTGATTGCCTTGCTAATGTTAATTTCCAGCACCCCTTTGTTAATCCATGTTGTTGGGTAAATAAGCTTATGATTAATTGGATTTGATACTATCTATGGAGGAGCCGCAGTATGGTGGTGCTTCGTAATTGTTGCATTGATGTATCCAATGGGTACTGCATATCTTGAAATGAATGCAGGGCCCATTCAATCCATATTCCGTAATTTAGAAGTTTAATTCACCTGATAACCCAAATTGTTAATTGGGTTGTAACCCATTTATCGAATCGTGCATTACCCAAAGGGGCCGTAGAACGGTGGTTGTGTGATGCGCAACAAAACCTACATGCACTACTCCCATATACCTTGAAATGGGTGTGAGAGTGATTAATGAGATTTAATTAGGAGAAGAACTCAATTAGCAATTACCTTTGGTGCACCCCATATGTGCTTAATGATTTATTTCCTGATCGTCATACCTTGACATTTAGTAGAGCAATTGAGTAGTCCTATTAATATCCTCAACACCTGCACTCTCGCTCTCCCTTGCATACAAATCTTAGGACATTACCCTAACTCTAGGGTACTTAGATAAATCATCTAGGGGAGGCAATTTTAGGCCCGGCACGATAGCCCGGCACGATAAGACCGTTCTTGGGCCAACAATTTTGGCCCGAAATCCTTATCAGACCGGGCCGGCCCGGCCCGGTTCATTTTTGGGCCGGACTCGGGCCAAGCTTTTCAGCCCATGGGCGGCACGGCACGGCACGAAAAGTATTTGATCGCCCCACTTCAATTTGACCACACACTGATCTAAAACAGATTTCAGTAATGTGCATTCATTTATGGTGTTGAGTACAATGTCATGAATCTTATTACATCAAGGTCCAAATATCATAAATTTTAACAACTTCCCGCCAGCACCAACTTCGATGTCTTCGGATCTTCGGGGTCGATCTCAGTTTCCGAGAAGAGACAAAGAACCACCAAACATGTTACTTCATCTTGCCAAATAAATGAAAACAATATAGGACACATCAACTTATGCAACCCACTTAATCCTCTTCTTTCGTGCTCCATTTTGATGCATCTTTAAACATATGAGACAAGTTTGTGTTTAAAAATATGATAAAATATTGTCACAATACATAATTCATTCAACCCTATCGGACCGGGCTGGGCGACCCGAATTTTTATCGGACTGTGCCCGGGCCTCTCCGGAATGGCCCAAAGTCTTATCGGGCCGGCCCGGCCCAGTCCTTTAAGAAAACTGGACCGGGCCGGCCCGGCCCGATAAGACCGGGCCGGCCCGAATTGCCACCCCTAAAATCATCTATTCAAACAATCATTCACCTTCATAGGGTGGTATGGTTAGAGCCCTCAATAATTCTTTACATGTTCCAACTATTTGTGTGAATTTGCAGATTAGTTCCGTCTCTGTGGATACGATCCCGTACTTACCAAGTATATTATTTGCCGACCTCGTACACTTGCGAGTATCACCTTTTAGGAAGAGTCCAGCAAATTGGCGCAGTTGCCGGGGACGGCATATCTTCATTTCACACTTTGGTTTTTGTCGTGAAATTTGGGGAGATCTTTCCATTCTATTGTCTATATTCATTGTGGATATTCGAGTATGTTTTTCAATTTATATAATCATCAAAACTATAAAAATTAGGTTAATATTGGAAAGTTTTGGGCTTGAACTCAATTGTCTAGTTTATGTGGTTAAGGACTCCTCGAACACATAGACTAGTAAGAAACATAGACATGGTCGATAACAATACCAACACCAACGGTAATGACAACACCAATCATAGTGACGACGATCACTCTCAACATGAGGGTGATCGAAGTTTGAGATATGTTGTGAGACCAAGTAGGTCTGCTACCGGCTCATGCATTGTGCTTCCAGCCGATGCGAATTCCTTTAGCCCAAGACATGGGATATTTCAAATTCTCCCCACTTTTCATGGTGTAGAGAAGGAGAACCCTTATCTACATATAAAGGATTTCGAAGATGTCTGCCTCACATGTTCTGATGGGAAGGCTAGCAATGAAACCATTTATCTTAAACTGTTTCTTTTTTCTTTAAAGGATAAAGCTAAAAATTGGTTTAATGCTATACCTCCTCATACTATTAACTTCTGGTTAGCAATGCAAGCTGAATTTCTGAAAAGGTTTTTTCCCTTGCACAGAACTCAAGGATTACAGCGGCAAATGTCAAACTTTTCTCAGAAGCCAAACAAAAGCTTTGATATCACTTGGGAAAGGTTCAAGGAGCTGCTACTGGCATGTCCACACCATGGATTTGATGAATACCATCTCATCAGTTTCTTTTACGACGGACTCATCCCATCCATGAAACAATTCGTGGAAGATGTGCAACGGTGAATTTCTAGATAAGACCCTGGAGGAGGCATGTGATTATTTAGAATCCATAGCAGAGAATGCACAAAGTTGGGAGGTGACTCCCGAATCTGAGAGCAGAGAATTACCTCAACCTTTGGCCCATGGAGGTCTCCTTACATTGACCCAAGAGGAAGCATTAGAGGCAAGAGTGAAGGCCGTGACGGTTGGTAATGAAGGGCTATATAACCATTGCAGTAGCGCAGACCATGGAATCAACCAATGTCCCAACCTACCGCTAGCAAATAAAGTACTTCAAGACCCCACACAAGTGAATTATGTGGCGAACTCCAACTAAGAGCAAGGATACAACAATTCCCACAATCAAGACCCGAGTTGGAGGAATAGCCCGAGTTTGAATTGGGGGCCCCAAAGACAACAACAAGCTCAACCATCGTATCATACACCACCCTTCAACAACAACAACAATCAATAAGGCATCAAAAGGAGGAGGGATGAAACGAGTGAACCCCAAGTGCAATCTTTGAGCGACACGTTGCAACAATTCATCCAAATGCAATCGATGCAAAATCAAGCAAATTTTCAACAATGGCAACAACTACAACAAACCCAGGCGCAACACCAACAACAATTTCAACAACTCAACGGGAGCATGGCGAAGCTTGTGGCAACTCTAGAGAAAGGTAAGCTTCCAGCACAACCACTCCCCAACCCCAACATGAATTCATCATCGGAAGGACCCAACGTTAAGTCTTGTCAAGCGGTGACAACTTTGAGGAGTGGTTGAGAAATTGAGAAGCCGGAGCCACCGAGAGTCGAGGCGGAGATAGTTATGGAGAATAAGGCCACCCTAAATGAAGAGGTGCAAGAGGAAAGATCAGACAAAGGCAACCACTCCGAAGAGATCATCATTCAAGAGCCCGAGCCGTACATTCCTCCCACACCATTCCCTCAAAGGCTTCAACCTCCACGGAAAGATAAGTTTCAATCTGAAATCCGCAAAATATTTCAAAAATGTCGAATTAATATTCCTCTTCTTGATGCAATAAATAAAATTCCTGCATATGCTAAATTTTTAAAAGATTTGTGCACCGTTAAGAGAAATGTTGGTGTTAAGAAAAAGGCATTCCTAACACAACAAGTTAGTGCTATTGTGCAACACAATACTCCTACTAAAAACAAGGATCCTGGCTCACCTATAATCCCATGCATCATAGAAACCAAAAAGCTAGGGCAAGCCCTCCTTGATTTTGGTTCGAGTTTTAACATTTTGCCATATGACTTATACATGCAATTAGGACTTAGAGAGTTGAAATCTACACCCATTATTCTCCAATTCGCCGATAGATCTATCAAGGTCCCCAAGGGTAGCATCGAGGACGTGCTTGTCCAAGTGGACAAATTTTACTGCCCGGTGGACTTTGTCGTGTTGGATATCCTTAGACCTCAAACCAAGATACCAACCCCCATCATCTTAGGTAGACCATTCCTAGCTACAAGCAATGCTATAATCAATTGTAGTGATGGTGAACTTAAGATCTCTTTTGGCAACATGATCCTTGACTTAAACATTTTTAATGCTTGTAAGTTGCTATCTGGGGATGGTGGATTTGAGGATGCTTACTTGATTAAGACTCTAGTTGAAGAGCATTTTTATGCGGAGTTTGTTGACGCGCTTAATTTTGTTGAACATTTTTGTAAAAATATTGACACCGATTGTTTTTTGCAGGAAGTTGGCGTGGTAACTAAGTGGATGCCATCTTTTGAACCGCTACCATTGGACACGTCATGCCAAAGACCATCGATGCTAGAGCACCCATCATTAGACTTGAAGCCGTTGTAGCCATATTTGAAGTATGCATTTCTTGGGGAATCCGGCACATTCCACGTGTTAATATCATCTAAAGTCTCTAATGAGCAAGAAATGCAATTGCTAGACGTGCTTAAAACTCATAATGGGGCAATTGGTAGGACAATTGCCGACATTAAAGGTATTGACCCCCAAATTTGTAAGCACTACTTTTACTTAGAGGATGACACCAAACCCACTAGAGAGATGCAACGTAGGTTAAACCCTAACCTAAAGGAAGTGGTAAAGGATGAAATCCTTAAGCTTCTTGATGCGGGAATTATATACCCCATTGCCGATAGTAGGTAGTTAAAAATGAGAATAATGAGTTAGTCCCCATGCGAGCCACCACGGGATGGCGCATGTGCATTGACTATAGAAAGCTTAATTCTAAGACCCGTAAAGACCACTTTCCTCTCCCATTTCTAGATCAAATCCTAGAGAGAGTGGCCAGACACAAGTATTATTGCTTTCTTGATGGCTACTCTGGATATTATCAAATTGAAATAGCACCTGAAGAACAAGATAAGACCACCTTCACTTGTCTCTTTGGCACTTTTGCATTCCGGAGGATGCCATTTGGCTTATGTAATGCCCCAGCAACCTTTCAATGCTGTATGATTAGCATTTTCCATGATATGGTTGAAAAGATTATGGAGGTATTCATGGATGATTTCTCTGTGTATGGTAGCTCATTTAATAACTGTTTATCTAACTTGGCTTTGGTGTTAGATCGGTGCATCGATAAAAACCTTCTCTTGAATTGGGAGAAATGCCATTTCATGACCACCGAAGGCTTAGTCCTCGGTCATATTGTATCCAAGGTATGCAAGTTGACAAAGCCAAGATCGAGGTAATAGAAAAGTTACACACTCCTCATTGTGTAAGAGATATTCGATCATTTCTTGGGCATGCGGGGTTTTAAAAAGGTTCATAAAAGATTTTAGCTCAATATCTCAATCTCTTTGCATGCTTTTGAAATAAATGATATAGATTTTGCTTGGAATACTGATTGTCAACTTGCTTTTGAGAAGTTGAAAAATTTGCTTACATGTTTGCCTATTCTTCAGGTGCCTGATTGGACATCACCCTTCGAGATTATGTGCGATGCTAGTGACTATGTGGTTGGTGCCGTGCTTGGACAATGTAAGAACAATGTCCCAGTGGTGATTTACTATGCAAGCAAGAGCATGAATGAAGCTCAACGAAACTACACCACCATGGAGAAGGAGCTTTTAGCCGTTGTCTTCGCGTTGGAGATTTTGGAGCTACATATTGGGATTCTCAATTACAATCTTCACCGACCATGCCGCTTTTAAATATCTCCTTTCCAAGAAAGACCCAAAGCCTAGACTAATCTGTTGGATTTTGCTCTTACATGAATTCAACATCGTCATTAAGGACAAGATGGGAGTGGAAAATCATGTTGTCGATCACCTTTCACGGTTAACGATGAGAATGGAGCCGGCAACCATCCTATTGAATGATTTGTTCCCTGACGAACATCTTTTTGCGATCTCCCACACACTCCCAAGGTATGCCGACATCATAAACTACTTGGTCACCAGTAAGACTCCCTACACTTTGTCTCGCCAAGATTACAAAAGGTTCATCTTTGAGGTAAAATCTTTCTTTTTCGATGACCCTTACCTTTACAAGTATTGTAATGACCAAATAATAAGGAGATGCGTACCCGTCCATGAGTTTGAGAGTGTTTTGCATTTTTTCCATGAGGGTGTGTGTGGCGGTCATTTTTCCGCCCAAAAGACCATAGCAAAAATTCTACAATGTGGTTTTTATTGGCCTAGCATGTTTAAGGAAACTTATACATATTGTAAGTCATGCTTAGCTTTCCAAAAGTTGGGGGATTACTAAAAGAAATATGATGCCGCTAAACCCAATTCTTGAATTAGAAATTTTCGATTGTTGGGGCATTGATTTTATGGGGCCATTTCTTCTATCCTTTGGGTACACATATATTTTGCTTTCTATAGACTATGTATCTAAATGGGTTGAAGCTATTCCTTGTAGGACCAATGATGCGGCTATCGTGCTTAAATTCATGAAAGAAAACATTTTCGCACGATTTGGGATGCCAAAGGCTATGATAAGCAACGGAGGGTCACATTTCTGCTACCGTCTCTTTGCAAGCTTAATAAAGAAGTTTGGGGTGAACCACAAGGTTTCCACACCATACCACCCCCAAACCAATGGACAAGCGGAATTGGCAAATCGGGAGATTAAGAACATACTCCAAAAGACGGTGAATCCATCAAGGATTGGAGAATGCATCTTCCCGAGGCATAATGGGCATACTGTGCCGCCTACAAAACGGTCTTAGGGATGTCCCCATATCGTTTTGTTTTTGGAAAATTTTTCCACTTGCCCATTGAACTTGAACACAAATCTTTTTGGGCAATTAAAAAATTTAATTGTGGAATTGACACCTCTTCTCGTAAATTACAGTAAGTGGAGCTCGAAGAGATAAGGAGGGAGGCATACAACAATTCCAAACTTGTGAAGGAGAGGGTTAAGTGCGCCCATGATCGAATCATTTGGAGGAGAGAATTCACCCCGGGGGAGAAAGTGATACTCTACAATTCAAGACTTCATCTCTTCCCCGGAAAGCTTCGTTCGAAGTGGATTGGACCTTTCATTGTTCGGGAGGTGTTTCCACATGGCGCGGTGACCATTTCCAACCCAAAAAACGGCAATGAATTCAAGGTGAACGACCAACGCTTAAAGCATTACCAAGAGCCGTGGAATAGAGACGAGTACACCATGGAACTTACGGAACCACCGCCGGGTGAAACCAACTAGGTTTGTTCGTTCCAAAACTTTCCTATCTAGTAGTATGTACTAATGAATAACTCTTGCTCAAGCTTTCTTATCCTAGTTTATCTATTTTTATGCATATATTTCATCTCACCCTTCAAACATTGAGGACCATGTTTATTTTTAGTTGGGGGTGTAGACTAGAATATAGAAAATTCTTGAGCATCTTATTATTATTTTTAATCTTTTTGTGAATAAATTGAATGAAATAAAAAAATTTCCATCTATCACCAACATTTTTGCAACCCATAGCTTTTTGTTAGACCCATTGATTAAATGTGGTGATCCTTCCTAACTTTGGTAAAAATGCATTCTTGAAGTGGATTTTGGCAAATTAGGGTGTATTGTATCTTTATGTACTAAGGGCAATTAATTGTTTCTCTACATGCTTACACTTGGGCATTTAGCTTGAAGCTCATGACAATTACCATCCATTTGAAACCCTATAGTGATGTAGAAACCTTGGTATCAGCAATCAATTGATTAAGCCGTATGGATTTTAAAAATTCGGCTAGGTTTATTTCATGGATCCTAAGATAGTGACTTGAAATTTGGAGTTGCTCAAATGAATGCTATCAAATGCTACATAAATAAGTGCACTTGTGCACAATTGAATAAGGCATAAACGTTTGCCATGGTACTTTGAATAAGGCAAAAATTTCCATGAAATTTGAGTAAATGCATGAAATTTGAACCACAACTCATTTCCATGGTCTTTTGAGGGAGTAAGTGTTATATCCCATAAGCTCGTGAGTTCCTAATGATCTTACATCAGGAGATTATGACATATTAAGGGATATACTAAGCGTAGGTGTGGATGGTGGAGTGCGTAAGAGAAATGAGATTATAGTCATAGGGAAGAGTGTATAGACTTGAGAACTTTGCTCTTATATATATGATTTCAACACCCTTTAGTATTGCCAATAACCCATGAATGGAGTCAACATTGTATTTTGGGATTGGTCACTTATTTTGTTAGGGACTAGCAAAACGCTAGTTGGGGGTGTGATTATGATTGAATATTGCATATTTTAGCCCCATAATCAGTTCCTCTTTACACATAATCCTTGGAATCATGCTCTCTTAACTACATTTACGTCAATTCATCATTTGTGAGCATATGATTATATTTTGGCACAATTTCACTTTCCAAAGCATTATAAATGTCTACTATATTTTTAGGGATTTTTCTAGATTTTTCAGGTATCCCGAAGGGGACTAAATCAACTCACGAAGAGGAGTACAAAACAGGCGCCTGAAGAAGGAATGACAGTCGCCTGGGCAACCCAACAGTCGACTGACCAAACAATAGTAGTTGCCTGCCTTTAAAGAACTGGAGCTGGAGAAGCTGAAGCCAAATGACAGTCGCCTGCAAGAGGATTGACAGTCGACTGTAATATTGTACAGTCGCCTGTCATTTTCGCATCAGTCAACTGATTTTCCAGATTCTTGAGAGAGCAAAAAGAGCCGATCTCTGTTAATTTGACACTTCTGCAGGAGGCGACCGAAGAACAAAAGACAGTCACCTGTAGATTGCACCGACTATTGTGATTTTCAAGACATTCGCATGTCTCCCTTTGGAAGCAATGACAGTCGCATGTCATCAGTCGATTGCCGTTTGATCAGCAGTAGGCAGATCGGGGGTTTTCGTCCAAATCCTTGGTTGCGAGAAACAGGTTTTTCTTAACCCGATTTCTCTCCAGTTGCTATGGGCTGTTGGATGATATTTTGGAGGGATGAGATGCAACCCCTAGGGGGTATAAAACACTATTATTTAGATGTAATAAGTATAGAACTTAATCTTTTACTATTTTTAGGTCATCTTCTTCCTTAAGAAGGAGAATAGGGTTTTGGAGACTGTGGAGTTTTCTGATCTTGTTTTTGCTGTTGCTGAGATTGATTAAGGATTGAGGAAGCTAGTATTTGGTGACGAATCTCCAACCCTCTTGCTATTATACATTTGCTTTCATTTCTTGCATTGAACTATGTCTATTTCTATGAATGTTTATTCTATTCTTGATATGTTAGTCTAAATTCATTGTGTGGGTGTTTTGGATTGATGAAGAATGTTTTGATTGCCTTGCTAATGTTAAATTCCAACACCCCTTTGTTAATCCATGTTTTTGGATGAAATAAGCTTATGATTAATTGGATTTGATACTATCCATGGAGGAGCCGCAGAACGGTGGTGCTTCGTACTTGTTGCATCTATGTATCCAATGGGTACTGCATATCTTGAAATGAATGCAAGACCCGTTCAATCCATATGCCGTAATTTAGAGTTTTAATTCACCCGATAACCCAAATTGTTAATTTGGTTGTAACCCGTTTATCGAATCGTGTATTACCCGAAAGGGGCCGCAGAACGGTGGTTGTATGATGCGCAACATAACCTATATGCACTACTCGCATATACCTTGAAATGGGTGTGAGAGTGATTCATGAGATTTAATTAGGAGAAGAACCCAATTAGCAATTACCTTTGGTGCACCCCATATGTGCTTAATTGATTTATTTCATGAAACTAATTCTCGCATATAGAATTTAGCTACTCATACTGAAAATAAACAGCAATTTCATCAAATTAAACATGGTTCCAAGCAATACAAGTAAATAGAGTTCAAAATACGCAATAGAGTTCAAGAATATCACCAAATACGCTAATTATTTGCCTAAGAAAACCCTTCTTCTTCCTCCTAAAACTCTCTGAAAAATAGCCCAGGTTGCTCTCTGTATTCTCAGGAAATCTCTGCAAAAATCGGCTCCAAAATCACCCAAATACGCCAAGAATATGCAACCCTAGCCCAAAATACGCTTAAAAAATAAACATTGCGGGTTTAAGTTCTTATCAGGTTCAAAACCCGCTTCCATTATCGCCCAAACCCGAACCCTTTAGCCGCCGCAAATACCCGCCGATCGATCAAGCGGGATTGAATGAGGTCGCGACACCTGTCCACTCGAAGCGGATCCGCGCCCGCTTAACTCGAGAGAATCTGAGATCGCTTCTGGAAGAGCTCACTTCCGTTGGATCAAAGATTGGACGACATCGCGTGCGCCACGTCGCTGCTCTCCGATTTCAAATTGCGGGGATGCTCGTGGCCGTAGGATTTCGATCGATCGGTCGTGAGCTGGCCACGTCGTCCGGTTAGTTCAGCTGCCGCTCGCTCCTCAAACCCGAATCCGGGCCGTCCATTCAAAGGCGGGATTTAATGATGTTCCGCCGCGTGTCCCAAGATCCCGCGCTCTCCGCTATTCGTTCATTTCGCTCCTGGCCGTTAGATCACGATTGGGCAGCTACGATCTCGCCCGCTCTTCTCCCAGCTCGGATTCGTTTGGACCGTCGATTCACGATCTGACGATTGTTACAGCACCACGTCGCTCCGTATTCGTATTCGAACCAAATTAATTTGCGCCGTTCGATCAAGATCTAGCGGATACTGTATTTCCGCGTCGACCGCTCCTTTGGGCTGTTGGATCGAGCGGGAAGCGGTGGATGGCCGCCATGTGGCAGCGCCTGATTGGTCGACGGCCGTATTTCTCGTATTTTGAGCGTATTTCTTCATTAAATTGGTATTCTGCATTCAAAAATACACAGTAATTAGCACAGATCTCAGAAAAATACAAATAAATAGTCGTTGGAATCATGAGATCGAGACCAAGCCATGAAAAATATAAAAAGGCAGAAATACTCAATAAAATTCATGTTTTGTGCACAAATCAAGTAATTTCTCTAATAAATGATAATATTAAAAATACGAACGTATTAGAAAGCAATTAAGCATCATATGAGCACAAAATAGGGCTAAATGTGGGTTTAAATATGCAATATTCAACCCGAATCATTCATCCAAATCGTCCACCACCTTTGTACGGCCATCCTCCGATGCCTCAACTAGTGGAAGTAAACACCACATGGGTAGTTCATCTTCCAATGGTACTTCCACTAAGTTCACATCCCCTTTGTGGAAAGAAACCTACTTTGGGTGGATCTCCAAAGAGGGGTCATGCATTTATGTACACAAATGCTATACCACGTAGGAACACACCTCCTACTTCACAAGTTCACACTTATGATGATTTTTATGCTCCACGTCCACGAGCACGTGTACACCAAGTGAGACACACTCACACACGTGTTC
The DNA here is from genome assembly GCA_030789695.1 of Scilla litardierei. Taxonomy (NCBI): domain Eukaryota; kingdom Viridiplantae; phylum Streptophyta; class Magnoliopsida; order Asparagales; family Asparagaceae; genus Scilla; species Scilla litardierei. The sequence continues at coordinate 687,069,299 of CM061142.1, read as the reverse complement.
CCCCACATGCATATGTTCATCCTCATCATTATTACTTGAATGATTACCATCATGCACCGTATCATATATTGCCACCACCATTTCATCATGTGCATCATGCTTATCCACGTCATGCATACACTAGGCCACTTCCTCGTAGAACACATGCACCACGTTGAAATCAACAAAATATGCTTGTTCCCAATAGGAATAGGGCGCCCAAGACATTCTCTATTTGGGGCCCGAAGGACACTAGCATGCATGAGAAACAAGCATATATAAACTCATATTTTATGAATGTTGTGCACAATGATGATTATATTGGGAAGTCTAAGTCCAATTGGACTTGGCTTCCAAAGGTCTAATCTTTTAGGACCCAATGCCCTTGGGTACCATGATACAATGTTCTTATCTTCAGGAACTCAAGAAAAAGAAAAGGAGCAACAAATCTAAATCTGGCTCCAAAAACGGTTGGATACTTGATAGCGGGTGCTCAAAACACATGACTGGTAAAGCTCTGTTGCTATCCGAAGTGATACCCATTGAAAATGGAAACCGAGTGGTCTTTGGAGGCAAGGAGAGTGGAACCATCATAGGTGTTAGGAAAGTTGGTAACCCTTCTAAACCTCTTATAAATGATGTTTACCTTGTTAAAGGTTTAAATCACAATCTAATCTCTATAAGTCAACTTTGTGTCAAGGGTTACAAAGTTAGCTTTGAGAAAGGAATGTGCCATATTTTAAGAACTAATAATAATAGTTTGTTATTCTCTGGCACACGCCATAAGGAATTATATATCCTAGATATTCCAAACTCCCATGAACAATGTCTTATTGCCAACACAAGTGAGCGACACTTATGGCATAGACGTTTTAGTCATGCAAATTTCGGAACACTTTTCAAACTATCCAAGCTAGATTCTATAAAAGGATTCCCTAAGCTTTCTTTAAACAAGAAAAGCTTTTGCGATTCATGTCAACGAGGTAAACTTCCAAAATCGTCATTCAAACCTAAGAAAAGCATATCCTCTAAACGGCCTCTAGAGCTTTTACATTTAGATCTTTTTGGGCCAACTAGAATTGCTTCATTATGGAATGCCCGATATGGACTTGTCATCGTTGATGACTTTTCTAGGTTTACTTGAGTATTTACTTTAGTTAATAAAAATGATGCTTTTGAAAACTTCACATTATTTGCTAAGAAAGTACAAAATCTCATTGGAACCACCATTGTCACTATTTGTAGTGATCATGACGGGGAATTTGAGAACGAGTCTTTCTCAAACTTCTGTGATGAGGTTGGTATTACTCACACATTTTCTTTTCCTCGCGCACCCCCTCAAAATGGTGTCGTCAAGAGAAAGAATAGGACGCTAGTGGAATGTACTCGCACTATACTTGATGATAGCCACCTTGGCCATCAATTTTGGGCAGAAGCGGTACATACCGCTTGCTATGTGTTTAATAAAATACTCTTGAGGCCCGACACTAAACAAACTTGTTATGAATTGTTGTTTGGTAGGTTACCTCAAGTTAAACATTTTAGAGTTTTTAGTGCAAAATATTTTATCAAGAACACATATGGTAGTTTGGACAAATTTGATCCAAGATCCGATGAGGAGATCTTTGTTGGATATTCCACCCGTAGCAAAGCCTACCGGATATACAACAAGAGAACCTCAACGATCGAGGAATCTCTTCATGTATCATTTAATGAAGACTTTGTCTCTCCTAGAATTATCGATGACGATGACTCTATGGAAGTAATTTGTGATTCTGTTGATAGGTCTAATGCTATTGATTCTATTGAAACTAACCCTACTAATGAATCTCTTGAGAATGTTCCTAGTGACCAGGGTGTTCCCAGAAAGCTTCCAACTGTTCATGACCATCCTCATGAACAAGTGATTGGCAACATGGAAGATGGTGTCAAAACAAGGTCTCAAGTCAACTTCTTCGCTTATTGTGCCTTTGTCTCTTCTGTGGAGCCAAAGAATATCAACGAGGCGTGCGAAGATAGTTCTTGGATCGTAGCCATGGAAGAAGAGCTCATTCAGTTTGAGAGGAATGAGGTCTGGGAGCTAGTTCTGTTGCCTTCGAAGAACCACAACGTTATAGGAACGAAGTGGATTTTCAAGAACAAGACAGATGAGAACCAAAATGTCATCTGGAACAAAGCTCGGTTAGTTGCTCAAGGCTACAGGCAAGAGGAAGGTATCGATTTCGAGGAATCTTTTGCACCTGTAGCTAGATTAGAATCTATTAGACTATTATTGTCATTTGCATGCCATAAAGATTTCAAACTTTTTCAAATGGACGTAAAGAGTGCGTTTTTAAACGGAGATGTCGTTGAGGAAGTATATGTTTCTCAACCTCCGGGTTTTATAAACGAAAAATTTCTGAATCATGTTTTCAAACTTAAGAAAGCACTTTATATTTGAGACAAGCTCCTAGAGCTTGGTTCTGCTTAAAGAAATTTCTTTTGGATTTGGGTTTCAAAATGGGTGAGGTTGATTCTACGCTTTTTTTAAGTATGTTAATCATGATATTATTCTAGTTCAAATTTACGTTGATGATATCATTTTCGGTGCTACTAATTTTACTCTCTGCGAAGAGTTTTCTAATGTTATGAAGGATCAATTTGAGATGAGCCACATGGGTGAGCTCAAATATTTCTTAGGATTCCAAATTTGCCAAATGAACGATGGGATATTCATCCACCAAACCAAGTACATGGTGGAGCTGCTAAAGCGATTTGGAATGGAGAATGCTTCTAGCAAGAAGACTCCGATGAGCACCACAACACATCTTGATAAAGATACGAGCGGCAAAGATGTAGACATTCGTCTATATCGAGGTATGATAGGTAGTCTATTATATCTTACTGCTAGTAGGCCAGATGTAATGTTTGCCGTATGTGCTTGTGCTAGGTATCAGTCACAACCTAAGGAATCACACTTAATAGCGGTTAAACGTATTTTTCGTTATTTAAGTCACACACTAGACTACGGATTATTCTATCCAAAGTCAAGCACATATGAGTTAATCTCATATAGTGATGCAGATTATGCCGGATGCAAATCCGACACGAAAAGTACTAGTGGCACTTGCTATTTTATAGGAAATTCTATTGCCTCTTGGTTTTCCAAGAAGCAGAATTCTGTATCACTTTCAACCACCGAGGCGGAATATATCGTCGCCGGTGCTGCTTGTGCACAGATTCTTTGGATGAGACACACACTGAAAGACTTTGGTATAAACTGTGGCACTTGCCCTATCATGGTAGACAAACCTAAGTGCAATATGTCTATCTAAGAATCCTGTACACCATTCCCGTACCAAACACATAGATGTCCGTCACCATTTCATAGATGATCATGTAGCTAAAAAGGAAATCATATTAGTGTACGTTGAAACCCAGAAGCAAATCGTCGATATTTTCACGAAACCACTTAAGGAAGATTCATTTGTGCGGTTACGTCGAGAATTGGGGATTATGGGTGAATCCGAGATTTAGGATTCATATTTTTTATATTGTTTGCATGATAGTGATATTCATAAGCTCATGCATACATTTGTTATGATATTCTCAGTTCATGCTGGATTTATGACTGATTTGCGTTTTGCGCGTCGTATTTATGGTTTTTTTTTGGTTTTATGGTTGTATCGATATATGATCATGCACTCTGTGTGATACTCTCTGCTGATGTTAGATATTTTTTGTTACCTGGATGTATCTCTTTTGCTGGTTCTATATATACATCTTGTTGCAGTTCGTATCTTTGTGCATGTTGTGCTTTGTCTCTGATTGTTTATATTGTCGCTCGACAACTATGTCTGTTCTCTAGCTTTGTTTGTATGAAAACATGAATTGTTTTCCATGCACTCAATTCGCTAAAATGTTGGTATTGGAGAGATTGTTCCTTTAATCAATCATATGATTTGATGTTGTTTTTGATGGTTTCTCTTTTCGTTTTTCGACTATGGTCTAGTTGACACACTTTGTTTTTTTTCCTTCGATGTCTTTCCTTGGTGTCATTTGGACCGTCGTCATATTCTTTGACTCTCTTGTTTGAACGTTTGTTTAGCCATTGTCGTTATCGTTGCCTTCCTCCCGCTCTTTTTGGGTAATGCCAAAGAGGGAGAGAATTAATAACGACTTAGTGCTAAATGATAATTTAAACATTACCGTGAATCTAATTTCGTATGATAAATTCAGGGGGAGTGAAGATATAAAAATCTATGGATTCCGATCCTATATTTCGATAGTTGGATCATGTTTTATTCTTTTCTCTGCTGCTTGATGCTTCTGTTCATTATTTAATATGGAACTAACGTGTCATCAATGCCGGGGGAGTAAGTAAATTTCATTTATTTCATTATTATTGATTTATATTTATGTTGGTTTGTCATCACCAAAAAGGAGGAGAATGTTGAGTATTGATTCTCCTGATTTGGTTTTGATGATGAACAAACATAAATATCGTGTACTAATTCTCTTTGAGCGCAGTTATGGAGATCGTCGTCAATTTATTCTGTTGATCTCAAGCGACGTCTCAAGACTTCTTTAGAGCGCATGATCGATTGTGCCTGAAGCTTCGTTGAAGCTCAAGGACTTGTTGATGAAGTCAAGAGAATCTGACTCGTCATGTTGGAGCTTTGAAGACGGGTTGTCTTGTATATTTCCATGTCTTCTAGCTTCGTTTTATAGAATGTTAAGCCTTGAGTCTTACTTGCTTAGTAACCCTCATATCTATCTTATCTTATCCCTAAGAATGCCTTAGAAGCCATTAGATAGGGTTGATTAGCTTATCGTCTTTGACTTGGCTTCTTGTGTATCTTAGTTGGTTCAAGTTGAAGAACTAATCGATTAAATGACAATCTAATCGATTAAGATTTCTTCTTGAACCGACTAGTCATCCTTGAGAATTTTAGCCTAATCTCTGTTGACCAACTAGTCGGTCCAAGAAGGTTCACCGACCGACTAGTTCTCAAACTAGTCGGTTAATGTTTCTTCTTAGACCGACTAGATTATCCTTCTTATTTCACTCATTTCTCTGTTGACTAACTAGTCGGTCCAAGAAGGCTTACCGACCGACTAGTTCACCATCTAATCGGTTAATGATCCTTCTTAGACCGATAAAGCTGCTTTAATTTTCCAGCCGTTGGAGATTTTAATTCCACGATTTTGTGTGATCTATTTTGATTCTTTCCATATCTGGTTGATGCGTTTCAAACATGGAAATTCCTCTATTATGAGAGAGATTCCAGATCTAGTTTTTCATTGATCGATTATCATTTTGAAACTCTCGAATTATTGAAAAGCTCTCTCTCTCTCTCTCTAACCTAATTCTCCCAAGAGATCTTGAGCTTTTGTGTGATCTTTCTCCTGAATGATTCAAGGATCACGATCATCATCCTAGCCGTCTCCATCTGTTCATCTCGATGGTGCTAAGGTTGCAATCGTTCTTTTGTGATCTCTTCTCATCATCTTTCCTTGCCTAAGATCATAAGTATTTCTTAAGGCATAAGAATTTGTGGTGAGTATTTCATATTTAATTAAAACTTGTTATTTGAGTTTTGCTCTCGGTTTGTGAGAGGTTCGTGATCCCGGTTTGTGGGAGTCACGGTTCAATCTTTGTATTGATTTGTCTTGTAGTATTTTCTACAAGAAGTTTTTAGTGAAAGCTTGAGTTAGTGGACTCTAACTCATGTAGCCGTAAGGGATCCGGGTGTCTAGGACGTAGGATCACCGGGAACAAGTAGGGGAGACTTGGGTGGATCCGAACCCATAGAAAGTACAAGCCCATATAGGGTTTGTGTTTTTCAACTTTTTGTGTCTTGACACCTGATCTAATAGATAAAAGGACTACCTTTTCTACATTATTCTCTTTTTGGAATGACTCGTGTTCTTTGAGAGATCTTTTGGATTTACCAAAAGCATCTATTTGGTTATTTGGTTCAGCGTAATGATCTCTTGATATCCATAACCCTTTGTTATCTCGTTTGGCCTGTAACAAGGAGACCGTACAAGATGTGCTTATAAAATGATCAAATCAATCATTCGCTTGAAGATAGGAAGTTAGAGAGTTCATTTCCAATGTTGTTCAATAGTGATTATTCTCTTGAGAATGCTATCATCTAAGTGAGATCTAAAGATAATTTGTAACCCCACTTTCTATAAAGCAAGAACCTCGCAGTTAGTGTCGTGAATATAGCATATAATAAGTGCAGGTATTTAATATCAATACTAACCACAAAAGGAAATGATTTACTTCATACATAAGCAGCATATGCATGAATCGATCAAACGGCTATTTTTCAGCAGCATGGGACTGGCAACCATAATCAAAGTACAGGCTGGGAGAGCCATTCATCAAACTGACTGGTACCAAAAAATAATAAGCTTACATGCATTCAAACCTTCAGAAGTTTGTCACCCCGCGAAGGGTTTAAAAGAACAAATTTTCATTAAATTCCCTCCTGTGTACACCGTATAACAACGTATGTCAAATGTACAAGAAAATAAGTCTCTCTCAGCAATGGTGAAAAAACAATGTACAGCATGAAATACGAATCGTGTTCTAACCTTCAAGAATTCCAACTAAAGAACTTATAGGCTGAGATTATAGAGATGAACGCAAGATCAAAGAATGCCAGGAACGACATGGCTATGGAGCCATCTATCATTCTTGTGAAGCCATCGCTTCCAAAGTCGGAAACCCAATCACCGTTTCGGGACGCCGCTGACGATGATGCAGACATTAAAAGGTAGGCTAATATCTGCAATAATAAAACCCAAATACTTTTAACAAACATGGTTTCTCAGAGCTTGAGCTCAAGGCAGAATGAACATGTACCAGGTGGCACAGTAGAATGTAATTCTAAAACGTCTACAGTTTTTAACATGAAACAACCTTAGACCAGGTGGTATACACTGGGATTTTACTATTTACATCCGTTTTTTGTTACATTTAAAATGGAGATAGACTCTACCCACCAAGAGATCAAAAATCATATATTTAGTTTAAATGCATAGTTGTTTTTTCTTAATTGTTTTATTTGATGGCAGCAGCTGACAGTTTGTAAAAACTTTGCTTCCAGTTTGTCAATGTATGGGGGAAAAAATCACACTTAACATGAGCATTTGATGTTACATAGTTCACAATTTATATGAAACTGAATGGTTATTTATAAATGCGCACATCAGAAGCAGCATAGCCTGAAATATTCAGCAAATGGTTGGCTCTGAAATTTGGGGAGCACGATGGCAAATTCTTCCTGATGTTTTGAAATATTACGGAAAATTGTGATATATATACATAAGATTAATTTTTGAAATAAAGATGTAGATAACGTTGCAAGACTGTAGGTGAGATTAAATCCATGTGATGAGAAAGGCATTCCAATTGAGTGTCCAATATTACCAGAACCCAAGAATTAAGGTTATGGTGCTCAACAAATTATTGTCTATAAATTAAGGTTATCAACAAAGTCAAATTAGGAACCTGATGTGTTAAATCTTAATGTCAAGTAACATTGATACGAATACCAGTAAGAACACTGGATTATGATACGACACGGGTTTTGGGGTAGTCTTGAGCTACGAAGTGTGCGGGAGTGACCGGGTCCACCCTTATTTGGTAAGCTGTACCATCACCCTGCAGGAATGGTAGGTAGATATTCCACGAGGTGCTCCGTGGGATGGGTGCACTTCTGGTTGCATATCGTACACTCGAGCCAAGGCTGATGCACAGTTTGATTGATGTTACACTAGTTGGTTGATACTATTGTTCAGTCACGATTACTACTGTTCTACAGACTAAGTCAAGACTACTCGAACGTGATAGAACGGTATAATAATAAGCGATCTTAAATTACGACCGAATCAGTGTCTAGAAAGGAATGGTAAGGGGGTTGGTCAACCAAGGGACTTGTTCCTGCGGTCTTTGAAGTGACCTGTGCCTTCAAGCCCTGACTGACTGGCTGATTTGGAAGTTAAGTTAGACTTCTTATTATTAGGCCTGCCTACACTATTAGATAGTCAAGCGATGCTCATCTTTTCTTAAATGTTACTACAACCACCTGGATGTCTAACTATCGTCATCACATTGTCTGTTGGCTAAAATATTGTTACTACCACATGCCACGCCACAGTCGTTATTTTTGCACTTGTACAGTCATCTTTACTTTATGCATTACATACCACACCTGAGCAGTTACCAGTACTTTACTCATTCTCTTACATACCTGTCTGCCCATACTTTACTTTTTGCACCAGTATGACCATCTTTTGTTTACTATAGTATGTTCCATACTTTTGCACTACTTTGTTTCTATTGCTAGAATTGTTGTGACTTACCTACGGTTCCATCTCTGTGGCACCACAGACGACGTACATATGGAGACCGATGCTCTAGAGTTAATAGCGCCAGAATTTGACTATGAGTCTGCAGCTTTCAGAGTTGTTTCCAGTTGTATTTACTTTCCTTCATGTACGATTGTTGGACCATTTTTGTACAATATGGATGTAATATTTGGACACTATTTGGGTATTTTGTACATCTCTGCATCGTGGCTATTTTGTTTTCACTGGTTAACTGCAGGACCTGCGCAAATATCAAAAAAGTAACGGGCCCAGGAATCGGGTCGTTGCATTGTTTCTATCGTCGCTCGACGACTATGTCTGTTTTCTAGCTTTGTTTGTAAGAAAACATGAATTGTTTTCCATGCACTCAATTCGCTAAAATGTTGGTATTGGAGAGATTGTTCCTTTAATCAATCATATGATTTGATGTTGTTTTTGATGGTTTCTCTTTTCGTTTTTCGACTATGGTCTAGTTGACACACTTTGTTTTTTTTCCGTCGATGTCTTTCCTTGGTGTCATTTGGACCGTCGTCATATTCTTCGACTCTCTTGTTTGAACGTTTGTTTAGCCATTGTTGTTATCGTTGCCTTCCTCCCGCTCTTTTTGGGTAATGCCAAGGGAGAGAGAATTAATAATGACTTAGTGCTAAATGATAATTTAAACATTACAGTGAGTCTAATTTCTTATGATAGATTCAGGGGGAGTGAAGATACAAAAATCTATGGATTCCGATCCTATATTTCGATAGTTGGATCATGTTTTATTCTTTTCTCTACTGCTTGATGCTTCTGTTCATTATTTAATATGGAACTAACGTGTCATCAATGCATGTGGAGTAAGTAAATTTCATTTATTTCATTATTATTGATTTATATTTATATTGGTTTGTCATCACCAAAAAGGGGGAGAATATTGAGTATTGATTCCCCTGATTTGGTTTTGATGATGAACAAACATAAATATCGTGTATTAATTCTCTTGGAGTGCAGTTATGGAGATCGTCGCCAATTTATTCTGTAGATCTCAAGCGACGTCTTAAGACTTCTTTAGAGCGCATGATTGATTGTGCCTGAAGCTTCGTTGAAGCTCAAGGACTTGTTGATGAAGTCAAGAGAATCTGACTCGTCATGTTGGAGCTTTGAAGACGGCTTGTCTTGTATATTTCCATGTCTTCTAGCTTCGTTTTATAGAATGTTAAGCCTTGAGTCTTACTTGCTTAGTAACCCTCATATCTATCTTATCTTATCCCTAAGAATGCCTTAGAAGCCATTAGATAGGGTTCATTAGCTTATCGTCTTTGACTTGGCTTCTTGTGCATCTTAGTTGGTTCAAGTTGAAGAACTAATCGATTAAATGACAATCTAATCGATTAAGATTTCTTCTTGAACCGACTAGTCATCCTTGAGAATTTTAGCCTAATCTCTGTTGACCAACTAGTCGGTCCAAGAAGGTTCACCGACCGACTAGTTCTTAAACTAGTCGGTTAATATTTCTTCTTAGACAGACTAGATTATCCTTCTTATTTCACTTATTTCTCTGTTGACTAACTAGTCGGTCCAAGAAGGCTCACCGACCGACTAGTTCACCATCTAATCGGTTAATTATCCTGCTTAGACCGATTAAGCTGCTTTAATTTTTCAGCCGTTGGAGATTTTAACTCCACGATTTTGTGTGATCTATTTTGATTCTTTCCATATCTGTTTGAGGAGTTTCAAACATGGAAATTCCTCTACTATGAGAGAGATTTCAGATCTAGTTTTTCATTGATCGATTATCATTTTGAAACTATCAAATTATTGAAAAGCTCTCTCTCTCTCTTTTTGACCTAATTCTCCCAAGAGATCTTGAGCTTTTGTGCGATCTTTCTCCTGAAGGATTCAAGGATCATGATCATCATCCTAGCCGTTTCCATCTGTTCATCTCGGTGGTGCTATTGTTGCAATCGTTCTTGCGTGATCTCTTCTTATCATCTTTCCTTGCCCTAATATCGTAAGTATTTCGCAAGGCATAAGAATTTGTGGTGAGTATTTCATATTTAATTAAAACTTGTTATTTGAGTTTTGCTCTTAGTTTGTGAGAGGTTCGTGATCCCGGTTTGTGGGAGTCACGGTTCAATCTTTGTATTGATTTGTCTTGTAGTATTTTCTACAAGAAGTTTTTAGTGAAAACTTGAGTTAGTGGACTCTAACTCAAGTAGCCGGAAGGGATCCGGGTGTCTGGGACGTAGGATCACCGGGAACAAGTCGGGGAGACTTGGGTGGATTCGAAATTGTTTGCATTGTGATCTTCTTGTTGTTCATCTTTACTCTGCATTGTTGTTTGTGTTTGCACGATAATTAGGAATTAGCCTCTTGATTATTTTAAAGTACTATTCACCCCCCTCTAGTACTTGTGCAGTAGCTTCCAGGGTATTACACCCTCAACCATTCTTTACATGCTCTGACTATTCGTGTGAATTTGCAGATTAGTTCCGTCTCTGAGGATACGATCCCGTACTTATTGGGTATATTATTTGCTGACCTCGTACACTTGCGAGTATCACCTTTCAGGAAGAGTCAAGCTGCCCATGGCAGATTGAACATAGTTTCGTCCCTGAATGTGACAATAAAAGATTAGCATTCCACCATTTATCTGTGGCTGAACAACATGTCATATCATAAAAGACAGTAGCCATGGGGTTCAATAATCTTTTTCTAAGAATGGTGCATGAAAGGGTACATAATAAGATTGCAAAATATTATTTTTAGTCCTTTGATTTGTAAAAGAAAGTTCTTCAAAAAGCCTTTTTACTGTGTTTATGAAAAAAAATTTAGGGTAAAAATAAAAGAATGGGGCAAGTCCCAAATGAGAAAGATACTTTTTATGGCAATAATGCGAAGGCATGCACTTACAGCCCATGTATTTTTTTTGGGTATATTTGAAGGATCCTTTATGGATCACCCTTCTAACACCATTGCATCTAAGGTGATTTTTTTTTTGTTGATCCATCGAAAAACAGGAAACATGGGTCGTGGAAGAATGCGATTTTTTTCGAATGGCATAGAGAAGCGTATCTGGAAAATTAGTAGAAATTAAGTATGTCTCTTTGACCCTATTGCATTTTCAGAACAAGATGCTAATGGACAGGCACGGCTGCTGTTTCTTTCTCGCTGCCAGCAAGGCTACTGAAGCTTTTTTCAAGGCAAAGGCAGAAGGAGAAAAATAGGAATGCTGCATTACAAAAGTTAAAAAGAGAATGTATGACCCAATAGATAGTCCAATGCCATAGTAGAATAGTAGAACTGGATGATGTGTTCATCCTTCAGGAAAATGAAACATTTTACTTTTCATTGTTCTCCACAGGAATAATAGTATTGACTCTTTTGTCACCATTCAACCTTTTTGTATCATCACTAGAAAAATAAAAAAGATCCAAACACCAAAGGATACATCAACAACACGCAATAACCAAATTCCCCCACTTTTGCTTTAAAGGCAACACTTTAGCTTCTACATTATGCATACATGATGCGATTGGGGTAAAGGTTTTTATTCATTGAACCTATCATGGGTGCATTATTTGGAATGACTTCTGTTCTTTGAGTGATCATTTGGATTTACTAAAAGCATCTATTTGGTTCATGAATAATCGCTTGATATTCATAACCCTTTGTTATCTCATTTGGCCGATAACAAGGAGACTATACAAGATGTGCTTATAAAATGATCAAATCAATCATTCGCTTGAAGATAGGAAGTTAGAGAGTTCATTTGCGAGATTGTTCAAGAGTGATTATTCTCTTGAGAATGCTACCATCTAGTGAGATCTAAAGATACTTTGTAATCCCATTTTCTATAAAGCAAGAATCTCGCAGTTAGTGTGGTGAATGTAGCATATAATAAGTGCAAGTATTTAATATCAATACTAACCACAAAAGGAAATGATTCTCATCAAACATAAGCAGCATATGCATGAAGTGATCACATGGCTATTTTTCAGCCATGGGACTGGCAAACATAATCAAAGTACAAGCTGAGAGAGCCATTCATCAAACCATAATCAAAGTATAAGCTTACATGCATTCAAACCTTCAGAAGTTTGTCACCCCGCGAAGGGTTTAAAAAAACAAATTTTCATTAAATTCCCTCCAGTGTACACCGTATAACAAGGTAAGTCAAATGTACAAGAAAATGAGTCTCTCTCAGCAATGGTGAAAAATATGTACAACATGAAATAGGCATCTTGTCCTAACCTTCAAGAATTCCAACTAAAGAACTTATAGGCTGAGATTATAGAGCTGAACGCAAGATCAAAGAATGCCAGGAACGACATGGCTATGGAGCCATCTATCATTCTTGTGAAGCCATCACTTCCAAAGTCGGAAACCCAATCGCCGTTTCGGGACGCCGCTGATGATGATGCAGACATTAAAAGGTAGGCTAATATCTGCAATAATAAAAGCCAAGGACTTTTAACAAAAATGGTTTCTCATAGCTTGAGCTCAAGGAAGAATGAACATGTACTAGGTGGCCCGGTAGAATGTAATTCTAAAACGAGGTGGTAGACACTGAGATTTTACTATTTATATCCCTTTTTTGTTACATTTAAAACAGAGATAAACTCTCCCAACCAAGAGATCAAACATCATATATTTAGTTTAAATGCGTAGTTTTTTTTCATAATTGTTTTATTTGATGGCAGCAGCTGACAGTTTGTATAAACTTTGCTTCCAGTTTGTCAATGTATGGTGAAAAAGATCACACTTAACATGAGCATTTGATGTTACCCAGTTCACAATTTATATGTAACTGAATGGTTATTTATAAATGCGCACATCAGAATCACCATAGCCTGCAATATTTGGCAAACGGCTGGCTCTGAAATTTGGGGAGCATGATGGCAAATTCTTCCTGATGTTTTGAAATATTTCGAAAAATTGTGATATGTATACACATAAGGTTAATTTTTGAAATAAAGATGTAGATAATATTGGACGTTGCAAGACTGTAGGTGAGATTGAATCCGAGTGATGAGAAAGGTAATCCAATTGAGTGTCCAATATTACCAGAACCCAAGAATGTTCATACAAACCCATTCAAACCGAACTATTTTGTCTATAAATTAAGGTTCTCAACAAAGTCAAATTAGGAACCTGATGTGTTAAATCTTAATGTCAAGTAACAGTGATGGCAAAAGGAACTTGCCTGATCCATGAGGAGGTCAAAAGAGTAGCTAACTGGACGGCTCACGAGCCGCCTCTTCATAATCCTATGGTGGATGTGCACACACAACTGGAAAATTGAGTACACGAACACAAGGACATTCACGGAAAGGCAGTACCTGAAGTCACAGGGAACATAAAATCAGTCATATTCATTAAAACATTCAAAAAAAGGCAAACTATTGTCCAGATAACAAGAAAAACGAAGTAGCACCCGGTCCCTTGCACATCACCCCTTTTTACTGGTATGTTGGTGAAATTACACATTCCAAATTACATATCACATTGCATATTTTTTTATCTCAATGTATCCAGACATGCAAAATGATATGTTTATTCACTATGATAAGTTATTCACTAGAAGTGCATCAAAGCTGTCTGCCAACCAAAAACACACAAGAGAATCATATAAAACAGCACCAACTCTATAAAACTGCATCGGACCTTACCGAAATTCTCTGTAACGGTCAAAGGAATCACCATCCCAACCGGATGTCTTATCAGCTGCCATTACAGAAAACGATATCAAGCTCAGAACCAATGCCAAAATTCTAAGTCCAACCACCACTTTTGTCATTCCTGTTTGCCGTGAAGTCCCCGACTCCACCCCCAATGATCCCCTCATTTCTCCACCTCTCCCCCCAACCTTCGTTGCATATGTCTCTGTCGCAACCATACGGCTTGTTACTGGCACCATTGGAGATGTCAATTTCTCCAGCGACGGGTCCTCTGCCGCAACATCCCCCAGTGGTGACTGGAGAAGAGCTCCCACTGTCATTGCTCCCCTCTGCAATATTTTGCTAAACCTATTTATAACTTGGAATCACAAATATTGTAAAAATCAAGTACTTCAATTAGATAATGATATTAAATGTATAGAACAACAAAAAAGCCAACGTCCTAATCAGAGCAGGGGTGTCAAAGCGTCCTCAAAACCAAGACTTTCTGTGACTACGAGAAGAAATAGTAGCATTTAAGTAAAAATGGAAAAGTCTTTCAGCATGACGTATTACAAGCATATGCAAATGCATAAGCAGACTCGTGTGAAAAGTACATTAAGATGACAACATTTACCCTCCACGATGAAGCCATTCAAATTGAAAATATATGCGGTTGGATGTGATGCATAACACGTAACTCTCCCAAAACAAAGAAAATCAAGTTTCCTGTAGTGTGTTTCAACTGTGCGTACACATATACAAATTGAGCAATTTTACATATTTTCTAAAATGCCAATTTCACAATCTCTAGATACAGCGTTAACATGAAGGAAATCGGAAGCACTTAACTCTTTATTTTTAGATGGTTTCCTTATTTTGGATCACATCCAAATGTAATTATTTTTTGAGTTGCCAGTCCATCATGCAATTTAGAATGGAGGTACTCACATCAAGAAAAGAAAATAAGACAACCCCAACCCGCTCTTTCCTTCCGATTAAGGGCGTGTGCGTGCGTGCATGTTTTTCTTTGTATGCTTGCGTGCGTTTATATATGAGGAATATGGAGGTATGCTGACATCACATGATCGGTTTTCATGTGATGTCAGCACTGTGGGCAAACATTAAGTTTTTAAAAAAATTTGCAATGTTGTCTACAATTTGTTGGCTACCTCCCAACAAATTTACAAGTGAATCCAACACTTTTTGAGCATACATCCATGCATTTCAAAAAGATTGCGCTGACAGTTTCAGAATTTGAGCTATTCTTTTGAAATGCATGGATGGATGCTCAAAAAGTGTTGAATTCACTTGAAAATTGGTGGGAAGATAGCCAACACATTGTAGAACACATAGCAAAAAAAATTTAAAAATATTTTTTCGGCCCCAAAATACTGACAGCACAGGAAAATTTCCTGTGCAGACAGCACACATACATGTTCATATATATATATATATATATAAGAATATGGAGGTGTGCTGACAGCATATGAAATTTTGTTGTGCTATCAGTATTTTCACCCCAAAAAACATTTAAAAAAATTTCAATGTGTTCTACAACTTGTTGGTTATCTTCATACTAATTTTCAAGTGAATCCAACACTTTTTGAGCTTCTATCCATGCATTTCAAAAACACTACTCAAATTCTGAAACTGTCGGCGCAAGCTTTTTGAAATGCATAGATGGATGCTCAAAAAGTGTTGGATTCACTTGAAAGTTGGTAGAGAAGTAGACAATAAGTTGAAGAACACATTGAAAAAAAATTTAAAAATGTTTTTGGGAGGCCAAAGTGCTGACAGCACAGGAAAACCAAGCCTGTGCTGTCAGTACACCTCCATATTCCTCATATATATATATATATATAGAAAATTGCAAACATTTCACATAGAAATTATGTTTGAATTATTATTTTTTTGAAATTATTTCAAAAAATTTCTTCCTCCTTCACTTTATTTATACGTCCTTCAAAAAATAATGAGTGAAAATAATGGCATTTGATCCTCGATGAAGACATTCCAAAAAGTTATTTTGTTCTGAAACCGTTAAATTTTGTAATGAGTGGATCGATGCTCAAATCTCCTTAGAGTTCACCCATTATTTTTTCTGGGGTATATAATTGTATGGATTAAACATAAAAAATTTGAAAAAATATAAAAAATTAAAAAATAAATTTTCGTATAGGGTGGTTTGTGTGAAAATTTCGCATAAGATCACCCATATATATATATATGAGTTTTCCATTACAAACATTACGCACCAAATTATGGTGCGAATTTTTTTTATTTTTATTTTTTGAATTTTATTCAAAAAACTTTTTACCATGCTTCAATCCATATAACTATATACACTAAGAAAAATAATAGGTGACCTTTAGGAGGATTTGGTCCTCGATCTAGCCGTTGTAAATTCAACAGTTCTAGAAATATATATGTGTGTGTGTGTGTATGCAATGCCTTGATCGATGGTCAAATCCTCTTAAGGGACACCTGTTATTTTCCTGAGGTATATATTTGTATGGATTGAAGTATGAAAAAAATAAAACCATTTTCTCACCAAAGATCTGGTGCGAAATGTTTGCAATGGAAATTTTCCATATGTATGTAAGTATAAATCAAGGTTTGAGGTTTCGACAAATACCATTAGGTATCAGGTGTATTGTTTCGGTATCGATGTGTAACGAGACCGAAACTAAGGGTCAGCTTCGGTATCAGCCGATACTGAACGGTATCGGTCAGTTTCGGCCGATACTGAACGGTATCGGTCAGTTTCGGCCGATACCGGCCGATACCAGCTGATACCGGCCGATACCGTTCAGTATTGGTCGAAAACGGAGAAAGAAGAATGTGCTAAAAAACCAAAAAATGAGATATTGACATACTATTCACCCCCTATATTTGTCTTAACATATTACGCATTATTTACAAGTTTGCCATATTGTAACTAAGAGAGTGTTTTTAGCTAAATGGTTAACATGAGTAGCATATTTTTAACTAATATTGGTTATAATTATGTTATAAGTTACAAATTATCTTTATTAGTTTGCCATTATCTTATTAGTAACACATTTTAACTACTATTGTTAGTTACATGTAACTTACAATTTTTGAAACTACTGATACGAACGAACCGAAACTTACTTTCGAAACCGCCGAAACGGACGATACTGATACCGAAACCTAAATTTTCGGGAGAGCGAAACCGAGACCTCAAACATTGGTATAAATATGTATATGTATGTGTGTGTGTGTTCGACAAATGAGCATCAGCTAGCCAAAGAGGAAATTTTCTCCTTGGCTAGTGTTAAAACAACACCATCCCCAACGACCTATTTTTTCTTTCAATCCAATCTGTTAATTTTGATCTTCATGTTCTAAAATCACAAACTATCATTTTTGAACAAAATCCAAGAGGTTTGCTCGTTCATCCACTTATTACAAGTTTTAACAGTTTTGTAGTAACAAATTTTTTTACAATGGTTAGATGAGCGATCAACACTCATTGGGTACACTTGAAAACTGATAATTTAGGATTTTTAAACATAACGATCAAATGAACTGATCAATCGCCGAAAAATAATAGGGAGTGGTGTTGCGTGAGGTAGCCAAGGATGAAATTTCCTCCTTTTTGAAGAATAATAATGCTTCATTAACACAGAAATATTGTACAAAATATTCCTCAAATGTATTATAGTGACTTGTACTATTCTTGGACGTAAAGCGAAGAGAGGATACAAGCGTCGCCATCTCCAACTAGCCAATCCTAGGCAGGATCAACTATAGACCTTGAGTATACGCTAATATCACAATACAGACTAACACCAGTTCCTTAGAGCCATGCAAAAATTATGTCGTCATTCCTTCAATCTAATAGAAGCAGTGAGAACAAGAATGTCCTCGTAAATATCTCGAAAGATAAGAACTTTGTGTTTATAAGTGTTATTAAACACCTGTCGATTCTTTTCATGCCAAGAATGCCAAATCACTGAGCATAAAGCTAGGCGGGCTATACCAGCAATCTTAACCTTCTTCTTGAAGTGATTACGAATTAGTAGCGCTTCATCTATAAGCATCCCAATAGGTCAAAGAGAAAATTCCCTCATTGTCTATATATATATATATATATATATATATATATATATATATATATATATATGAGGGAAATGTGCCTAAGAATGACCTCAGGTAGAGATACCTGAGCACACCCCCGCTGTTCGGGGTTTGTGAGTATTGTTTTTTGAAATTTTTTTTTGCAGTAGGTAGATATACTTGTTATGTAGCTCCCCACAAAATTTCAGCTCGATCCGACACCGTTTGAGCCTCCGTTCATCGATTTCAAAAACGTTGCGCAAAACTGTCCAGAATTTGGACAGTTTTGCGCAACGTTTTTGAAATCGATGAACGGAGGCTCAAACGGTGTCGGATCGAGCTGAAATTTTGTGGGGAGCTACATAACAAGTATATCTACCTACTGAAAAAAAAAATTTCAAAAACAAATACTCACAAACCCCGAACAGCGGGGGTGTGCTCAGGTATCTCTACCCGAGGTCATTCTTAGGTACATTTTTTGCTATATATATATATATATATATATATATATATATATATGTATTCATGTAGATCAAGTGGCACCTGATCTAATAGATCAGGTGCAAGACACAAAAAGGTGGACCCCCAACGAGTACAAGCCCATGTGGGTCTTGTACTTTCCAACTTTTTTGTCTTGACACCTGATCTATTAGATCATGTGCCACCTTTTCTACATTAAATCCATATATATATATATGAGAATAGTGGATTTCATATAATAAATAGGGTTAAGTCTCATATATGGCCTTCAAAACTCCACCCTCCGTTATTTTTTAAATGATGAGAACCGTTTATTTTCATTTCGGTATTCTAAAATTCTAACATACTGAATATCAAGTGAACATAATAGATCTGCGTGTTCATTCACCTATTGCAGAAGTTCTATTTATGCAAAATCATTAAAATTGAGAAGGCTGAATGAACGGGCAAAACCTTTTGGGCTCATCCGATATTCGATGTTTTGAGATTATTATATATATAGATCAAATGAACGGTTCTGATCATGTAAACAAGAACTAAATGTAAAGGTTTAGCGGCGTATATTAGGCTTAACTCCATGTGCCATATGATACCCATTATATATATAATATATTAGAAAAAGATATATGAGCAGTTGATGTAGGAAAAATTATACACCGGCCCTTATATACTTCAATTTCCATCATTTTTAAAGATCGACACTATTCATCTTATTTTACATATCATGGATGATTAAAATACCAAAAATCAAGTGAATTCAATACTATTTGACCCTTGATCCAATTGTTATAAATTCAACAGTTTCATAACAATAAAACATTTTGTAACGAGTGGATTAAGGGTCAAATCCTTTTAAGGTTCATCTATATTTAGGGTTTGGGGGGTTTTAGAATGTGTTCAATAACTCTGAACAAAAAATTAAAAAAAGATGAAAATGAGATTTTTAATGACTATTGTAAGACATTTTCTATACCAGCTGCTCACCTACGTGTGTGTGTATATATGGGAAAAAGGGATCTAGGCTGACCCCTTAGATGAAATCTACGGAGTCGCCTCCATTTTCCACTATTTCCCACAATTTTTGGATTTTTTCAATGGAGTTGTTCACATAATAGAAGATCGACACGCCAAAAATCAAGTGTTTCTGTTAGGATCCAAGATAAAAAGATGATTTTTATAGATAAAAGTAGCCAAAAACACGATAATTGAATACAAAAAGGTGTATTCTCCTCCCAAGACGCCTAGAGGACGTCCGCACTCGTTTAATCTAAGAACTACTCCTAGGACGCTCAATAGAGAATATCTCAAATATCAAGCATAAAATCCTACACATGACGGCTAGCCCTATTTATAAAATAAACTAGGGTTTCCTTAAGCTGCATAAACAAAGGGGGAGGGGCTGGCGGCTACAAAAGGGCCCAGCCCAAAGGCCAGGCGGGTTGACCCGCAGGGTCTAACAATACTCCCCCCAAAGAACCACCTTGTCCTCAAGGTGGTGAAAGCCCCAGTAGTACTACTCCGAGAGGGAGTCGTCCCCCCCGTCGAGCCGTTCGTCCTCCACGTCATCTTCCTCGTCGGCCTCCGCTATCAACACTTGCAGCTTCCGATCCACACAGCGGTGTCCGGGAGAGAAGCGCTCGTCACATCTGAAACAGAGCCCTTTTTGCCGCTTTTCCCTCATCTCTGCATCGGTCATCCGTCGGAATGGGCCCCCGGCTGGTAGTGGATTCTGCTCACCGTCTTCTCAAGCCCTGTCTGAACTGTCTCAGTAGTGATCACCGCTCCGCCTGCCCCAGTCGTAGTGCCCCGCTGTATCTGCCCACTGTAGCTGCTCCCGCCTCTCCTATCCTCAGCTCGGGAGTCCTCCACCATCTGCGCCATCTCGATAACCTCAGAAAGCCCTCGAGGCTTGTATGGCCTCACCGCAGCTCGAAGGCTAGGTCGCAGCCCCTTCAAAAAGGTGCCCTCCAGTGACTTGTCCGATACCCTATGAACTCGCCCCGCTAGCGTCTCAAATTTTTCAATGTACTCCCGCACCGGCCCCTCCTGCCTGAGGGCAAATAGCTGCTCGTGTAGGTTCCCCAGGCGGGGGTCTCTAAACTTCTCCAGCACCAATTCTTTCAGCTCCGCCCAGCTCCGGATCTGCTGCCTCCTCTCCTTCCACTGGAACCATCCTAAGGCTATCCCCTCCATGCAGACGGCCGCCGCCGCCGCCGCCAGCTTCTGCGCCTCGGTCATGTGATGCGCCTCGAAATACCTCTCCGCTGTGAACAACCAGGTGTGCGGATCGTCCCCAGAAAAGATCGGCATCTTCAGCTTCCGGACTCTGCAATCTCCGCCAAAGTGCCCCTGCTCGGGCCTCCCATCGTCTCTGTGACGCGGACGGTAGTGCTGTCTCCTCTCGTCCAGAGTCTCGTACCGCCTCGGTGGCCCTCCTCCGCGACCCCCATAGTCTCCTCGGTCTCCGTGCCTCTCGTCACCTCCAACACCGCCCTCTGGCCACTCCTGGTAGTCTCTGTACCTCCCTCCGGTGCCTGTTGTGCGTCTCTCCTAGTGGTGGGGCGGTGGCTGCCACCCCCCGTCGTCAAAGCGGGGGTCGGGAGGGTCCCGATAGTAGTCACCGTGCTCCTGAAAATCCACGGGTCCCAAATCCTCCTCAAAAACACGTACCGGAGCCTCTCGCCGTGGCGGATCTTGCTGAAAGTCCCCAAAACCGCCGCCAAAAGCCTCTGTCGGGTCGCGCGGTGGCCTGGAAGCGTCCTGGGGGCCCAGCGGCCCCCCCGGGGGTCGGCGGGGGTCGCCGAAACCCCAGGAGGGGTCGGCGCCCCCGGCTGAACCCCCCCGAACATCCTGGGGGCCCCAGCGGCCCCCCTGTTGGTCGGGGGGTCGCCGGAACCCTTGGGGGCTCCTCCGCCCCTGGGCGAGCCCAGGGGTGGCCGCCGTCCCCCCTGCGGCTCACCTGGGGGCCAATGACCCCCTGGGGGTGGTGCCGCGGCCCCCCGCTCTCCTTGCGTGCCTTCCCGCGGGGTTGATCGTAGTCGCCGGTCCATCCTTGGGCTTCCGCGGTCTTTCGCCTAATCTCCTCTCGATAATCGATCTTCACCGGCTCTTCTTCATCATCCTCGGCCAAATCTTCCACCAAAAAATCACTTTTGGGTTAAAGACTTCAACTTTCTCCTTCTCCTTCTTCAAAGGTGCCGCCTTTTCCCCCCGATTTAGGGTTTTCTTCCCCTTTGTTGTTCGCCGCCAATTGCTTTAGGGTTGCCATCATTTGCGTGAATTGGTCGTCGTGCTTCGCTTGATTTGCCGTCAATTGGTTGACGGAAGCCGTCAATTTTGCCATGGATTCATCGTTGGCCGTCAAAGATTTCTTGATCCCGTCGATTTCGCTCGTGAATTTGGCCTCCAAAGCTTCAATTTTGTCGTGGGATCTTGTCGTAGCCGCCATGGATCGTCACGTGCTCTAATACCAAAATGTTAGGATCCAAGATAAAAAGATGATTTTTATAGATAAAAGTAGCCAAAAACACGATAATTGAATACAAAAGGTGTATTCTCCTCCCAAGACGCCTAGAGGACGTCCGCACTCGTTTAATCTAAGAACTACTCCTAGGACGCTCAATAGAGAATATCTCAAATATCAAGCATAAAATCCTACACATGACGGCTAGCCCTATTTATAAAATAAACTAGGGTTTCCCTAGGCTAATGGGCGCGCGCGCATAAACAAAGGGGGAGGGGTTGGCGGCTACAAAAGGGCCCAGCCCAAAGGCCAGGTGGGTTGACCCGCAGGGTCTAACAGTTTCCAATCCTTTTAGAGCCCATATCTATCCCTTACAACTTTATGGGTTTTCAGTAAGTTTTCAGACTGTTGAAGTTGCAAGGGATAGATGGAGACTCTAAAAGTATTGGAATCACTTGTTTTTGGTATGTAGATCATCCATGATGTGAACCCTATGAAAAAAATCCAAAATGTGGAAAATGGGGGGAAATGGGGACCCCTTTTTCCATATATATACACTATATATATATATATGTAAATATTCAAATGCAAACATTTCACACCGTGCGAAATGTTTTTTGAAAACTTTTTCCACCTTCATTTCATGTTGTTATATACTCTTCAAAAAATAATGGTTGAAAATAATTTGACCTTCGATCAAGGCATTACAAAAAGTTTTCTTATTTTTCTCTTGTTCTAAAACCGTTAATTTCGTAACGGGTTGATCGATACTCAAATTCCCCTAGAGTTCACCCATTATTTTCTCTGGAGTATATAATTATATGGATTAAACATCAAAAAAATTCTTGAAATAAAATTTTCAAAAAAAGTTTTCGCACGGTGCAAAACCCATGGTTTTTGCACCTAAAATCCAATATATATATAAGAACACTAAAAAACATGACATATGTGCCGAAACAACATGTGCATCAAGAAGTTAAGCCTCATCTATTCTTTGGATGATCGAAACCATTCATATTAATCTTCATATTCAAAAATCACAAAACACCAAATATTAGGTGAACGCAAATGGATAACTACCTATTCATCCACCCATTGCAAATTTAATGATTTCACATGAATAGAACTTTTTACGATGAGTAAATAAACGAGTAAAACCTTTACGTTATCCAATATTTGGTGTTTTGTGTTTTAGAATATGAAGAACAAAATGAAGGTTCTGATCGTTTGAAAAAGTGGAATCTGGAGTTTTCAAGCGAAACATGTGGTTTAGCCGTATATGTCATATGTTCTCCATTATATATATATATATATATATATATATATATGAGGAGGGATCAAATGACCCCCAAAAATAACCCCCAAAAATAACCCCTATCAAAAATCCTATGCCCCCCATTTTTTCGGAAGATCCGAACCGTTCATCTTGATCTCCACCCTCTAAATACCTGACCCACCAATTTTCAACCCGATCCCATGTGTTTTGCCTGTTCATCAACCATTCGCAAAAGTTCTGTTCATGCGAAACCGTTAAATTTGGGTCGGATGGATGAACGGGCAAAACACATGGGATCGGGTTGAAAATTGGTGGGTCAGGTATTTAGAGGGTGGAGATCAAGATGAACGGTTCGGATCTTCCGAAAAAATGGGGGCATAGGATTTTTGATATGGGGTTATTTTGGGGGGTTATTTTTGGGGTCATTTGATCCCTCCTATATATATATGGAAAAAATACGTATCAGAGCACTTTACTCATATTGCACTCTTTAAAGTTCACACTCCATTTTTAGGATCTGCTCCATTCATTTTATCTTAATATTCTAAAGCATTAACACAAATATCAAATAAACCTAAAACTTTTTGCTTGCCAATCTACTCTTGGAAAAATTAACAGTTTTGTAGAAACAGACCTTTATCATCCTTAGACTGACAAGTGAAAAGCTTAATATTCAATCGATATTTGATGTGTTTGGGTTTTATAATATGAACATCAACATTAAAGGAGCTAATCCTTTAACCAAGAGTAAAGAACAAAGTTTTGGGTGACATATCATGATTGTGCTCATATAGCATATGATACATATATATATAATAGGTATAAGCCATGTGAAAAATCTCTCTCGTATACGATAACATGTCGCATTCTACTCCATAAATGGCATATGAGACTACTTGTAATATGTGAAGAAGACTGTATCACGTCATTGTATATGAGAGAGGTCTCTCATATGTTATATGACAACCATTATTCTAAATATGAGAAATGTATCTCATATATCATATGATACTCATTGTTCCAAATATCATATGATACTCAGTATTATATAATAAGTATCATATGACATGAGAGAACTCTCTCATATACGAGGACGTGACACATTCTCCAACAAAAAGAGTAAATATGATAAAAAAGAACACGTGACTCCTTATTCTATGTATAGAAGAATGTGATGTGTCTTAATATGAGAGGTATACCTATTATTCTTATATATATGGATAAAATAAGGTGAGTATGTCTTCATAACTAAGTAGTTAAAATGACGCTAATATTTTGCACTTTTAAAATTATTTTTAATTATCAAAGCTTTCTGTTGATCCACATATGTTATAATACAACCACGTCAAAATTGAATCAACCCATGCTATTTGCTTGTTGGTAGGACCGGTGAAAAATGTTATGTTATCGTAAACCGTTACATTGTTATAATCCGATCGACAAGCAAATGACATGAGATTCACTAGGTTTTTGATGTGGTGAGATTTTACCATATGTACATCATTATGGAAATCTCTGATAATTAAAATAGCATTAGAAGTGCAAAACATTAATGTCATTTTAGCCACTTGACTAGATGGACACACTAAGCTCATTTTACTATATATAATACTATATGTGATGTCATATATACACAATTTGTTTTAATTGTTTAATTTTTTCCAAATGTGTTATACACATCATGGATGATCAACTAAAAAAATCAAGTGAATTCAACACTTATTGATGCTCGTTCCAATTGGTACAAAATCAATTATCTCAGAACAATATAACATTTTATAACAAACTGATCGGATCAAATCCACATATGATTTGCTCATATTTAGGGTATTAGAATGTGAAGATCTACCTATGAAATTTTTTTAAGAAAACACGAGAAGCTGCATTTTTGTTCTCCCAGCGTAATAATTTTCTTACACTGACAACATATACCCAGTTTTCTCATATATATAATTGGTATCATATGATATACGAGCAAAGGCCTCATATGCGATCTTAAAAATCTACTCTTACATAATTTAGACGATTGGAACAATTCATTTGATCTTCATATTCTAAAACTTCAAAACACCGAATATCTAATGAATTCAAGAGGGTTTACTTGTACATTCATCTGTCGTAAATTTAATGATTTTGTAAGGATAAATTTTTTGTGTGATAGATTGATGAATGAGCAAATCCATTTGGATTCACATGATATTCGATGTTATGGTGTTTTAGAATATGAAGCTTAAAATGAATAGTTTCAATCATTAAACATATAGGACAGCGTAGTTTTTGAGACCGCATATGAGCTCTTAGCTCATATGTCATATGATACTCGTTTTGTGTGTGTGTGTGTATGAGAAATACATAGATCAGCTAGCCAAGGAGGAATTTTCTCATTGGCTAGCGTCAAAAAGTCCGATCTCCTTGTATTTTTTTGATGATCAAGATTGTTCATTTTGATTTTCATATTCTAAAATCACAAAACACCAAATATCTAGTGAATCCAAAGGTTTTACTCGTTCATCTACTATCACAAATTTAATGATTTTTTAGTAATAGAATTATTTACGATGAGTGAATGAATGAGCAAAACCCATTAGGTTCACTAGATATTTAATGTTTTGATATTTTAGAATATGAAGATATCAAACGATTCTGATCATCGAAAAAAATAAGGGGGAGTGAACTTTTTGACAATAGTAATGAGGATCTTCCTCATTGGTTAGCTATTCTATATATTCCTATGTTTTTGTAAATAGTTTGGTTATAAATGAACATATTGCAATATATATATATATATATATATATATATATATATATATATATATATATATATATGAAAATGCTATTGTGAGAAGGTGAGAAGGTGAGAAGAGATATGTATATCGTTAGCTAGCCAAATCTATTTTCCAAATCAATAATCGGAACCGTTCATCGTATTCTATCTATCAAGTGATCTTTATGTATAAATTTTTTTGTTATTTAGATATTTCTATCAAATCCATCAAGAGTTCACAAGATGGACGGCTTACAAGCTGCCTACAAATGTAACAAAAATGGAACGGGTTGATCCATAGGATTTTGGAATTTATAATCTCCAATTTTTTAGGGTATAGATCTACCAACATGTTCTTCAATATGAACGGTGTCGATCGTTGATTGGTGTTACCGATTGGTCTTTCTCACGATAAGAGTCTCTTCTCACATTCTCACAATAGCATTACCATATATATATATATATATATATATATATATATATATTATACATTTGATAGCGATTTTTGAATCCTAGGGCTGACTAGGACAAGTTGACTAGGACAAAGGGGGTAGATAAAAGACGGCCAGGATTTAATCTTGGATGATGAACGGTTGGGATTAAACTTAGAGATGAAGGGTTTGTATTTTTGAGTCTTTGTGGGTCCCATTTCTTTTCGTGACCTGCAATTTGAATTGGGATAGCAACCGGCTGCTTTTGGGGAAATGCAAGGGGCTTTTTTTGGGGATATCAACAGCCATTGCCATTTGATTGCTGAGCTGTTTCCCAAGAGAGCAAGAGTTCTATCTCTTGCCGAAAATTACTTTCAATTTCTCAACAGTCTGTTGTCTCTCTCTCCCCTCCCCCTCTTTCATCACTCACCCCTAAAAACCTCAGACGCAGGCGAAAATCGTCGGGACACAGGTAATCAGATCTCGCAACCTCAGATCTCTCTCTTCTCTCTCTCCCCCCTCCTTCATCTTCCAGTTCATTCACCCTTTCCCTTAGATTCATTTTCCCCTCTTTCAGATCTGCCGGACTTGCAAATGCCTCCAAGCACTCGCGAAGCATGCCGAGGCTCTCAGAAAGCCGAGCCCTCGCCAGAGTCGAAGCCCTCTTCGGCAGCAGCAGCAACTCAACGGCAACGAAGGATGATCCAAGTGAGAAGGGCCAACAATCTGAACTCCAGAAAGCCGAGCCCTCGCCAGCAGCCGAGCCCTCTTCGGTGAGCCTCTGAACGGCGGAGATCATCGCCGCGAATCCACCCATCGGCCCGTACATTCGGCTACGGTATAGAAAGCTCGAGAAGATGATCCAAGTGAGAAGGGCCAATAATCTGAACTCCATGAGATTTTGAGAGATGAACGATCCTAGCACCCCATAGATCGTCCCTAGCGCCGTCCCATGAGCCCAAGCACTTACCGACCTGAAGGTAGAATCTGAAAATTGTCAGATCTCGCAAACTCAGATCTCTCTCTTCTCTCTCTTCTCTCTCTTCCCTCCCCCCTCCTTCATCTTCCAATTTAATCTGCCTCGGATCTGAGTGCCAGGATTTAATCAACTGAAGCACAAGGTGCCTCGGAAATTGGGAGTGGAGGTGGATCCTGACGGCGGGTCGAGAGTGCAAGCGGCGGCAATGAGACTGTTCTTTTTCGCTTACCGGCAGCTGATAATGGCTGTCATGGAAGGATTGGGATTTTCCGCCGTGGAGTCTTCGGATTCTCTGACGCAGATGTTTACGGAACCGTCGCTGCCAAGACGTTTCTCGGAGAGGTGTGGCATCGTGATGGTATAAATTAAAGCAATTGGGAGACTTGCGATGATGAAGCTCACATAGATATAGCTAGCTAGGTAGCATGGTTGATTTTTGAATTACTTTTTGGGATTAATGGTCATATAGCAGAATTCGTTTGTGTACTAATTTGTATCAAGATTCCTTCTTCCTATATATAGTTAAACAATTGAATATCATTCACATTGCAATTATAGTGTCAATTTAATTTCTTTCAGGGGTCAAATTTATGATTGCCGACTACAGTGTTTATCCCTGCTGCTAAGTCTCAAGGTTAAGTCCAGTGAGAAGCCCGATAACAGTGTTGTATCTTCTCTCCATTGAAAGGTATATGTAGAGAATTTGGTCTCTTGATTGTTTTTGCTTTTTTGTTTGTTAGAATCATTTTCACTGGAATATTTGTTGTGACTATAATTTTTGTTGTGTTCATGAATGGTAGCATTTTTGTGACGCCAATTGCCAATGCATAATAATAACTTCTGTTAGCTTAAATTGTTGTTGATTAACTTTTTCTGTTAGTATTTTTGAGACGGGGCGACTTCGATTCGACCCATCCGACTGCCAGATATCGAATCGAGCAATGGCGAGTTCTGATGTATATTTCTAGATTTATTTGAATTTGATGTTCTCTTCTTCACAAATAGGGTTTGCTCTCATCTCTTCCTCTCATCTCCAGAGCAATGGGTAAAACTCTATTTTTTAATAGTCAATTGTTTGAGTTTTGTTGTTTCGATATATCCTTTGGGAATGTATGTGCTGATTGATGCGAGGATCACTGGGGACACAAATTTCCTCCTAAATTTGAATATTATGGTGTAGCAATAGGATAACTGGGGACACAAATTTTTGATTGTCAAGTTATTTAGTTGAAACCCTGGCCATTTTGAGATATAATATGAAGTGTCCTGAGTTTGTAATACTCAACATAGCAAATAGTTTAGCATGTTTATTCATTCATTCATGTAATTGTTTAAAATTCATTTAGTCACATTCTAAATACTTGAGGCTGAAGGATATAGGCTCATCTCTGGCTCATTTCACATATTCCCATTTCAATTATTTCTATAAAAAGTTGGCAAATGGATTGGATAAATTTTTTTTTTTTCAACTTTGTTTCTTCCCATTGATAGGGAGAGTGTGGCAAATGAACATAACGGAATGCCTTCACTCTGTAAAAGAATATGCACCTAAAAACTTCTTTCATGATGATATCTGTCTGTCACTAGCAGGCCATGAGGCTGTGCAATGCCAAGCTTCAATCTGTTCATGCAGCATGTAACAATTTGATGAACTCGGCTTCATATTCATATCGATTTATGCGAATACAAATATCAATATTGATGTATGCTCAATATGCAGGACTGAGCCCTGTCCAAAAAAGATGTCACTTTACGTCAGCATTGTATGGAATAAACACGGCAACCCTTGCATATAATCCCAGTTGAATCCCAGTAGAAGGGGGAAGCGGGCGGCTGCCATATATATGGGGTCTTCTCATGTATCGAGTACTACAAATCATATTTCCTCATCTTCTTGACAGTTATGTAGAGAGGGTTGAGTGATTCTAATTATAATTCAAACTGATGTAATGTTCTGGGCATGGTGGCAAGAACATTTTTGGGCAGTAATGTTGGTCAGTAGTTATGCTCAGCCTCTTAGCCTTGGTGGCATGGCACATTTGGACAAAGAGGTCTGATGGATGTAATATTTATAGGCCCGTAAACGCTGCTGTTCCTTAACAAGAGCCCACTCAGTTGCAAACCATAGCCATCATCAATTTTGAGCGATCTGTGTGAGCTGTGAGCAATACTGCACCCGGAAATTATTTGATATACTGATCGAGCGGCCTCGCAAGTAGTCTCACGGAAGGGGAAGCAAGAGTGATTTCTCTCGGAGAAGAACTTTTCTATTTGTTGTGCAAGTTCAAACATTGGTGATTTCTCTCGGATAAGAACTTTTCTATTTGTTGTGCAAGTTCAAACATTGGTGCATTACGAGGAAACTAAAAGCTATATTAAAACCGCATTTATTGTGGATTTACAGTGAATTCATATTGCTCACCATAGAAAACCCATTTGGCTACTGCTAGCAGAATTGTAGGTTTAGAGAGTGAGAGGAGAGCTACAGAATGTATTTTTTGATCTGCTGCTATTTTGTGAAATGTCATGAGCCATCAGCCCATCTCTAAAAGAAGAGAAGCTTTGGAATTGTCTGCTATGTTAGAATCAATGTATTAACTGGGCTTGAAAAGTTCTGTTTTTACTACAGATACCTATAATGAGCAGGTTGTGCGTTTAGTGTTATTGAAGGTTGTTGGCTATGAACTCTCCATAATGTAGTTTACATCTCTTAACTGATATTTTATTGATGTCTTCATATTAAATTTTGAAGAGATTATAATTTATTTGGATTGGTTCTAAATTTTTGTTCGTTTAAATTTTGGATGGGAAATAATTTCTAGGGAGAACAAAAATTTTGAGCGGATATCTTAAATGAACCATGGCCAAGGCGTCCACTGAAGTTGTTTACGCTAATTTGTTATTCTGCGCCGAAGATGTCCGCGCCGAATTTATTGTTCTGTGTCGAAGGCGTCCTCGCCTGCGTCGAAGGCGCCAGTGCTGCCAAATAATTTTACGCTAATAATTTTTTGGAAATAATTTTTTGGGAAACAAAGATTTCGCGGGGGAAAATAATTTGTTGTTCTACGTCGAATTTGTTATTCTGCACCAAAGCCGCCAGCGCCGAATTTGTTGTTCCGCGCCGAATTTGTTGTTCCACGCCAAACGTGTTCGCGCCAAAATTGTTGTTCCGTGTCGAAGGCGCATTCGTCGAATTTGTTGTTCTGCACCGAATGCGCCCATGCCGAATGCACTCATGACGCTAAATATTTTTACGCTAATTTGTTGTTCCATGCAATTTTGGATGTGGAAATAATTTTTTGGGGAACAAAGATTTTGCGGGGGAAAATCTTAAATGAATCGTGCCCGCGGGCACGGGTTATGACTAGTATATATATATATATATATATATATATATATATATATATATATATATATATATATTCTATATTTAATGAAGATTTTGAATTTTGTCCCAGTAGGACAAGTGACTAGGACAAAGGGGCTTATGACTAGGATAAGGGCTTGATGACTAGGACTGGGATAAGTTTTGGGGGGAAATTTGTGGGGAAGATTTGAAAATTGAAATTTGGGCGTGGGCCCCCCTCTCAAATCGCAGTGCCCTTTGGGCACGGGAAAGTTCTAGTATATATATATATATATGATGGATTCATCAATACAAGGACCCCTTGACCCCTTGTCGGGGCAAATCGTCAATAAACATCACAACTAGGATACATCAGTAAAACTATAAATTCCTACAATATCTCTAATATCCTAAACAAACATGCATTTCTAATAAGTTGACTAATATTCATCATCAATTTCAATAGTCGTTGATTATTCATTTCCGGGCAGAAACAATATTGGGAATCGGATATATTTTTTAGTCATACATGGTAACATATGTTATTATCAGAAGCTTTCTTGGATTAGAGTGATGCGTACGCATTAATAAGACTTTAGTCGTCCTACAATAATTTTTCCTTCTTTTTTTAAGTTGATTAATATCCATTCCATTAAAAATCACAGCTTTTAGACTGATGCATGCCAAAAAATAATCTTTTCAAAAAGACAAAATCGGAAATTTTCTGAAAACTCCACAGATGGCAACTTACCATTGGAGAACCGAGTGACGTTTCCTTAAGATGAGGCGACGCGGTCGGGTTCTCCCCGTCGCGTAGCGGTGATCGATAAGACGAGGCCGAACTGAACGAATTCTGATGCTCATACCTCGCCTGCTTCGCTTCCCGATGGGGTGAACCCACCGGCGATCCAGTTACCGCCTCGTCTCTCAAGCTCGATACTCGGGGGACTATCGCTCTGGTATCTTTCGGATTCTCCGACGAACGGGACGGTGATTGTACCGAGGATGCCGTTGCCGCCTCGTCTCGAATGCTCGAGACCCGATGGACCCGTTGAAGCGACGCGGTGTGATTCTTCTCCGACGAGCTGGCCGGGAACCCAGTCACAGTCGACTCGTATTGTACGCTCGAGGGTCGGGTGGCCAGCGCCATGGCCTCCTTCGGCGTCGCGGTCCGGGCCTCCGCCGAGTGGGGCAGTGACCGGATCCGCCGCCCGGCCACCGCGTCCTCATCTATCGTGCTTGAATTGCGAGGCTCCATATCGGTCGCCTTCGACTCCTGAGGCGGTAACGGGACCGCAGATCCGGTCACCGCACTCGGGGTCGGGTGCTTCGCGTCGGGAGGCGGTGGTCGGTGAGGGGAATCCATTGGGTTTTTGTTTTGGGCAGGCGGTTTCGAGCTATTTTGATTTGGGGGAGTTCATATTTATATTTATTTTTTTATTTTGTTAAGTTTGCGTGCGCTGTTGCTATCTCAAGTGGAGGGGGGCTGTGGGCCCCGCTGTGGAAAAGAGAGATTCTTGTAGTGGTAGTGGAGAATGATTACTTAAATAGGAAGAAAGAAACATACACAGCAATTATGGGAGCGCTTTATAACTTTATGCCACAATAAACAGCTTCAAGCTTCAAAGATGTTATGTTCCACTGCTTTGCCCTTTTTTGAGTTTTTTTTTTGGAGGGGGGTGGGGTGTTGATCAAATGCTTAAAAGTACAGTATAATTAAATTAAATACTTTTAATAGTATATTGTAGTATTAATAAACTTTCTATGTTTGTGATAGGTTTCGAAAGTAGGAAAAGTTTTTGGAAAAGTCATGAAAAAATTTCGTAGTTACCTTTAATTTTGAAAAGTATGGATATTACGGTAAAAAATCATGAAAAATTTTCGTAGTTAAACTTTAATTTTGAAACGTAGGGATATTACAGTAAACAATCCCAAAATATTTGATAGTTCTAATATAGTTAGCAATCTTTCACACCTCGGGAATATTTTCATGTTTTCCAACAATTCGACGAAATTTGCTTAATAGCACTTGCATTCATATTCAAACTGTAAAAGAAAGTTTGCCGAATTATGATTGGATATTGCTGATTACTAAAATTACTAAAATTACGACTATAGGATATCATCAAGTTTTCTTTTCTTTTCTCTCTCTGCGAATGCTTGAAAGTTGAAAATGTTCCGGTGTATATGTAAATTTGGTTATGAGTATTTTGGTAGCTTCATCACTGACCTATTAAATACCTCACTTAATACCTACTTGACTGGTCTCTATTGGGCTGTTGTTATGATGGGTCTCTCTTGCTCAAATGTCCATTTCTTCAAAGGAGGGCAAACCAAAGGTGACCACTTTCTGCAGCAAAAGTGAGTGGAATTCTCCCATAATTCATCAGCAGTTGCATCCGTGTATTGTTGGAGACACATGATCTTGGAGAGTTTTGATCATGGTGATGTTGCTTTTGATGCGAATATGACAAAGACAGATATTCTTGTAGTGAGGAATGATTAACTAAATTGGAAGGAAGATACGAGAGAGCAAGAAGAGAAGATATCTACTACTTTATTATGCCAATATAAAAAACTTTTAACTTCCTAAATGTTATATGGGAAAAATGGGTTTGTGCACAAAACCCAGTTTCCAGTAATTGTTTTGAAATTTTTAATAAGATTGTTGTACACCTCATGGATAATTAACACACCAAAAATCAAGGGAATTCAATGTTATTTGACTCTCAATCTAACCATTACAAATTCAACGGTTTTAGAACAATAGAAATTTTTGCAACTAGTGGATCGAATGTCAAATACCCGTAGGGCTCACCCAAATTTGGTGTTTTAGGGTTTTAGAATGTGTACAACAACTCTATGAAAAATTTCAAAAAAAAAGAGAATATGGGTTTTTTGTGCATGTTTACGGCTAACTTAGTTGTGCATGCACATCTACATATTCCCCTTTCCTTTCCATTTTTTGGGCATGCAGTAACATGTGATCTTTCTTCTTCCAGTTTTCATGTAGTTCTCTCACACTTAGCTCAAGATGGCCAAACGGCCCAAAAGCCCGCAGCCCGGTCCGCCCGGCCCGAGCCTGGCAGCGTTGATCGGGCCACTGGATAGGCCCGGCCCGGGGGCCGGGCCGTGTAATGACCCATAGTGCCATATACACTAGGGCCTATATATTTGCATGATACATAGTGTATTTTTGTTTACTCTATAGTGTATGTATGCTTGGATATGTTTGTGGTGTGTATAGAAGTATTGTAATGTGTATAATAACTACTATATTGATTGCCTATGGATGCCTAGTTTGGTGAATGTCTAGCTATATGGATGTGTTATGGTATGTCTATGGTTGTATCTCGTATGGTGTAATGATATGTGTAGGGATTTGGTGATATTGGTCCCTTTTGAATTGTGGTGCATAAAGTAATGTAGTAGATATAGTAGTGCCTAGTTATATAGTAATGTGGTATATTTGAGTACTAGTGTGAAGTATGTTTTCATTTCTATATACTTGTATGAGTGGCCTTTCTATTATTAATTGGGGTGGGTGTGTGTGTTTAGTAATAGGGTGTTGGTTTAGTAATGGGTTATTAGTAATTAGCTAACGGGTTGTGTGTTAAGAAGAGGGGTGTGCATAAGGAATGATACTTTTCTTACATGAGAAGATAAAGGATTAAAGAAAATGGAAAAAAGAAAAGAAAAGGAGAAGAAAAGACAAAAAGGAGAAGAGTTGAGAAGAAAAGAGAAGTGTGTCGAAGATCCCCTTCTTAATTAACCCCAACCTCTCTCTTTCATTTCTCATTTCTCCCTCACTCATCTCATTTTCGTGCACCCCTCTACTCCCTCTATCTTGCTCTCATTTTCCTCCAAAATTTCATATTTTCATCTCCCTTCGGAACCCTAGTTTGGTTGCTTGAAGAAGGATGTTTTCAAGGAGGTGTTCTAGGAGCAAGAAGGAACTTGAAGAAGGAAGAGTCAAAGGGATTTGGGCTACCCCCTTGTCTCTCATCACCCCTAAGGTAGGATTCCATCTCCAACTAAGTGCTATTGTATGTTAAGCATGAGAATTAAGTTAATCTTAGTTTAATGACATTAGTTTTCATTCTTGATGTTGCTGAAATTCTGGACAGATTTACATGCTCATTGATTTGCATATTTTTCCTAATACAGAACCGAGTTTGCTCTGGAATTTTTATGTTATAAGTATTGGAATTTTATCTACAACTTCCATGTTGAGAACTTTTGTTAATTCAGATAGGAATTAGGGGAAAAAATTATCTCTTTGCAATATGTCTGATTTTTATCCAGTCTGGACACAGTTTGGCAAAATATAG
Source organism: Scilla litardierei (assembly GCA_030789695.1). Classification (NCBI taxonomy): domain Eukaryota; kingdom Viridiplantae; phylum Streptophyta; class Magnoliopsida; order Asparagales; family Asparagaceae; genus Scilla; species Scilla litardierei. The sequence continues at coordinate 687,034,158 of CM061142.1, read as the reverse complement.
ATCAGTCACTGCACACTCCATAAAAATTGGTGATCTTGGTCTCGTTGGAAAGATAACAACTTTTCTACAACTTTCTCCTAGTACACATTTTCGAGGTTCTAAATGCAACATGACTTAACTAGCAATCTTTACAGCTCTGAAATCTTGCCAGAAAACTGTTTTGATAGGCTTTGCCAACTAAATCACTATAAATCAACCGATTAGTTTGGGTACATGAAATTTCATATGCGAGTCCAGGACTATCATGTCTACAACTCTTAAGAGAATAAAAATTGATGTTTAGTACAAATATTTGGAGCATTATGCCTCTGTTTGGGATTGTCCTGTTATTTCCAGAAACTGGGTTGCATGAATGTGTTGTTTTGTCTTCGATTATGGATCTACATGTTTTGTGGCTTCAATATATGATTGTCACATGATTCATCAGATGTTTATTTGGTCACCTCATGTTTCATAAAGTTGTTAATTTTCACTTATGTCCAATGTCTAGGTGATTTTATTGTTGTTAATAATGTTGGCCTTCAAGTGGTATTGATGTTGGAAAAATAAAACAAGTTTGGATATGATCATACTAGGGACACAGGGAGAGTGCACCGGCTTGGATGGTTGTGCTGCGGTAGGAGGCGGGGAAAACGCCGTTGGTCACTTCTCGATCCATGGGTGGCTCCCCATGATATCGGAGTAGTCACGATACATTTGCATGCCGGCACATTCATGGGATCCCATTGCATTGCATCTCATAGCAATTGCATTATGTTTCATATGCATCATGGCATCATTGAGCATTATGTGTGACTTGTGGTTATAGATATGATTGTTACCTTATATGTATGATTGTTGACAGGAATGCATGAGTTGCTTGAAATGGTTGTATGTTGGAAAATAAGGCGGTTTGCTTTCATCTGTGGAGCTTAAGTAAGTGGAAATGTGATGGATGGTTTTGCTATTTTGCCTTAATTATGATGGCACCATGGAAATGAGGTTAAAAATGCTATTTGATGTTGTGAGAAATGAATGTGTGAGATGAGTTCCATGTTATTAGTTTCTATTGTTTTACTATTAACACTTAGTTGCTCATTATAAATGTTGTACTTGTTATTTGTTGCCTCTTGTACATTATGCTAGTATGTACACCTTGCATGTTGCCAGTGCATGCTTCCACATGTTCATAACTATAGTTGTTACTTCCTCTACTGCAGTAGATGTTTATGCCATGTCATACACTCTGCCTGCACACATGCACCATTTACACACTTTCAGTCTTCCTACCATACCATATGTACGTGTATATGTAATTGCATCAGGTTAGGGGCTAGTTGGGGTATGGAATTCCTACTGGGTCACGCTTTGACGTGCCCCACCGTTGTTTTTCCTAGGTTGTTGGAGTTGGAGTCTAAAGTAGAGGCTGTAGCAGGGAGGTGCAACTAGAGTTGGTTTTGGTTTGGAGTTGAACTTTCAGTTGAGTTAGGGTGGTGAGGGGTGAGAGGTGTGCCCATGTACTTTTGGGGTTTCTTTTGGATGAGCATCGCTTTGTACTCTCTGTCAAGGCGGTCTCTAAGTCTCAACTAGAAATCTCCGTTTGCTCTCAACTCTCTATCAATTAGCAACCTCCAACCGCTCTCAAGCTTCTTCTGCTCTATACACCGCTCGCAAGTCGCAACCTTGCAATCAAATTCCTTTAGATTTAATTATATTTATATATTAGTGTAATGGCTGGACTAAAAGACCGTAGGAATGTTAACATGCACTTTAGTAACACCGATGAATATAATAAATTTATGAGAATAATGAGCAACCCTATAGAAACACCAGACTATGCTGACGGAGGTATTCTATTCAAAGACCTTGCTTTCCACTTTGCCTTCCCTTCTCTAGTTCGGTCCGAGGATACGCGTATCGGCCTCCCTGTGAGCCGTACCGGTCCCGCCGAGCATCTTTCAGACCCGTTCTGACTTAGGCATCGGAGGGGACTTGGCCGGAACCAAGGTCCGGCCCCCCCTGACGAGTTCCTTTGTCTATCCAGGTCAAGCAGATCCCAAGGTGCAGAAGCTACCCATCAGCATAGCATCTATCGAGGCGAGGAGCACTAAGCGTTGAGCCCGCTCGCCCCCGACGAGCCTCTCAGTCAACCGAGGCCGATCGTTCTCCAAGGTGACGAGGCTACCCATCCGCACCTCACTGATCGAGGCCGAGTAATCTCCCAGGTGCCGAGGCTACCCCTCTGCACCTCACTTGTAGGGAAATATGCCCTCAGATCATTTGTATTTGATGCAAATGATAATTTAAGCTTAGATAGGGACTATTTTGCATTTGATGCAAAAGAGATTAAATGTGTTTTAAATAGTTTAAGACATTATTTAATAATATAAACGCAAGGAAAAGTTCACGGGTAAGACGAGAATGTCCCGGTCTACGCCCAGGTTCGAACGGCGTCTAAATCGGACGCCAAATGCCCAAGTTATGCCCAAAACAGATCTAAGAGTAGATCAGGCCAGATCAGGCAGACCCAGCCCAAACTGGGTCTGGCCAAGACTGCTGGCCAAGCCCAGTAAAAGCTTAGGCCCGCCTGGGCCTGGGCGCCTGGGCGCAGGCCCGGGCGCTGTGCGCCTGGGCCTGGGCCCAGGCGGCCCAGGGCGCCTGGGCGCTGGGCGCCCAGACCTTCTGGGCCGGGCGCCCGGCCCGGCCCAGGCGCCCGCCTGGGCGCCTGGCGCCAGGCGCCTGGGCGCCCGTGCCCAGGTCTGTGCCTGGGTGCCCAGTCAGCAGTTTTAGGCTGTGGGGCCCACAGGCTGGGCCCCACCTCAGGGTGCAGAACCCTAGGTTTGATGGCAGATTTTGACGGCTCAGTTTTTGCGAAAAACTAGCCGTGGGCTGAACTTTGAGTGATCAATTGGAGGGTCAAACAAACTACGATTGACGAACGGTTTTTTCCTATGCGTTCACCGTTGAACACCCTTCGAATTGATAGGTTGTATCAATCCTGAAGTTCAACGGTGAAGGAGTTAAAATTCACGGAAGTTTGCACTTTGTGAAGTGCAAACTAACTTGATTTTAATTAACTCAAACTAATAGTCCCACATCGGATTTTGAGGAAAGGGGAGAGTCCGCCACCTATATAAATATGGGTCTGCTCTCCTCCTCAAAACTCGTCCCAAGCTCTAGATCTGAGCGGCTCTCGTAAATGTTGGAGCACGCTCGGATCTAAGATTAAATTAATATTTCTTCTCTCCCTATAAATTTCTGCCTTGCTCCTGAGGGCTCTAGCAAAGACGCAAAGGAGTTCGGATTCAGATCCGAAATCTAGGAGGAGGTTTCACTCGCGTGAAACTTTCTTCGGCGCGTGGTTGGCTCGGCGACACGTGATTGATCGCCTCGGGATGCGGAGCGGTTCGAGGAGTGGTTCGGGGAGCGGTTCAAGGAGCGGCTCGGCGTGGGACGGGAGCAGCTCGGAAGACGGTGCGGAACATCTCGCCTGCTCTAGGGCTGAGATTCCGGGTATGTGTTTATTAGCATTAGTTTAATTAAATCGCAGTAGGCTAGATCCTTCTTGGGATAGTCAGACCCATCCCAAGTCGGCATAGATCTTGGATTAGGGTCTTGGACCTTAGGGTAAATGTTAATTAGATTAACATGTTAATTTTTTTTCGCTGCTTTTCTGTCTATGTTCCATCCGACTTAGGACGGGCATAGAGTTTTTGTGACCTAAGGGTCCCAGAAAAACCTTCAGTGGTATCAGAGCTTGTTTATGCTTGAGTACGGGTTCTCGGGTTATAAGCTGACCCGAAGTAATCGCTCTTACTGTACTAAGTCCTGATAAGATGGAGATCTTATGATAGGTTGGGCGTTGTCGAGAGGCATGCCGTAAAACAAGTTCTGAGGTATCTTGTGACGGGTCTAGGGTGCCATGGATGATGGGCCTTAACAGTGTCACAATGATATCAGAGTAATACCCTTCAGTGGTATCAGAGCGTAGGTCTGCGTAACGATCTAGCCTGCGATTTTATTAAACCATGAAATGCTTTTAAATGTTTTTAAAAATGTTTTTTAAAGTTATGAGATAATTTTCAAAAATGTTTTAGATGTTCAAATATTCTATTTGATAAATTTTGAACATGGAAATGTTTAAATGACGTTTTAAAATTTATGTGGTAATTTTTAAAAAATAAATTTAAATCTTTTAAAATTTATGTGATAAGTTTAAAGTGCGTAAAATTTTATATGATAAATTTTTAAGCATGAAAGTTTTTTTAAAATGATGTTTTAATTTTATGAGATATTTTAAAACTGATTTTAAAGGTTAAAATTTTTATGCGATAAATTTTTAAAGTAGCATGCGAATTTGTGATTTTAAAAACAAGTTTTTATGAGATAAAAATAAAATATTTTAAAATCATATTTTAAATTTAAATGTTAAATTTATGTATGCATGCTAAAATTGTCTATGCGATAAACTTTGTCTATTTAATTGTTAAATAGTTGTGCACTATCTTTATGCGATAAATTAGTGTAGCTTTATTTTAATGGCTAGTTCTTCTTGTCCCTTATTTGATAACACAAGACAACCCTTTAGGTTCGTCATTAAAAATGATTAAAATTTATTACTTAAATTTTAATGACATGCTATGTTTTAATAAAACATTAACAACACTCCAAGACCTAATTCTAGATTAGGGTAGTCCTTTTAATGAATCTTAATTCTAATTGTTATAATTAATTCTCATTAAAGGACTTCGCTTTTAACGTTGTTAATAAAGTTTATTAAAATCCTAATAACGATTAGGATAGCACGTGAACCTTATAGTTGATAAGGACTTAATAAAAGTTATTAAACAAATCCTAAAATTTTGAATTTAAGTATGCAACTAGTTGATAGGATTAATTAGTTGTTAATAAAAGCTGTTTAGTCTATGGCACACATATAAAAATGACAAGCTTCATTCAATGGACCATGATCCAGTCAATGTGCTTGGCTAAGAGTTTTGGATCACCCTTTAAGGGATAGTGATCATGGCTTAGTCAATTCCCTGGCTGTGTTCCGCTGGACCGCAATGTCGCGAATCATGATTGTATGACACCCTGAACTATATCTAAGTCAAATACGTTAATAATCTTTTTCAAGATTAGTCGTAGCCCTCCTTGTTTTAAGGGTTAGCTACTATAGGACCCGTGTTACAGTTGTTGAGATACCCTCAAGCTGTGACATGGCAACCCTGTAGAAACCAACTCCTTAAATACATAAGATGAAATCTTGACTGACCCAAACCGTCGTCTCGTACCCCGAGTGCCGGCGTAAGTTAAGTCAATGATGTAGTCTGACTAGATGTAGTCTAAGTCCTGACCCAAACCGACGTGTCGTGAATACCCCGAGCGCCGGAGCAAGTCAGGCTAGACACGAAAACAAGGGTCCGACTAGACTAGACATTGTGATTTGGATGAGCACCCTCATGATCACAAATGGCTAGGGGTAAAAACCGATTAAGAGGGTTATATCTGATATGATCGATGAAGAGTCATCTTCCGATCGCAGAGTCAAGCAACTTGTTGAGCTACCCTCAAGGTTGTTAGGCTCAAGGTGATTGGACCTCTTACCCATTAATTTTAATTTGATTAAATCGTTCGTTATTAAGCTTTGAAACGATCGTAAAAATAGTGGGAGGATATAGATAGATAAAAGCCATTCTACCTATATTTAATTTTGAACATATGCTAAATATAAGGCAAGACTATGCTTACCGAAGGAATCAATATATAATATTTTAATGGAATAAGTTAATTGGTCAAAAGGTTGATTAATTGAATATCAAGTTAAATTCTAGTTGATAGAATTAAAACTATATTCTCGTTGACATTAAAATGACCTTCTAAAGGACGGACTTAAGAAATATGATTTCATTAAGTTCTGAGTCCAACAAATAAATTCACAATACATGTCACTAGTCTCTATATGAGGCAGCTTGAACATATAGGATATTCGAAATGTCTTTCTCCCTACAACTTGTCGAGCTACCCTCAAGGTTGTATGGACAAACAATTTTGATCCGCAAAGTTCGAGAATTCGATCAAACCGTTTGAGTCGAATACGAGTGCATGAGCGGTGCAAGACTATGTATCCCAACCGGATCTTGAGACAAGCAACTTCTTGAGCTACACTCAAGATTGCAACTCTCAGGCGTTTGGATACATGAGATGCTTGCATAGCTATTTATTTATGTTGGGCTATTTATATCTAAATGTGATTTAGAAAAAGGAAGAAGGCACTCCGGAAAGTCAATTGAGAAAGTTAGTTTATTTTATCATTAGTAAAGGCATAAGTAGGAGGAAATGAAAATGTGACATATTTTGATGTCATGATTTCATAATTATTGTTATACAAAAGGTTAACACATTTTGATGAATGTCGTCACATTGCTTCTGAAGCAATGAATAATATGTATAACGATGATATATGTATTAAATGTTAATATATAAATACACAGGATAGTAGCAAACTTATATGGCTAAATAGACTAGGCTGTATCGAGAGACTAAGCTTCACAAGTCACATAAAGAGGGGTCTGACCTCTCGTATTATGAAGTCTGCGGACACTTGTGAGTCTTATCCTCTTAGATATATTGGCTGAAACCCATCTGTGAGACAGTGGGAGAATGAGTTGTCGAACTCAGTCTGGTACATACTGATGTACCCGAGTCTAGATTAACCAAAACAAGTTATTCGTATATTTTATTAAGACACGTGTTCTTGATGAAACACAAGTCTGATAAAATAAAGAACGAAATGACTAAAGTATTTAAACTGATTCGATTAGATCAAATGGTTAAATACTTAGCTAATTAAATCTTGCGTAATTAAAAGAAAATATGATTTTCTCTCAGGTCAAGTCTATTAACACATCCGTGTGTTAAAAGGTATGAATCACACTTAGTTAGACTTGGTGTGATCCATTGTAAGTGACTCTAAGTTAAGTCCTCCCTCTGGGTTAAGTCCCAGATAGTAATGCCTAGGCTTTGATAATGTTCTATGAGGACATTATCAATAAGATATTCATTAAATCAATCATTAGGAAGTTGTATAATTACTCGAATTTCGTGGGACGAATTATCGAGTTAGACATCATTACTGATGATGACTTAGTCAACTTCTAGGATGAAATTCGGAGTAGTAACTCCGATTTATAACTTGATGCAATCAAAACTGGTCCGTGTGCGTAAATAAAATTTTGGAATTTAGTTTACGTGCACAAGGAAAATGTTTCCTCACTTTCTGCAAGTAAATCTTTAAGTTGAAAGATTGGTGCAGAAAGGAATATAGTGAAGTGCAATCATGTTGGTCGAGAACGGTTTTTCCATACTAATTCATATAAAACGGATTATAATGAAACCGTTTTCCACCAGCAGATGTGTACAGAACTACTCTGACTAAACTCGATGTAAACGCTTAAGTTGACCATGAAAATTGGAGCATTCACTTACAAGTTCGTTTTTCTAAATATGATTTAGACGGACCAACTTATATGAATTAGCCAGATAGTTTTCAAGGTCAGTGGGAGCGTGTAAATTACATGTGAGGCATCAAAGGGATGGAACATATATATTTTGATGAAGTGATCAAAAGAGTTTGATACTTTATCAGAAATAGATATGAGCCATTTATGACCATTAACTAATTTAAGATTATTATCATAAGGTACGATGAACTGGATAAGATCCAAATAAATAAAATATTATGGATTCCGACAAGCCAAATGAATTATTTGAATGAGATTCAAATGGTTGGTCTAATATGAACATAGAAACTCCTTAAGTCTATAGTGTAGACGGTTTTAGCAGATCCACTCATGAAGGCTCTACCACATGAAGTCGGGAAAACTTATGTGTAAAACGGTATCAGATACCGAGATTAATGGGCCTGAGTGCAAGTGGGAGATGTTGAGAGATGATACCATCAAGGCAATCTATCTCCATGTGTGAATAGCATAAACATCTTGTTCGAAATAACAGTAAGCTGTTTGGTAATAATTTATCTAAATTATGTTATAATTTAATTAACATTAGATATTAACTTAGGTAAAGTCCTGAGACTTTATGTAAGGTCAAACAGGTATCGAGATGAGTATCTCGATCATGGAGAAGTGTTTGACTGTCTGTAGCATAAGTCTAAAAAGGTTCGTGGACGTAGATGTTTCGAGACAAGGATATCGAAACATCGGATAGACCATTGTGTCTTAGTCTTCACCATTTAGCGGTGGCGATGATCTCATGATCGCTTGACTTGGCGAAGTCGTAGACGAGACACAGGTGCTCATTAAAGAATGAGTTCACTGAACGATCCACAAGAGTTATCATATGGTTATATTGACCAATCTGTCAATGATGACTCTGAGTGATGATAGGCTAGTTGGTCTTTTGACTTGAGGTCATTTTGACGAACCTGTGCGTGAACGGTGCCACTTAGATCAAATGACCTAGCTTCGAGGCAAGGCCTATCGAAAGGTCTTTGATTGGGTGACACTTGAAGCGTATGAGGAGAGTAATGACCAAGAGAGGATTCGTCTCTCCCGATCAATGGGAGTTAGTGTCGTAGGGTTAGTTCGGTCTTTAGTAAAATCTCTGGCCAGAGTTTGTTGGAAGAAGTCCAACATTATTTGACTAAAGATCGATAGAAACTAACCGGAGTCAAGTTATTGGGGTTGACAGTTTGACCGTACCCTAGACTTGACTTACACGACATAGTTTAGACGAAAAGACTATAACTGCGGAATTCATCACGGAAACAGTCAGGGTGGTCCCGACAATACTCATGTCAATGAGTCTACCACATAATGATGATTCCTGAAGCAGGGACGACAACCACTGCTCGTGGTCACTGCCGTATAGGGCTTCGAGCCCAACCTGTTGTAAGGGTCAGGCTGTATGGTCTCACACAGAGTGCGATCTTCGTCTAGTAATAGGTAGAAATCAGTTAGGGAGATTAATTTGCATTTGATGCAAGGGATGAAATATTGCAAAAGATGTTTGCAATAATCTCCAGCATTCGGGATAAATGATCCTAAGTGCAAGTAGGAGATGTAGGGAAATATGCCCTCAGATCATTTGTATTTGATGCAAATGATAATTTAAGCTTAGATAGGGACTATTTTGCATTTGATGCAAAAGAGATTAAATGTGTTTTAAATAGTTTAAGACAATATTTAATAATATAAACGCAAGGAAAAGTTCACGGGTAAGACGGGAATGTCCAGGTCAACGCCCAGGTTCGAACGGCGTCTAATCGGACGCCAAATGCCCAAGTTATGCCCAAAACAGATCTAAGAGTAGATCAGGCCAGATCAGGCAGACCCAGCCCAAACTGGGTCTGGCCAAGACTGCTGGCCAAGCCCAGTAAAAGCCTAGGCCCTCCTGGGCCTGGGTGCCCAAGCCCGCCTGGGCCCGGGCGCCCGGGCGCAGGCCCGGGTGGCCCAGGGCGCCTGGGCGCTGGGCGCCCAGACGTTCTGGGCCGGGCGCCCGGCCCGGCCCAGGCGCCGCCTGGGCGCCTGGCGCCTGGCGCCTGGGCGCCCGCGCCCAGACTTGGGCGCCCGCGCCCAGGTCTGGGCCTGGTCGCCCAGTCAGCAGTTTTCGGCTGTGGGGCCCACAGGCTGGGCCCCACCTCAGGGTGCAGAACCCTAGGTTTGATGGCAGATTTTGACGGCTCAGTTTTTGCGAAAAACTAGCCGTGGGCTGAACTTTGAGTGATCAATTGGAGGGTCAAACGAACTCCGATTGACGAACAGTTTTTTCCTCTGCGTTCACCATTGAACACCCTTCGAATTGATAGGTTGTATCAATCCTGAAGTTCAACGGTGAAGGAGTTAAAATTCACGGAAGTTTGCACTTTGTGAAGTGCAAACTAACTTGATTTTAATTAACTCAAACTAATAGTCCCACATCGGATTTTGAGGAAAGGGGAGAGTCCGCCGCCTATATAAATAGGGGTTTGCTCTCCTCCTCAAAACTCGTCCCAAGCTCTAGATCTGAGCGGCTCTCGTAAATGTTGGAGCACGCTCGGATCTAAGCTTAAAATAATATTTCTCCTCTCCCTATAAATTTCTGCCTTGCTCCTGAGGGCTCTAGGAAAGCCGCAAAGGAGTTCGGATTCAGATCCGAAATCTAGGCGGAGGTTTCACTCGCGTGAAACTTTCTTCAGCGCGTGGTTGGCTCGGCGACACGGGATTGATCGCCTCGAGATGCGGAGCGGTTCGAGGAGCAGTTCGGGGAGCGGTTCAAGGAGCGGCTCGGCGTGGGACGGGAGCAGCTCGGAAGACGGTGCGGAACATCTCGCCTGCTCCAGGGCTGAGATTCCGGGTATGTGTTTATTAGCATTAGTTTAACTTAATCGCAGTAGGCTAGATCCTTCTTGGGATGGTCAGACCCATCCCAAGTCGGCATAGATCTTGGTTTAGGGTCTTGGACCTTAGGGTTAAATGTTAATTAGATTAACATGATTATTTTCCGCTGCTATTTCTGTCTATGTTCCGTCCGACTTAGGACGGGAATAGAATTTTGTGCCCTAAGGGTCCCAGGAAACCCTTCATCACTGACCGAGGCCAAGCGCTCCGGACGAAGAGTTCGCTCGCCCTCGACACAGCGAGCCAGCAGTTTCAGGAACTGGCGCGGGGTTCGCATGCTTGGTGGGACCCAAGAGTCTCACCTGATCCCTTGACCACGTTGACCGCCCAACCCTCGGTCAACGATTCAGTGGTGAGAAAACACCCGTAAACACCAACCAAGCCGAGTTTGCAGTTCTCCAACCTGTTGAGGGATGTATGCTTTCAGTTCATTTGTATTTAATGCAAATGGATTTTAATATTAGATGAGGGAATTTTGCATATGATGCAAACTGAATTAAATGTATCGTAAAACATTTACGTTCATATTTAATATAATAAACATGAGGAAAATGTTACCTGGATGATGAGAACGTTCCGGTCTAGACCCAGGTTCGAACGGCATCCAAAACGGACGCCAAACGCACAAGATAGAACCAAAACACCAAAAGTACATTGCCCATAGCAAGATGGGCTTAAGCCAACCATGCATGGGTGCCTGAGAGCCTAGCCCAGGCGCTGGGCCCAGGCACCCAGGCACTTGGCCCAGGCGCTGGGCCGGCCTGGGCGCTGGCCCCTGCCCAGCTGAAACAATGTGTGGTGGGCCCCATTTGGGGCCCACAGGTTTGAGAAACCCTAGGCCTTTTGGCGGCTACGTTTTTTGCGAAAAACATGGCTTTTGGGCAACTTTGGAGCTACGTTTGAGGGGTCAAACGAACTCGGAATAACGTGCCGTCTTTTCCTACGTGTTCACCGTTCAGTGCTCTTCGATTTGATAGGTTGTATCACTTGCGAAGCTCAACGGTGATGGAGAAAAAATTAGTTGAAGTTTAGCCTTAGTGTAAGGCAAACTAATTTAATTTTTCCCTCTCCAATAATTTAGTCCCACATCGAAAACGGAGTGAACGGGATGGGTCAGCCGCCTATATAAATAGGGGCATACTCCTCCCCTTGAAACTTGTCCCATGCTCCAGATCTGAGTAGCTCCATTAAACGTGAGCAAGCACAGATCTGAGCTTAAATAAAATATTCTCTCTTTCTCCCTAAACTCTTCCTTGCTCCTGATCGGACTCTAGCAAAGCTACGAAGGAGCTCGGATCGGATCCGAAGTCTTAACGAAGGATCCACTCAAGGTGAAATCTTCTTCGGTGCGTGGTTGGTTCGGCGACAAGGGTGTTGCTCGCCTTGGGACGCAGTGCGGTTCGGGAAGCGGTTCGGCTCAGGACGATGTGCTGCTCAGGACGCGGTTCGGCTTGGGAGAAGTGGCACGGGGCCAAATAAATGTTGCTGAAAACGACACTTCGTATTCTGCGGAAACGAAGCGAAAGGTATGTAGTTTAAATATTCATGCGTTTATAATTGCAAATGTTAGATAGATCTATCCTTAGGGGTTGGTCGGACCCAACCCCGGGATAGTAGAGATCTTGACTAGGGTTAATATCTTTAGGGCTTTAAACTTAAAACTGTTTTAAGTTGATTTTTTCGCTGCTAATTTTGTTTTCGTCGTCCTTCCGATTTAGACTGGACGTCGAATTTATAGCCCTAAGTACCCGTAAAACCCTCCACTACCAAGCTCACATCTCCGAGCTCGGGCCCTCCGAGTGGCTTTACCGAACTTCCAAGCCACTACTAGACTTGCCAAGCATCCTGCCAACCATGCCAACCGCACCAAGCCCATCCATCCAAGCATGCCACAAAGAGCATGCAGAGATGGGATCCTTTGCCAAAGCTCCTTCCACCGAGCTCCGAGTCTTCGAGCTTGGGCTCTTCGTCCCTTCTCTTCCAATTGAAGCTCATATTGTCCTAGCTTGGGCCTCTGATCGAGCTCCAGCCGAACATGTCGTTACTCTTCTTGTACGGTGCTGTTCGGTACAATGGAGGACATCGAGCTTGCCGAGTCGTCCCTTGATGGGCTTGCAAAGCTACCCTCGCCATCACCGAGCCTGGCCCCTCCGTCAGAGCTCCTCCAGCCAAGCTTCGAACTTCCAAACTTGGTAGCTCTAGCCAAGCTCACTCCCTCTAAGTTCTAGGCCATGTCCAAGTTAGAATTCATCCGACCATGTTGGGCTTGGGGGCCACCTGCTGCCAAGCTTGCGGCCTACTACTTCCTGCCGAGTTCGCCTAGCTTCACTCTTTTTGATCGCCTTAGTGCCACCGACGTCGGAGATGTAGCCATTGGTGGTGGATCCGGTGGAGCTAGAGATGGGATCCATGTCTAAGTTGGAGAAGAACGGGCCTCTGGAATCGGCAGCCTCACCACCCAGCAGCTCGACAGCCTTACCACCCCGTAGTTTGACACGAATTCGATCTTGGGACCTATCCTCGACGTGATCGATGAACTAAAGTCCTTGCAGAGCATATTTTTTGGAGGAACTTGATAGCATGGACGATTCCTCCTCTTACGGCAATTGCTACGAACTATACATGCTTGGTCGCATGGTCTTTCCAAACACAATCTGATCACTTCCAAGCCTGACGACTAGCCTCGACTTGAGCCTCGATAAGTTCAACGGAGAAGTACCACTCGAGATATAAGCATTGACGAAGTAGCAGTCGTGATTCCTATCGAAGTCGAGGGACAACTCCCATCGCCACCGAACGAAATGTCCACCAGAAGATTGGGGCCACTCCCTTGGCAAGCCGACCTACTTCTCATCAGACGTAAGTCGAGGGGCCACTCCCATCGCCACTGAATGAACAAGTTCGCCTTAAGATTGGTTGTTACTCCTCCCGCAGATCGACTTACTTCTCGTCAAGCCGACCAAATATTGTCTCCAGCCGACTTTACAAGCCGATCTAATCATACGAAAGGAGCCGCTTGGCTCTCTCATGCCACATCACCCAACCTCAACCTTTGCAACGGTTGAGCTCGAGAGATGTAGGGCCATTGTTGCGCCAATTATGGCCTACCTTCATTCAATAATTATGGCCATCAATCCAACAATCCAACAATTAAGGCCCACCTTCATAGCCGTTAATCCAAATGCTAAACACTAGTGCGCCATCATTAATGTCGACAATAAAGTCTCATCATTACCTCAAACATTACAACGAAATGACTCGCCTACATGAAGGCCTAGAGACAGCAGGTGAAAAGGAGAATCCAACATTGAGGTAGCCTAAACACTCAATACTTGTTCAACTAAACTCCATATTCTCCTCCTTCATAGCTCGGTCGGAGGACTAGCAAACGATCTTCCAACGGATCAGACCTAGCTTCATCGAATCCCTTTTGAGTCAGCCACTGACTTAAGCATAGGAAGGGATTTGATCGGACCCCAAACCCAACCTCTGACGATCTTCTTGTGTTACAAATAACAGAGGAGATGGCCCGGTCCCAGCTTCCATGGCGCAGATTAGATCCCCACCAATCGAGGGATGGTTCGTCCAATCGTCCACCTGCTGCATGTCCTGGCTACCCCATCCAGCTTCATTCAACAACATTTATACTTGTTTGATGTGCGGAATTATTCCGTAGCACAACGTACTGTCATTTGAATATACAAACTAAACACGGCCAATGGAGAACATCAAGTGCAGCTTGGGGGATTTGTACACTTGTAAATTCCTGAAGCTGGCTGCTTGTATCTGGGGATGCTCCTCGGGTCCACCAGCCTGACCTCTCCTGGGCCGAAGAACAGTTCGTTATGCCTGAATGGATAGAAATGTCAAGTTAACTGCAGACCGCGGATTTTGTGCAAAGAAATGCATTTGAAGATGGCTTCACCTTCTTTTAGCTTTCATTTTGACTCAAAAGCAGAAGGAACAAGAGTTATAACACTTGTGATTCTGTAAATATATTTCCTTTTGAACTCCATAGAAATGTCAATCTATGGATGGGAAAAGTATTATTACCGTTAAAACATTATATTCTCAACAACCTAGTGGATAAGCAAACAATATGAAAAATCACAATAATTTTGTGTGTACCTATATTTTAGAACGTGTAAATCAATGTGAACAGTACCAATCATCAAGAAAAGAAAGAAAGTGAAAAAAATTTAACCACCACGGATAAAACTCCCAGAGGATATTTACCCCTCCGGTCGATGGTACTCAATTTTTCTCTCAAAAAGGTTCTATAGACAATGAACGTCTAATAGCATTCTCTGAGTTCTTAAAGAAGAGAGCATAATAATTTTCCTCTTGTTAGCATAATGTACTTATTCCTGAACCAAGCACTATGATTAAGTGAATTGAGAATAATATGACGAAATATATAGCTCCATGAAGAAGACATCAAAATAGTGAAAAAGAATTGTAGGCATGTTAAAAGTTATTTAAATAGAAACCAAATGGCCATCTAATTTTCTATCGTTGTATCATCATAGTTTCTGCATCTGTAACTAAGAGTGGAAGAAATTCACCTGCGAAGATCAAGTCCGATTAAGCCGGCTTGTAGAACTGTCAAATTATCTGAATCCGGTGACACTATGATTACAGTGTCCCCGGAGTACTGTGTCTCCAATATAGACATGAGTTGGGTCACCCGAACAAACACATCGGCAACACTCTCATTTGGTGTTCCATCGTTAGTAGGAGGTGGTTTGATGCGTGTAGAGATGCTATCTGATGCATATACCTGAAATTACTAATACAAATAAAAATAATCAAAAACATCAGAATTGAAGTCAACTGTAATATCAGAAAAATAATTAAAAACTTCGGAAGAGACGTCAGGTGTTATTTTACTGAAAAAAAGCCTAGACTAGAATAGTTATTACCAAACATTCGTAATCAGAACTTCATGCGTTGTTGCATCTATCCTAGAGTAGTAGAAAAGTTTGTGAACTCTTCTTAATTGTTAACTTCCTCTACGAGAATAACTCATCTGGATGCAAAAATGTAATAATTTAAATATCCTAACTTTAAAAGCTTCATTGTGTTGTATATTTGAGGATTTATTAATTTGTCTATTATTTCAAAAATGGACATTACAAGAAAAGACAAGCCAAATTAAATAATAATAAATATAATGCTTCTTGTTGAAGCAACATTCACCTCTAAATTGGACTTCAACCATATCTGTTTGCAGTTTCAGTTTTATAGGGCACAGGACAAGTCATATTGGAATTAGAAATCCTTGGATCTTTTGCTTTTGTCAGTATCTATTTGACACAAAACAGAAGCGGGAAGGGAGGTGGTAGGGATTTGGAAAAAAGTAGATTGTGGATTTGATTACTTTTCGGATCTCATATCCCCGAAATCTTACGATTGTCGACTCGCATGTCTCGCACATGGAGATTCTTCGGACCTCTCGTCCAGACAATCAAGCGCACGCTCGCACACCAATGCAAAATATTTAATTTTGTAGAGAAACTAAAAGTTTGCATCAAAAACTATTCTTCATTGATTTCGTCATGAAAAGATTAATAAGTTCGTTAAGTCCCACACTGTTACTTTTTTGGAATCATAGCTCCTAATGTTCCTACTTGGGCCTAGGCCGGATGAGCACCCCCGTGGTACGAGGTGGACTCATGATTGCTTGATGTACTCTCCAATATAATTCACAACCTAGAAATGGCATAATTGATAGAACCATGTTAGTATCACTTTAAATTACTAACTGAGTTGCATGTTTGTCTTAAATTTCAATGTCTGTCGGTTAGATAATATTAATTAATCTGTTACATATCTACAGTTCTTGTTGTTAGTTAGTTTTACTCATACTTGCATGTTTTAATTCCAAAATTCTAGAATTACTGTGTAAAATACTGGTCCTTATTCTAATTGCACCACTAGGTGCTGAGACGGAGTCAGAGGATGCTCTTGTATTTAAGGACACAGACTTTGTCGTAGTGGTCGGAGCCTCTTGTCTTTAAAAGGTGTTCGTATTTACAATTCCCCGTAATATTTAATGAGAAATTCCATATGAGCATGTTGATAGATCTCTGCTCGTAGCATATATTGTTGTCACTGGTAACTGACAAAGCATGTATCACATGTGAAAAACAGGCATGCCCAATTGTTAAATACATGGGCACAGCCAATTAAGCAAGTGGATAAGTTCTACCGGTTGGACGAAGACAGCCCATGGCCCATAGAGTTCGGATTGAATAAGTCAACCCAACCTCCCTCATAACCCATTACTCTTGGGAAGAATAAGTCAAATTTCCTCATAATGGCACACTTCCATAGCCTTAATTGGGGGAGTTAATAGCCAGAATAATGGGAGAGTTACACCCTTGAATGACCAATTCAAGGCCTACTAATTGAGTAATTAGTGGCCACATTTGGTGGAAGGAGGTGATGAGGCAAAGAAGGAGGATAAATATCTCCAGAATAATGGAGGAAAGGGAGGCCAGCTCTCCATCAAAAGCTAAGGCTAAGTGACACACAAAAAGAGATGCTTTCATTTCCTTCTCTCTAATGTCCTCTTCTTCCACCTTGCTCTATATACGTTTTCATCTAATGGAGACTAACTTGAGCGTCGGAGGTGGATCGGTCGGGCCCCAACCCCGATCCCCTAACGATCTTCTCATGATGCAGGATTACGGCGATATTGCGGAGCTAGGAAAACGTCCATCTGTGGAGTTCAAATCTATCACCATCGACCCGGAGACGCTCGTTCGCGGGTCTCAGTTCAATAGCTGACGAGGCTCCATCCCGACAAAGGGACCTTCTTCAGCCTAATCAACCGTTGGCGTCAATTTTGGCATCAACAGTTTGACACCGTCTGTGAGAAACAATTCAAAGTCAACACATCCTGTCATCTTCAAGTGTTGACAATGTCGACTCGCCCCACCAATCAAAGGCCCTGAAGGGCCAATTCCCTGAAGATCCAATTCTCGAAGGGACGACAAACGCCGCTCCGTTCCAAACCGATCAGAATTCAACCATTCGAACCTTCCTCTGATCGGAGGCCGTCTGAGAAAACTGGGTAATATATAGACCTCCTTGTAGGTCAGTAATCAAATGCCCGAATGCTAAGTTAATTTCTGCAATGGTGATGTTTGAAACAATACTTTTATCTAAGCATCCACATTGTATAAATTGATCACCACGGTAATGCTACTTACTGTTATTCGACATTGATTTACTTATGGAAATTAATCAATACTTTGACCATTTTGACCACAAATTGCATCTGGAGCATTCTCCCAGTTGAAATGTGGTCCAAAATAAGTCCCACTACTGTAAAAAAATGTTTAATGCAGCCTTTTTCTTTCTTGGTGATCTCAAATGATGAGATAAAGATAGGAACGGATCCAACGATCTTCTTCACTACTCTGCTCGAGTCTTATCTGATGGGGCCGTTAGGTTCGCCTCCTCCTCCGACCCGAGCTGCCGACTCTGGTTGTCTTCTAATCGAGCAACTTGGGGTCTCTTTTTCATTGATGTCAGGAACCCTGTCCCATCTCAATACTTCGTCTGAGCTTTCGCGAGGCTCGATACAAGCCTCGACCCAACGAGTCTACCTCCAACGAGGCAACTCCGACCTTGGGTCTTCGACCGAGTTCACCGTCCGAGTCCAAGCTCGCTCTAAGCATCAGGGCCCTGCACGAGCTCTGATCGACCCGGATCGGGGCCTCCAAACCACAAGCAACAACCATGATGAGGTGCGATCCGAGCTTCAGAGGCTGTGTCCGAGCTTCATCAAGCCTCGTTCGAGCTTCGCATAAATTCGATCTGGGCTGCCAAAGCGTCGATCGTTTCGTCCCACCGACATAAATCAGATCTCGGACCTGATTCCAGCGGAGCCTCTCAATCATGAGGAGGAATACAAATTCGAAGAAACCACGGCGATTTGTTTCCGCGGGCTCGATTAGGGCCTCCCTGGCTCGATGGAGCTCAGGCAGTGCCCCAATCGTTCCGACCCCAGTATCGAGATCAAAGCTCGTTCATGACATGGTGATGATCGGAGCTCGTCCATGCCACGGTGATGATCGGAGCTCGCTCCTCCTTTGTGCCTCACTCAGCAACAAGAGAGCTTCCATCGATACCGATCAGATTGAAGACAACCCAAATGAAGGCGTGTCGTCAACCCAGATTTCTGTCCCAACGACCTCCTGAGCTTGCTGGCGATCGACGACCTAGCTCGTCAACTCAGCTGCTAGGCCCAACAACCTTCAGAGCTCGCCGACCCAGATTGAGGCACATCCACCTCCGGATCTCGCCGAAATTCATTAAGCTAATCGAGCCGGCAACGTTTCAGATCCAGCGAAGATCGGACCAATCCGATCTCGTCGAACCAACCGATCGACACAGGCAACCTCGACTTCCAGTAGCCGATCCATCTGGTCCTTTTTCAGATCCTGACGCTGACCTAAAGAGCTCCTGTCGCAAGTTCAAGTAAGGCAGCCTCGATTCAGGCTACCACCGACCCAGGCGACCTCAACCCAAAGGAGCTCTACCCGACGAGACTCGTCGAACAAGAGGAGCTCGACCTTGCGAGCTTATCGTCATCCAATCAAAGCCTCATCATCGTCCGATAGGAGTCTAGCCACCGACCGATCAGGGTTGGGCGAGCGCCAGAGGAGCTCGACCCTACACGCCCATCCTTGATCGATTCGACTTCACCCCGGATCGATTCGACTCCGTTGCCGCCTGATCGAAGCTCCACTGGTCGATCGAGGCACGATCGCTTCGAATGACGGAAATCGACCAGTCGAAGCCTCCTCGGTGCCATCTCGACACCCCTGCCTTGAAGTCGGTGCAGATGCCCAGGACCACCGGGCTCCGACTGAATCCGCCCCAAGACTTGAACTCAATCAAGAACCAGACCCGACGTGGCCTGTTCGATCAAAGCCCCAAATTGGGTCGATTTAGCTCAGCCTTCGATGAGGCTCAGTCGAGCGATCGAAAAGTCAGAATCGAAGCCAGGACCTAACTAATTCATCTTGATGCAAAGTGGCAGAAGCTCGACTAGACATCTTTTCGTGAGTCAGCCTCGCGATAAACGATCAACTCCTGCAACTCGGCTACGTCAGGGCTCGATCTGAGCCTACGACCTAATCGTATTCAGAGCATGACCCCTTGGCTGAGCATGGGATCCGAACTCCAGCTATCAACGAAGCAATCATGAAGGCTCACCACCAAATCAGCATGGAGTGCTCCATTCTTTTTAGCCTTGATAAAAGGGGAGTCTCCAGATATGGGCCGTAACACCAGGAAGCTCGATAGAGACTTGGCGTTCAAATAGCTCTGTTAAAATCGTCCGAGTAGTGTTGACCTGTGATCGGCCTCTGATCGAGCTTGCGAAGCCCCGACGAGCCAAGATCTGCTTATGATCAAGCTTTCAGGGCCAGAATCTGCCAACAGTCAAGCTTAACTCCGCATCAACAGAGTTTCCATCACCTGATCTTACTCACCCGAGGGAACAAGCTCCGATCTGGGCTCGGCCGATTTTCACCAAGGCCTCAGATCGATCCTTTGGGATGGCAACTGGAATTAGCTTGCAACTCTATCATTTGTTTGCCACGAGGAGCGAGATCGATCCTTGCGAAGCTCGCAATACCATCAAGGGTGGCGACCAAATTAATTTGTCTGTCTCCTCAAGCTCCAAACTTGTAGGATACCATCAAGGGTGGCGACCAAATTAATTTGTCCGTCTTTTCAAGCTCCAAACTTGTAGGATGCCAACTCAACCTCCACCGGCAACTGATCAAGCTCTCATCAAATCAGATCTTCAAGCTTTAGCTGCCTTTCGACCCACCAGAGTTCGTGCGAAGCCCCCGAGGCAACTTGAATTCATCCTTCGCTCAGAAAGGCAAGCTTTGATCCGAACTTCGCCAACTTTCTTGAGTTTCCAAGCTCCGAGCTCTGTGTGGGCCAACTAACCTCATCGAGTAACCTTTCCGAGCTCCAGGTAAGCTCCGGAGGTGCCAATCATCATCTGATCCCCTAAAGTTCCAAGCAAGTTAGGTAACCATAGATGATGTTTCGCGGACCATGAGTGATCTCAAAAACTTGAGTCCTTTTGGTAAAGCAACCCTCACAATCAAGTTCTACACTTCATTTTTCGATTTTTGTTTAACTAACAAAAGCTCGATGAACTAGCTCATCGTCGGCAAATGCACCTTAAAAGGGCATTTGACCGGCCATATTCTCCACTTTACTAAAGTGTGCAGACTCACAAGATAGATTGAGATGTGTGACGAACCGTTCAGCTTTACGACCGAGGGGACTTCCCTCGCGGGGTGACTTAGTTATACGCTTGAAGATAAACCTTGCTACCCTTACAGGCAACTTGGCTATACGACCGGAGGCCCACTCCTTCGCAGGCCAAGAAAGCGACAAAATTGGGGAAAAACTACGCGACATCTGTCGTCGGCCGTAAGCCGAAGGGACCATGTCCCGCGCACCCGACGACGAGGCCGTAAGCCGAAGGGACCATGTCCCTCGCAACCGAAGGACATTCGTCGTCAGCCGTAAGCCGAAGGGCCAACCCCTCGCCACTGAATGACGCAACTCCGTCGTCGGCCGTAAGACGAAGGGACCATGTCCCTCGCAACCGAACGACGACACCCGTCGTCAGCCGTAATCCGAGGGACCAACCCCTCGCCACTGAACGACGCAACTTAGTCGCCGGCCGTAAGCCGAAGTGACCATGTCCCTCGCAACCGAACGACATTCGTCGTCAGCCATAAGCCGAGGGGCCAGCCCCTCGCCAAAAAACGACGCAACTTAGTCATCGGCCGTAAGCCGAAGGAACCATGTCCCTCGCAACCGAACGATATTCGTCATCAGCCATAAGCCGAGGGGGCAACCCATCGCCACTGAACGACCACATTCATCGTCAGCCGTAAGCCGAGGGGTCAACCCCTCGCCACTGATCGACTAACGCTTGTGGTCAGCCGTAAGCCAAGTGGCCAACCCCTCGCCACTGAACGACTAACTTCGTCGTCAGCCGTAAGCTGAGGAGCCAAACTCCTCGCCCCTAAACGACCAACTCACATTCGTCGTTAACCGTAAGCCGGGGGGCCACCCCCTCGCAACTGAACGACCCAACTCCGTCGTCGGCCGTAAGTCGAAGGGACCATGTCCCTCGCAACCGAACGACTCTCCTTGGTCATCATCCGTAAGCCGGGGGCCACCCCCTCGCAACTGAACGACCCAACTCCGTCGTCGGCCGAAGGGACCATGTCCCTCATCTCTAATCGTAAGCCGAGGGGTCAACCCATCGCCACTTGACGACTCAACTTCTGTCATCGGCTGTAAGCCGAAGGGACCATGTCCCTCGCAACCGACCGACATCCGCCGTCAGCCGTAAGCTGAAAGGACCATGTCCCTCGCAACCGAATGACATTCCTTTTTTGCTACCCGATTGATTGACCAGAGGTTATTCTTATTCTCGATTAAGCACATCACCCGACCTCAACCTTCATAATCGGTTGAACTCGGGTGATGGGGGCCATTGTTAAATACATGGGCCCAGCCCATTAGCAAGTGGATAAGTTCTACCTGTTGGGCGAAAATGGCCCATGGCCCATAGAGTTTGGGTTAAATAAGTTAATCCAACCTCCCTCATAACACATTACCCTTGGAAGAATAAGTCAAATTTCCTCATACTGTCCCACTTCCATAGCCTTAATTAGGGGAGTTAATGGCCAGAATAATGGAAAAAGTTACACACTTGAATGAACAATTCAAGGCCCACTAATTGAGTAATTAGTGGCCACATTTGGTGGAAGGAGGTGATGAGGC
The DNA here is from genome assembly GCA_030789695.1 of Scilla litardierei. Lineage (NCBI taxonomy): Eukaryota > Viridiplantae > Streptophyta > Magnoliopsida > Asparagales > Asparagaceae > Scilla > Scilla litardierei. The sequence continues at coordinate 687,011,935 of CM061142.1, read as the reverse complement.
AAAGGAGGAGGATAAATATCTCCAGAATAATGGAGGAAAGGGAGGCCAGCTCTCCATTAAAGGCTAAGGCTAAGTGACACACAAAAAGAGATGCTTGCATCTCCTTCTCTCTAATCTCCTCTTCTTCCACTTTGCTCAATTTACGTTTTCATCTAATGGAGACTAACTTGAGCGTCGGAAGGGGATCGGTCGGGCTCCAACCCCAATCCCCTAACGATCTTCTCATGATGCATGATTACGAAGATATTGCAGAGCTACGGGAACGTCCATCCGTGGAGTCCGAATCTAGCACCCTCGACCCGGAGACGCTTGTTCGCGGGTCCCAGTTCAATAACTGACGAAACTCCATCCTGACAAAGGGGCCTTCTTCAGCCCAATCAACCGTTGACGTCAATTTTGGCATCAACACCAATGAAAGCAGGGCGTGACAGAGACACAGTTCAAGAGTGAGATGTTATTGTTATACATCATTTTTGCAGGATTATGAAACATGTCCAATTTCCATGATCATCAATACTAACAAGAAAAACTAACGTATGAGATCTAGACCCACTTCGACCCATAAACAAACATCACCCAATAAATAGAGATTGGTTCTCAAAATTTCAAATGAGCTAGATGCCCCTATTATTTGGTCACACAAAGGAGATGTCTTCTAGAAGAAAACCACCGCTACTAGACGGCTTGACCTAGCTTGAGCACCAAGCAAAGGTTTCCTACGCCAACCACACATCTTTATAAACAGGTAAATATGTACCACATAAGGTACACCCTTCAACACTAAGGGCCTGTTCTTTTCACAGAAAGTATGGGGGAGAAAGTAAAAAAATCATTGTTTACACACTATTTATAAACTGTTCACAGGAATCCTAACTCATTCTGTGTTTGTACGTTCTTTTGCGTTTTTTGTTTTGAGGAAAAATTGTCTGACGTGTAAGCTGTCAGTCGGAATCCCAAGCGGCAAAAAAATTCCGAGCGAAGAGGCCGGATTACGCCAGAATCTCAAACGAAAGTGGGCCCCCCTATGTCCTCCCACCAATCAGATCTTTTCTAGCTTTTTTCTTTTTTTTTTCTTTCTTTGCAACGGCAGCCCAACAAAAGATGCCGGTGGGCCCCTTGCTATTTGTTTTAGGTTAATCACATTAGATTACACATTAAACTATTTATTTAACTCACTTTCCGAAAGATGCCGGATTTGTACTCATTAAATTATAATTAGTATTAAATAAATAGTATATTAAATAATTAATTTAGTTTTAAGTATTTATGTTAGTTTTAAATATCACAAATTAATATTGAGTGGACCCCACACCATTTTCCACCTCCAATTTTCTTCAACCAAAAGAACACACTACACGAAGTGGGCTCCACCTCAACTTTCCAACTCCACAATCCAACCCCACTTTCCAACAAAAGAACACACTACACACCAATTTCTCTCTCATCAGATTCCACACTTTCTCCACTTTCCCAATTATACTTTCCTACAAAAGAACAGGCCCTAAAGAAAATCCTAGCATGTTTCTATTTTCTTTTTGATCTAACCTAACCATTAGAGGGGTGCGAAAGGTGAATCCCATATTTCTAACGAGTGTCAATCCATGCAAATTCCTAGTGCATCAATATACTTAGTGTCATTCCTCCACACAAACTACGGTGTAAGGTGTACTTTGCTTGATAACGCGTGATTTCATATTACATAGTACATTAGTATTTGTAATCGGAATCTGAAAATCCATGTTGCAATACTGATACGACCATTTCGAGAGGGCCCAAGAACGAACGGCCCAAGCCTACACTTGAAGCTGGAGGCCCCTAAAGGGAGATCGGGCCGACTGTCGAGGCTCTCACAAGGACTCGGAACCAGGTCGACCACGACCGGAACGTGTGCCCCGTCAGTCCACGTCGGCGGGAGTTAACCACTCCCCTAAACACGGCCCCTTAATGACCATTAAGGGGCCCCATTAACCCACCCCCATGACGCGTGCATGCGCCTTCAAAGAGGCAAATCATGGGGGCGGAGATGGGGGGACGTGGTTGGGGAGCGATCGTGGGACAATCCCAATGAAGGGATTGGAGAGACAACCAAGAAAAGGACCTAACCCCGGATACCAACAGACGGAGGTATTCTTCTAAAGACCTTGTTTTCCACCCTACATTCCCTCCACTAGCTCGGTCCGAGGATTCGTGTAGCGGCCACCCTGTGAGCCATAACAGTCCTGACGTGTACCTTTCAGATCCGTACTGACTTAGGCATCGGAGGGGACTTGGCCGGAACCAAGGTCCGGCCCCCCCGACGAGCTCCTTCGTCTGTCCAGTTCAAGCAGATCCTTCCGTGCCGAGGCTACCCCTCAGTGCATCACCTACCGAGGCCAGGCGCACCCGGAGTAGAGCTCGTTCGCCCCCGACGAGCACCTTTGTCAACCAAGGCCGAGTGTTTTCCGTGGTGCCGAGGCTACCCCTCCGCACCTCTTTGACCGAGGCCGGGCGCTCCAAACGACGAGCTCGTTCGCCCTCGACGTGCCGAGCCTGCAATTTCCAGAGCTGGCGTGAGCATCCAAGCTACCCACATTGGGCAATCGCACGCTTGACGATACCCATGGGTCACACCTGATCCATTGACCACGTTGACCATCCAAGGTCAACGATTCTGTGGTGAGAAAACACACGTAAACATCTGGCGCCGTCTGTGGGAACGAACACAAACCCACGTCAAACCACCCCACCAACAAAATGGAACCAGTTTGCAACGGCATGGGGCGCATGCCCCCCATCCACGAGGAGGGCGATTACGTCCCTCCCGAGAACCAGCACAGCAACACCACCGAGGGGACCGGAGACTCGCGTTTGGTGACCCAAGAGCAACTCCGTCTCTTCGCCCAGGAGACCAATGCCCACCTCCGGACGTTGGCCGCAACGATTCAACAGCTCGTCGGCAACCCGTTCCTCCCGGGAGATGGGACGGCGATTGCCCTCGGTCAGGGAGGAACCCACCGACCTCTACGCTTGGCCGTAATCACCGACCACGGCGATGAGGGTGCCAATCCTGAACGGCGGTTCACCCTGTCGAACTTCATCCCGGTGCGATCCCTAACGCCAACCTCGCTTCGGGATGAGGATGAAGGAGGTCCCGAACAGGTTGGAGACGAGTCGGCCACGGCCTCGTCCCGGCGCCCGCGCTCAGCACTCCAACGGTCTCCCGATCGTCGAACCACCGGGGACCGAACCAATCAGGGTGAGAGCCCCGTCAGAAGAGGCGAAGGAGCCATGAATACCGCCGAGAGAGGAGGAATGCCCGCCAACCGATGCCCATCCCCAGCTCGGGACGGCTCCGAGCGGACTCCCCTCGTCGCCCCGCTGGCTCCCCCGGGCGGATCGACCTCGGGGTCGACGCGATGAGAGGCCCGGATGGCTCCTGTGACGATCGTTGCCCGTTATCCAGGAGCATTACTGAGATATGGGTACCCTCCCGATTCAAGGTGCCGACTTTAGAAAGGTACGACGGTACGGGAGACCCGGAAGACCATGTGATGGACTATGAGGGGGGGTCATGGCATTCCAAGGTGCCGACGACGCCCTGCTCTGTAGAGGTTTCTACTCCACTCTCCGGAAGTCCGCCCGGAGCTGGTACCACATCCTCCCCAACCGATCCATCGACAACTTCAAGGATCTTTTCCAAAAATTCTACAAGCAGTTTATGGCAGGCTGACGGGTAAAGCTGGACTCCGAGCTCCTATTCAATGTGGTACAAGGCCCCGGGGAATCCTTGAGAGGCTACATGCGCCGCTTCAACGCAGAGCGATTGAATGTAGAAATTTGTCCTGAGATGGTCGTGAAGACGGCCTTGGAGAAGGGGCTCCACCACAAGGGCCTGAAGAAGTCGTTACACAACGAGCCACCGAGGGACCTCGCCGAGGTGATAGCCCGGACAGAACGCTATATGCTGACAGAGGAAGCGCTGGCCGCAGAGGAAGGGAGTCGCCCAACGAGGGTCAGGCGGGGCTCCAAGCGGGACGAAAGCGAACGTCGCGAACCTGACAAACCCCGACGGTAGAAGATGGCCAAGGGAAAGCAACGCAGGGAGGAGGCACGACCCCCAGGCTGAACACTACCCCAAACGTCGTCCTTGCACAGGCTCAAAAGGAGGGGCGTTTTGGTAGGCCACCTCCAAAAATGAAGAGAGGCGGAAGGGACGAGGAGAAATATTGCAAGTACCACAAAGACAGCGGCCATGACACCGACGACTGCTGGCACTTGAAGAAGGATATAGAGAAATTGGTCAGCCGAGGCCACCTGAAGAATTTCGTCGACGATCCGACCGCGACCCTGGAGAAGGGACGTCCAGACAGATGGACAAAGGAAAGAAGGTGAATGTCGTTCAGGCAGCTATGCGCGTCATCGAGTGAAGGGACGGGACAATCAGCCGTAGCCTCACCCAGGCAAGATTAGCTTGCCCTCACCTTCCCCGTTTTATTTTCCTCCAAATGTACACCCGGATCCAAGGAATGAAATAGTAGTCCGTGTTAGTACAACTCTGCTCTTTCTCATCGTATCTAGCTCGGTGATCGACCACAAAGCAGGGGGAGTTCCCCTGGGCGGACCTATCACGCTGATCGACCGTAAGTCTGGGGACAACTTTCCCAGTGGGTCGATCACACGTGACGACCGTAAGGCTGGGAGCAACTCCCCCAGCGGGCTGACCCCTCGATCTATCGTAAGCCTGGGGGTAGCCTCCCAGCATGTAGACCGACCCGACCATCCATAAGGCTGGGGGCAACTCCCCCAGCAGGCTGGTTCATCGGTTGACCGTAAGCCTGAGGGTAGCTCCCCCAGCTGACTAACCGATCCGATCTACCGTAAGGCTGAGGGCAACTCCCCCAGCGGGCCGATCAACAGGGCCATCCGTAAGGCTAGGGGCAACTCCTCCAGCAGGCCGACCCATCGGTCTACCGTAAGCCTGGGGATAGCCCCCAGCATGTAGACCGACCCGACCATCTGTAAGGCTGTGGGTAACTCCCCCAGCAGGCTGCTTCATCGGTTGACCGTAAGCCTGAGGGTAGCTCCCCCAGCTGACCAACAGATCCGATCGACCGTAAGGCTGAGGGCAACCCCCCAGCAGGCCGATCACCAGGGCCGTCCGTAAGGCTGTGGGCAACTTCTCCAGCGGGCCGATCCATCGATCTACCGTAAGCCTGGGGGTAGCCCCCAGCATGTAGACCGACCCGGCCGTCCGTACGGCTGGGGGCAACTCCCCAGCGGGCCGGAACATCGATTAGACGTAAGCCTGGGGATAGCTTCCCCAGCGGCCCAAACGAGCCGATCGTACAAAGGCTGGGGGCAGCTCCCCCAGCGGGCCGATCCCCCGACCACCCGTAAGACTGAAGGCAAGCCCCTCCGCAAGGCGGTCGTCCGATCGGCCTGAGGATCGCGGACGAGGGCAAGCCCTCAGCAGGCCTAATAGCTGGTCGGCCGAGAACACTCCATAGGCACTGACTCACCAGGCCAATCGACGTGGTGTCCCAGAGATCATCCGCCCACACAGCGGGTGGCAGAGGGTCGGCAATGGATCAACCCCCCTGGTTAATTCGAACACCACTGTTGTCCACAAGACCGAGGGTCTTCCCCCACCGTGAAACAGCTCAATCAGTGGAGAGCTAAAAATGGAGACAACCCAGAAAACGATCGGCGAAAAAAAAGTACTGCACAAGGAAAACGGCAGAACATGAAAAGGTACAAAGGCCCGCAAAACAAATTATATATTACATCCAAAAATTGTTCCTCATTACAGGACAGGGGAGGGTGCGCAAAGATAGAGGAACGTCGCCTAGGGGGTCGGGGCCTGGGATGAGGCATCCTCCAGGACCACGCCTTGCTCAGAACGAGGAGGCTCCTCGGGACCTGGCGGGGGACGGGGAAGCGCCTGCCGGACACGCTCCTTGAACCTCTGAAAGGAGTTTCGAAAGACCCTCACGATCCTGGGGGCCAAGAGGTCCTCGTAGGAATCGAAGGCCTCCTTGAGGGCCTCCGCAATCTGCGGCCTCAGGACCCCCTCGTAGCCCCTCTCCACCTCCTCGACGAGCCGGGGGGTGCGCCTGTCGTAGGGCTCCTAGCTCGGCCCGGAGCTCGTTCCTCTCCCGGCGGAATGCTTCCTCCGCCTCCTGGGCAGACCTCTGAGCGTCGGCCAGGGCCCCCCGCAGGTCCATCACCTCGGAGGTAAGCTCATTCACCCGACGTCGTAGGTGGCGAGCCTCCATGCGGGATTCTTCGACCGCAACCTCGGCCACCCCGGCCCTCAGGCTCTCCCGCGCCAAGGACTCTTCGAGATTGGTCGTGTAGACCTCGCGGCGCTGCACCTCAACGGCCATCACGGTGGCCTGCAAAACAGAAGAAGAGAGTCAGAGATACCACGAGGCGGGGTTGGGTGTGACAGAAAGACCAACCTGTTGGAGCTGCCAGACTAGGGAGTCCGCCAGTCGATCAGAGCGAGTCTTCTCCAGGAGAGAGCGGTCCCTCGGAAGGACGGAGCTCCGCGCCAACTAGGTGGCCACGTCCCGGTCAACAAAGACCGATTCCCCAGGCGTGACCTCGGGACCAACCTCGAGCGTCAGCATGACGCCCCCCACTCCGGCCAGAGACGGCTCGACCGGACCGACAGGAGTGACCACTACCGCCAGCGGGAGGGTCTCACCCGAGACGATCGACATCTCGAGGACCGTGGAGGGGCAGACCTCCACGATCTTCTTCTTCTTCTCGTCGGGCCCCCCAGACTCCGGAGGGGGGCACTTCCGCTCCCCGCCACGACCGTCCGCGGTCGCGCGAGGACCCGGGCCAGCGCCCCCGTTGCCTCCCTCGGCGCGGACAGAGCAAGGGGGACCGGCGGCCGCGGTCTCCCCCGCAGGGGATTCAACCGCAACCTGGGCCGGAGGCGCCGCTGCGACCGCTGGCTCCAGCCTCCCAACCGTCGGGTCGGCTCGGCGGATCTCATCCTCCACCGTGCGGCGGGGCGCATGGCCAGAAGGGTTTCCTCGGCCGCTGTTAGATCCTCGGCAAATGAGTTCACCGACGTCGCGGCTGAATTCTCGACCCGTCATCTCTGCAGGGAAAAAGAAGATCAGGGTAAGCAAAAGGCGAGCAGAAAGAAAACGGGACACCTACCAGGGGACCATATGACGATCTTAAGGAGTATGTCATCCAGCGGGGGCCAAACCGACCTCTCCACTAAGGGCAGAGACGACAACAACCGGACTGCAGCCTGAACGGCCTCGGAGAGGGTCAACGTCAAGTCATATTGACATAGCCCTCCCCAATCTGTCAGGATCCCGGCGTCCCTGGGGAAAAAGACAAAGACGAAGCTCGAACTCCAGTCCCCCATCCAACGGGGCAGGCCGAGCAAGCACTCCATCCCCGCTTGGGCGCGGATGTGCTGCCACGATCCTCGGCCGACCATCTGAACCCTGAAATAGTAGAAGAGGGGCAGGGTGTTGAATATTGGACTCCCCGGATTTGGTTTTGGATGATGAGCAAACATAAATAATTCATGAACTAACAATTTGTGAGCGCAGTATTGGAGATCGTCGCCAAATTCACGAGAACAATCAAAGCGACATCTCAAGACTTCTCAAAGCTCGTATTCATTGCCTAAAGCTTCGTTGAAGCTCTTGGACCGTTTTGGAAGTCATGAAGAATTAATCGAAGCTCTCGAAGACCATTCATTAAGGTTTTATTTATAGTCTTTTAGCTTCGATCTATAGAATGTTAAGCCTTGAGTTTATTTTACGATTCTATCTTCATATCGCTCATATCGTAGCTCTAGGATCTTAGTACAAGTCCATTCTAACTTCCTCGAAGCATCGCGCTTCGATTCGGACTTGTTTGTGCATGTTAGTTGGTACAAGAAGAAGTACTGACCGACTAGATGGTGATCTAGTCGGTCAGAAGAGCTTCTTGGACCGACTAGTGTGAGTTAATCTTTTCTTGTTCAGTACTGTTTACAGTTAGTCGGTCTACGTTGACTCACCGACCGACTAGTTTGTGAACTAGTCGGTCAGTGATGCTTCTTTGACCGACTAGTTGTGATTTACTGTACATGCCAAATTTCTCATAAGCTATTGTTTATCGTTAGTCGGTCTAAGAACGTTTGGTGACCGACTAGTTGATAATCTAGTCGGTCAACATTTGTTCTTGGACCGACTAAGTCAATTTGTATTCAGACTATTTGCTTTTGCCTCTTAGTCGGTCTACGTCTACTGACTGACCGACTAGTTGTGAAACTAGTCGGTCAGAAAGTCTTCTTGGACCGACTAGATTTCTAGGTCTGAATTTCTATCTCTTCTCAGTTCTTCACTTAGTCGGTCCATGTTGTTTGACTGACCGACTAGTTGATGAACTAGTCGGTCAGTGGTTGTTCTTTGACCGACTAGTTGCCTCAGATTTCTATCCGTTGGGAATTGACCTAACTTGTTTTTATGGGACCCTATAAATACGAACCTAGGTCATTTCTCTCTAGGTTAGAGCTGTCATTAAGAGATTCATTGAGATTGAAAGAGATAGCCATTCTCACTCATTTCCAAAGCTCTCTTCCTCACAAGAAATCCATTCTCTCACTTTCTAGATCTAGAATCCATCTTGAGAGAAGTTTGTTCTTGGTGAGCCCTTCAAGCTCTAGCTTGATTCAAGTCTCCAAATCACTCCTAGGCACCCATTGCTGGTCATTTCTTTGGTGCTAGGTCTTGGTGACTTCATCTTTCTCAAATCCCTCCTTGCACCTATTTGGTAAGAAAACTCAAGGTATAGGATTTTGTGGTAAGATTGTTTATTTCATTATAAACTTGTTTATATTGCTTGTTGATTCTCTCGGTTGTGAGAGAATGTTGTGATCCCGGGTTGTGGGATTCACTTTTGCCATTGCATGTATGATTTGATCTTGTGAAGGTTTTTCACAAGATATCATAGTGGAAATCTTGGGTTAGGGTTTCTAACCTAAGTATCCGGAGGGGATCCGGGTGGTTGGGACGTAGGATCACCGGGAACAAGTCGGAGAGACTTGGGTGGATCCGAACCCAGTAACATCTTTTGTTAGCATTGTTGATTTTGTTGTTGTCATTCAATTTAAGCTTCCGCAAATTGATTTGGTAGTTGTTTGCACTATAATTAGGAATTATACTCCTTGTTATTTTTAAAGTACCATTCACCCCCCCTCTAGTATTTGTGCAGTAGCTTGTAGGGCATTACATTTGGTATCAGAGCCAGATACTTAGCTATGTCTGCCAACGACAATAAGACCGTGCGTCCACCTTCCGACTATGGCACCTTCAAGAACCGTGAAGGAGCGTCTTCGGTGATGGAAGGACATTCCTCTACGAGGCCTCCATTCTTCAACGGTACCAACTACGGGTACTGGAAATGCCGGATTGAAACTTTCCTCCGGAGTGCATCTTTATGGAGGACCACAATGAAGGAATACATCGAGCCCGAAGAAGAAAACTTTGAGAAATGGACAACCGCGGAGGTCGCCGCGGAGGTAAGCAATGCCAAGGCAATGAACGCCTTGCAATGCGCATTGGAGCCCGAGGACTTCAATAAGATATGCACATGTAAGAGTGCATATCAAATTTGGAACTCCCTCCTCATTCTACATGAAGGGACGAGTAGGGTAAGAGACTCTAAACTCGTAGTTGTAAACAAAGATTACGAAATGTTTCATATGCAACAGGGCGAGAAGATGAAGGAATATTACGCTCGTTTCGTTGACATAATAAACGAGTTAGAGGCCCTCGGCAAATCCTACACCCAAAATGAGAAGTGCTCGAAGCTTATCGAAGGACTTCCTTCTTCTTGGGAGAAACGTACCTTCGCCATCGAGGAAGGTAATGACATGAATAATTATACCGTAGTTCAATTGATGGGTACTTTGATGTCATACGAGGTATGCAAAGATAGCAAGGTGAAGTTACAAGAAAAGATGAAGTCCTATTTGAACCAAGACGTGCCTAAGAAAAAGGCAATTGCATTCAAGGCGGCTTCATCCACCTCTACCGATGATGGGGACTCGGAAGAAGAAATGGACATGGAATCCATTGCACTCATGGCAAAGAAGTTCAATCGCTTCTTCCGAAAGGGTAACTTCAAACAAAAATCTAAAGTTACTTCTACTAACGCCTCTCCACCTTTGTGCTTTAAATGCAATAAGCCAGGACACATCAAAGCGGATTGTCCTCAAAACAAGCAAAAGGAGAAGTGGAAGGCGCCGAAGTTCGACAAGTCGAAGAAGTACAAAAAGGGGTAAAAAAGGGACTTGTCGGAGCAACATTCACCGACTCCGAGGATTCCTCAAGCGGAGAGTCGGACGATGAGAAAGTGGAGCAAGCGCACATGTGCTTCATGGCAAGAGAGGAGCATGATCAAGGATCTTCCTCCTCCGATGATAGCGACGACGAAAGCGATGAGGTAACTATGGATGATCTTAGGGATGCTAACTCTCATTTATGGTCTAAATACACTAAATTAGTAAATAGATATACTAAAGTAAAAGATGACCTAGCTAGCATTCAAACCTCGCCTAAGACTATCATCACCAACAACGACACCGTTGTTGAAGAGTTAAGAAATGAGATTGTTAATCTCAAATCTAAACTTGAACATGTTAGCATTGATGATCCGGAAGAACATAGGATAGCAGATTTAACTTCTCAAAACTCGACTTTAACGAGAATCTTAAATCTCGTGTTTATGTGCTCACATCGCAAGTATCCAACTTAGATACTTCTTTGCGTTCTCTCAAAGAGAAATATGAGAACACATTAGGCCGAATTAATAAATTCAATAAGGGTAAGGACCATTTGGATAAAATCCTAAGTGACTTACTTCCGGCCAATCACCACATTGGTTTGGGGTATACGATGGGATGTTCATCCAAAGCGGCCACTACTTTTGTTAGGCCAACTTCCGGTGACTCTACGAGTGGTAGCAAACACTCTATTGGTAGTTCATCTACCAATGGTGCTTCCACCTCGTCCACACCCTCTTTCGGAAAGAAACCCACTTTGGGTGGACCTCCAAAGAAGGGCTATGCTTATATGTACACAAATACCATGCCACGTAGGAACACACGTCCTACTCCACCAGCTCACACATATGATGATTTTTATGCAACACATTCTCAGGCACGTGCACACCATGTGAGACACCCTCACGCACGTATTCCCACACATGCATATGTTCACCCACCTCATCATATGAATAATTCTCGTCGTGCACCATTCCATCATGTTCCTTATGCTTATCCACAACATGCATCACGTAGAAATCAACGTCGCATGCATGCATCCAATAGGATGAGGGCTCCCAAGATTTTCACTATTTGGAGCCCAAAGGACACAAGCATGGATGAAAAACAAGTATATATGAATGCTTATTTTTCAAATGTTGTGCATAGTAGAAATTATGTGGGGAAGTCTAAGTCCAATTGGACTTGGCTTCCAAAGGTCTAACCTTTGAGGACCCAATGACCTTGGGTACCATGATATGAAATTTTCCATCTTTAGGTACTCAAGGAAAAGAAAAAGAAAAGGAGCAACAAATTCAAATTTAGCTCCAAAAGGAATTGGATACTCGATAGCGGGTGTTCAAAACACATGACGGGTGACGCTCAATTGCTCTCCGGAGTAGTTCCCATTGCTAATGGAAACATCGTCGTATTTGGAGGCAACGAGAGCGGAACCATCGTCGGTGTTGGTAAAGTGGGTAACCCGTCTAAACCCTTAATTAGTGATGTTTATCTAGTTGATGGTTTAAATCATAATCTTATTTCAATAAGCCAACTTTGTGACAAAGGTTACAAAGTTAGATTTGCGAAAGGATTGTCATATTTCAAATGATAATGATAAGTTATTATTTTCCGGCACACGCCATAAAGATATTTATATTTTGGATCTTCCTAAGTCATATGAACAATGTCTCGTTGCCAACACAAGTGAACAACACTTATGGCATCGACGCTTTGGACATGTGAACTTTGGAACACTTTATAAGCTTTCAAAATTAAATTCCATTAAAGGTTTTCCGAAGCTCGTTTTTGAAAAGAAAAGTTTTTGTGATTCTTGTCAACGTGGCAAGCTTCCTAAATCTTCATTTAAACCTAAGAAAAGCATTTCTACTAAACGGCCACTAGAGCTATTACATCTAGATTTATTTGGGCCAACTAGAGTTGCTTCCTTAGGAAATGCGAGATATGGACTTGTCATCGTCGATGATTATTCTAGATTTACATGGGTATTTTTCTTATGTAATAAAAATGAAGCTTTTGAAAACTTCACAATATTTGTGAAGAAAGTACAAAATCTCATCGGAACCACCATTGTCACTATTCGTAGTGATCATGGGGGTGAATTTGAGAATGAGTCTTTCTCAAATTTTTGTGATGATCTTGGAATTACTCACACGTTTTCTTTCCCTCGCGCACCTCCTCAAAATGGTGTTGTTGAGAGGAAGAATAGAACACTTGTGGAGTGTGCTCGCACTATGCTCGAAGATAGCCAACTTGGTTATCAATTTTGGGCGGAAGCGGTACACACCGCTTGTTATGTGTTTAATAGAATACTTTTGAGACCCGGCACCAAACAAACTTGCTATGAATTGTTGTTTGGTAGATTGCCTCAAGTTAAACATTTTCGTGTTTTCGGCGCAAAATGTTTTATTAAAAACACATATGATAATTTGGACAAGTTTGATCCGAGATCGGATGAGGGGATATTTGTTGGGTATTCCTCACGTAGCAAAGCCTACCGGATATACAACAAAAGATCCTCTACGATCGAGGAATCACTTCATGTCTCTTTTAATGAGAATTTTAATACTTCTAGAATTTCAAATGATGATGATTCTATGGACGTTTTATGTGATTCATTTGAAAATTCTAAGTCTATTGATTCAATTGATTCTATTGATACTAACCCGACTAATGAAGTTGTTGAGAATGTGCCTAGTGATCAAGGTATTCCCAAGCGGCTTCATACCGTTCGCGATCATCCCCATGAGCAAGTCATTGGCAATATTCATGATAGCGTCAAGACGAGATCGCAAGTCCACCATTTCGCCAATTGTGCCTTTGCCTCATCGATGGAGCCAAAGAATATAGTTGAAGCGTGCGAAGATAGTGCTTGGATCCTTGCCATGGAGGAGGAGCTCATTCAATTCGAGAGGAATGAGGTATGGGAGCTTGTTCCTTTGCCATCGAAGAACCACACCGTCATAGGGACGAAGTGGATCTTCAAGAACAAAACCGACGAAAACCAAGTCGTCGTCCGGAACAAAGCTCGGTTAGTTGCTCAAGGCTATCGCCAAGAGGAAGGTATCGATTTCGAAGAATCCTTCGCTCCGGTAGCTAGATTAGAATCAATTAGACTATTATTGTCTTTTGCATGCCATAAAAATTTTAAGTTATTTCAAATGGATGTTAAAAGTGCATTTTTAAACGGAGATGTCGTTGAGGAAGTTTACGTTTCTCAACCTCCGGGCTTCATAAATGAAAAATTTCCAAATCATGTTTTTAAACTAAAGAAAGCTCTTTATGGTTTGAGACAAGCTCCTCGAGCTTGGTATGATCGCCTAAAGAATTTTCTTTTGGATTTGAATTTTAAAATGGGCGAAGCCGATTCTACACTTTTTGTTAAGCATGCGAATAATGATATTTTATTAGTTCAAATTTATGTTGATGATATCATTTTCGGTGCTACTAACTTCACTCTTTGCGAAGAGTTTTCTAATGTTATGAAGGATCAATTTGAGATGAGCCACATGGGCGAACTCAAATATTTCTTAGGTCTCCAAATTCGCCAATTGAACGATGCAATCTTCATCCACCAAACGAAGTACACGGTGGAATTGCTAAAGCGATTTGGAATGGAGAATGCCTCCGGGAAAAAGACTCCAATGAGCACGACTACGCATCTTGACAAGGATACGGGCGGTAAGGATGTAGACATTCGTCTATATCGAGGTATGATAGGTAGTTTACTTTATCTTACCGCAAGTAGGCCCGATACTATGTTTGCCGTATGCGTATGTGCTCGTTATCAGTCTCAACCTAAGGAGTCTCACTTAGTAGCGGTAAAACGTATTTTTCGCTATCTAAGTTACACTTTAGATTTTGGATTACTTTATCCGAAATCTAGCACATATGAGTTAGTCTCATATAGTGACGCTGATTATGCGGGATGCAAATCCGACAGGAAGAGTACTAGTGGCACTTGCCATTTTCTAGGAAATTCCCTTGTCTCTTGGTTTTCCAAGAAGCAAAATTCGGTATCACTTTCAACCACCGAGGCGGAATACATTGCCGCCGGTGCCGCTTGTGCCCAGGTTCTTTGGATGAGACACACACTGAAGGATTTTGGTATTCATTGTGATACTAGCCCTATCATGGTGGATAACCAAAGTGTTATTTGTCTCTCAAAGAATCCGGTGCATCATTCCCGATCTAAACACATAGATGTCGGACACCATTTTTTAGATGATCATGTTGCTAAAAAGGACATCATTTTAGTGTACGTTGAAACCCAAAAGCAAATCGCCGATATTTTCACGAAACCCCTAAAGGAGGACTCCTTTGTGCGGTTGCGTCGAGAATTGGGGATTATGGGTGAATCCGAGATATAGGATTCATGTCTCATTCAATTATCTTGCATGCTATTATATTTCGCGATATTTCGTTCATGCTAGATTTATTGAATTTTGGGGATTTTATGTGATATGTTTGAATTTTTGCTCGAATTCTAATTTGAATGTCGTATTTAAGATTTCGATGTTATATGGGGTAGATTAGATGACTAATGAGAGGGTTAAGATGTTTCATCCAAGTGTTTTTATGAAGAGAACTCATTTATCAACTTTTGGACTCTTCTAGTCGGTTTCAGTTCATCAGCCAACCGACTAGATGCTCATCTAGTCGGTCAGCTAGTGAACTCAGACCGACTAGTTCAAGCTTTAACTTTCTCCTGACATTGACTTCTTTTAGTCGGTCACAGTTCTCTTACCGACCGACTAGATTGAAAACTAGTCGGTCAGTGATTATACTGTGACCGACTAACTCTAGCCCTAGATTTTTCGTTTTGCCTCTGTTTCGACTTAGTCGGTTTAAGCTCATTGACCGACCGACTAGATCGTAATCTAGTTGGTCAGTGCTTGAACTGTGACCGACTAAGTGCGTTAGGGCAATCGCGTCTTTTCGCATTCTAAACCGACTAATACCCATTCATACCGATTTTTCCTAAGTCTAGTCGGTTGTTTTCGTTTCCCAGCTCGAAAAACTCCCTCTCCCCGATCGAAACTCTTCATCTTCCCGTCGACTCCGGCCATTTTTCCGGCCAACTCCGCCGTCCGTCGCCGTCGACCACTCCCCTAGGTATCTCCCCCTTCCTAGATCTTGTTTTTCATCCCTAGGGTGTGTTCTAGATCTTGTTTTCACTTCTAGGCTCTAGGGTTTCGAAAATTATCTTAGGGCTTTGTGCTTGATTGATTTCAGTTTTAGGTTTAAGCTTAGGGTGTTTGATCCTATCCCGTCGCTTGATTGTACTCGTTGTGCCGCGATCATGGCACGAACGAGAATCCCGATTACATCTTCTGGGGCATCCCCCATGACCGTAGAGGGTGCTACCGCTTCGACCCCTCCTAAGCGTAGGGCCAAGACCACTCGACATCCCTCTTCGTCTTCAACTCCGTTGAAGCGGAAGAGGACGTCCAAGCCTAAACCTACCGGCCAATCTTCCAAGCCTAAACCTAAACCCAAAAAGTTCCGTGCACCCACACCTCCCGGTGAGCGTTCAGATAGTGATTCCGAGGATAATTCCGATGAGGAATACACTCCTGAACATCCCGAGAAGGCACCTACTCCACCCCCTCCTCCTCCTCCTCCTCAGCCCCGTAAGGCTAAGGGTAAAGCTCATATGCCAGTCGGCGGTGTAGATATATCGTTGTGCCGCGACGACCCTCAGTGTCTCGCAGCGTTCAACCGTATAGAGCACTGCCCACTGCTGTTGGAGCATTACGTTCAGTTTTCTGATTTTCTTGGCCTTGCGGATCTTCTCTCCTATAGTGGCCTATTGGACTACCTTCGATTTGACTCTAAGGCGAACCCTAGACCCTATCCTCGCCTGGTCAAATTATTCTATGTCAATCGTGTCCGGGGCCAGTACGATGAGTCTCACTCCATCGACACTTCTGTTTTGGGGACTCCTATAGTCCTCACGGCAGAAATCTTGGGGGAGTTGATAGGTTGCTCGTCGTGTGGCCTCCTCCCGTCTGACATCTCTGTCGATGATATCTCCTCCCTTGATCAGCGGACCCTAGGCAAAATCTTCCAGGTTATCCCTCCTGCATTCATAGGAGTCCCTTCGAAATCATTCAAGCCGAATGCTTGGGTGATTAACCTGATCTTGAAATCCTGCCTTCTTCCCAAGTATGGATCTTCATCTCTTCCATCTCGGCCGTTTCTGAAATTGATTTACGCTCTGTTTATGGGTAGCGAGATTAATTGGGCTCGCATTATACTCGATAAGATGGATTCTTTCGAGTGTATTCGCAAGACCACTAAATCTGCGCATATCCCATATCTGTGTCTCCTGACCTTGGTATTCCGTCGATTCGGTGTTCCCTTGCCCCCTGATGATGAGCGTCCCCTTGGTCCTCCTCTGAACGCGACGGCCGTCAAGAAATCTCTTGCGGCACTCCGTCACGTGCAGCGGTCGACACCTTCTGCATCTTAGGCCACTCCCTCAGCTTCTTCAGTCCCTCCTCCCTCCGCCACACTTGATGATGTCGTATGGTTACTTCGTCGGCACGAGTCGCGTTTGGCTCGTACCGAGGAGGTCGTCTGCCGTATGGCTACTTTGATGGGCATTCAGCTTCCTCCTTCCGTTTCTGAGGATGAGGAGATGGACGATGAGGATATTGATGAGCTTGTCACCTCCTTGGCTCGTGGCGATGAGGCCACTGCTGCTGCTGCTGCTACCACATCTGCTCCTGATGCTGGCACCTCTTCCGGTGCTCCTGAGACTTCTGCACCAGTGGATCAGCCTTCTGATGCTGTTGCTGCTCCTTCTGACGACCCTGCTCCTGTTGTGCCTGCTGTTGTTCCTGTTGAGACCCCAACCGTTGAGCCTGTCGTCGATGTCTCCACCCCTGCCCCAACGATCCCTTCTGTTCACACGCCTCTCCTCCCTGCAGAGCCTGAGTCCACTCCCTCGACTGGACCCCCGGAGACTGCAGATCCTGCCACTTCCTCGTGATCGTCTGTTTCAAGGCCTCTCCTATGATCTTTGGATGATGCATCTTATTGAGAGTGTTTTTGGGTTAGGATGGAGTGTTGGGGTTGTTTTGATGTATTTTGGTTTTATGGATGTCGGTGTTGTATTTTGATGTACTCTGGATGATGATTCGCTGATGTATGATGTATTTTCTTTTTGATGATGATATACATGGTATGTTGTATTTGATGTAGTCGATATCTTTTTGGATGTACTCATGATGTTTTTATATATATACATCGATGTTCTCTTCGTTTTTCCTTCGTCGTGCACATTTAATTTTCATTCAATGCCTTTGACATGTGAAATCGTCGCTCGTCGCTTAAAAAAACTTGGTTAAATAGATTATATTTCTATAATTGTATAGAATTGTTTTCCATGCACAAATTTAACCAAGAATATTGAATATTGGAGAGTATGTTTCTTTATTCAATACATGAATAAATTTTTGGTATTTTTGATGATTTTAATTATTGCTTTTTGATAATGGACTATTTGGCACACCTTGATTTGATTTCAACACTTTTCCCTTGGTGTCAATTAGGTCCATCGTCATTGTCTACGACTCCCGATGTTGGATTTTCCTTTTCCTAGTTGTTGTCGTTGTATGCCCCCCATTTTTGGGATAATGCCAAAGGGGGAGAGATAATGATAATAAAATAGGACAAATGAAAATTTAACTCAATTTCCAAGAATCTAATTTGATGTGTTAGATTCAGGGGGAGTTAAGATATATATAAGGATTTTCTAAATCCGATATTTCAAAAATCGATTCTCGTTATATATCTTACTCGTCTGATTGATGCAATTTATATATATTCATTTTGGAATTAACGTGTCATCAATGCAGGGGAGTAAGTATTTTACATTTGAATCATTATTTTTGATTATTATTTATGTTGGTTTGTCATCACCAAAAAGGGGGAGAATGTTGAATATTGGACTCCCCGGATTTGGTTTTGGATGATGAGCAAACATAAATAATTCATGAACTAACAATTTGTGAGCGCAGTATTGGAGATCGTCGCCAAATTCACGAGAACAATCAAAGCGACATCTCAAGACTTCTCAAAGCTCGTATTCATTGCCTAAAGCTTCGTTGAAGCTCTTGGACCGTTTTGGAAGTCATGAAGAATTAATCGAAGCTCTCGAAGACCATTCATTAAGGTTTTATTTATAGTCTTTTAGCTTCGATCTATAGAATGTTAAGCCTTGAGTTTATTTTACGATTCTATCTTCATATCGCTCATATCGTAGCTCTAGGATCTTAGTACAAGTCCATTCTAACTTCCTCGAAGCATCGCGCTTCGATTCGGACTTGTTTGTGCATGTTAGTTGGTACAAGAAGAAGTACTGACCGACTAGATGGTGATCTAGTCGGTCAGAAGAGCTTCTTGGACCGACTAGTGTGAGTTAATCTTTTCTTGTTCAGTACTGTTTACAGTTAGTCGGTCTACGTTGACTCACCGACCGACTAGTTTGTGAACTAGTCGGTCAGTGATGCTTCTTTGACCGACTAGTTGTGATTTATTGTATATGCTAAATTTCTCCTAAGCTACTGTTTATCGTTAGTCGGTCTAAGAACGTTTGGTGACCGACTAGTTGATAATCTAGTCGGTCAACATTTGTTCTTGGACCGACTAAGTCAATTTGTATTCAGACTATTTGCTTTTGCCTCTTAGTCGGTCTACGTCTACTGACTGACCGACTAGTTGTGAAACTAGTCGGTCAGAAAGTCTTCTTGGACCGACTAGATTTTTGGGTCTGAATTTCTATCTCTTCTCAGTTCTTCACTTAGTCGGTCCATGTTGTTTGACTGACCGACTAGTTGATGAACTAGTCGGTCAGTGGTTGTTCTTTGACCGACTAGTTGCCTCAGATTTCTATCCGTTGGGAATTGACCTAACTTGTTTTTATGGGACCCTATAAATACGAACCTAGGTCATTTCTCTCTAGGTTAGAGCTGCCATTAAGAGATTCATTGAGATTGAAAGAGATAGCCATTCTCACTCATTTCCAAAGCTCTCTTCCTCACAAGAAATCCATTCTCTCACTTTCTAGATCTAGAATCCATCTTGAGAGAAGTTTGTTCTTGGTGAGCCCTTCAAGCTCTAGCTTGATTCAAGTCTCCAAATCACTCCTAGGCACCCATTGCTGGTCATTTCTTTGGTGCTAGGTCTTGGTGACTTCATCTTCCTCAAATCCCTCCTTGCACCTATTTGGTAAGAAAACTCAAGGTATAGGATTTTGTGGTAAGATTGTTTATTTCATTATAAACTTGTTTATATTGCTTGTTGATTCTCTCGGTTGTGAGAGAATGTTGTGATCCCGGGTTGTGGGATTCACTTTTGCCATTGCATGTATGATTTGATCTTGTGAAGGTTTTTCACAAGATATCATAGTGGAAATCTTGGGTTAGGGTTTCTAACCTAAGTATCCGGAGGGGATCCGGGTGGTTGGGACGTAGGATCACCGGGAACAAGTCGGAGAGACTTGGGTGGATCCGAACCCAGTAACATCTTTTGTTAGCATTGTTGATTTTGTTGTTGTCATTCAATTTAAGCTTCCGCAAATTGATTTGGTAGTTGTTTGCACTATAATTAGGAATTATACTCCTTCTTATTTTTAAAGTACTATTCACCCCCCCTCTAGTACTTGTGCAGTAGCTTGTAGGGCATTACACAGGGTCGGCACCAAGCGATGTGCGCTGCAGATCATGATGAACCCGACCAGCGCCACTATTGAATATGGGGTCAGCTGGCACATGGCCACCATCAAGAACTCCATGACCCGGATGATGAAAGGATGAAGGGGGAAGCGAAGCCCCATGCAAAACATCTCAACGAAAACACTGACCTCGCAGCTCCTTGGGAAACAGATCCTCTCGTCGCTAAAGGGGATCCGGACGTTATACGTGTGACACAGATACTTCTCCCGGATCTCCGTGACCGTTGAGAAGGGGACGGTAGACGATGACCTGAGGACCACCGGGGAAACGTCGAACCTTTCCGCCGCCTGAACCTCATCTCTACCAACCGGGTCCTCAGATAGCAAGCACTTTCCTTTCTCCTGAACTGGATGTGTCGCCGGGGGATGTCGGGCCTGGAGAGCGGAGGATTGCCTGACTCGGGAACCGGAGGAGTCCCGGACCCCGACGCAGAACCACCTATTCTAAGTGCGGCCATAGGACAAATCGAGTGGGAAAAAGGAAGGAGGGGAAAGTTACCTTAGAAGGAATCCGAAGGAAGACGAAGGAGAATTCGCAGGTGATCGCAAGAACAAAGTCTGATCGGAAAGCGCGAAAGATCGATTTCGGAAGGGCGGCATCTTTATATGAAGGACAATCGTAGAATCAGGGCCATCCAAAGGAGAACGCGTGGCGACATCTGGCGACCGACGGCGCTTCGAATTCCGCACCCAGTGGGAATGAGAAGTTCAACCGAGCCGCGTCATGATGGCTCCCATTTAATGGCACTGCCTCGACTGACGCACCTGTCAAGATCCACACAAGTCACATCGCCCGTACCGAACCGGCAGAATCCGAACGGCACGACCGATGGGAACAATTGATACGACCATTTCGAGACGGCCCAAGAACGAACGGCCCAAGCCCACACTTGAAGCTGGAGGCCCCTAAAGGGAGATCGGGCCGACCGTCGATGCCCTCACAAGGACTCAAAACCAGGTCGACCACAACCGGAACGTGCACCCCGTCAATCCACGTCGACGGGAGTTAACCGCTCCCCTAAACACGCCCCCTTAATGACTATTAAGGGGCCCCATTAACCCACCCTCATGACGTGTGCATGCGCCTTCAAAGAGGCAAATCATAGGGGCGGAGATGGGGGGACGTGGTGGGGGAGCGATCGTGGGACAACCCCTATAAAGGGATTGGAGAGACAACCAAGAAAAGGACCTAACCCCGGATACCAACAGACGGAGGTATTCTTCTCAAAGACCTTGTTTTCCACTCTACATTACATCCACTAGCTTGGTCCGAGGATTCGTGTATCGGCCACCCTGTGAGCCATACCGGTCCTGTCGTATACCTTTCAGATCCGTTCTGACTTAGGCATCGGAGTGGACTTGGCCAGAACCAAGGTCCGGCCCCCCTGACGAGCTCCTTCATCTGTCGATGTCAAGCAGATCCTTCTGCGCCAAGGCTACCCCTCAGCGCAGCATCTACCAAGGCCAGGCGCACCGGAGTAGAGCTTGTTCGCCCCCGACGAGCACTTTTGTCAACCGAGGCCGAGCGTTCTCCGCGGTGCCGAGGCTACACCTCCGCACCTCTTTGACCGAGGCCGGGCGCTCCAAACGACGAGCTCGTTCGCCCTCGACACGCCGAACCTCAATTTTCAGAGCTGGCGTGAGGATCCAAGCTACACACGTTGGGAAATCGCACACTTGACGGGACCCAGGGGTCACACCTAATCTCTTGACCACGTTGACCATCCAACCCTTGGTCAACGATTCTGTGGTGAGAAAACACACGTAAACAAATACCTATAAATGAATGGATGCCTCTACACATCGTACATGTATACAACAAATCTTGAACAATGTATCATCGGTCCACATACCCAAACCCAATTGTGAACTGTCTGTCTTCCTGATAAGGCATACAAAGCTCCAATTTGCAAACATTACAGTATGATCTGTAGAACACAAATGTCATACTCTAAGATGGACAATGGATGTTTGAACCAGCAAGTCTCCAACATCCAGCCATGAGGACGTAATTATGTGTGTGTATTTTATTTTCAGATGTATAGAATGTGGTGTTACTCATAAAAGAGAACCTAAGCAGTAAAATAGCATAAACTAATTGGTTTTACCAAAGCGGCATAAAAACTACATAGTCTACATGTTTTTCGGATAAAAAAGGTCTGTACACTAGAGTCAAAAGGGATGGACATGCATATCACATCCAAAAATGTAATACACAATTTTTATTACAAAACTGTTCGATGTATCACAGCAAAGCTCATACGTACTCAAAAAATCATTCTACAACAACAGAGCCTTTATCACAAACTTCTGGGATCAGATACATGAAGCCCTTTTTCTGTTAAAAGGCCATATCCTTTGTTGGTGTGCCAATCCTATTCATATCAATCTTCCCCTACTCACTGTTACTCAATCAACTACGACAGTATCACTCCTAACTTTGTCTCTCCCCGCTTAAACAAGATTTAAAAAGCTCACAAATATTTTCGGAGGCAAGTATACAAAATCAAATTTCCACCATCCCATCTTTGGTGCTGTCGGAAGGTTCTCTCAGTGTGACCAACTTATGCGATTACACAAAGAAAAGACCAGATGTATACATCATGGCTTCTTACAAGTGATTGTATGATGTCAATGTTTCATAAGATTGACACGCAGGTTGTGGCATAAAAGATAAGCTTTCGACGTAAAGATTATCTAGCATAGCACTCCATATAGACTTCTTCTATGTTTTTATTTTCTCAATATATAAAGGAACTGGTTAGATTCACAAAAGCATATAACCCACATTACTAACTTACTGTGTGATGACATGTATGCACAAGGAAGGATGTAAATGAAGAAGGTATAGAACCGATTGCATGGTCTACATCTCCAGTTATATGGAACTTGCCAGACTGTCGAATAATCATTGAATCATTTTGGTCCACGATCTGAATACACTAAGATCAAAATATACACTACACCATGTAAAGTTAACGTACCATATTCTATAATACATAGCATTATTATATCATAGATATTTTTTAGTGTGTGTATGTGTTTCAGTGTGTTTTCTCACCACAGATATTTTGAAGGATGATCCAAAGGATGCCGTTGACGTGGAGGACGTGGGCAACCTCCGGGGCGATGGACGAGCTAACTTCGAGCTGAAAGGACTCCGGACCGAGCTATGAAAGTCAGACCGAGCTGCGTCTGAGCTATCTGATAGGAACCAACTAGATCTGAAATTTATTAGTATAAAACTGAAAATAAAGGGGATAGATTGATCACAATTATAGGGATGATTGCTCTCCCAAGACGCCAATTAAAGAGGACGTCTGCACTCTCCCGAAGAACGAGGAACCCTCTCCTCTCTTTATCAATTTTATTCTCAAATTCAACATAACATTCTCCTAGCCGGCCATAACTTTAAATAGAGAAAAGTTACAGAAAATTGCAGATTTCCCAAAATGCCCCTAAAATCCGAAAATTCTCAAAACGCCCCTAATGGGCCCAAAACACATAAAAAGTCCAGATCTAACACTCTCTCCCCAGCTATCTGCAACACAGAAAGCTCGTCAGGGGATCGGATTTAGGTTACGACCAAATCTCCTCTGATACTTAAGTCGGTAGATGACTAAGAAAGACTCGGTGGAACTATGTCGACCTATGGGGAAGTCGTCCGCTAGTTCTCAAGCCGAGCTATATGGAGGAATATATTGTTTGGTGGAGCAAATTGTGAGTATAGAAATACCTAAGTGTAAGATCTTAGAGATTCATCCCCCTCTCCGTTGTTCAGAGAGACTATTTATAGAGAATGGTTTCGGGAATGCTGATATCTAGTAACCCCCGAGCTTTAATGGTGCTTTATGGTCTTTGGCATGTGATGGCAGTATTCATGACGATTATAACGGTCGATCATTGATCGTCCGATTAATGTGTAGTAACCGCAGGGGCCTAACGGCCAGTCGAGCTGTCACCTTAAATGAGTAGGTGATAGGCGACACGTGTGGGCGTCTAGATTACTGGGTTGAAGTCGTGGACCCAATTGGGCTTGTCAACTAGAAATAATTAACTGAGCGGCTTTCTTGGCCGACCCAGGATCATATCAATATGTGTATAAATTAAATTGAAGCAGAACAGATACCACAACATCCAAATCAAGCCACTAATGGAAAACTACAATAAAATTCCATCAATAGCAGTGTCAAATTTTATGATTTATTTAGGACTTTATGTCAAGTTGCCGATGCCCGACGTTGTAATGTAAAAGCAAAAGAATCAGGGCCAGCGTCCACTGATCAATAGTACGTTACTTAAAAGTTTTGGGTTTTATTTTTTCCTTGAGACCGCATTTAATTCGATCATTAGCTTCCTTCTCTGATATTTACAAAGTAAAAACTTGCTGTTTTAGATAATAATCAGCTTGATTATGTTGATTCTTACCTCAGCAATTGAATCTAATCGTTTTCCCTCAAAAGCCCCAAGACCGCGCGCATCCAAAAAGCTGTACTCCGGTACTATACGGCTACCAATCATATATATAAAGTTAGGAATTTCAATTCGAGTTTATTTTTATAATTTTTAAAAAAAATCCAAAAAAAACAAGAGAAAATACCTGCGATCGACGCCGTTGACGTAGGCGATTATCTCGGCAGTCTGATAGGATCGCTGCGTGATGGACGGCCAGATCCAGCAGCTGCCGTCGCATGCGCCCATCCGCTCGAGGTTTCGCGCGGAGGCGGTGGCCTGGCGGGCGCCGGCGGGAGAGAGGCCGCTGTCGACGGATGTCTTGGCAACGGGGTTGGTCACGAGGACGCCACCGCTCTCGTACACCGACTCACCGGAGCGGACCAAGAAGTACCTGCACGTGCGGGGCACGATGAAGACGAGGGTTTAGGTGGGTGGAGATGTGGATGCTTCGGGAGAGGTGAGGTTACCGGTTGACGAGGCGAGCCGGGGGCATCTGGAATAGGGCGGCGCGGGATGCGGCGACGGGGATGAGGGGAGCCAGCGACAGCGAGAGGAGGAGCCGACGGGGGATCCCAAAAGATGGGATAGCTGCCATTTTTTTCGAAAAAAATATAATAAATATTTATTTCCCCCTCTATAACAAACGTATCTCGTCGGGGGATAAGGTGTGGACCCCGCCCAACGACGGAAAATAGAAAAGGACTTGTTTCGAAAAGGGGAAGTTTTAAATAAACCCCTAATTGCAATTGTTATTACATAAACAATGACATATTTGAGTCTCCATCCTCATGAGTTGAGGCTCTATATAATTTTGCATCATTCCTAAGTTAGTATTGATGATAAGCAAACAATTAGTATTACTAATGATTATACTAAACTTATTTACCAAATACTTTTTGTTCGTATCTTTCAAAAAAAATATCATCAGTCATCTCCTAGTTAAATTCAATTCCAATTCTGAATAGCTCAAACTTCAAGTCATGGAAGGAGAACTTGCTGATAGTTCTTGGGGTCATGGATCTTGACCTAGCGATAAGGACTGACTCTCCCCCACATCTTACAGAAAAGAGCACCTCTAATGAAAAGAGGGAGATGGAAAGGTTGGAGAGTTCAAATCGCAAGGCCATTCCAGAAACATTCAAGGGCACAGTGTCTGATAAAGTCACTACAGCTAAATGGTCCCTTTCTGATTTTGAAAACAGATTTGTCAAGAATGAAAAGAGTGAAATTGGTACGCTATTGACAAATCTAATTTCAATGAGGTATAAAGGTAAGAAGAACATCAGGGAGCACATTATGAAAATGTCTCACCTTGCTACTAAGTTGAAAGCACTTAAGCTTGAACTTTCTAAGGACTTGCTAGTGCATATGGTTCTGATATCTCTTCCTACTCAGTTTAGCAAGTTCAATGTGAGCTACAATTTCCAGAAAAAATTTCCAGAAAAAGACTTGGCCTCTAAATGAGATCATCTCGCACTGTGTTCAGGAAAAGGAAAGGCTTAAGCAAGGAAGACAGAAAATGCTCATATGACAACTACCTCTAAAGATAAGAAAGGTATGCTTCTTAAGTCTGGTTGCTTCTGAAGTTAATTTAACTTCGGTACTTATAGACACATGATGGAAAGATCCTGGTACAACCACTCACATCATTGTGTCTATGTAGGGTTGCCTAAGATTCCAAAAGCCAAATGATGTTGAAAGACACATCCTTATAGGTGATGGCAAGATGGTTCAAACTAAAGTATTTGAAAATTCTGATTATTAAAGACTAGATTGTATTTGGATCTTGATGAGACATTTATTGTATTGTTTTAACGGAATCTGGTTTCTATTTCTATTTTGGACAAAATTTGGTTATCATTGTTCATTTGAGAATGGAAAATTTGGTTTTTCTCATGATTCAAAATGAGTTGGTTCTAGCTCTTTATCAGTTTATAATAATTTTATTACTTCATCTAAGTAAGACATGCTTATGAGTACATGAAGTATAAAGAGAAAATTAACAAATGAGAATTTAGTAACATTATGACATAGAAGTTAGAATATATCTCCGAAAGGAGAAACATATAGAATTATGTCAAAATGAAATTCTCGGTCCCTTATATTTCGTAGACTTTGAAGTTTGTGATAAACATATAAAGGGCAAACAAATCAATAAAAGGGGAGATTGTGAAGCCAATAAGACTTTGGGCATCTTAGAACTTATTTATTGAGAATATTTGTGGCCATCCTATACGGTTGATTAGAGTGGTCAACGATATTTTATGAAGTTCATAGAAAAAATTTCAGATATTGCAACGTATATCTCATTCATAAAAGCACTTAATATTGTAACTTATATTCTTAACAGAGTTTCAATTAAAGCATCTACATCACTTGCATGTTTGAGATGCCCGACTAAGGTAATGCCTCTCAAGCTTAATGAAAGGAAACTGGACACATGAACAGTGATTTGTTATTTTGTTGAATACTTTAAAAGGATCCATATGTTACATTTTAAATCCCACGATTAGGAAATTTACGTGTCTAAAAATGCACAGTTCTTTGAGGATGTCTAGTTTGCAGGGGGATACAATTAAAGATATTGTCTTTGAAAATACAGTTAAGGACATTGTCTTTTGGAGAGGAATACGTTGATATTCCTATATGTGTTATTTGCATTGATTAAGATCTCATTCTTGACCATGTTCAAAACACAATAAATCAAGACAATGAAAAAATGAGATCTCAAGACAATATCAGAAATCCTTCTACTTAGAAAATTGTTTAAGAAGAACAAACTCTAGCACCTCAAGAACTTATGCCATTAAACAGATCCATTAGAGAGAGGAGAAGTGCAATGCTAGTTAGTTACATTGTAATTCTCCAAGAACATGATGCTGACATTAGAGTGATGAAAAATGATCATACCATTTTTCATCAAGCCATGGATAGTTCGAACTCTCTGAAGTGGAAAACACCTTAAGTAAGGAAACTAAGTCTATGAAAGACGATGACATTCAGAATCTTGTCTCATTGCAATTAGGTATGAAACTCATTGGTTGTAAATGGCTTTTTATAACCAAGTGGGATTTAAAACGCAATATGAAAAGATACAAGGCTTATCATGTCATAAAAGACTTTATACAGAAATAAGGCATTGATTATAAATAGACTTTCTCTTTGGTTTCATTGAAAGACTCTTTCAAGATAACAATGGCATTAGTAGCGTATTTCAGTCTCGATGATGGTAGTTTTGAGTTTCATCAAGTAATCATCTTGTTTGGGGTTGAGATGAATTTGGTTGATAAATGTACATACCATAAGTTCTGTGGCAGTAAGTGTTCTTTTTTGGTTTTATATGTCGATGACATATTGCTTGCCAGTAACGATGCAGGCTCATTGCATGAAACTAAGAGATTTCTAGCTAAGAACTTTGAGATGAAAGATCTTGGTGATGCATCTTTTTTATTAGGGATCCAAAATACACCGTGATGGTTTTCGGGGTATTCTTGGATTATCACAAAAGGCATACATAAAATAGTTTCTTCAAAAATATGGCATGCAAAACTACAAACCAGGTGATGCCCTTGAATCTAAGAGAGTCAAGTTTAGTCTCAATCAGTGTCGTAAAAGTGACCTTTAAAGCCAGGAAATACAGAAGATTTCTTATGCTTCAGTAATAGGGAGGCTGACATATGCTCAGGGTTATACACAACCAGACATCACGTACTGTTGGATATTAAGTCTTCACCCCGTTGTTATTTTGATGATGAGCAACATATTATGCTACTAATATTTTCATTGAGTTTGTGTGTAGGAAGTGCATTTTAGTTTAGGTGATGAAGCATATAATTTTAAGAGCCATGATTCAAAGAATGAAAACCAAACTTATATGTTGGTACAAGCAAATCAAGAAAGTCACAAAAACAAGTTGCATCCAATGTTGGAAGGCTAAGATCATTGAAGAACAAGCACAAAAATTATGTGGATCAAAAGCTCAAGTGAAAGACAAGGCAAATGGACAAAGAGTTGCATGCTAGCTCAAATAATGTTATGTAATGTTTTGAATTTTATTTGAGTCTTAGGAATTTGTTAAGGCCTTTTTGATTAAGCACACACACACTTAGGATTATGCCAAAAATGATTTAAAATGTTTTAAATATTTTTTCCTAAGTTTTCGAGCCCAAAGCCCATGCTGGAAATGCTCTGGGAGTCGACTACCACCGTGGGAGTCGACTACCAGCAGACAGCCTGACATCTGGGTCAAACGGCTATATTTGCAAAATAATTTTAATTATTGCATATAGTTATTGGAGAAATATTTTGAAAATATGTTTGAAAGGAATGACATGTTTTTCAAAAGTCTCCTTGATTAATGCAAACATATTTTGGAAATATTTTTGAAATGAATTTGAAATTATTTTCGAAAGTCTCCTTGTTTAAATGCTTATAAATGTTGGAAAAGTCTTTTGGAAATAATTTGAATTTCAAATTTCAAATCTCCTTGATTAATGCAAACATATTTTGGAAATAATTTGAATTTCAAATCTCCTTGATTAATGTAAACATATTTTGGAAATAATTTGAATTTCAAATTTAAAATCTCCTTGATTGATGCATTTTTGAAATAGTTTTTAAAATGATTTTCATCTTTATAATTAGAGGGATTGAGCTTGGAGTTCAAACAAGAAGATTTTTTATCTAAAGTTATTGTTTCAAAAGGTTTTTCAAAGTTCTTTCTCAAGCTCTCAAAATCTTCTCTTGGCCATATTTTAAATTGCTTTTCAAATATTGTTTGGCCTTATTTTCTTGATCTCCCAAAGCTTCCAAATTTCTTATCTTTGAGATCAAGATCCTCATATAGCTACACTTCAACACTTGGGCTTCAAATTGAAAAGGCTATAGGTAATCCTTAAAAAGCGTTGTAAGTATTTTTCTCACTTGGGTGTAGTGAGTTGTGAAAGTCCTCGGCTTGTGAGCAAGGGAAAAATCCGTGTTGTAGGCAAGGTGGTTGTAAATCCTCTTGGCGGGAGGTGGTTTGTACTATTTACCAATAATAGTGGATTAAAGCCCGACAAGAGTTTCGGGGACTGGACGTAGCCCTGGAGGGGTGAACCAGGATACATCATGGTGTTCGTGGTTGTTATCTTGGTTTGATTCCTTACTTGCAATTTATTATTTCCCTGTGCTTATTTCATTGATGGAAGTATTTGTTGATTAAGATTGATATTAGGTAATTCTATATTAATCTTAAGGAGAAAATTCCTAGAGGAATTTTAATTTCTGAAAACATTATTCACCCCCCCCCTCTATGTTCCATCTGCCATCTCAGGTCCCAACACGTGTAAGGTCACTGTCTAAGAGGAAACCACTTGAAGAGGGGTTGAATAGTGTTTATGTAATTTAAAACGATAGTTACACCAAATTAAATTCCTAACCAACAAATAATGCGGAATAAGAGTAAAACCCAAAATGAAACAATGCAAACGTAAGGATGTTTCAAGGGTTCGGATTACCCAAGTCATTTCCCGACTTGTTCCCGGTAATCCTACGTCCCTTCTACCCGGTAATCACTGGATACTCAAGCTAGAACCCTAACTTGATGTTTCCTTAAAACCCCACTTGTAGGAACCCTACTAGTGAAATCGAAATACACTCGATTGACCTTGACTCCCACAACTTGGGAGCAAGCAAACCACTCTCACAACCCGAGAGTAAATCAAATAACGAAAGTTATGAAATATGAAATTAAGCAACACTTACAATCACCTATGCCTTGAAGTAGAACTTGAAGGAGAAGTGTGTTGTGTGTTGAAAGACTCTCTTGGAAGAGTGGAAAGCCCTTTCTCTTGACTGCACCAAATGCCTAGAAGATTTCTCTTTGGTTCTAGGTTGGAGAGAAAGAGATTAAAGATAGGAATTCTTGGGCTTTAGGATTTTGAGAGCTTTGATCTTTTAACAAATGAAAGCTTGAATGTTTGAGCAAAAGATAATCAAAGATGAGTCCACCTCTCAATGGAACAGTAGAGGCTTCTTTTATAGGTTTCTCAAACCCTTCAAACTGAATCCCCAAAAACCTCTTTGAAATCCGTGAAGAAAAACTCAATGGATAGAATCTGTGCCCGCAACAGTCGACTGTTGAACAACTCACAGTCAACTGCTGCACAGTGACAGAGTGTAGTTGAGAATTCATAACGGTAACTTACCACGTGGACAGTCGACTGATGAGGCGTAGACAGTCGACTGTTAAACCAACATGCGACTGTAAATCCTACTGCAGGCGACTGGCCGTAAGCTGGGTAAGTAGAGGAGATCTGAGAAAGGTCTGGGAATACAGGACATGCGACTGATGAAGTGAAGACAGTCGACTGTAAATCCAACAGACGACTGTAATTCCTTCTACAGGCGACTCTCACAAACCCTGAAATTTTCCAGAGAGTTGAGTCTGCAGAGAGGCTCACACACAGACGACTGTTGAAGCATCGACAGTCGACTGTGCCATTGGACAGTCGACTGTAGATCTATCATCAGTCAACTGGCACTAGAATCAGAAATATTCCAGAGAGCAAGTCCTACAGAAGAATTATGGACAGACGACTGTTGAAGCACTTACAGTCGATTGGTCCTTGGACAGACGACTGTAAATACAACATCAGTCGACTGGCCAGATCAAAATAACAGATCATTGGGCAGATGATAGACAGTCGACCGATTTACAGATCACAGTCGACTGTCACTTGGACAGGCACATGTGAAACGTACATCAGTCGCCTGAAAGAGTTTAAACCATAGAAGCCCAAAAATCAACTGTTTAGATATGTGTATAACAGGCGACTGTAGAACAAAACACAATCGACTGTTTCAAGACAGGCGACTGTAAAAAGTTCAGCAGTCATCTGTTGAGATCAAACTTTGCACATTCTAGAGAAAATATGAATTGGTGTCAAAGGATTTCACGCCCCGCTTCCCAAAAATGTGGAGGCGAGACGTGAGAAGGTCCGCTCAGACTTGAAGCTGTGAAACTCCAAATCTGATAAGCGTATAAATTATCATATGGCAGGTCCTTGCAACGCAAACGAAACAACAATAATAATAAAGGAAAGGGACAAAAGAGAAATCTCTGAATATCCACTGAATGAATTACAATATCACACAAAAGCCACCAGGCTAAAGGAAAAAAAGTCTAAGGCCCAACATGGCCTACAGAATATAACATACAAAACAAAGGTGCCACGCACCGACAACTAACAGGAATCCTAAAACAAAGAAGTGGACACGAGCGGTCTTCAAGACAGGCCCTGGTGTCCACTCACCACCACAGCAAACATTAGCATCAGCAACACCATATCCCCTGCAACAAAGCTCTGGCTCTGGGTCTAACATGTGACACCCAAAAGAGAGAGGGGCACATGTCAGCAAGTCTGGAAAAACTTGTGCAAGGAAACTAAAAGTAACTAACAACCTAGCACTTATAATATTAAGCAATGACATGACAGTTTAGTTTGATGCAGCAGTTTAAAAAGAGAGTGTCACGCACTCACGATGTAGCAATCACTAAGCACTAATCACGATTCACTTATCACTATTAATCACTTGTGCACTAGAGATTTCGCCTGCTGGCCGGAGTGGCGGATTAGGCTAACTCGGGGCTCAGGTGGCCGCATATCTCTTACCCCACCCATATGTGTCGAGCGTTGGGGTTTCCAACTAACTGCGCTCGCTTCTGGATCACGAGCCAGGAAGTGTATTTGGCATAGGGGTGCACCTAGCCGGTATCCGAGCGTTGGGGTTTCCAACTACAGGGCTCGCTTCTGGAACACGAGCCAGGAATATAATATTGTAGCGTGTGCTACGCAATCACGATGAATAATCACTATGCAATGACATGAATAGATATTTGCGTACCGTTAATGGAAATTAAACATGACTTGGCAAGCATGATGAAGGTGACGGATCTAGCTTCGTTGTCAAGCTGGATCAAAGGCGTCCAGACAGCTATCCTTTCACTGTCTAGTCTCTTTTACGCTAAAGCAAGGTAAAGGCCTAAGACATGGCCCAATTCGAAAGATAGCAAGTTTCACTTGCCTGGCACCGAGGAGAACGATCAACGAAAGCACATCACACAAATTGTTATCTACGGGAATGGATCACTGTCATGGAAAAACAACATTAGAATGGTAACTAATCCGTATTCACAATCGAACCCTACGATTTCTAATGATCCATTTTATTAGGGTTTCACAAATATCAAGTGTGGGTTATGAGATTATTAAAGGAAGAATACTATCCGTGAAGAAGCGGAGGAACGACGCCGAGAACTACGGCGATGGAAGAACGATCCCGGCTCAGATCTGGAAATGGGGAAAATATGGAGAAATGGGTTTGGATGAGGCTTTTGGGGATTTGATGAGGGTTTGAGGTTGAGGAGGGGTAGGATATGTGAAATGAGGGTTTGGATGATGATGGATGAGCTTGGGATGAAGGATCAATGGTTTGGGGAAGAAGGGGGCTCAATGGGGGAGAAATTAGGGTTTGGGGTGATGAGGAAGAAGAAGAAAACGTTTGGGTCGTATTTATAGAAAAGTGTGGCGGCTAGGGCAAAACTAGGGTTTCCTGGGCTGATTAGTCGGTCAAAGAAGGATTGGTGACCGACTAGCTTGGGAACTAGTCGGTCGGTTGATCAACGCAGACCGACTAAGAGTAAACAGTAGCTCGCTCAGGAAAACTGGACTATGAGGTAGTCGGTCTGTGAAGGCTTGTCAACCGACTAGTTTGAGAACTAGTCGGTCGGTGAGTGTTCATAGACCGACTAAGAGTAAACAGTAACTCGGCTGGGAAAATGATCAATGAACTAGTCGGTTGAAGAACAATGGCTGACAGACTAGTTTGTAATCTAGTCGGTCGAAAGATGTTCTTATACCGACTAAAGATAAACAGTAACTCCTGAATTATTGATTGAATGAACTAGTCGGTTCCAGTTGATTTCCTGATCGACTAGATTGGAATCTAGTCGGTCGGTTGATCTTCTTGAACCAACTAACGTGCACGAAAAGTCTCGAAATGGAGCGCGAAGGTCCGGGATGAATTCTAAGGTTTCTAGGATCAACCTATCGCTAAGATATGATCGATATGAAGCTCGTCACGAGTGACTTACTCCGAGTTCAATGATTCTAAGGAAGAAGCTAGAATATCACATCAAAAGGAATGAAAATGAAAGCTAGGAAATCTCAACGAGATGAATGAAAGTGAGAACTATGGAAATGGAAACCACACAAGGAGAGAACCCACCATCACAAGCAAAACACACTGATAATCCAATCATACAAAAACCAGTCGTTACATCCTACCCACCTTAGAATAAAGTCCGTCCTCGGACTTTCTAACATATATATAGTCGCTCTGGTAACTACCCTCAACCAATATCACATCATAAATTTAACCAAGTGCTTTCATTTCGAGTGCTTATATATATATGCACTAGAAATCAAATATTACTACCACCAGACACATATTTTCACGGACATAGTACACTCATACTTATTATAGTCAATCAATTTCATACACGTATTTCAATCACATATATATATTCAATATATTTATACAACAATAAACACTTATTACTTACTATAAGAAAATAACCAAGCCTATCTTATTTGAAAATAATTTCACATTTATTTAGTCATTCAAATACATGCAAATATTTCACCATATTTTCACCTCACATATAGTCCTATAACTATATATTGGTATAGCCACCCACAATCGTGTGCGTAACACAACCAAGCACAAACAACTCAAACACCATACATACATCATCCGTCACTATTCACCACCACATACAATTATACCAAAGTATATAGAGTATACCCACTCAAACTTGAGTGAGACTCAAATCATAGCAAGACATTTATATGCGTAACACAGCATCCATACACATACCAATACCACTCCAAGGCATACACAGCCACGTATCACATATTTTCACACCATATCCATCCATTTATAATTACCATATCAACACATCAACTACATACAAGTTTAAGAGATGCAATAGTCGGGTATACCTCCTGATATACACGCATACGACATCTCATAAAACAAGTAGTACCAATCAAAATTATCATTCTGTTATCATATGTATATCACATCATACTCAAGCAGAAAATTACCTACACACAACATACAAATGCCAACACCCATACCACTATATACACACCACGAAATAAACACTACGACGACATAACCACTTAACTAATGGGCCCACCAAACTATAACAAGGTTGACACAGGCAACGACAAGCTCTATGGGCTAGACAATAGGAAAGAACCGAACCTAGATCATGACGAATAGAAAGATCGAAAAACATGGGTTCAGCTAGGACGAAGATAAGGAGCCAAATTTGGTTAGGGGAATCAGGGTAAGACTGTGAATGTTTAGGTGGAAAGATGATGCAATGATACCCTTAAGGAATACGTAAAGAAGGTAGTGTAAACAACATAAGTTAAAATACGTGAATTCGAAGACCGTCGTACTTCAAAAAGTCGGAGTCCTCGTTTGTATAAAATTATTTAGAGGTCGATAAACAAGTTGTTTGAAAACGAGTTTGAGACGAATATACGTAATAAGAGGAAAAGTGGTTTATTGGCTTATATAGAATCATCATGAGGAAAAAGGAAATCATTTACTCGAACATTAAAACATAGGTCAGAAATGTTATGCGGCAGCAATCTAAAAATTTTTGGAAAAGTTTTGAGATTCGAAGATTGAAATCAGATCAAGTATAGTGTGGAGAATTTAAGCGCATGCTAAAGGTTTTCCGAATCTTAAAACTGAAGAGAAATCCCAAATAAACCATATGGAAAATACTTTTAGAGAAATCCGGATTTGCCAACAAAAATTGATTTATACAAGATCTTAATGTACGAGCAAAACGAACGTGATACCGATATATAAAAATAATTGAAGTCATATTTTAGAAATTATCTTAAAAGTGTGTATGGTGAATGGAAAGATAATATCTTAGTAGTATGGAAAGAGAAAAGGATATTTAAACTCATCAAGTTAGTATTAAAACTTTTAAACCGTTTTATGAAGGGTCTAAGTCAGGCTTGATTTCGAAATAGTAATTTTTTTAATACAAAAATCTGAAATATGGAAAATGTTGAGCATAAAATCGACTTGCTAAAAGCCGAAGTCCAAAGGGACTTGAAAAGTTTATTAAGAGTAAGCACGAGGTGTTTTCGAATAAAATTTTTAATGGCACAAGTAAGAAAAGAAATTATGAATCGAGTTAGGAAAATAGAAATACGGTTCAGAATGAAATTGGTATATGAAAAGGGACA
The DNA here is from genome assembly GCA_030789695.1 of Scilla litardierei. Taxonomy (NCBI): domain Eukaryota; kingdom Viridiplantae; phylum Streptophyta; class Magnoliopsida; order Asparagales; family Asparagaceae; genus Scilla; species Scilla litardierei. The sequence goes on along the minus strand of CM061142.1, from coordinate 686,976,129 downwards.
AGACATTTATATCGATACGAAAGTATATGCTGAAAATATTATAAACTTCTAATCTAAAAATCTCAACACAAGTTTCGATATTTAAAAACATGAATAATTTAAGTCGGCGAAGGAGCATGAAACCTTACATATATCAAAAGTGTTTCGAACAAATTTAAACTTAACGAAAGAAGAAGATCGAAGATACTTTTAGGGAAATAAGGATTCGCCAAAAGAACGTGTTGGTATAAAAAATTTTGAAGTACGAGTACGACGAACCTATAATTGATATATACAAAAATTAGCTGAAGTCCATTCAGTTTGGAAAAATACCCCGAAAGGTATGTAAGATAAGTGGTTAAAATAAATTTTTGTAGTTAGGGAAAAGGACGGTATATCGAACCATCAGGATAGTAATAAAGTTTTAAAAAAATCGAAATGCGAAAGATACATTGTTAGAAAAAATAGTACAAGATAGTAATTTTAAAATTACGACCAAAAGTCTTCAAAATTCAAGAACGACTTTTAACTCCATCGAAATTTAGGGAGACATATTTAAAGAAGTTTAGAACAAAATTTAAATTGAGTGAAACTTCAAATAAGGAAAGCATTCGAAAATAACTTTGGAAGAATCAAGATTTGCAACAGAAAACATTTGAAAGATCAAGGATAATTGTAATAAGGTGGTCATGTGAATTGAGGACAAGGGAAGTGGTTTATATGAATTGAATGCGCCTAAATCACGATGCAAGAAAACCATGATGAAGATCTACGGTCAGTAACACCAAAGTGTAGTGACCAGGAAAGATTGAATCTGGGGGGGGGTTCTAATCATCGGGTTAACTAAAGGCCAAGGGAACCTTAACACTAAAGCTTCTAATGGGTCAGAATATATAGATCTCAGGGAGGTTCTAAGAGAATCAAGATCATGTTCTGTTGGGCCCGAAATCGATGAACCCAAGCGAACGGCTAAAGAAATCCTAGGAGTCTATCATGGTCGGAGCTAGACAGGAACCACTAAGGTAACTCTTAAGATGATCAAATCAATCACTAACATGGAGTCTAGTTAACAATCAAGGATCCCTAACTAACCAGCATAAATGTCTAACTAAGTCTCACTATGGTCCGGATCTAATGGATTTCCTACTGGCTGAGACAGATGCTCTAACACATCTACCAGCCACCTAAGACATAGGAATGCTAAATCCTAGACTCCGGGCTTATAATTTGGATGTTCTAATTCATTTAATGGACATTCTTTAATTATTATCGTTGTTCCGATAGTTCGCACTTGCAAATGGACCTGCATGGGCCACCAACAAAACCTGTCACGCCCCGCTTCCCAAAAATGTGGAGGCGAGACGTGAGAAGGTTTGCTCAGAATTGAAGCTGTGAAACTCCAAATCTGATAAGCGTATAAATTATCATATGGCAGGTCCTTGCAACGCAAACGAAACAACAATAATAATAAAGGAAAGAGACAAAAGAGAAATCTCTGAATATCCACTGAATGAATTACAATATCACAGAAAAGCCACCAGGCTAAAGGAAAAAGAGTCTAAGGCCCAACATGGCCTACAGAATATAACATACAAAACAAAGGTGCCACGCACCGACAACTAACAGGAATCCTAAAACAAAGAAGTGGACACGAGCGGTCTTCAAGACAGGCCCTAGTGTCCACTCACCACCACAGCAAACTTAGATTCAAGTGTAATTAGAATTTACTAAGCACATTCATTATGAATCTATTTATTTCTCTCCCCTATGGCATTATCCAAAAGTCGAGAGTAAAATAACAACAATCGTGCTAAATAAGTACTAACATGGGAGTGTAAAGAGAGGATGTATATTCAATTTGATGCTTGTAAATCTTTGGAGAGAGATTAATCACACAAGGGCATCTTATTGACATACATTCCAAAAACTCATAAAACACATTAAAACTTAGTTGACTAAAGGAATGAAAGTCCAATATCAACATTACGAGCCATATGATAAAAAAATACATCGCAAATCACATCATATAAATGATATCGAATACAAGGAGACAGTTTCACACATACCACAGATAAAAGATAATGAGACAATGTGCGAAACAGAAATATTATATATATATATATATATATATATATATATATATATATATATTGGAAAGTTAGAGCTATCTTTATTGAATATGAACAAGTGCAAGATACAATATGAGGGCCAGGGGCAGAGAGAGGATAGGGCACAAGCGCCGTCACACTCTACTGGCTAGACCATCAATCCTATCAACACAATATATACAGGAGAAAGGGTACTTTATCAAACGTCAAAGTCCCATCTTTCCATTGCTAATTTTGCTTCTTGACTTTCAGGGGGCAGGTTCACCAGAATGGTTCTCACATCCGATGCAATATCCTCAAATAATGAAACCATCGGTCGTCTGGTAGCTTCAAAAATTCTTCTATTCCTTTCCTTCCATATATGCCAGATCATTGTGCAAAGGGTAGTTTTTGCTAAAATGCTAAGAGAGTCATTCTTAGCATAATGAGCAAGGAAATAATCACCGACCTTGTTGAGTTGAGGCTCTATCTGGCAATTCACTCCTAGCTTAAGGAGACTCCTTTTTAGTATGTAACTGGTGTAATTACATTCGAAGAACAAGTGGTGAACATCCTCAACTGAACCAGCATCACAAAAAGCACAAGCCGTATCCAACATAGGAGCCCAGGCCGAGAGTGAGCTTTTGGTCCGAAGCTTCCCAAGAAAAGCTCTCAAAGCGTTAGTGACATCTTGATGACATTGTTTTTAAACCAAATAATTTTTGAAAAGGGAAATTTATGCCTTCTTGATCTGATACCATCCCATGCCGTCGAAAATTTGAAATCTGCACCGGCCGCCCAAGTCCAAGTATCAGCTCCAGGTTCAAGAGAAATAGATTGGAGAGTAGACCGCAAGGAATCAATGGCAGTGTCTTGTTTCCAGCTATAACCATCCCAATAATCTGCCACAGTCTTCAGTGCAATCTCCTCAGGGACATCATGTGTGTCTCTAAGAGGACCATTTGGTAACCAGTTATCTTGCCAAAATAAAGTAGAAGAGCCATCATGAACTTGTCTTTTGATTAAGTGGACAGAGTATCTCCTACATTGAAGCATGAATTTCCAGGTGCCAGACTGGGTGGGCTTGGGTCTTGCACCATAGAAGCAAGCTGAGTCTCTGTAGTGATGTCTCATATAGTTTGCCCATAGACCATTATCAGTAAGCAAGCGCCATGTTAGTCTTACTCCAGCCGCTAGATTTAGATCCGGTAGGAGCCGTAGCCCCACTCCACCCTCCTCTTTAGGGGTGCAAATGTCTTTCCAAGCCCATATATGTGAAGATCCCCATATAAACTTCCTACAGGCAGACGTAATGGTCTTTAGGATGGATTGTGGGATTTGGTATACCTGTAGCCAGAAGTTGAGCATTCCATATATTACTGTTCTGACAAGCTCAATTCGCCCCGAGATTGATAGCAAAATAGATGTCCAACTAGTTAACCTCTTCTTACACTTGTCAACCAATCTGCTATACATAGCAGCCTTAGGATACTTTGATGAAAGTGGCAGACCAAGATATGTAGAAAAAGAGGTTCCAAGCTTAATGCCCAGCTGGTTTGCTAACTCCGATGGATGCCTAGTACCCTTACTGAAGATAACAGTACTTTTCTCCCAATTTACATTCAAACCAGTAAATTTATTGAACTCATCCAGTATCGAGGACAACCCATGAAAAGAGTGCTTATTTGCTCTGCAGAAAAGAAGTAAGTCATCAGCGAATAGCAGATGTGATATAGTACCAGCGTGTTTCATAGGATGAATAATGCCCTGAGAGATAGCTTTGTCCATCAACAGGGAGAAAGCTTCCATGCAGATCACAAAAAGAAAAGGCGATAGTGGGTCACCCTGTCTGATACCCCTGTTTCCCTCAAAATAACCGGCAGGGGAGCCATTTATCATAACTGAATAAGTAGGAGTGGAAATACATGCCTGGATCCATGAAATAAATCTGCGACCAAAACCCATTCTGTGGAGAATATAATAGATGAACTCCCGATTTACACTATCAAATGCCTTACGTAAGTCCAGCTTTAGGCATGCCCTGGCACCCATCGGGTTGCTAAAGTCTCTGATTTGCTCGTGAGCCAAGAGAGCACAATCCGACAGAAGCCTCCCTTTTAAGAAGGCAGATTGGTTTGGGGATATTAAATCATGGACAATATTTTTCAGCCTGTTACATAAGATCTTGCTGATGGCTTTATAGACAACATTGCAACAAGCAATTGGCCTGTAATCACCAAGACTAGAAGCATTTGCATTCTTTGGGACTAGAGTAAGATTAGTATGATTTATAGGATGCATAAGCTCACTGGATAGGAAAAAGGAATGAATAGCATCAGATACATCATTACCTACAGTACTCCACCCCTGCTGAAAGAACTGGCTGTTAAACCCATCGGGACCAGGGCATTTATCCACCCATATTTGGAAGATCGCCTCCTTGATCTCCTCATTAGAAACTTTCCGTTCAAGCCAAATTACAGCCTCAGGGGTAACAATTCTTTTGGTAACCATTCTGGGGAAGACATTCCAATAGTCAACCTGATTATAAAGATTTTCATAGAATTTTGGTGCTTCCACCCTAATGCTCTCTTGAGGGTTTATTATACTTCCAGTTGCTGTAAGGTGATTCAGATTGTTATGGCAATGGCGAGCAGTGATAGAAGTGTAGAAGAAGCGAGAGTTATTGTCACCCAGTGCAAGCCAATCCTGACGGCTCTTCTGGCGCAACATGTCCTCCTCCAGAGCAATCATTGAAGCCAATTTTTTAGCAAGATTCCGCTCTTCCACCTGTAGCTGGATATCAATGTTTAAATTCGGGTTCTCCCTTACCTCATGTAGTTCCCCCCTACAGGTATTAGCTGCATTTAGGACCTTAAAATCCTTCGCACAGCTTTTTAGGATAGGCTTCAGGTGCCGCATCTGGATGAACAGCCTGTGCATCGGTGTGCCAGCAACCGGGTAGCTCCAGTTTCCCGCCAGTAGCTCTTGATAGCCAGGGAGTTTTGTCCAAGCATTGAAAAACTTAAACGGTTTTGGTAGGGAGGCCAATTTGGGATAAAGCATGAGGAGCATAGGTTTATGATCGCTGGTAATGGAATCCAAATATTGAACATAAGAGTAAGGGAGTACCTCAAGCCAGCGAGAGTTACAAAGCACCCTATCCAACCTTGCTGAAATTCTCGCAACCCCCAGTCTTTGATTGCACCAGCTAAAAGAATTGCCCACACTCTTCATGTCACCAAGCCCACACTTGCTCACGCATTCATTAAAGTCATACAACTGTTTGGGATCACAACGCCTACCGCCCAATTTTTCGTTGGAGAACCTGATGCAATTGAAATCCCCCCCGACTATCCAAGCTTCTCCATGAAGTAGAGCTGCATCCGCTTCCAGGGAATCCCAAAGCTTTAGTCTCTCACTCATTCTATTAGAGCCATACACCCCGGAGACTATAACAGAGAGCCCGCCCACATTTGTACATTTCAAAGTGATGTGTTGGTCAGATGCAGAGAGAGTAGTTGCCTGCCAGAGACTATCCAACCCTATTAAAATTCTTCCTCCCGGGTGATTTGTATAATTATCAAACAATAGCCAATCTTTAGGAAAGCTAGATCGCCATTTATTTCCTTCTGCCTTCAACTTAGTCTCAACAAGAATAACCATAGATGGTTTAATTAATTTGAGTCTATCACGGAGGTCACGCCTTCTAACAGCGTTATTTAGACCTCGTGTATTCCATATGAAAATGCTCATTTAATTACTGGCATCTGTTTGGCTTCCCCGAAGCCACCTCCCTTATTCTCAAGCTTCGACGAGTGTTTCCCGTGTTAGCTTCTTGCAGACTAGATTCCTTGGTTTTGGTATTTTCTTTGCCCTCCAAAAAAACAGTAGCTTCTCTGACGTCAGCTTCCCATTCAGGATTTATCATAGTATAAGGTTCAGGCAGTGGAATGTCATGAGATGCTTGTGGCTCAAATCCCTGAGGAAAGCTCATTTGATCCTCCCCAGCTATATTAGACTTCGGTGTTTTTGCAGTAGAGATAGGAGTACTCGCCCCCGGTGTTGTTGCTGAAGGGATAGGAGTACTCGCCTTCGGAGTGGTTGCTGAGGGGATAGGAGTACTCGCCTTCGGTGTGGTAGCTGTAGGGAAAGGAATACTCGCCTTTGGTGTGATTACTGGCATAGTAGTTGGAGCTGCTACTTCAGAAGCCAAAGTGGTATTAGTATCCGCTAGCTCCTCCGCCATAGGTTCTTCACCAGCATTTAGGAAATTAGCATCCGAGGGGCTCCCAGGGAAAGTCTCCGAAATGATGTTATCCAGTTTTGTCGGGGTGGAAGTAGAATCCCCATTTCCAGGAACCCTTGGTTCCTTAACAAGGTCTGGCTGAATTCCTCCAGAATGTGAACTTGAGCAATCACCCTTCCCCACAGCACCGCAAGAAATGCTATTTGTAACTTGGTCGAACTTCACTTCCTTACCTTTGGATTGGACCTGTACTCCCTCTGTGCTTTGGATCGAAGGGAGCTTTACTTTATCTGGGCATTGGGAATCTGAATGGCCAAAACAGATACAATGAGAACATCTGGGAGGCTCGCCTTCAATCTTTACCTCAATATTGATTTTAGCCCCACCATCTAGAACAACTAGGACAGAGGATGGAATAGGCTTTTTCACTTCAATCTCAACCAAACATCTGGCGTACGAAATCCTCTCCAAATTTGCAGTTTGTCTATCCAGGCAAAGTGGAACGCCTATAACAGATGCAATTATATTGAAAATTTCTTTGGTCCATAAGCCAAGTGGGACTCCATGTAGCTGCGCCCACACCGGCACAACAGATAGAATATCTCTTTCATGTCTGAGGGAGGGGCTCCATCTCTACAACACCACCAGTCGCCCATCAAAGAGCCAGGGCCCACCGTGTAAAATCCTCTCACATTCATTTCCATCTTCAAATTTAAAGTAGAAAAAGCCATTTTCTCTACTATAGATCTTTAGCCCCTTTTTAATGAACCACAGACGATCCACCCAAGCCCGAATCTGCCCATAGTAGGGGATGTCGCCAAGTACATATCCCACGAGGGTATCACTCCATTGCGCTTGACCTCTAGCAAGGAGAGAGCTGCCAATACTTACAAATTCCGCACCTCCCTCATCCCTGCTCGGTGCTACAAACTCCATTGATAAGTTGGAGCCATAAGATCTCCTATTAGCGCATTTATCCGCCCAAGAGAGTTTGATTCCTTTCGTATCAACTCTAATGTCCACCGGAGGTCTAACAGGCTTTTTATCAAGCATGTTGCCTACATTTCCAGGCATCGGATTGAGAGAATGGGCATGAAATCGTCTTACCCCTGGCCTGCCATTGTGGTGCTGCTTGCCATTGAAGGTGGGACGTCTCCTACCTCCCTGAAGATTCCCGATTCCATCCAATCCAGGCCGAACTCTCCTCCTAGTAACCGTCGTCCATCCCCCAAGAGAGCCCCCCCATCTTTCACTCCATTTGATAAAGCTCCGTTATCTCCCCGCCTCATCACGATCGGCTCTGCTCCTTTTGTCTGAACCCTAACAAAACCCGGGTTGAGATCCTTTTCACCATGATCTCCAACACCGAAGTTAGCCGCTCCATTGATGTACCCGCTTCCTTGAGGCCGCGCCGTTTCCAAGCCAAGGTCGATTCCACCGCCATTTCCTTCGATCACCACTCCGGAATTACTTCCGCCGCCAGGATCCACAATCGCCTCTCCGAGAATTACGCTCACCATTATATATATATATATATATATTATATATATATATATATATATATATATATATATATATATATAAAAGATTAAGATTACATGGATACAAAATACATGCACATCACCATGTGCATCAAAAAGAACAAAATACATATGTCATCACATACATCAAAACACAAACACTCAACCCTACAAAAAATATAGTACTAAGGGTGACTGTCCATATCAGCAGCAACAGAGGAGGAGGCCAAAACAATCTGGAGCTCTTGAGTCTCTGGATCAACCGAGGAGTCCTCTGGAGGAGGAGGAGGAGCGGCAACATCCTGAGGAGCAACAATATTAGTGATGATAGGTGGAGGAGGCTGACGAGGCTGAGGTGGAATAAAGTGTATGAGGTGCTCAGGGAAAGGAATTTCCTGATGCTGGAATGACAGAAAGAACAGCTCATAAAGACCTGAAATCATCTCGTGCAATGGGCCATGAGAAGGAGCGGCTGAGGTAGAGGGCTGCTCAGCAGAAGGAACAGTGGATGACGAAGGAGCAGATGTGGGTTGCCTATTCTTAGAGGCTGACTGCAGAGACAAAGAGGACTTTGACTTTACAGAAGCATCTAGGAGAGGACCAAAAGGCAAGGGCTCGAAAGGAGTCAAATCAATACCAAAATGATGGAAAACAAGGGTAAGGAGACCTCCATAAGGGATATGAGCGGAGGCAGAAGTAAACTCGACCTTGTCGATCCGATCAAGGAGGACACCAGCCCAATTTACTACCATACCCAAGAAGATATCATAAATGCATCTAAGGATCTCCTGAGAAAGCTGGTCCGAAGAGCCATACTTCGACAGAATGTTGGACTTCGCCACTAGGTGAACAGCCCAACCCCTAGCCGAGAACATGGAGGCTCGGACACCAGAAGAGAGAACAGAGGGGATCACACGAAACATGTCCTGAAGGACCGTCTGATCAAGAGCACTAACGTCTGAAAGAGAAATATAAGCAGGAAGAGAACCAGTAGAAGGGATCCTAAGAATGGTCCCTAAAAGAGTGGAATCAAGACGGATGCGGGTTCCCTGAACCACAGTGTCTATCACTCCTGTGTTAGCATATTCACCGCGAATGCGGTTTGCATAGAATAATTTGACCAGAAAGGGATAAGCACGTTAAAAGTCGATATGGGAGAATCGAAAAAGATCACTCAAATGGGTAGATGAGAGAATCTCAGATAGTGTCTCGGCCGTGAAGGCCAGATAAACAATAAATCGTTCACGAAGGAGACGAATCCCTAGCATGGAGTGAAACTTTGCCAGACAAGAGTCGTCTCGGCAAATAGGAACTAAGGGATCTGCAGGAGGCACAACACTATGGTCTGAAGGAGAGTCGGAATTAGACTCAGAATGTGTAGGTGAATCCTCAGCGCAAGGGTCATTGATGCGAACACCAACAGGCTTGTGCGGACGCTTCATGAGGGGCTCAGCTTCAGACGAGGAAGTAGCAGACGAAGGGGAATACCCACTCGAAGAAGAACGAGAGGGAGGATCGGGGTTCTTGGTGCGGGCTTTTGTAGGGTTGTTTTGTTTTGACAGTGGTTGGCTTGGAGATCCTAGTACGTTTAGGAGCAATAGCTTTCCCCTTGTTCTTTGGTGCCATTGAGCAATCAATTGATAGGAACGATAGAACAAAGCCATACGATAAAAATCGATGAGAGAGAGAGAGAGAGAGATGTATACCTAATCAGTGATGAGTGATCGATAGTGAGACAATAGACTCAGAAATCGAAAGATCGGAGGAGAGAGGCTTCGAATCGGCATGAAATCGTCAGAGGAGTGATCGACGGTGGAGTTCGAAGGAGGAAGAAGAGGGAGTTTTCAGTCGGATGAGAGAGAAAACGTTTGATCGAATAGATGATTCTCGATGATATAACGAGGGGTCAAACGAATCTGGGCCATTAGATCGAAAACTCGACGGCTCAGATCAAATTAATCGAACCGCCACAACAGTTGACAGTCGACTGAAGAACATTTGTCAGTCGACTGGTAAATTAAGTAGAGATAGGCATGCGAAGGCAGACAGTCGACTGTAGGGTCAATCATAGTCGCCTGTCGGAGAGACAGTCGACTGTATTTTACTCATCAGTCGACTGACTGAGAAACACAAATTCGATGATAAAAATAGAGACTACTGAAAGTATAGACAGACGCCTGATGACCAAACTGCAGTCGCCTGTTGATCAGACAATCGACTATAAAATAGTCATTAATCGCCTGTGCAAAAGATAAGTTTGATGTAGATAAAAGTGAGTTGGACAGTCGACTTCGAATGAATGACAGTCGTCTGTCCTGGTCCAGAAGTGCACAATAAGGTTAAAAACCAGAGAATAGAGACAACTCACCCTAGGACCTATATTCTAACATAAATCTAATCAAGAAATCAATATCAAAATATAATAGATAAACACACAAATCTCTTAAAACAATCTAAAAACTAACGAAATCATTAAAATCTCAATAACAACTCTAAAAGCAAATATATATGAGAAACATATAAATTATCAAAAGAAGAGAAATATCATGATGAAATGAGTCCAAATAAAATATACCATGAAGGTTGAACTCCTAAATTTCAGATTCACCCATAATCCCTAATTCTCCACGCAACCTCACAAATGAATCTTCTTTAAGAAGTTTAGTGAAGAAGTCGGAGATTTGTTTTTGGATTTCAATGTACTCTAAGATGATGTCCTTCTTAGCTACATGATCATTCATAAAGTGGTGTCTCACATCTATATGTTTGGTACGGGAGTGATGTGCTGGATTCTTGGAAAGACATATAGCACTTTGGTTATCAACCATGATAGCGCAAGTATCACAATTGACACCATAGTCCTTAAGAGTGTGTCTCATCCAAAGAACTTGTGCACATGCAAGACCCGCGGCAATATATTCCGTTTCAGTCGTGGACAATGACACCGAGTTCTGTTTCTTGGAGAACCAAGAGACTAGGGAATTTCCTAGAAAATGGCAAGTGCCACTAGTACTCTTCCTATCGGATTTGCATCCGACAAAGTCGGCATCACTATATGAGATTAACTCATATGTGCTAGATTTAGGGTAAATTAACCCATAATCTAGTGAATGATTGAGATAACGAAAAATTCGTTTAACCGCAATCAAGTGTGACTCCTTAGGTCTAGCTTGATATCTAGCACACAAGCTTACGGAAAACATGATATCGGGCCTACTAGCAGTTAAATAGAGTAAGCTACCAATCATACCTCGATATAGATGAACGTCTACATCTTTTCCGTTCTCATCCTTGTGTAGATCGGTTGTCGTACTCATGGGAGTCCTTTTGCTTGAAGATGATTCCATCCCGAATCGCTTGATAAGCTCCCCTGTGTACTTGGTTTAATGTATGAAAGTCCCATCCTTCATTTGTCGAATTTGTAGTCCAAGGAAATAGTTGAGCTCACCCATGTGGCTCATCTCGAATTCATCCTTATAGACTTAGAAAATTCTTGGCAAAGATTAAAGTTAGTAGAACCAAATATAATATCGTCTACATAAACTTGAATCAATAGGATATCATTTTCATAATCCTTAATAAAAAGAGTTGAATCAACTTCACCCATTTTAAAACCTAAATCCAAAAGAAAGGTTTTGCGTCGATCATACCAAGCTCTAGGAGTTTGTCTCACCCCGTATAACGCTTTTTTAAGTTTGAAAACATGGTTTGGAAATTTTTCACGAATGAAACCGGGTGGTTGAGAAACATAAACTTCTTCATTAACAATACCATTTAAAAATGCACTTTTAACATCCATTTGAAACAGTTTGAAATTGTTATAATATGCAAAAGATAAAAGCAATCTAATAGCTTCTAATCTAGCTACGGGGACAAATGATTCTTCGAAATCAATACCTTCTTCTTGCCGGCAGCCTTGAGCTACTAACCTTGCTATGTTCCTTGTGATGATCTCGTTCTCATCGGTCTTGTTCTTGAAGATCCACTTGGTCCCAATAACTTGGTGACCACTTGGAAGAGGAACGAGCTTCCAAACTTCATTTCTCTCAAATTGTATGAGCTCTTCTTCCATTGCCACTATCCAAGAGCTATCCTCACATGCTTCTTGGATGTTCTTTGGCTCAATGGTAGAGACAAATGCGCAATGAGAGAATTCTTTAATTCTTGACCTCGTTCGAACACCCACGCCAATATCTCCAATAATTTGGTTATGTGGGTGAATACGAACGGTTGAATAAGCTTTGGAAATCCCTGCATCACTTGGAACATCTTCAACAATTTCATTAGTATTGTTAGTCTCAATAATATAATCATTAATTTTAACATTACTAATGGAATCACATAAAACATCTACACTATCAACAACAACATGAGAAATATCAAATCTTCATAAAATGATACGTGTAGTGATTCCCCGATCGTTGAAGAGGTTTTGTTGTATATCCAGTAGGCTTTGCTAGATGTGGAATATCCAACAAAAATCCCTTCATCGGATGTTGGCTCAAATTTATCTAAGTTACCAAAGGTGTTCTTGATAAAATATTTTGAACCAAAAACTCGAAAATATTTAACTTGTGGCTTTTTGTCATAAAATAGCTCAAAGCAAGTTTTGTTCGTTCGGGGTCTCACTAGGATCCTATTGAGCACATAACATACCGTGTGCACCTCTTCTGCCTAAAATTGTAGTCCAAGATGACTATCATGAAGCATGGTACGAGCACACTCAATAAGAGTCCTATTCTTTCTCTCTACAACACCATTTTGTGGTGGTGCACGAGGAAAAGAGAAATTGTGAGTTATTCCGGTGTCATCACAAAACTTTGTAAAAGACTCATTCTCAAATTCTCATCCATGATCACTACGGATAGTGATAATGGTGGATCCGAAGAGATTCTGAATCTTCTTTGCAAATATGGTAAACTCTTCAAAGGCTTCATTCTTATTAGTTAAAAATGAAACCAAAGTAAATCTAGAGAAGTCGTCAACGACAACTAATCCATAATGAGCATTGCCTAAAGAAGCGGTTCTAGTTGGCCCAAACAAATCTAGATGAAGTAATTCTAGGGGCCTCTTAGAAGTTATGCCTTCTTTAAGTTTGAAAGATGATTTACTAAGTTTACCTCTTTGACATGAATCACAAAAGTTTTTCTTACTAAAAGCAATTTTTGGAAAACCTTTGACAAGATCATGCTTAGCTAACTTATATAAGTGCTTAAAATGAACATGACCAAAACGGCGATACCATAATAGTTGTTCATTTATATTAGCAACTAAGCAATATTCTAAAGTTTTAGGCAAGCTCAAATAATAAATATTTTTACGCCTAATACTGGTAAATAAAACATGTGAATTAGAATCAACAATTTTATACAAACCTTCTCCAAAGTTAACCTTGTAACTTTTGTCACAAAGTTGACTAATGGAGATGAGGTTATGACACAAACCACTAACTAAAAATACATTGGTAATTAAAGGGTTGGAGGAATTTCCGACTATACCTACTCCAATGATGGTTCCCTTTTGGTTACCTCCAAAAGTGACCGTTGCACCATCCTTGATGCTAATCACTTCGAAAAGCAATGAGGGATCTCCCGTCATGTGTTTGGAGTAACCACTGTCGAGAATCCATCCTTTCCTTTTAGAGCAAATTTGACCTTTATTACTCTCTTTCTCTCTCTTGGGTACCCACATAGTATACCATAAGCTCATGGTACCCAATTTTTGTTGGGTCCAAAGGGATTAGCCCTTTGGAAGCCAAGTCCAAGTGGACTTCCGCTTTCCAACATAATTACCACTATTAATAATATCATGAAAATAGGAATCAATATAGGTATTCCTATCATTTAAGCTAGTGTTCTTAGGACCCCAAATAGTGTAAGTTTTGGGAGTCCTTTTCCTAGTTGCATGCACATTTGTTAGATTTCTATGTGGTGCATGCTTCTTAGGATCATGGGTTCTGGCATAAAAATGAGGAGGTGGATATACATTGGACATATGAGGATTGTATGCATGCTTAGGAACATGTATGTTGTATGAGACATATGGAGCATGCATGACACGTGGAGGATGTGCATACATGTAAGAATGATGCACATGAGCTTATAGGTGTATAGGAGCACGTACATGAGTATTTCTCATGTGTGGATTTGCACGTGTCCGTGGGTGTGGAGCATAGAAAGTGTCATGAGTATCCACTTGTGAAGTAGGATATTTCCTACGTGGATGAAGGTTGGTGTACATATAAGCATGACTTCTCTGTTGGTTTCCATCCGTAATGAGTTTCTTCCCAAAGGAAGTGACGGTGAAGTGGCGGCTTTCTTGGTAGGTTTGCTACCTATAGTCACTTGTGAATGCACTGGAGGATGCCTCACAAAGTCTATAGTGACACCACTATAGGAGGTGCGAGCATTGGAGGCATTTACTTCCACAAAACCAAGTCCGACACGATGTGTGGCCGGAAATTGATTTGCGAGCAAATCGTCCAATTGTCTTTCCCCTTATTAAATCTCACAATACGGGAGGACATGAGCTCATATTTCTCCTTAAGAGAAGAAATATTGGTATCCAAGGTGGACACCCGTGCTTTGAGCTCGTGCACTTGGGTTTTAAGAGAATCATTCTCTAAACCCAATTGTGTGTGTCATGAAGCTAGATCACTATTATCCTTAGGATGTGTTTGATCTAGTTGAGATTTGATGGTATTCACCTCATTTCTCAAGGTGACATTTTGAGAAGCCAAATTTGCTTTCTCAAGAGATAGTGTTTCAACAATGGTGTCATTGTTGATAATGCATGGTATGAATGGTTTGCTAACAGATAGTTTCTTTAAGCTAGTATATCTAAGCATTAAAGATTGATACTTAACAAATAATTCTTCATTAGCAATACACAATTCATCCATAGTTACCTCAGGTTCATCCATGTCGGAATCACTCACATCGGAGAGTGAATCTTCCCAGGCCATGAAACATATGTGGGAAATTTCATCCTTCTCATCATCAGATTCGCTTGATGAGTCTCCACTAGAGTCATCGAATGTATCGACTAGTCGTTTCTTCTTATCTTTTTTATTCTTGTTGGACTTGTGGTACTTCGGAGCCTTCCACTTCTCTTTGTTTCGTAGCATTAGGCAATCCTTCTTGATGTGCCCTGGCTTATTACACTCAAAACACAAAGATAAAGTGTTATTAGTAGACTCAAATCTATTCTTGGAGGGAAATTTACCTTTGCGAAAGAAGCGTTGGAACTTCTTCGCCATTTGAGCCATTTCCTCCAAGTCCATCTCATTTTCTGATTCTTCACTATCGGAGGATGAAGAATTAGCATTGAATGCTAAAGCTTTCTTCTTGGCCTCCAAAGGGTTCATCATAGCTTGAATCTTCAATCGGTTCTCCCGTCTTACTTCGTAAGACATGAGAGTGCCGATAAGATTCACGACTGTGTAAGTCTTCAAGTCGTTGACCTCCTCGATGGCTATAGCTCTTCTTTTCCACTTGGAGGTCAGTCCCATTATGATCTTCCTTACCTTATCTTGTTGGAAATAGACTTGTCCGAGAGCTTCCAGTTCATTCGTGATATCGGTAAAACGTCCGTACATCGATGCTAAGCTTTCATTTTCCTGCATGTGAAACATATTGAAATTTTACACGGCAACATAGAGTTTAGAAAGTTTTACCTTGTTCGTTCCCTCATGGGTAACGACGAGATGGTTCCAAATTTGATATGCACTCTTACACGTGCATATCTTGTTGAACTCATCTGGGTCCAACGCACAATGAAGAGTGTTCATTACCTTTGCGTTGTTGACTTCGGCGGATTTCTCGGAAGCCGTCCATTTTTCGAAATCCTCTTCAGTGGGCTCGATGTATTCCTTGTGGAGGGTTCTCCAAAGGAAAGCACTCCTTAGGAACATCTCCATCCGGCATTTTCAATAGTCGAAGTTCGTGCCATTGAAATGCAGAGGACGCACCGTTGATTGACCTTCGAATACTGTGGACGCTCCATCACGATCGTTATTGTTGTACGAAATCGGTGGAGGAATATTGTTGTTGTTGGATGCCATAGCTATAAACCAGTGCTTTGATACCAATTGTAAGGTCCCTGGCTATGATGAAAACACTAGAAGGGGGGGTTGAATAATGTTTATGTAATTTAAAAAGATAGTTACACCAAATTAAATTCCTAACCAACAAATAATGCGGAATAAGAGTAAACCCCAAAATGAAACAATGCAAACACAAGGATGTTTCAAGAGTTCGGATTACCTAAGTCTCTTCCCGACTTGTTCCCGGTAATCCTACATCCCTTCCACCCGGTAACCACCGGATACTCAAGTTAGAACCCTAACTTGAGGTTTCCTTAAAAACCCACTTGTAGCAACCCTACAAGTGAAATCGAAATACACTCGATTGACCTTGACTCCCACAACTTGAGAGCAAGTAAACCACTCTCACAACCCGAGAGTAAATCAAATAACGAAGTTATGAAATATGAAATTAAGCAACACTTACAATCACCTATGCCTTGAAGTAGAACTTGAAGGAGAAGTGTGTTGTGTGTTGAAAGACTCTCTTGGAAGAGAGGAAAGCCCTTTCTTTTGACTGCACCAAATGCCTAGAAGATTTCTCTTTGGTTCTAGGTTGGAGAGCAAGAGATTGAAGATAGGAATTCTAGGGCTTTAGGATTTTGAGAGCTTTGATCTTTTAACAAATGAAAGCTTGAATGTTTGAGCAAAAGATAATCAAAGATGAGTCCACCTCTCAATGGAACAGTATAGGCTTCTTATATAGGTTTATCAAACCCTTCACGCTGAATCCCCAAACACCCCTTTGAAATCCGTGAAGAAAAACTCAACGGATAGAATCTGCGCCCGCGACAATCAACTGTTGAACAACTCACAGTCGACTACTGCAAGTGACAGAGGGTAGGTGGGAATTCATAACGGTAACTTACCACGTGGATAGTCGACTGATGAGGCATAGACAGTCGACTGTTAAACCAACAGGCGACTATAAATCCTACTACAGTTGACTTGCCGTAAGCTGGGTAAGTAGAGGAGATCTGAGAAAGGTCTGGGAATTCAGGACAGGCGACTGATGAAGTGAAGACAGTCGACTGTAAATCCAACAAGCGACTGTAATTCCTTCTACAGGTGATGTCACAAACCCTGACATTTTCCAGAGAGTTGAGTCTACAGAGAGGCTCGTAGATAGACGACTGTGGAAGTATCGACAGTCTACTGTGCCATTGGACAGTCGACTGTAGATCCATTATCAGTCGACTGGCACTAGAATCAGAAATATTCCAGAGAGCAAGTCCTGCAGATGAATCATGGACAGGCGACTGTTGAAGCACTTACAGTCGACTGGTACTTGGATAGATGACTGTAAATACATCAGTCGCCTGGCCAGATCAAAAGAACTGATCATTGGGCAGATGATAGACAGACGACTAATTTACAGATCACAGTCGAATGTCTTTTGGACAGGTGCCTGTGAAACTTACAGCAGTCTCCTGAAAGAGTTTAAAGCATAGAAGCCCAAAAATCAACTGTTTAGATATGTGCATAACAGGCGATTGTAGAACAAAACACAGTCGACTGTTTCAAGACAGGCGACTGTAAAACATTCTATATTCGTCAGTTGAGATCAAAATTTGCACATTCTAGAGAAAATATGAATTGGTGTCAAAGGAGAATTGATCTAATGATTTCCTATGGCAGAAATGAAGATGAGTATGAGTGCTCCATCAAAGTTCTACTTCTAAGCTACATACTAGAAGGGAAAAAGAAGATTACAATGAAGAACTAACTCTACTTTCCAAAGTATGAGCTTGAAGTCTTCTAGGAGCTTCAATCACCATCTTTGATCATCCAATCCATTTTTCTTGGTTCCATTAATCTTTGAGTGCCATCCATTGCTAATAGATCTTCATGATATACTTAGGCAATGGATTAACTTCAAATATAGGATTAGTCCCAAGTATTTATGTTTGCTCATCATTAACACCAAGTAAGGAGAAGTCTAATACTCAACAACACGTACATTATAGGGATGTTGGGTAGAATTTTAAATTCAGGAGTAGACCATTTAATAGCAGCCAAATGGGCCTTACTGTACTTATAAAGAACAAAAGCTACATGCACATGAATCAGATGTCAGAAAAGCTTGGGATCATTTGGTTTACTGACTTTGATTTTATTGGATGCAAAGACGTATGAAATCTATGTTATGAGGTGCCATCTACTAACATGGCTGCATATTTCATATCAAGTTGTGTGACATCCACACATGGAATATGAATGCATAATTTTGTCACATGGCTGCAAATTATGGACGGTATTTGAAAACCACATGGATTATTTTGTGACAATAAGTATGCAGTTTTGTATTCCATCAACAACAGGAACTTGACAAAGTTTAGGCATCTAGAGATCAAGTTTTTCTAGTTGTTAACTAAAAGGTTTGGAGTGAACGGTGTCTATAGAGCACATCAGAACAAACTATATGATTGTGTATCCACTTAGTAAGGGATTTTCGCCCAAAGGTTTCATGAGCACTTTGCTCTTATGGGTGTCATGTCAGTTAAGGATATTCAGTTCTGGTGGGAGTTTGTTCTTTTGGGTGCTCATATAATATAGGCATTTTCAGTTTTCATTTTAAAGTTATTTTCTGCAGAAATAAAGTTTTGGTTTGGTTACACTCCGATTTTGGTATGGTTTGATCTCACTAAATTTTAAGGGATGATCAGTTGGAAATAGGCATGTTAAGATCACATTACATGAAATTTCCATGCTACACATCCACATCACAATTCATATCATTTAGCTATTTTAGCTTATGTGACCATTGATGGGTGGAGTTACGTTAAATGTGACAAATGTCGCTTTGATCCTATGTTAAAATGATTGATGTACCAAATTGGTTTAGATACATTCCAGTAATGACATCATATTAAGTACTCATTTGGTTATTTATGCATAACATAATTATAAGGTTTGACATATTGCCCAAATGGAAAATTGTTGGATCGTTAATCCAACGTTGGGTTAATATGTAAAATAATTATGTAATGAGGGATGTCATATTAAGTTAAGCTCAATAAAGTGATCTAATAAATTAAGTGGGCTTTAATGTATCTGGTAGGGTGTGTGCCTTTAATGTGTAGAGACTTATGGGCTTTCTGTTTTAATGATGGGCTAAATCAGAAACCCAATAGGCATCAGGTATTCTGCCTATATATAGGTGGTCAAGGTCCCCAGATCGCACAAACGAAGAGCCGTCTTTTCTGCATCCCATCGACAGATTAGAGCCGGATAAAAGGTAAAGGATTTCTCTCGGATATTCGTGTAGATCTGGATGGGTAACCATGCGAATCTACCAATCAGGGCGTTATTGATTCAGGTACGCTTCCGCATAAAGTTTCAGTTTAACTTTATCATAGATCTAACATGATATATCTAGATTATTGCGACGATTTTCGTAGAATAATTTAGAAATAGCCCCCATCAAGTTCCTCTTTCAATGAGTTTAAATCCAAATTTTAGGAAAAAATTCATACAAAGTATGTCCATAGCCTTTTATATTTCGAAATAAAAATAATCTCTAAAGGCCACTTTGGTGGGGTTTTGTTTTAAATAAAATTATTTCAAAATATAAATAATCAATCATGCCCAAAATTGAATTTAAATTAAAACTAAATTTTTAACACAAAATTACATCTAAGGGAAATATACATATGAAGCTATTTATTTCCTCCTTCAATTTGTGTTAACATATTCCAAAACAGGCCCAAATCAACCAAAAACCCAAATGCCCATAAAGAAGGCCCAGCTCCCCCTATTGCTTATTTTTTAAAAAAATTTAAATTCCTATGCGAGAATGCTGCCCGCTTACTCGTCGCGGGCTGAAGCCCGCGTACCCTTCCCGGGCTGAAGCCCGTTCACCAAAAAAACATTTTTTTAAAACATAGGGGCTGTGGGGTTGGGCCGGCCCATGGGGGATCGGCCCACATCGGGTCAAAAATTCAGCAATGGTTTTGGGGTGGGGGAGATGGTTGTGATCGCTGCCATCCCTCTCGGTGCTGCGGGGGCCGTCGACTGACGGCCACCGCCCATCAAGCTTTAAATTTTTTTTACAAAAATACTGTGAAACCCCCAAATGGGGTTGGCGGCAGCCACATCCGCCGCCGACCCCCTGTGACCTACTGAGTCTGTGGTGGTCCGGCGACCGGCGATCGCCACTCCTCTGGGGGGTTCGGTGGCCGATGACCACCCCCTCTATTGAAATATATTATTTTACAGAGAAAAATAATGCAAAAAAAACCTAGGGTTGGGGGGTTTGGCAGCGGCTTTGGCCGCCGCTGCCCCCCGCTGGCTTGAGTCGCTGTGGGGGCCATCGGCCACCTACTGCCACCCCTCTGGGGGTCCGGTGGGCGCCGCCTGGCGCCCCATCTAGTATCAATAATTTTTGTTAATTCGGAAACATAACCAAAAATGGAAACAAATTGATTTTTCATGCGAAAAATCCCAAAAATTTGAAAATTGACAATCGCATAGATCTAATCATGATATGGCTCTGAAACCACTTGTTGGGGCTAGTTCTAAATTTTTCTATGAAAACTAGGGGAGAGCATGGTCTCAAACCGGTGGTTTAGGACCCAAACCGAACCAAACCGTATAAGTAGTAGTTTCTCACAGGCCAGACCAAACCAGACCGCCAGATCGACGGTTTCTGAGCCGACGAAACCTGCTTGGAGCGGTTTGGTTCGGTTTGGAACCGCGGTTCAGACATATGATGACAGAAGATCCCCTCGTATACCTAATTTTGCTAAATATAGACTTTGTCTTTAAAATAATTTCATGGCATGGCTTCATTAAACCCCAACCAGTAGATCTGAGATCTGAATCAGCAGCTTAAACGACTCATTACCTCAGTTTCTCATTCCCCCAGCGAACCCACTGTGACCACCGAAGACAGGTTGCGCGACTACGTTGGACAGCTTCTCAATGCCGGCGTCGGTCTGCTTCTCAACTGAAAGAGAAGAATAAATAAGAAGATGAATACGAAGAAAAACAACAACAAGAAGAAAGAATAAGAACGAGGAGGAGGGATTTACCTGGTCATGATGTTGGCGATGGCCGATGGGCTGACCGCTGATGAAGAATTAGTGATGCTCAAACGGGAAAAAAACGAATGCAGTCTAAACTCTGAAGAGTGAAGACTGGAGATTGAAGAAGGCAGATAGCCAAATAGGGCCGACGTGGCGCCGCTCAGTCTAAAGGTCTTAGGCTAGGGTTCCTAGGGACTGAGGTTAAAATCCCAACAGATTTCCAGCACAATATATAATATACGTTAGGAGTCGGTTCGGTTCGGTTTAAGCAGTTTCGACATGGTGAAACCAAACCAGACCATATAAGTGGCGGTTTGCAACGATTGAGAGCAAACCAGACCGATGGAGAGCGGTTCGGTTCGGTTTTTGGCTCGGTCTGGTTCGGTCCGGTTCGGTTCGGACGGTTTGAGCAAACCGTGCTCACCCCTAATGAAAACCATAGTAATAATGTAGATATATATATCAGATCTATGAGAAAATTAAAATGAAGCTTGATGAGGAAGCGTACCTGAACCCATAACGCCCTGATTTGTAGATCTACGTGGTTGGCCATCCAAATCTACCTGAATCCATTAGAGAAATCCTTTAGCTTTTCTTCGGCTCTAATCTGTTGATGGGATGCAGAAAAGAATAGCTCTTCGTTCGTGTGATCTGGGGACCTGACGTGCGTTTATATTTCATATATTCATGCACGTCTTCTTTTGTGTTTTTCCGTTATTTTCTGCCGTCTCGTATCCGTTTTCTCGTATTTTCTTGTTTTCTTTCCCTTCCCCGTGTTTTTGCGTGTTTGTAGGAGTTTGCCAGCGTAGGGGACACATAACGACGATATCATAAGTCCCCGGAGCAACGGGAGGAGTCACGCATGATCCAGGGGGTCAGACACAAAGATTTCTATCTTTCAGCCCCTCACCCAATCGGTTGGATACAGCCAACCGATCGGGTGGTGCACGCGTGCACCACCCGGACAGCAGCTGAAGCTACGAGAGCATCAACCGACCGGGTCGGAGACCGGTTCAACCCAACGATCCTCTCGGGAAATTGAAGCCGAATTCCAACCGATCGGGTGATATTCACCCGATCGTTCATCTGTAGCTGATTCCCCGAAGACACGACACGGAGAGCTCACTCGGCCGCCAGCTGACCGTGCCAAAACGTCCAAAGTTTCTGTCTTTTTGGGCAACAATTCCAACCAATTGGTTGATTTGTCAACCGATTGGTTCACCTGATGATGCTCAAGATCCAAACGGCTAGAAGCTTCCGCCAACCGATCGTGTCGTAAGACCGGGTGAAATTCTGAAGTGCGCTGTCGATTAACAAAGCAGGTTACCCGATCGGGTGATTCTTCACCCGATCGGGTCACGTCATTTTCTACAAATATAAACCCTAGGTTTCTAGAAACAGGGCTGTTGTATTTTTTACTGTTTTCTCTCTCTTGCGACGGCTGTAATTTTCTAGTTACTTGTAAGTGTTCCGATCTTTACCAAACTTTGATATTATCGTAATTGCATTACTACTATTGCATTTCAATCGCCTGATTATGTTTTTAACGGTCGATTTTCATTTAGATCGCTTTTTAGCTAATATGTGTGAGTAGTCTCCCAATCTGGGATTTTGGTGGAAACCCCTTCGTGGGTTCTCCCTGATGCATTCATAGGACTAGGAAATCGATAGGGAATATGAATCTATTAGTTACGTGGGGTGTTTCATTGTCATCGGCGGGAAAAAGACCGCCTTTGACCGTTGGGCCAAGGGGGAATAAACTTGGCGGTTGACTCCCTAGCCATAGCTCACGCCCTTAGCGTAGACATCAAATCCTAGCGCGTGGGAACGACAGGATGAGATGTTGGGCGTTATCGTTGTGAGCTCAGTGCTCCCAGAGTCGGTCAGTGTTAATGGACATGGGAATGCCCACTGACCGAACCCGGGAAGTCCGATGTATCGTCCTGGGCACCGACCGGAATATCGGGCCCATGGGATGCTTGTATCACTCATAGAGGCAACATCTCACCAATAGACCCTAATTCCGATCGTTATCCTATCTGTCGGCCGTGTTAGCGAGAATCACATGATAGGGTGAAAACCGAAGTCCCAGGTTTCCTTTATTATTGTTTAACCCCTTACCTATGATTCGTGACAAACCATCACTCGATTCGGGCTAGCTCACCCCTAGGGTGAATCCGGTCCTTTCTGACACAAGCACAACCACGCCTCCCTGTGTTCGACCCCCAAGCCACACTACAATACCGTGCGCTTGCGGTTATAAATATTTAAATCTCACGCCCCTAATCACATATTACTGCACACTTGCATGCATACGCTACAAATCGAGGGGACGTCAAGCTTTATGGGGCTGTTGCTGGGGAGGCAACGTGCTTGTTATTTATGGATCTTTTTGAACCCTTGAGTCTAGCTCATATCCCTATCCCGCGATAGTTTTTGCATTCATCTTTTTCATTTTTATTTTCTTATTTTTATTTTTTATTTTTATCTGTTTCTATCCCACTTTTGCTTCACGGGTGTTTGTTGCTTTTCATGCGCAGGAGTTCAAGGAGTCTCGACGACTTGATTCCTATTGATCCAGAGATAAACGCCACCCTGAGGCGTCTTGCCACAGAGAAGAGAAGAAGAGTCCGAAGCCATGGGGGAGAACACCCCACCTCACAAGTCCCTGCTGGAATA
Source organism: Scilla litardierei (assembly GCA_030789695.1). NCBI lineage: Eukaryota > Viridiplantae > Streptophyta > Magnoliopsida > Asparagales > Asparagaceae > Scilla > Scilla litardierei. The sequence continues at coordinate 686,952,505 of CM061142.1, read as the reverse complement.
CTCGATGCCATCCATCGAGTCCCTCCGCCATCCGACCTCCTGCTATTACGGCACAAAGCTTCGAGCTTAAGCCGTCTTTGGTGACGTGGATCCAGCAGGATCAATTCTTTAGGGCACCCATGGAGAGCCCCATCGAACATCTGGACTCCTTCCTCGAGAAATGTGACACCTTCCGAATAAATGGTGTCACGGCTGAAGCAATCCGTCTGAAGTTATTCCCCTTCTCTCTGCGGGATAAGGCCAAGCAGTGGCTAAGGGAAAATGACCCGAACACTTTCAACACTTGGGAGAAGCTTTCGAATGCGTTCTTGACGAAGTTCTTTCCTCCGGGGAAGACCATGAAGCTGAGGAGTGAGATCTCCTCCTTCTCCCAGGCCAGCCATGAGTCCCTGCATGAAGCTTGGACGAGATACAACGAAATGCAGCGGAGATGCCCTCATCACGAGCTTCCGAAGTGGCAGATAATTAATCTGCTCTATAATGGACTGAGGGATGATTTAAAATCTTCGATGGACGTGGCGGATGGGGGGTCCTTCATGTCTAGAAGTGAAGAAGATGCCGGGAACATATTAGAAAACATGTCATCGATCAATGAGCGGTGGTGTGACGAGAGAGCCACACCTAGATCTGGGGGTATCCACAGGGTCGAGGATGTCGACAAATTATCCAGCAAGTTTGACTTGCTGTCAACCCAGATCTCAGCGCTGATGGTAGGAGCCGGTGGTGCCGGTACACAACATATTACGGCGGTGGAATCCGAAGTCATTGGAGACTTCGAGGGTGGTGACGTCTCACCTCCGTTGGACCAAGCGAGTGCACTATTCTACAATCCTACGAGGAACGCGCCGTATCCTCCACGGACTAGCTCCAACCTGACCTACTCTCCAAACAACCGAAACCATCCCAATCTTAGCTACCGGGCACCGTATCAGCAGCCGCCTCCTCAGCAGCAGTAGCAGCAGCTAGTATAGCAGCCACCTAGACAACAACAACAGTAGCAGTTTCAGTAGCAGCAGCCTTCACAACAGTATCAGCAATATCCCCCAAGGAACCAGTAGCCCATTCAGCAGCATCAGCAGCAATATGGCCAGCAGAGGGCTATCTCTCCGATTGAGTCCCTCTTGACTCAATACATTACCAACCAGGAGAAGATAAATTTGAAGCTGGAAATGGGACAGTGAGCTCTCACTGACCAAGTAACCCAGCTGGGGTTACAAGTGGCGAACCTTCAAAGGTCGCAAAATCAATTGCTGCCACAACTGGAAGTGAACCCGAGGGGAGCAAACCAGACTTTGGCACTCACGCACGAGCATGCGAATGTGTCCGCTATCGTTTTGAGAAGCAGAACACAAATCCCCACAAGAGTACCTGCAAGGAACCGGAAGCACCGTTGGTCGTAGAGCGACCAATTGAAAAATTGAATGACGACGGTGCTTCATCGCCAAAGCCAACGACTCTGGAGGGAGTCCCTGAAGAGGAGAAGAAGAGAAACGAAGAAGGGAGCCTCAAAGTATTCAAGCCCGTTGTGCCTTTTCCACAACGACTTGCCCAAGCCAAGATAGACGAGAAGTATGGCAAATTCTTTGCCATTGTCAAGGATCTAAGCTTGCAAATCCCCTTCCTCGAAGCTATCGAGACGATTCCCTCCTACACAAATTTTTTGAAGGATTTGGTGACAAGAGGGTCTAGAAAGGAGAAGGTCGTATTAACGGTGAAATGCAGCGCTCTCATTCAGAGAGCAAATCCGCCTAAGCTTAAAGACCCGGGGAGCTTCTCCATCCCTTGTGCGATCGGAGAGGTAAAGATCCATCGTGCGCTCGTCGATCTTGGAGCGAGCGTCAGTTTAATGCCCCTAACACTGTATAAGAGGATAGGGATGGGCGACTTGGAGCCCACCGGTATGACCCTACAGCTTGCAGACCGTTCGGTCAAATATCCGGTGAGGGTTGTAGATGACCTCCCTGTCAACGTAAGTGGGGTGCATGTGCCAGTGGACTTCGTCGTCATGGACATGCCTGAAGATGCGCACACCCCCATCATCCTTGGACGGCCTTTCATGGCCACTGCCGACGTTTTAATAGATGTGAAGAATGGGAAACTTTCCCTTAACGTCGGCAACAAAAAATTCGAGTTTGATTTGGGGTTGTCAATGAAGCACCCCAATCAACAAAGGGAGAAACCATTTGCACCCACCTGGATATAAGGGAGAAACCTCTGGATCCCGTCAACAAAGGGAGAGTCATTGAGCAAGTCTTCTTGTCGCCGCCGCCGACACCAAAAGCCGCCAACTCTGAATCTGAAGCGATGCCGACTTTAGGGCATCACTCCCGTCCACCTTGAATATCCTCTATGGGCGTCGAGCAAACGACGTTAAACAAAAGCGCTTCATGGGAGGCAACCCATGCTATAAACTTTTATCTTCATTTAGGATTATTTTTAGCTTTATTTTTTCTATTTTAATAATTAAATCCAGCAGTAGGAACTTCCATCGAGAGACTTAGGCCATTTGTGAATTTTTGCAGGAAACAAGGCCTCACCCAATCGGGTGATTACTCAACCGATCGGGTGAGACGTATCAGATAATGGCCGTATTTGTGCTTCAACGAACTGGTCGGGTGAAGCAATGTGAGACCGGGTGGCAGACCATGTGAGCTGGGCCAAAGTCTCGGAAAATTTTGGGAATTGATCAACCGATCGGTTGATACGAAGCGTGGTCGTGTGAGTGACCGGGTGAGCTGCACAAACTTTCGGAAAAAAGTTTGAAGCGGCCAACCGATCGGTTCACATGTAGCATCTTTTCAGCAAAAAAATTCGACCTAATAGTCAACCGATCAGGTGAAAACTCACCCGATCGGTTCGACTTAAACCATATATAAACCCAGTGCCCTCACCCGTTCACCTCCCTCGCCTGACTTCGAATTTCCGTCGCCGTTTCGCCTTGTCCAATCCCCAACCGACCTCGATCTCCCCTAAACCGACCACAATCCCCCTTAGATCCTTCCCCCAACTCTCAATCTCCTTCCCTCCATCGATTTCTCTCCCTCCATCTTCGTTTTAACCGCACAAAACCCTAATTTTGCAACCCCCCATTTTCGAAATTTGCTGAAAAGAGTTGCCGCGGCTTCACATTTTTTTCCCATTGCGTTGCGTTGGGACATCTACGAGCGAGGATCTTCATCTCGATTGGGTAACTCCGCTCCTTAGCTCAATTTTATATTTTGCCCTAGAAATTTATTTTGCTCGATTGCCTGTGTTAGTGTGCATTCATTACATCTTGCATACACTCACACACGCACACTCACATGGCCAAAGATAAAGATAAGGGTAAGGGTATTATGCGAGAGGAGGAGTCGTCTCGCAAGAGACGCAATACTACACTCCCACCACACTCATGCCATCCTCCTGCATAGCCTGCACAACCCCAACCCCAACCCCAACCCCAACCTATTGTCTCAGTTGAGGACCCACTGATGGGCTCGTGTGGCTACCGCTTTAGGAACCATAAACATAAGGATTTCTATCATAGACTTGATGCACGGGGGCATCTCTCGACCAAATTTGCCCACACCCAAATGCTTGTCGCTCTCGGTGTATTCACCGAGGTCGAGACTCTCTTCGCAAATCTAGGTTGGTTAGCTTTCCTAAACGCCAACGCAGTATCCTACCCCTCCCTCACACTCGAATTTTTATCCACACTTGTCTATGAGTCGGGGTCGATCGTCATATTTCGGGTCCGTAACAGAACCATTTGCACCCACCTGGATACCATCAATGACATCTTTGGTTTCCCCATCCTTGGGGATGACGCTATCCGGCCCTACGGGTATCCCCCCAAATTTGACGTCGATCAGTTTTGGTTCCGCCTCACCCTACACCCTCACTATCCCCGAGGTAAGACCAAGGCCTCCTCATCATTCACCCCATCTTCCGTCTGGCCCACCGAATCATTTCTTGCACGTTTTTCCCTAGGGATGAGTCAGGTACCGTGACCATCCCTGATCTATTCATTCTGTGGGCCATGACCTTTTCTTTTGTCCGTGGGGATGACGGGATTTCCTTTAGGGCCCCTACCATTCCCGTCCATGACGGTGCTTGGCTTGTTTCCAAGCTTCTTGAGATTAGTCGCGCCGACAAGGGCAAGTTTTGTTGCGGGGGCCTTATCACAATCATAGCTTCTGCTCCCCGGTATAACATTGTCATCCCCCGAGATCTGCCCGCTGCTGCAGGACCCTCACGTCTAGATCTCGACGTCCTGCGGCATATTCACACGATTAAGCCCCGCCCCGATGGCCGTTTCACCTTCCATTACGGACACCCCCAGCTCCCTATACCATTCTGCCCAACCCCGCTCGCATGACCATCCAGCTTGTGGCAGACTAGACTTTCCCACCTGATCCTGAGTTTCTTGGGGGGTTGCGTCTTCCTTTCATCCCGGACGCACCCAGACCACTTTCCCTGCCGCCCACTTAGGCATGCAGGATATCCCTGCGTCCCGGGGAGATTCTGAGGCTGGTTCTAGTCATGTCATCCCAGCTTCTGTCCTGATCACCACCGTCGCCACCTCTCCGGTCCGTACTACCACCACCTCCTCCTTTCGTCGAGCCACTTCCGCTCGTCTCGCTCTTAAGACTGAGCTGGCTTCGCTTCGCGCTGTCGTTTTGTCCTCCACCCCCTCGGACCCATCCCCTTCGATTTTCTCTCACACACGCTTCCTTGCACTTGAGAGGGACGTGGCCACCATCCTCCGCATTCTCACTCACATCCACGGACCACCCCCTCCCACACCACACCCCTCACCCCCACCTTCACCCCCTCGACATTTTTCACCTCCACCATCACATTCTTCACCTCCACCATCACCCCCTAGGCGACCATCTCCCCTATCACCACTTCCACTCCCACCACCTCATCTACTCCCACCGTTTCCATTCCCTCCACTGTCGTCCCCACAGATCCACCACCCTCCACTTCCATCACTCCATACGTGCGTCGCATGAAATTGCAGGTGCGATCGCGATCACTTCCCCCACCATCCTCTTCTATCGCCGTATCCACCCCATTCACCGCCATTTCTACCCCATCTACCACCACCTTGGTCGCCCTTTCACTCCCACCCACCATCACCACCACCACTCCACCTATCATTCACACCTCCACACCCACCGATCCATCACCCCAACCACTTTCTCCACTTCTCCGCACCCCAGTCACCTCTCCCGCCCACTCCATCGCATCCCCCACATCTTCCACCGAGGAGGACGAGGACGACTCCTATCCTGCCGTTTGATTCCATTTTGTTTTCTGACCTCCCCCTTGCATATCTCTGCATTTTCACGATCATATCATTTCGCTAGCATCGTCACGTCTAGCTTGGGGAAGTCAATTTTTCTGTGTGCTGTCGTGTGATGTTTTTCTATGTGTGTTTGTTTATTTTTGTCGTGTGGTGTGATTTTCTATTTTTATTTTCTGTTTGTATGTCGTGTTGTGTGATTTTCTTTATTTTCCTTTTTCGTACGTGTGTTTTCTTGTTTTTCATTTCTTTTTGTGTCGGTGCGTATTTCCCCCCATTTTCATTGCCATCCCGTATTCACTTTTATTGCATTGAGGGCAATGCAAGTTTCAGCTTGGGGGAGTCGCACTTCGTGCGTCATTTGCGTCTTTTTCTTCGTTTTTGAGTCGTTTTCATCGTGTCTTTATTTTTTCTTTTCTTCTTTTTATCTCTTTCTCCTAGAGATGAACCCTATGATGAATTGCCACAAAAATCACACACACACCTAGCATGGCTTCGATAATCACGTTCACTAACCCTAGGAAGCCGAGTCCTCTTGCATTTTATGCATCGTGGGTACACTTAGCTTTTTGAGAGTCGTGCGTCGTGTCTAGCTTACGGTGTGCTTCTACTTTGTGATTGTGTTTTATATATCTGTCTAGGAATGACCCCTAGATTATCATGCTTCGATTTGAATATGGGGTATTTGCCTCTCTTATCCGCTTCTGTATGCATGAATATAAATATATCGTATGCTTCATGTCGCATGTGTCGGGATTCCACAATTAGGACTAGGATAACCCATTTAGCCTATGCTCTGATTAGTGAAAATATCTCCTTTGCCCAAGAGTTTAGAATCCGATTTCTTTTTTATTTTACTTGGTGCAAATTCACTCGTCGTGTACCGTTCCCCCACTTGGGAGAGTACACACTTGTATATACCCCAAAATCCAAAAAAATCAAAAAAAAAGAGAAAAGAAAAACCCAAAAAGAAAAGAAAAGAGAATATATATATATATATATAGCCAAAAATCCAAAAAATACATATATCCAAAACCCAAAAAAGTGTATGTGAATATTTCCCTACCTATCCAGAATAAAGGGAAGGCGAGAATTTGCACCGAGTGTTCTACTCCACGTCGTCTCAACCCCCATCGCTTTCGAAAACACTTGGAATATTGAATTTCTAGCTATTATCTAGGCGATAGTGAGGTGATGTCCGAGTCCCTAGCTGTGGAGTCCCTGACACATGATACGTTTCGATTCTCACTTTCCTCTCATGCATGCTTGAACTATATATTCGCCGCTTATTTCAAATCGAATCGATATTTGGGTCTTTTCTTGGATTTGTGTATATGGAGCTTATAGCACAATGTAGATAGTGACACCGTCTGCTAGCACACGACCACACTCACTCGTGCTTCACCGCGTGGGCCCATGGCACTTGTCTGGACTCGTATTATTTGGTTTAGTGTTGTGATTCGTCGTTTGCTCACTTGGTGTGTCGTTTTTGATTTTGTTGGCCCTGACGGGCGATTTAGAATTTAGAGTTCTCTTTCTCTCTCTTTCTCTCTCTTTCTCTCTATTTTTCCCTCCGAGCTCCTACTCTCACTCGTCTTCCTCGAGGACGAGGAAGGGTTCAGCTTGAGGGATATTAACGTGCGTTTATATTTCATATATTCACGCACGTCTTCTTTTGTGTTTTTCCGTTATTTTCCGACGTCTCGTATCCGTTTTCTCGTATTTTCTTGTTTTCTTTCCCTTCTCCATGTTTTTACGTGTTTGCAAGAGTTTGCCAGCGTAGGGGACACATAACGATGATATCATAAGTCCCCGGAGCAACGGGAGGAGTCACGCGTGATCCAGGGGGTCAGACACAAAGATTTCTATCTTTCAGCCCCTCACCCGATCGGTTGGATACAGCCAATCGATCGGGTGGTGCACGCGTGCACCACCCGGACAGCAGCTGAATCTACGAGAGCATCAACCGACCAGGTCGGAGACCGGTTCAGCCCAACAATCCTCTCGGGAAATTGAAGCCGAATTCCAACCGATCGGGTGATATTCACCCGATCGGTTCATCTGTAGCCGATTCCCTGAAGACACGACACGGAGAGCTCACCCAGCCGCCAGCTGACCGTGCCAAAACGTCCGAAGTTTATATCTTTTTGGGCAACAATTCTAACCGATCGGTTGATTTGTCAACCGATCGGTTCACCTGATGATGCTCAAGATCCAAACGGCTAGAAGCTTCCGCCAACCGATCGTGTCGCGAGACTGGGTGAAATTCTGAAGTGCGTTGCCGATTAACGAAGCAGGTCACCCGATCGGGTGATTCTTCACCTGATCGGGTGACTCTTCACCCGATCGGGTGACGTCGTTTTCTATAAATATAAACCCTAGCTTTCCAGAAACGGGGCTGTTGTATTTTTTACTGTTTTTTCTCTCTTGCGACGGCTGTAATTTTCTAGTTACTTGTAAGTGTTCCGATCTTTACCAAACTTTGATATTACCTTAATTGCATTACAACTATTGCATTTCAATCGCCTGCTTATGTTTTTAACGGTCGATTTTCATTTAGATCGCTTTTTAGCTAATATGTGTGAGTAGTCTTCCAATCTGGGATTTTGGTGTAAACCCCTTCGTGTGTTCTCCCTGATGCGTTCATAGGACTAGGAAATCGATATGGAATAGGAATCTATTGGTTACGCGGGGTGTTTCATTGTCATCGGTGGGAAAAAGACCGTCTTTGACCGTTCGGCCAATGGGGAATAAACTTGGCGGTTGACTCCCTAGCCATAGCTCACGCCCCTTAGCGTAGACATCGAATCCTAGCGCGTGGGAACGACAGGATGAGATGTTGGGCGTTATCGTTGTGAGCTCAGTGCTCTCGGAGTTGGTCATTGTTAATGGACATAGGAATGCCCACTGACCGAACCCGGGAAGTCCGGCGTATCGTCCTGGGCACCGACCGGAATATCGGGCCCATGGGACGCTTGTATCACTCATAGAGGCAACATCTCACCAATAGACCCTAATTCCAATCGTTATCCTATCCGTCGGCCGTGTTAGCGAGAATCACATGATAGGGTGGAAACCGAAGTCCCAGGTTTCTTTTATTATTGTTTAACCCCTTACCTACGATTCGTGACAAACCATCACTCGATTCGGGCTAGCTCACCCCTAGGGTGAATCCGGTCCTTTCTGACACAAGCACAACCACGCCTCCCTGTGTTCGACCCCCAAGCCACACCACAACATCGTGCGCTTGCGGTTATAAATATTTAAATCTCACGCCCCCAATCGCATATTACTGCAAACTTTCATGCATACGATACAAACCGAGGGGACCTCAGGACCATGACAACCTATATATATGAAAAATACCTGATGTTTATTGGGTTTTTGATTTAGCCCATCATTAAAACAGAAAGCACATAAGTCTCTACACATTAAAGGCCCACACCTTACCAGATACATTAATGCCTGCTTAATTTATTGGATCACTTTATTGGACTTAACTTAATATAACAGCTTACATTACATAATTATTTTACATATTAGCCCAACATTGGATTAATGATCCAACTGTTGTTAATGCAAATACCTTTTGCTTCTTGACTGGTTGAACGGTTCTATATCTTACCATAACCTTCATGTATATTATCGCAACACTTCTTACATGATTAGTACCACCACTAGCCATATTAGTAACTGGAGCATCCTTTATGACAGTAACACCACCAACATGAGATGCATACCAATATGGGCATCATCCCATAGAAACAACATCACTCCCAACATTAGCATTAACTTTGTATGTCTATACAATGCCATAATTCCTAGTAATGCTAGGAATAGTAGAAGTGATAGAATTCAAAAATTTCTAGCCATATCAACTAAGATAATGCCGCCAATATTATTAAACAATGTATAAACAAAAGTCATACATTTACACGAATATACTTTCACTACACTCTTAATCCAAATCTAACAAAACCTTACATATCCTTGATGTGAAGAAGTTGGCTCGATTTGGCACAGTAAAAGCAGTTGTATGGCAGACGAGTTATATTGTGCAGAGGTAACTCAATTGTGCTCGGATCTGTTACATCTGACTCTGCACAAGCCAGATACGAGGATGCTGGGCATGTGGCTTCTGTTGGATCTGGATTTAAACCCGGGGGAAATATGCTAATAAAAATTCTTGCGAACACAAGAGCAATCACAGGCAGTTATAAGCAGATGCAGAGTAATAATAAGCAATCACAGAGTGCACAACAGATTTACCCTGGTTCGGTCGTCCCTACGACCTACGTTCAGCCCCCAAAGCAGATACTAGATTAATAATATTACAGGTACAACCATAAAAAGCTAGTGCACATTCTCTACTCTTACCAGGCTCTCCGTACCACACTCCCAAGTGTTAAACAAAACTAATCCTATTATAAGATTTCTATTGACTAGCCCCAACAAGTCAAGTCCCTCTTGTCTAGCCCCAACTAGACAAGACCCCAAAACATAAGTATGGCAAAGTTTCCCCTACAAAGATCGCTACACTACTATACAAAACATAATAATAAAGAGTCTAAGAAATCTCAGTTTGTAGCCGTAGTCGTCTCTGTCAATCAGCCCAGGTCAGATCGAATCTGACAGGATGTAGTCATCACGTCCTCCTTGGATGAAACTTGCGGCCTAGGAGTTGGATCCTTCTTGAGAACATGCACACTTGAAGATAATTCCCCCTTCTATGTTGTGGCCATGAAGAGTTGGGGGCTCTTGCAAGTTGCTCACTTCCGAGGAGGAGCTTGGAGATAAATTGCGCAATGGATGGATGTCTTGTTGATGGCTTGCACAATGATGAGATGAGTTGCTTCTCCTTGGTTGCTTGCAGCTTGTGCTTTGAAGATAGATCTCTTTGAGTTGCTTCCCCTTTGGACTTGCGGCAATGGAGTATTATGCTTGCAAACTTGCGCAATGTAGGAGGAGGTCTTTGGCTTTGTGGCTTGCAATGGAGAGGATGGATCATTGGCCTTGTAAATGTTTGCACAATGGAGATGTTGTCTTGCAAGGGCTTGTGCAAGGAGGAAGGGAGTATGGCAATGGAGCTTTGCTTGGAGATGCCTACTAGGTTGCGCAAAGGAGGAGATGAAGCAATGGTGCCTTGGCTTTCAAGAGGTTGCACAATGTATGAGAGTACTTGCAACTTGTGCACCAAAGGGGGAGGATTATTTTTGGCCGAAATTTCTCTTGTTTGCCCTCTCTCTTCTCTCTTTTGAATATGGGTTTATATATGAGAGGATGTGATAAATTAGAATCAAATAAAATCCCATAATTGGATGAGATTGGATGAAATCCTAACTTGAATATGATTTGAATGAATCACCATGGAAGATCTCTTCTAGTCACATTGGATATAGAGTTTGAATTTGTATGGCTATAGGAATGGGTCTCATTTAATCACAATTGATTTGCATGAGATTCTCCATATCTCTCCATCTTTGACCAAGTCTTCATTTGTGTAGGAATAGGATTTGATTCATGCACCAATTGATTTGAATCAATTCAAATATGGATTTGAATTGATTCCCTCCTTATCTTCCCATCTTTGACTTAGTCCAATATGTGTAGCCATTATCTCCATCTTTGACCAAGTCCACTTTGCTAATGAATGGTAAATTCTCCATCACTTTGACTTAGTATTCCTTTGAGTATTTACGAGCTTGCCATTCCTGAAAACACTTAGCACACACATTAAATCGTTCACACATGTTTGTTATCATCAAACATGAAGTCATCGATCATTGTATACAACAACATGTTGTATCCAACAATCTCCCCCTTTTGATGATGACAAACCAATATAAGATTTGAGCAATAATGATTCACATAATATCATCGTGACATGTGTGTGAAGTGTGATGATGAAGGATGCATGCACCAATATAACAACGATGTTCAAGCATTCAAACACGTAACACAATGATGTTCAAACATACAAGCATGCTCCCCCTATATTCATGCTCCCCCTTGAACATATATTCACATATTCATTAAGCACATGCATTAATTCATTATTGATTAATGCTCCCCCTTAAATTAATATATTTTCATAAGCATTAATGCACACCAAATCACCAAATCACCAAATCTTTCTCAATATTTCTCCCCCTATTGTTATCATCAAAAGTGTATATAAGAAGTCAAATTTATACCCCATGCAAAAAGTAAGCGCTATAAATTACAATAAACACATGCATGTAGACATTTGTAGAATAAGCACTTCAAATTCAATGACAAGGATAACATAGACTTTAACACCTTCGTGTAAGTGTGATGATTAAACAATGAAGCACATAAGGTGAACTTTTAAGAAATTTAACCAAAACCAATCCATATTTTCCATGTAACATGATATCACCTAGGATTGATTTTCTCCATCTTATTAAAAATGAGTTCAAGGTACCACACCTAAAAACATAGCCTATAAGAACAGATGTGGGGGTGGCATTGCTTGACGATTATAACACCAATGCTAAAGATTACCCGTAAAGCATATGTTGGATACTCGTGTGTAGTATCATTGCCATGGATTGTATCCATTTTTCATACGGAGCTATTTTCATTCTTTTTCAATTTTTTTTGTTTCACATTCAATTCTTTTGTGCTCAATTTTTATCCATGGCAAGACACATCATATCACTTAGATTTTCACTTATTTTTCATCTTACATTCACTTTCCATATTTCATAAGAGATGTCTCCAAATGTACAACAAAATTTAATGCTCGTGGAAGTGAAAGTGTAGGTGTTGAAATCATATTATTCTAATCATTGAACTTATCATGGCTATTTAGAAAATCAAACATGTACATGTAGCTATAACAATAATACAACAATTTCTACATGGATATGATTATCATTCATTTAAACCACTTAAACTATTCAAAAGGGAAGATAGACATTAAGCACCATTTTTTGCTTTTTGTATTTTGTATTTTGTATTTTTCTTTATAAAGAACTAAAGCAAACAAACTAGCACACAAAATGAAAAGTCAAGCACATAAGAAAAAATGCTATGAATGTATGCATCAAGGTGCAAAGTAGAAGCCATACCTTCGCGTTGTCGTTTGGCTAAGGAACTAAAAAATGCGACGTCCAATTCATAGTTCCTCGCCACCTCCATCTTACCTACACGGAAGATGTTATGTGTGACCTTGGTATTCAACAAGGTCCACTCGCGTTAGTCATCAAATTTTTAGGAACTCATAAAGGCTTGAATTTAATGTTGGTATTCCTATATTTGCAATAATAAGCAACGTAACCACATGTAAAGCACTTTGCATGAATATTTCCAACTTTTGTTGTTTCAATGTGAACTTTTCTATATTTTGACTTTTCAACATTTTTCAAATCATATCCAAGTCCACGTCTATTATTGCCATAAAGTTGATTTCCAAGAATAATATCCAACGATTGTTTTTCAATAGAGAATTTCTTTTGGGACAGTTCTAGATTAGTGACTTTGGATTTCAATAAAGCATTTTCATTCACAAGAAAAGTGCATTTACTAATGAAACCTTTCTTGTTTTCCTCTTTTTTCTTTTCAAAATCAATCATTTTTCTTTTAACTTCATTATTTAGCATGCACAACTTAGTAATAAGCCCTTTATTTTTAGTTTCAAGCTTAATCAATTTTTCTTTATACATGCTAATATCATTCAACAAAGTAGGACAAGAAAGACATTCAATATTTTCATGGAAGTAAGATTTTTCTTTCTTCAACAAATCAATGGTAGAATTACATGCAAAAGGTTTTTCCTTCAGATTTTTAATTTCTTTAAACATGTCACAAGTTTCGTGTTGCATTTCAAAGTTATCATTTCTATAGGCATCTAATGTGGATTCTAGCTCTACAATTTCATCTTGAATTGCCTTACAAATATTCAGAAGTTCAGCTTTACAACCAGATTTTACCTCATCATGTTTTCCCATCAAGCAGAGGGGGGTGTGAGCAGTCTCCTCAATCTCATCTTTGCTATCGTCATCCCGCGTTAACTCTAGAGCTTTTCCTTTCTTTTTAGCGATGTTATTCGTTTCTTATGGGCAATCCTTCATACGATGTCCCTTGTTCCTGCATTTAAAACATATGACTTTTCAGTAGCAATCTGTTCAGAGGAATTTCTAGCAGGATTAGAGTTATTAGATCGATTAAACCTTGGTGCCATTTTTGCTCTTCCTTGCTTGGTCTTGATGTATTTTCTGAAGTTTCTGACCATTAGTGCTTGCTCCTCATTATCATCTTCATCTTTTCTAGCTTGAAGAGCTAGTGGTTTTGGAGCCTTTACCTCTGCTTTCTCTCTTTTTTCGATGCTATGCAGCTCAAGCTTGTGTGACATCAAGTTACCTATCAAGTCCTCTACTCTCATCTTTGATAGATTTTTAGTTTCTTGAATGGATGTGACTTTAGAATGGAACGAGCTTGGCAGCGCTCTCAAGATCTTTCTCACCTGCTTAAGACTAGAGTATGGCTTACCAAGGGAGCTAGACTTGTAGACGATGTCTGTGAACCTCGCAAACATCTCTTTGATGAATTTTGATGGAAGCATGCAGAAGCTCTCGTACTCTGTGCTCAGCAAAGAAAGTCTAGAATCCTTCACATATGATGTTCCTTCATGTGTCACCTCCAGCGTATGCTATATTTCCTACACAATTAAATATTGTGAGATACGATTAAATTCATCTTTATCTAAAGAGCAAATAAGTGCATTCATAGCTCTACCATTCAATGAATAAAGTTTCTTATCAACAGCATCCCACTCATCTTTTGGCTTTAAAATTTCAGTGTCTTCAATTTTAATAGTAGGGGGTTCATATCCGTTTTCAACAATATCCTACACATCATAATCAACAGACACTAAATAAATTTTCATTCTCACTTTCCAATAGGCAAAGTCTACTCCATTAAACTTGGGGGTCGGGCAGTAGACTGCCCTTCAGCAAATGTTGAATCAGAGATATTCATGGTTATTCTAGCTTAGATCCTCTAACCTGCTTTGATCCACTTGTTGGATCTGGATCTAAGCCTAGAGGGGGTGGATAGGCTAATAAAAATTCTTGCAAACACACGAGCAATCACGGACAGTTATAAGTAGATGCAGAGTAATAATAAGAAATCACAGAGTGCATAACATATTTACCCTGGTTTGGTCATCCCCACGACTTACGTCTAGCCCCCAAAGCAGATACTATATCAATAATGTTACATGTACAACCATAGAAAGCTAGAGCACCTTCTCTACGCTTACCAGGATCTCCGTACCCCACTCCCACAGTGTTAAACAAAACTAATCCTAGTATAAGCTTTCTATTAACTAGCCCCAACTAGTTAAGTCATTCTTGTTTAGCCCCAACTAGTCAAGTCACTCTTGTCTAGCCCCAACTAGACAAGACCCCAAAACACAAGTATGGTAAAGTTTCTCCTACAAAGATCGCTACACTACTACACAAATATAATAATAAAGAGTTTAGGAAATCTCAGTTTGTGTAGCCGTATTCGTCTCTGTCAATCAGCTCAGGTTAGATCGAATCTGACAGGATGTAGTCGTCACGTTCTCCTTGGATGAAACTTGCGGCCTAGGAGTTGGATCATTCTTGGGAACTTGCGCACATGAAGATGATTCCCCCTTCTATGTTACGGCCATAAAGAGTTGGGGGCTCTTGCAAGTTGCACACTTCCTGAAGGGTTTTGGCGGACCCTCAGAGCTCAGATCTGTGCACGTCCTATGTCGGACGTATTACAGAGGCATAAAGCGTAGCAAAAAAAATAAACATGCTAGCTAAACATTTTAGCTAGGGCCTGAGAGCGCCAGAACCTAGCCCGATCTATGCCAACTTGGGGTGGATCTGACCACCCAAGAGGGATCTACCCTACTGCGACGAAATTAAATTACACTAAAAAACTTTAAATAACATACCTGGAATCTCAACCCTGGGGGATGTACCGCACTGGCTTCTTACGCTCCTTGTAGCTGAACCGCCTTGACTCGATCCACCCGAGCCGCCTTGCACCTTCGAACTTTTCCACCCGATCCGTCACTGATGTGTCCTTATATTTCACATTATATATATATATATATATATATATATATATATATATATATATATATATATATATATATATATATATAATTACACGTCAAAATGATTGCTCAATTACATATTTCATATGCTTTTACGCTATTGTTTGGAATAATATGACTTTCGGAGCGTTTATGTCCATTTCAGGGATTTGGGCGATATTGGAGCAATTTGGAGTCGATAAGACGATTGGCAACGTGAGAGCACCAATGAGACTCATGATGATATGATCAAGGTGCCAAAGAAGAATACTGGAGCAATGAAGGGGCAAGAGAGAAGGTCGCTCGATCATACTATGATGCGGCGAAGGAATCGAGCGACCCGAAATGCTGAAAACAGGACAACCGTGCACTATTTTTAAATCTGCTATCACCTGGGATTTTTCACTATTTTTCTGATATTTTTCCCAGATAATAGACTTCAAGACGGTTCCAAGCCACTAAGAATGCACCAATCGGAGGTCGGATGAGCCCTGGAGAATTTCTGCAAGTTGATGGTGCAGTTCTCAGCAGCCTACTCGGTCGAGCAGTATTCTACTCAGTCCAAGCTGTGCCCTACTCGACCGAAATGCTATTCTTGATGTCCGACTAGACCGACCAACCTCCTATTCGGTCCGAGCAACCTCCTACTTGGACCGAGTCATGTGCAAATGAGGCTGAAGTGCGTTTTTAGTCCCAAATCAGCCGAGCAACCTTCGACTCGACCGAGCAACCTCCTGCTCGGTCCGAGCAACCTTCTACTAGACCGAGCAGTGCCGAATCAGCCCGGGTTGGCAGAGCGATATATTTTGGCAGATGTGGATTCTCTGTACAACTCGACCGAGCAGCCGAATGACTCGACCTAGCTGTCGAACGACTCGACCGAGCAGCTTTGTGCTCGGACCGAGTCACTGTGGGCCCATTTTCTGATCTGCGCCTGGATTTTTGGGTTCTGCGAGGGTTTTTGCGGGGATTTTTTCTGAGCCGCCAAGGGGGAGGCAGCCGCGGCTTAGGGGGATGATTCTGAGTTTTTACGGACGTTTTAGGCAGCGAAAATTGTAGATTTTTTATTGTTAGATTTAGATTAAATTTCAGAAGACGTTTTGGATCAAATTCTATTGAATCTTGTTGGCTATTTTCTTGCGTTCTTGGAATCTGAGTTTCTTTTGAGATCTGTTATTCGCTCTGTAAGTTTCTGATCTTTATTTTACCAATTGCTACGATGTTCTCATCTATAAAAATGGTGTTTTTATCTGTTATTATCGCTATGTATGAGTAGATCTTTCTAGGGTTGATGGGTTAGCCCTAAGATCCTAGGGGGAAAATGTAGATCTGAATCCCTGCATTGAATTGGGGATTTAGGGTTGTATTTTGGTAGATCCTACCGAATCCGTAGATACCCTGTACTGAGATCATGCCCATGGTCTGTGGAATTGATGTCCTTAATGGGTATCTAGGGATTCGAATAGGGAAATCGGTGGATCCAATCAAGGCACGTGACCATGCCTGGCTCGCGCCGTGAGGGGATCCATGACGAACTATACCGCTACGTTGACGGCTACCGCCATTGCACCAACGAGAGCCACCGAAATACCCGCAATTCTAACCCACGAGAGTGGTATGAATTGGTGGATTTATCCCCTAGTCCTAATGCAATGCAAGGATCCTATTCCAACATTGACCCCCCGACGATCTTAGCAGCGATCCCTAACGCCCTAGCTCTTTTTATGCGACGTTGAGTGACACAACCTTCGCATCCACCACCATCATAACTCTCCATATTCCACACCCATCAATAAACCCGCAAGTCCAACTCAACCTAAGAGTAGATACGTAGTATAGCACCGCTTTCCCGTGTTCGATACCCGCTTGCCACTATACCATGCGCTTGCGGTAAACGACATCGTTCGGGGTTACATTCCGGATGCATCAAGTTTATGGCACCGTTGCCGGAGAGGCGTTCCGCCATACTATCTATTTACCACAATTAGGTTGATTTGATTGCGAAAAAACCCAAAAAAAATTTAAAAAAATAAAATAAAAAAATAAAAATAGAGAGATTTTTCCCACCACCTGCTTTATCATTATCTATATTTTCTTGTACCACTGATATCTTTTCCAGGTTGTTGTTTTTTTGACTATTCAAGTATAATGGATCAATCTTGGAATTATTCAGGCAATGATTATTCAGCACAGTATGAGGCTCCAACGAAAGAATGCGAATATTATTCACAGGACCCATACTATCAGATGGAAGGAAGTGATCAATATTCAGAGTTCTATGCCTACTGCACATCCTGTGACATGAAGGGACACATGCCCTACGATAGCCGCGTCTGTCTCTTAAGTCCTGACCATCCTCTCAATTTGACACTCAATGCATTCATGGCATCGATAGAGGAGATCACGACTGTCAGTGCTATACAAAATGAGTCAAATGATAGATGGCAGAAAGAGAAGGAAGAAATCAACGAGTATCTTTCATCTCTTGAGCCTGTGGAAGAGAGGCCGGAGCACATAGAGCCACCTCATCCTACCACTGACGCCGAGGACCACCCACCAGAACTTACTGATCCCACTCAGGGAGATCTTTTTACCCACTCCATTTCTGAATCATGCATCACATCTGATATTTATTCTGATCCAGATCTTTTTGACACGTCGTACCTATTGCAGGACACTTACAATTTTGGACCGGAGGTATGCTTGGACGTGACCGTGCTTGAAGAATCTGAGAATGAGGAGGAGTTGCCTGATGAGACCCATACTCATATGCCAGAGCTGCCTGAAAAGCCTGAGATGAACGACAAGGAACTGTCTGTCGTGGTACATGAGAGCGGAGATGTATTTTCAGGGAAGTATCGTCTACCTATTTTTCCTTTATATATTTCTTTTGACGATCTTCTTTGGAAAAATTTTATTTTAGGGGAAATATTCCACATCAGATTGATGCGGCTTGTCTCTTACAGGGTACATGTGGAGTCCTTGGAGAGATGCTGGGAGCCGCATTACTGGAATCTGATGGAGCCCGTGGAGATACGCACCCGACGGAACCACGGAAAGTGCAGATAGAGCAGCTGCCTGCACCGGCAAAGATATTGGACCCGCCTTTTGCTACAGGTGGTGCCAATCTAGTAGTATAGTATTTTATGCTTTAAATAATCACAAATCCTCTCGGCAGCGAGAGGACCATATAGGATTTTATATGTTTTTCCTTTTTTTGTTTAATAAATCCACCCCATTTGATGGCTCTATTATCTTTTGCATCCAACCTACTATTTATTATCCATGCTCACCCGTATATTTTGGCGATTATTTTGCATCTCTACCCAATTTTTATGTGATGTTTAAGCTTGGGGGAGAGAGACTATTTTGTTGTGTGGCCCCCCTCTTATCGTTGTCCCCTATTTTTATCATACACACATTGAGGACAATGTGATGTTTAATCTTGGGGGAGTGCATAATGCACGAACTTTGCTTTTTCGTGAAACACACTTCGTATTTTCCATATGAACCATGTTCACTCTTATATTTATGTCTCATATGCTTTATTTTTTTATATGAAATATCGTAGATTTATTTTTTTATGAACATTGATATCTGTTAGATTAGAGATTAATTCCTTGATTAGTGTATCTTTGTTAATATGCTTTTTCATAGTTGAATCCATAGTTTCACAACCATATTCTCGAAACAGTTAAGTTAAAAATGAATGAATCAACTCTGAAAATTATTTGATACCTGTGTGATTTGATTGATAATTATATTACTTTATGGATGATTAGTGATTCAAAAGAGATAGGATAACCCCACGACAACCAAAGTATTGATGATTAGAATTCCTGAAACCGAGCCATGTCTAAATTCTATGCTTTTTCATTTTCTTTTGTGAATAGACAATAAATGATCTTTGATCATGTCTTGCATTCCATCGCGTTTACGTGAGTTTGCAAAAATCCCAAAAATACAAAAATCAAACAAACATATTGAATAAAAGGCCCTAGGGGTTCTTCGTAATTCGATGCCCTAAGACCGTCTGGTCTGGGATGCATAGGCCGCTTTTTGTATATAGTGAGTTATCTCGTGTATACAAAGAAAGAAAAATGCGTATGAAATATTCTTTTTTTTGGAAAGCTAGAAAACCTTTATTGAGTAAAATATACAGAACTATAGAGCCTAGGAATGAGAAATCAATATAAAGAGGAGAGGGCACAAGCGCCGTCACTCTCTAATAAAGAGCTCCCACCCTACGTGAACTATACAAAAGAATAAAGCCGAAAAAAAATCAGCCCAAATCTCGAAACACCCAATTCTCAAGGACTGAAGTCTCCTCTATAGTGGATGGTTCAAGCCCACATATTGCCACTCGAACATCCGCTGCCAATACCCCAAAAAACTCCACTTTCCCTCTACTTTTACATTCAAAGATTCGCCTGTTTCGTTCTTGCCAAATATGCCATACCAATGCTGAAAGAACCGTACATGCCAATCTGCTCAAAAATCCTTTCCCTCCAAAGTGGCCCAAATAGTAATCACCAATAGCCTCAAGAGAAGGTGCCAAGTGATTGAGAATATTTAACTTCAACAACGACCTCTTAAGGACATATTGCGAGAAACTGCAGTTGAAGAATAAATGGGTAATGTCTTCGATGTTGTTCCCCTCACACAGAACACAATTCACAGGCAAGTTGAGACCCCATCTGCCAATAATATCACGAGTTAGAAGCTTACCCCTTAGAGCATGGAGAAGGGTGATAGACCATTTAGGAATATGACCTGGGAACCAAACAAGCTTTTGGAATCGAAAAGAAGGACCCCTGTTTCGAACACCCTCCCAGGCTTCGGCAAAACTGAAAGCACCCGAGCCTCTACTAACAACCGGCCCCTGTCCAGTACTCCCACCCGCATCATTTACGAATCCCCTAATTTGCTGGCGGTTGATGACTCCATCAACTCCATAAGGAACCTGGCGATTGATGACGCCAACCACTCCTGGAGAAGCATTCCGGTTTGATTTTGCCCAGACCCAACGGTCATGGCCAAAGGTGAGTACGACAGATGCTAGGTGATGCTTTACTTGAGAGATAGCAGGAACATCAGCCCAAGCCCCATGGACCCAGTAGTCACAAACACGCTTCATCGCATCTTCCAGCGGTACAGCAACAAGATTCTTTAGAGGCCCACAATCTAGCCAATAGTCATGCCAAAAAAGAGTCGATCTCCCGTCTTTTACCATTCTTCGTACCAGTTTATTAGAGACATTTCTACAATTCAACATGTGCTTCCAAGTGCCGGAATGATAGACAGTGCCCTTAGCCGCAAAGAACAATCCGGCCCTATCATATTTAGCTCTCATATATTTAGCCCAAAGGCTATTAGAAGTTAGGAATCTCCATGTCAGCCTCACCCCCGCAGCAACATTTAAATCTTCCAACAACCATAATCCCACACCACCTTCAGGCTTTGGGGTACAGATATCTTTCCATGCCCAAGCACGAGAGGACCCCATAATGAAACGTCGACATAGGGAAGAAATCTTTCTAACAATGGAAAACGGCATGTGGAATGCTTGCATCCAAAAAGAGACCATACCGTAAATTGCTGATTTCACAAGCTCAATCCTGCCAGAAATAGATAACAAATTTGAAGACCAGCTCATAAGTCGCTTCTTACACCTATCAAGAAGCCGACTGTACATGGGCGCTTTTGGGTATTTCGACGACAAAGGCAGGCCCAAATAAGTAGAAAAAGTAGTGGAAATTCTGACACCCAAAGAATCTGCCAGCACGGTTCTATTTTTAGTGCCTTTACTAAAAAGAACCGAACTCTTGTCCCAATTTACCTGAAGCCCCGTATAACCCTTGAACTCCAGAAGTAAGGACTTAATGCAATTAAAGGATTTGAGATTGGCTCTGCAGAAAACTAGCAAGTCATCATCAAACAGAAGGTGGGAGATAGAACCTGTTCGCCGCATAGCCTGAAGGGCACCACATCCAAGTCTTTTGGAAATTAAGATAGAGAATGCCTCCATAGCAATAACAAAAAGGTACGGAGAGAGAGGATCGCCCTGCCTGATGCCCCTGTTACCATCAAAAAACCCCACTGGAGATCCTTTCACCATAACTGAGAAAGTAGGAGTAGAAACGCATTCCCTAATCCAATTCACAAAAGCAGAAGGAACCCCCATTTGCCCCATGAAATAAAGGATAAAGTCCCTATTAACAGAATCAAAAGCCTTCCGTAGATCCAGTTTCAGGCAAGCTCGTCCACCCATGTGATTACTAAAGTCCCTGATTTGCTCATGAGCAATCAGGGTGCAATCAGCTAATAATCGGCCTTTAAGAAAGGCAGCTTGATTGGGGGAAATAAGCTCATGAATGACCACTTTGAGCCTATTACAGATAATTTTGCTAACAATTTTATATAGGACATTGCAACATGCAATCGGCCTATAATCCCCCAAAGATGTAGCATTAGAATTTTTGGGAACCAGGGCAAGGTGGGTATGGTATACTTGCCTAAGCAAAGAACCAGAGCTGAAAAAAGACTTTACCGCCATAGTAACTTCATCTCCAATTAGATACCAAAAATGTTGGTAAAAGTGCGCATTAAAACCGTCTGGCCCAGGCGCCTTATCAGGACCCAACTGGAAAACCACCTGCTTGATCTCCTCAGTAGAGATTCTCCTTATCAGCCAGGCCGAAGCATCCTCAGTGAGAATGCGCTTAGGGGTAAAAGTAGAGAAAGATCTGTTGTAGGAGTTTTGATTATAGAGGTCCATAAAGTGATCAGCCGCCACCTTTTTCAAGTCATCAATAGAGCCCGACTGCTTACCCATAGAATCCACAAAATGGTTCAGACTATTGTGGTTCTCTCTAGACTTCATAGCACTATAAAAGAATTTGGTGTTTCTGTCCCCCAACGACACCCAATCCTGACGACTCTTTTGCCGAAACATATCCTCCTCAAGACTCATAGATATAGCCAACTCCCTCATAGCAGCCTGCTCAAGTGCTTGGATGGTCACATCCGAATTCAACAATGGATTCAATCTAATAGATTCCAACTTAGTGCGGCACAAGTTCACCAGCTTGCTAGCATTGTAATCAGCCGACCAGTTGCGCAAAATAGGCTTTAACCTTTTTAATTTTTGGGTAACACAGTACATAGGAGTACCACCAACAAAAACACCCCAGCTCTCTTCCACAATTCTAGCAATACCACTGCATTTGGTCCAATAATTGAAATACTTGAACGGTTTAGGGTCAGATTGTACCTGAGGGTGGAGACGGACCACCATTGAGGCATGGTCGCTAGTCCGGGGATCCAAATACTCAACAAAAGAGCCGTTAAGTAGCTTCAGCCAATCACCATTTACGAACACCCTATCCAACCGAGCAGAGATCCTGTCTATCCCCATTCTATTGTTACACCAGCTGAACTTGCAACCCGTGCTCTTGAGCTCATGGAGCTGACAAGTACTAATACAGTCATTATAATCAAATAAAAACTTCTGATCCAGATGCCGGCCCCCTACTTTGTCTGAAGAATTAAGAACACAATTAAAATCACCTCCCACCAACCACGCACCGTTGTTCAGCCTAGCAGCATCACCTTTCAAGCAAACCCACAAATCCTTCCTTTCAACTAGTGTGTTACGGGCGTACACACCGGTTAAAGCACAGGAGAACCCTCCAGTGTTGGTACACAAAACAGTAACATGCTGATCAGAAATAGAGAAGAGAGAAGTCTTCCATACTTTGGGGTCCATAGCCATCATAACCCTCCCAACAGAATGGGATTCCGTATTATTAAACAATGTCCAGTTTTTAGGAATCACAGAAATGGAATTACCTGACAATGATTTAAGCTTAGTCTCAAGAAGAATAATCACGGTCGGCCTAATAGAAGTCAATCTGTCACGAAGGTCCCTTCGACGGATAGGGTTATTCAAACCCCTAGTATTCCATATGAACACAGTCATTGACCAACCAGATTTTTAGGATTGCTACCCTGAATCCTAGCACTCCGCCTTGCACAGGATTCCACAGGGCAATCAGTCTTCCTCTTGACCTTCTTACAACCCTCCACCTGCTCTAGGATGGTGAGCTCTTCCGCCAACCAATCAGGATTATCAACCGCCAACTCAGACGGAACCCTGTCAATTTCATTACCCCCAACCGAGTCATTCTCTAATAGGGAAGGGAGAGGCAGAGGTTCGAACCTACGCCCTGCACTACCCGCATCAGCAGAGGTGGATTGTAATCCGATATCAGCAGCTAAATGAGTGTCACTCGGTGGCTTAGGGAACTCGGCAACAGGAGCATGCTCCGAATTTGCAACAGGAGAGATACCCTCAGTCAACAGAGCAGAAGAAGCATCACCCCCTGCCACAGCCTGAGCAACAGGCATTTCAACAACCGCAGCCTCAGCACCACGTTGGACAGTCTCCACCATTAGACCCGGTACAACCAAATTAATAGCATTAATCTCCCCTTCAGCAGCACAACACTTGGGTTCACCGGCCTCTTCATTATTGATATTATTCACCAATATAGGACTCGGGTTCACAGGCAATGAATTTCCAGCAACACCATCCCCTTGGATTGAAGGAAGCTCAACTCATGCAGGGCATTGGCCATCACTATGTCCAAAACAGGCACACGTGCTACACCGAGGGGGTTCCCCTTCAAACTTTGCCATAATAGAAATGATTTCACCTCCATCTAATTCTACATCCACAGATTTTCGTAAAGGAACCGCCGCATCAACCTCAACCAAGCAACGCGCATAGGTAATCCTCTCAAGATTAGCAGTAGCCCGATCAAGGCACATAGGGGTACCAATGACAGAGGCAATGATATTCAGAGTATCCAGGTTCCACATGTATAACGGAAGGCCATGAAGTTGGACCCAGACAGGGACCGAGGTGAGGATGTCTCTATCATGGCGTAGGTTCATACTCCACTTCTTCAAGACTACCAACCGGCCATCAAACAACCAAGGCCCGCCCTTCAGAATCTTCTCACATTCTTCAGAGGATTCAAAACGGAAGTAAAAGAACCCATTATCCTTGCTATAGACTTGTACCTTCTTCTTCAATCTCCAGAGCCTCTCTACCCAAGCAACTATTTGCCCATAATAAGGAATATCTCCAAGAACATAGCCGACCAGAGTATCCTTCCACCTATCAGCACCCCTCTCCACCAAGTTACCCGGCACCCGAGCACGGGAAGAACCATCCGCCACTTTCAAGGGGGCCACATAGGTCATGGCCAAACCCGACTGATACGTACGCCTTTCAGCACAGACGTCCAGCCACGATCTCTTCGCAACATTCGTATCAATAGTTATGGCTACCTTAGGCCTTTGGGGAATTTTGCCGAACACGTGGTGCTCCGGAATAGCAACACCAGCCTGTGACAAATTCCTACCCTTTCCGATCGGAGGCCGCCCCCAACCAATAGGAAGCCTCGAAAGAGGCCCCCTCCGCGATGGCCTATCTAGCCGTGGCCTTCCCCTACGAACTTCCTGCCAGCCGTCACCATCGTGGCTATCCCTCCGGTGTACTTCTGCTTCCAACGCATCCGATCTCCCTATAGAAGAGGGAAGAACACCCCCAGATCCCGATCGCAGACCGGATCCACCGCCAGATCCAACGCCCCCCGCTACTTTGGATTGACCACCCACCTTGGAACATCCCGCACCGGCATCCCCCTTAGAGTTACCCAGCAAGATCCACCGTGAATCAACCTTGGAGGCCTCCACAACTCTTTGCGCCACCGGAACATCTCCACCATGAACCGAGTTTCCTGGATTATTTGATTGTAATCCGTCAGCACCAAGCAAGGAGCCGCCATCAAACGAGGGTTTCACCGTCGCCCTCAAGTCGCCAGCTCCGGATAATACGCTCATCCCTCAATTTATATATACGTATGAAATATTCATATAGCCAAAAAACAATATAAAACTACAAAAATCCCATATCCTTATCTCCATTTCTATATAGAACTAAGACATGGCAAATTTGATGGGTTCTAGACGTCTTGAAATGGTCGTAGTGTG
This sequence comes from Scilla litardierei, assembly GCA_030789695.1. Lineage (NCBI taxonomy): Eukaryota > Viridiplantae > Streptophyta > Magnoliopsida > Asparagales > Asparagaceae > Scilla > Scilla litardierei. The sequence goes on along the minus strand of CM061142.1, from coordinate 686,927,054 downwards.
GTGATGCCTTACCTTGATTGAATTTGCTAAATTCATTCCATGAAGTATAACAAAATACCATGCATGCTTGAAAATGTTTGATCATGGCATATTATACTGCTTAGGGAATGAGTTGTGAACATTGGTTTCATTTCCGTGAACTTAGTATATTGCATGATAAACTATGATGTGATATAACTCTTGTTGGAATTTCATAATTCCATATTTCTATTCCCATATGATTTTGATGTGACAAACACATTCAGTGCTACTAACTCTATGTATGCAGATACATATCAATGCTGAGTTCCACACAAATGAGATATCTTCATGCATACTCAATCAGATATACCATTCATGAAGCTGAAAAGACAAAGGCACCTAATCCACGACTTGGATATATAATCACTTGATAAGGATCTCCTGCAAAGAAGCTTCTCAGATTCAGTTGCAGACACAGTCCTATCTACGGCTTTATGTAATCAATGTAAAATTTACTTTATTAGAGTCACAAAGCCTTGTGATAGAATATCTTAGTCATCTAGGTTCCATTCCTCAGAGATCTACACTTCCCAATTTCGAAAATTCACAACTTTGAAAATTGGCAGCCAATAACCCCATTTTGGTCGACCAATTTTAAACCTTCGAATTTGGTTATGGGATTGCATATGCAAACTCCCCTAACCGTGTAGATTCTAGAAATGTCCTCCAACAGTCGAAATTCTCTCTCTAAATTTTGGTCGACCAATGTGGTCATTTTGGTCGACCAATTTCAAAACTAACCGTTTGATCCCAAACTTTCAGGGACGGTTCCTGCCCGTTTTCTAACGTTAACTACAGTCCCCAACCGTCCCTAAACACTATAAATAAAGGGGTAGACCCTCTCTTTTCATTCACACACTTTCCTCTTCTTTACTCTCTTATTTGTTGGAATCAAGTCTTCTCTTTTCTAAAGCTTTAGGCAATTAGTTGTTCTTTTCTTATTTGTAAGAAGAAATCATTAGATTTCCTTCTTCGTTTAAGAACGTAAGAACTTGGTTTTTCAACATCATTTTGGAAAGTTGTTTGTGTTCATAATTGAAGAAGAAATCGATTGATCTCTCTCTCTTCTTTTATGAACCAGAGAACTTCAAGTGTTGCGCTTCATTACACATCTTTTACATCTTGAAGTTCTTCTTCTAAAAACACCATCCTTGAATTCATTCTCTGAAATTTATAACAAGGCTATATGTGTTTTTCTATTTCATTATTTTACAGGTTTGAATCTCTGTTAGAGATTGTACAAAGTTTGGGACACGGGGAGTGTCGCCATTTTTGTAAGTTCGTGCTTGCGGGGCAAGTGATTATAGTGGATTGAAAATCTCTACGGGGTAGAGGACTGGAGTAGGATCACAAGGATCCGAACCAGGATAAATCTCTGTGTTTGCGATTGATTTAACTTCAGTACTTGTCTTTTTATATCTGTGCCATCTTTACAAATATTACTAACATTTTATTTGTGACAATTTTTAATATACACTATTCACCCCCCCTCTAGTGTATTGATCCTTACAGGCTTTAATTACATTTGGTATCAAAGCAAGGTTAAGATGGCAGCAAGTTCCTCAAACATGAACGCAGTTCAACACAACTACAATCAGCATTCTGAAGGACACTCTCAAACTCGTCCTCCTCTATTTGATGGTTCAAATTACTCATATTGGAAAATACGAATGGAGATTCATCTCCAAAGTATGAATTATGAAATTTGGGACATCGTAGAGTCAGGATACGAAAAGCCAACAACTCCTGTTGCTGATTGGACCACCAACGACAAAACTGCAAAAACCAACAACTCAAAGGCCATGAATGCTTTATTTTGTGCTATGGATAAACATGAGTTTAATCGAGTATCTCAGGCCAAAAGTGCTAAGGAGATTTGGCATATACTTGAGGTAACTCATGAAGGAACCAATAAAGTGAAGGAAACAAAGATTTCCGTTTTGGTTCACAAATTCGAGTTGTTCAAGATGAAGGACCAAGAGACAATTGGAGAAATGAACACCAGGTTTACTAATATTATAACTTCTTTAAGTGCTCTTGGAAAAACTTACACTTCTCTTGAACAGGTTCGCAAAATTCTTAAAGCTTGAACTCTAGTATGGCGTCCAAAGATCACTGCTATTGAGGAAGCCAATGATCTTTCCACATTATCTATGGAAGATCTTATTGGTAACTTAATGGCCCATGAAGTTACACTTCAAGACGAGAAAGAAGAATCAGATCAAAAGAAGAAAGTACTTGCCTTCAACGCAACATCAGATAATGAAGATTCAGATGATGATATGGCATTTTTTGCCAAAAACTTCAGAAAATTCTTTCAGAAAGGTAAGTATAATAATTTTAAATCTAAGAATACTGATTCTTCTCTTTGCTTTAATTGCAATAAGCCAGGACATATGAAGAAAGACTGTCCTCTTCTCAAAGCAAAGTTCAAAACTTCCAATAATGATCAATCCAGAAGAGAAATGAGGTTTGACAAAATGAAAAAGGCATTTGCAGCAACATGAGATGATTCTTCAGATGATGATGATGATGATCTAAATGAAAGTGCCAACATGTGCTTTATGGCACAAGATAATGAAGATGAGGTAAGTACCTTTAGTAATGAAGAATTATTAGATGCATTGAAAGATCTCTATTCTCGTTTCAAAAGTTTAAATAGTCAACATAGATCTTTGAAACAGAATAATAACGATCTCCTTGTGAAATATCAAGAATTATCTTCTTCTAAGAACACTACACCTATTGAGAATACATCTTCTCAAACTTTAGATCTTAGTAAAGAGAATGATACTCTCAAAACTAAGAATCTAGAAATACATACACAAATATCCGAAATGGATAAAAATGTTTCATCACTAAAGATGAAATACGACGAGATGTCTTCCAATATTAATAAATTTAATAAAGGAAAGACTAATCTCGATGATTTGCTAAAAATACAATATCCAGCAAATCATAGACAAGGTCTGGGATATTCTCATAAGAATGCATCCAAGTCCTATATCACTTCTTCTTCTGTTGGAAAAACTACTTTTGTTAGACCTCAAAAGAAGAATCACGCATTTATTTACACAAAGAAAGTAAACATTCCTACTTCTTCTTCACAAAGAAATGTTTCTAACATTTCAAAACCATCTTCTAGGAAACCTACTACAATTAGTATATGGGTTCCTAAGAATTCATGCTTAGAAGATAGAAATGATTATATTTCTCATTATACACATGCTATAGTTCATTCTAATGATTATATTAAAAAGCCAAATTCCACTTGGGTTTGGCTTCCAAAAATCTAATCCCAAGGACCCTCAAGAAGGGGTACCAATGCTTAATGTTTTATCTTTTAGGTACCTAGGAAAGAAAGATGGATTTTGGATAGTGGATGTTCAAAACATATGACAGGAAATGTCAAACTACTTTCAAACGTCAAGTACAAACAAGGAGGCACAGTTACCTTTGGTGACAACAAGAAAGGAAAAATCATAGTCACTGGAACAGTTGGCAATACTAATCAGCCTATCATTGAGAATGTTCACCTGGTTGACGGTTTGAAACATAATTTACTTTCCATTAGTCAATTATGCGATAAAAATTACAAAATAGTTTTTGAACAAAATGATTGCATTATTTATAATTCAGATATGTCATCTGTTTTGTTTCGTGGTAAGCGTAAAAATAACATTTATATTTTATGCATGTCTGTTACCACAAATAATCATTGTTTAATAATTACATCTGATGATACACTTTTATGGCATAAACGTTTTGGACACACTAATTTCAAAAATCTTGCACACATTTCAAAACACAAATTAGTAAATGGAATGCCAAATATTTCTTTCAAACACAAACATTTTTGTGATGCTTGTCAACAAGGAAAAATGCACAAATCTTCTTTTAAATCAAAGGATGTTATCTCAACAAAGAGACCATTAGAACTCTTACATTTAGATTTGTTTGGTCCTTCTAGAGTAGCCTCTTTAAATAGAAGTAGATATGCATTTGTCATTGTTGATGATTATTCAAGATATACTTGGGTTATATTCTTACAAAACAAGAATGATGCTTTTGAAGAATTTTCAATATTTTGTAAAAAGATACAAAAAATCAAATCCTCTAACATTGTCACTATTCGTAGTGATCATGGAGGAGAATTTGAAAATGAATCGTTTACCAAATTTTGTAATGAAAATGGCATTACTCACAATTTTTCTTTTCCTCGTGCTCCTCCTCAAAATGGAGTAGTTGAAAGGAAAAATAGAACCTTACAAGAATGTGCAAGAACAATGCTTTGTGATAGTAATTTACCGAAATATTTTTGGGCTGAAGCTGTCGCAACTGCATGTTACATTATGAATAAAATTCTCATAAGGCCATTGCTAAATAAAACTTGTTTTGAATTATTCTTTGATCGCATTCCACGTGTATCATATTTTAAAGTGTTTGGATGTAAATGTTTCATTCTAAATACTAAAGATGCACTTGATAAATTTGATTCGAAATCTGATGAAGGTATTTTTGTTGGATACTCAACACGTAGCAAAGCCTACAGAGTATATAACAAAAGAACTTCAACAGTTGAAGAATCACTACATGTCACATTTGATGAGAATCCCTCATCTAAGTCTCCCATTGTTGATGATGAAGAAAATATATTACCTTTATCTAATTCTTTAGATAATATCAAACTTGATGAAATTGATGCTACTAATCATTCTGTTGAGTCTATTTCAGATAATACAGATCTTCCCTAGGCTTTTGCACAAGTTCCAAACCATCCATCAGAATTAATCATTGGAGATATTACAGATGGAGTTAGAACTCGTCGTCAAATTGAACAAATGGCGCATTGTGCTTTCCTTTCATCCATTGAACAAAAGAACATCAAAGATGCATGTGAAGACAGTTCATAGATTATCGCTATGTAGGAAGAACTCAATCAATTTCAACGAAATGATGTTTGGGAATTAGTTCCCAGACCAACAGATCATTCAATTATTGGTACCAAGTGGGTATTCAAAAATAAATTGGATGAATCTGGTCAGGTAATTAGAAACAAGGCACGATTGGTTGCACAAGGTTATAATCAAGAAGAAGGTATTGATTACGATGAAACCTATGCACCAGTTGCCCGTCTTGAGTCTATTCGCATGTTATTATCATTTGCATGTTTTAAAAATTTTAAATTATTTCAAATGGATGTCAAAAGTGCTTTTTTAAATGGATTTCTTAAGGAGGAAGTTTATGTTGAACAACCTCCTGGTTTTCATCATGAAAATTTTGAAAATCATGTTTTCAAATTAAAGAAAGCTCTTTATGGTCTCAAACAAGCACCTCGTGCTTGGTATGAAAGACTTAAAAGCTATCTTTTAAATTCTGGTTATAATATTGGTAAAATAGATTCCACTCTTTTTATTAAAAATATTAAATCTGACATAATCATTATTCAAATATACGTTGATGATATTATTTTTGGTTCTACTAATGAATCTCTTTGTCAAGATTTTTCTAAAATTATGCAGAAAGAATTTGAGATGAGTCACATGGGTGAACTCAATTATTTCCTCGGTCTTCAAATTAAACAATTGAAGGAAGGAATCTTCATTCACCAAAGCAAGTATTCTAAAGAACTCATCAAGCGTTTTGGTTTAGAAAGTTCTGCAGAAAAACGTACTCCAATGAGTACATCTACATCTCTCGACAAAGACTTAAATGGTAAGAGTATTGATCAACGTCTTTACATAGGTATGATTGGCTCTCTATTCTATTTAACTGCTAGTAGACCAGACATTATGTTTTCAGTATGTTTATGTGCACGTTTTCAGGCAGATCCTAAAGTTTCACACTTAACTGCCGTAAAAAGGATTATTAGATATGTTAAGCACACTTCTGATTTTGGTTTATTTTATCCCAAGTCAAGCACATTTGATTTATTATCCTATAGTGATGCAGACTTTGCTGGTTGTAAATCAGATCGTAAAAGTACCAGTGGTACTTGTCACTTTTTAGGTCATGCTTTAGTATCTTGGTTTAGCAAAAAGCAAAACTCCGTTTCATTATCTACAACCGAGGCAGAATATATTGCCGCCGGTTTAGCATGTGCTCAAATCTTATGGATGAAACAAACTATATCTGACTATGGTATTGATTGTTCTACTTGCCCTATTATGTGTGATAATACTAGTGCTATTAATCTTTCTAAAAATCCTGTGCATCATTCTCGTACAAAACATATTGATGTACGTCATCATTTTCTAGATGATCATGTTCAGAAAGGAGATATAGTTCTTAAATTTATAGCTACTGAACATCAGACAGCTGATATTTTAACCAAACCATTGAAAGAAGATACTTTTATTAAGCTTCGTAGGAATTTAGGGATTATTAGTGAATCGGACTTATGACACATTCTTATTTTTATTTTTTAGAATTTTTCCATATTTTTTCAAATTTTTCTGGGTATTTTTGAAATTGGTCGACCAATTCACCAATATTGGTCGCCAATATTCGTGTTTTTTATTATTTTTTAATTTTTCAGTAACTACTTCGTCTTCCCGCTTATTCTCGTTATCCGTTCCCTCCATTTTTAGTTTCAGAAACTGAACCCATCCATTCGTTTTCGAATTTTGGGTGGGATTCGTTACTTAAACTTCTCTGTCGATTGGAATTTGTCAGTTCCACCAACTTCCCATAACTATTTTTTCTCTTATTTAAATTCGTGTCTAGGGAATCTCATTTTTCACAAAATATCTCTGCCAACTTCTCCTCCCAACGCAACCCTTCCTTTTCCCCAAAACACCAAACCCCGCCGGTCTCTCCCGATTCCTCTTCCCCCTCTCCTCCAATCGCCGGCCTCCACCCTCTCAATCCTCCGGCGTCTCCCTCCATACCCTCGCCCATGGCCGATCCTCCACCGCCTCCCTTCAATCGCTCCCTCGTCGCCCTCCTAGGCCACCTGCTCCTCGGGTTCGCCGGATCCGCCTAGTCTTCGCCGGCGACCGCCTTCAATCGACGGCTCCTCGATTTCGTTCGGTTCTTCTTCGACTTCACTCCCGATGGATCCGCCCCCCCAAGATTTCATCGCGACCCCGGCACCGGCCTACTTTCGCTCTCCGGCGGCTTCGCAACACTTTCGGCTCTTGGAGAACATCCCCTTCCATCCCGAACGACATATTGATTTCCGCGACCATGGTTTCTCAAGGCTTTTGAGCCCTCTTCATTCCGCCGGGTTGGTCGGTCTATGGTCTACTTCCAACCGAACCCCGTACTTTCCTGCTCTGGTACGAGAATTTTATGCCAACTTAGACTCCTCCCTACAGGCTGGTATGTTATCCCTTACAACCATTGTCAATGGGTTCTACTTTCGCTTAACTGGTCCTATGTTATCATGTCTACTGCACCTACCACTGACCCATGTTCAGTCTCTACCCACTACTCTCAATGACCCCGCCATTAAGCTTCTCTTGTCCACAGATTTTCGCCCCAAACGTTCTACGGCCACCCTTCATCCCCCTGCCCGTATGATGGTTAAACTCATCCTCACCAATCTCGCTCCCAAGATCGGTTCCCTCAATTATGTCAGTACCAAGACCGCACGTTGTCTATATGCTTTGATGGGTGAACTTCCTATCTGTTGGGGTTCTGTTTTACTTGACTCATTGGCCAAGCCTGTAAAGTCTTACATTTTCTTGCCTTCCTTGATTACTAGAATCTTGGAAGCCTTTCAGATTCCATTCGCCAACTCTGCCCCTATCTTCAATCCGGTTGATTTCACTTCTGCAACCCTAACTCACATGCAATTGGTCGTATCTGACACTTCTGATCCTGATGATGATTCTGATGCCGTTGCCGCTGACCCTGACACATCTCATTTCCATGGCATTCAGACCCATCTGAGTTCAGGTGATGCTACGTTCCAGGAGCATAACAAACGAATGGACGATCTTACTACTGTTGTTGCCTCATTGGCCAATCACTTTGAGTCGCTCCACTTTCGGGCTACTAGCCGTTCGACCGATGCGTCTCCTTCCGGACCAGGCTCCTCCTCTCGGCAGTAGTCACTAGTTGGTTCTTTCTTAGTTGGTTTGATGTTCCATAAGCAAGTTTGTGATGTCTGATGATAGTTACTTGGGTCGTTGCTAGGCTTTTTGGAAACATTCTGGTTATCTTTGCTTTGTTTCGTTTGTTGTTTTTGGGTTGTCTGTTGTATGGTTTGTGTGATATGTGGGCTCTATAGTATTGTAGTTCCAGTCTACTGTACTTTCGCCTTGATGCGTCTCTGTTTCTTTGCATATTATGTCCCTGAATGTTGTGTTGTCACTAGATATTCTGTTGCTAAAGATGTATGGTTCTGTTCTTTTTCAAATGTTGTCACTAGTTGTTGGTTATTCTGTTCTTTTTGTTATTTCTGATATTATGTGAGTGTTTGTTGTTCTCCTCTCTTTCAGAATGGATACATTGTTTTTGTGCTCTTCTGATCATTTGGCATTCACCATATTCTGGTCCTTTGTATTGGTCATTAGCATATGATTTGTTACTTTGGAAATTGAAGGCTCCCTTGCACATTCTGTTCCTATTTGTGCTTTCATGCTATATCCTATTTTTATGCTATAGCCATTTTTATGCCCATGTCCTGTCGAATTTTTTTTGCTTCCTGGTACTTTGCTCCTTTATTTTCTAATGTTGATTTTGCTTCTGTAGCTCGCCCATATAAAACATTGCTACAAACAGACCTACTTCGTACATCTATATTCTGTTTTAGAAACAATGGCCTGCAACCTACTTTGGCCTCCCCAATTGTTTTTTCTCCACGTATTTTTTTCCGGCCCTCTATTATTATTTTTTGTTCCTACTGTTTTCACATATAGTTTTCCAATATACTACTACAGTACTTGGCTCCCTCTTTTCAGGCAAAATTTGACCTATACCTCCTTCACTCATTTCGGCCTGCCCTAATATATATATTTTTTCGTTCATGGCCCACTCCGAACTGACCTTCCCTTTTTAGGCCTACCCTACTATGTTTTTTTATGGTCTGCAAATTTGTTTTAACATACCACACTGTGGCCTTCTCACTAATTTTTTTTAATGGTTTGCCCTTTATTTGTTTTTACTGGCCTGCTCCCTTACTCGGCCTTCACCTTATATTCTCATACACCTATATTTTTTTCGGCCTACATACTTTTTTTTGGCCTACAACTCATTTTCCAACACTGGCCAAGTTATATTCAATTTTTATATAGGCTATATACTATTTCTTTTACAGCCATTTTTATTTACTAATGTTATCTAACTTATTTTTCACTAACTATTATTTCCCTCTTTTTGAGAATTCCAAAGGGGGAGAATATATTTCATCTACTCAGGGGGAGTATTCACTAACTCCACATATTCAGGGGGAGTATATCTGATATGTTGAATTTTACCTATATATATTTTTCATGTTTGTCATCATCAAAAAGGGGGAGAATGTTGGAATTTCATAATTCCATATTTCTATTCCCATATGATTTTGATGTGACAAACACATTCAGTGCTACTAACTCTATGTATGCAGATACATATCAATGCTGAGTTCCACACAAATGAGATATCTTCATGCATACTCAATCAGATATACCATTCATGAAGCTGAAAAGACAAAGGCACCTAATCCACGACTTGGATATATAATCACTTGATAAGGATCTCCTGCAAAGAAGCTTCTCAGATTCAGTTGCAGACACAGTCCTATCTACAGCTTTATGTAATCAATGTAAAATTTACTTTATTAGATTCACAAAGCCTTGTGATAATATATCTTAGTCATCTAGGTTCCATTCCTCAGAGATCTACACTTCCCAATTTCGAAAATTCACAACTTTGAAAATTGGCAGCCAATAACCCCATTTTGGTCGACCAATTTTAAACCTTCGAATTTGGTTATGGGATTGCATATGCAAACTCCCCTAACCGTGTAGATTCTAGAAATGTCCTCCAACGGTCGAAATTCTCTCTCTAAATTTGGTCGACCAATGTGGTCATTTTGGTCGACCAATTTCAAAACTAGCCGTTTTGATCCCAAACTTTCAGGGACGGTTCCTGCCCGTTTTCTAACGTTAACTACAGTCCCCAACCGTCCCTAAACACTATAAATAAAGGGGTAGACCCTCTATTTTCATTCACACACTTTCCTCTTCTTTACTCTCTTATTTGTTGGAATCAAGTCTTCTCTTTTCTAAAGCTTTAGGCCATTAGTTGTTCTTTTCTTATTTGTAAGAAGAAATCATTAGATTTCCTTCTTCGTTTAAGAACGTAAGAACTTGGTTTTTCAACATCATTTTGGAAAGTTGTTTGTGTTCATAATTGAAGAAGAAATCGATTGATCTCTCTCTCTTCTTTTATGAACCAGAGAACTTCAAGTGTTGCGCTTCATTACACATCTTTTACATCTTGAAGTTCTTCTTCTAAAAACACCATCCTTGAATTCATTCTCTGAAATTTATAACAAGGTTATAGGTGTTTTTCTATTTCATTATTTTACAGGTTTGAATCTCTGTTAGAGATTGTACAAAGTTTGGGACACGGGGAGTGTCGCCATTTTTGTAAGTTCGTGCTTGCGGGGCAAGTGATTATAGTGGATTGAAAATCTCTACGGGGTAGAGGACTGGAGTAGGATCACAAGGATCCGAACCAGGATAAATCTCTGTGTTTGCGATTGATTTAACTTCAGTACTTGTCTTTTTATATCTGTGCCATCTTTACAAATATTACTAACATTTTATTTGTGACAATTTTTAATATACACTATTCACCCCCCCTCTAGTGTATTGATCCTTACAGGCTTTAATTACAACTCTAATCTCTTTTTATTGCCTATCAAGTTCATTTTATTTATTGAAATCCGCGTTATTTCAATTTAAGCGAGATTTAATTATTTGGGGTGTATATGTATTCTAATTTCTTATTGACATGTGTTCACAAGATCTTGCATATCTTGGGTTCTTGTATTTTTCTGAGTTTAAGATTGAACCCCTTGTCTCCATTTACACATCACCGCCTCACATCTTCATTGTATCCCTCTCCAGTGTTTGCTTTTTACTCGAGTCTTCCTCGAGGACGAGTAAGAGGTAAGCTTGGGGGGGATTTTGATGTGTCCTTATATTTCACATTATATATATATGATTACACGTCAAAATGATTGCTTAATTACATATTTCATATGCTTTTATGCTATTGTTTGGAATAATATGACTTTCGGAGCGTTTATGTCCATTTCAGGGATTTGGGCGATATTGGAGCAATATGGAGTCGATAAGACGATTGGCGACGTGAGAGCACCAATGAGACTCATGATGACATGCTCAATGTGTCAAAGAAGAATACTGGAGCAAGGACGAGGCAAGAGTGAAGGTCGCTCGATCGAACTATGATGCGGTGAAGGAATCGAGCGACCCGAAGTGCTGAAAACAGGACAACCGTGCACTATTTTTAAATACTCTATCACCTGAGATTTTTCACTATTTTTCTGATATTTTCCCAGATAATAGACTTCAAGATGGTTCCAACGCCATTAAGAACGTGCCAATCGGAGGTCATATGAGCCCTGGGAAATTTCTGCAAGTTGATGGTGCAGTTCTCAGCAGCCTACTCGGTCAAGCAATATTCTACTTGGTCCGAGCTGTGCACTACTCGACCGAAATGCTATTTTTGATGTCTGACTTGACCGAGCAACCTCCTATTCGGTCCGAGCAACCTCCTACTCGGTCCGAGTCATGTGCGAATGAGGCTGAAGTGTGTTTTTAGTCCTCAATCAGCCGAGCAACCTTCGACTCGACCGAGCAACCTCCTGCTCGGTCCGAGCAACCTTCTACTTGACCGAGCAGCACCAAATCAGCCCGAGTTGGCAGAGTGATATATTTTGGAAGATGTGGATTCTCTGTACAACTTGACCGAGCAGCCGAATGACTCGACCGAGTTACCGAATGACTCGACCGAGCAGCTTTGTGCTCGGACAGAGTCACTGTGGGCCCATTTTCTGATCTGCGCCCGGATTTTTGGGTTCTGCGAGGGTTTTTGCGAGGATTTTTCTGAGCCACGAAGGGGGAGGTAGCCACGACTTAGGGGGGATGATTCTGAGTTTTTACGGACGTTTTTGGGCAGCGAAAATTGTAGATTTTTAATTGTTAGATTTAGATTAAATTTCTGAAGACGTTTGGATCGAATTCTATTGAAGCTTGTTGGCTATTTTCTTGCGTTCTTGGAATCTGAGTTTCTTTTGAGATTTTTTATTCGCTCTGTAAGTTTCTGATCTTTATTTTAACAATTTCTACGATGTTCTCATCTATAAAAATGGTGTTTTTATATGTTATTATCGCTATGTATGAGTAGATCTTTCTAGGGTTGATGGGTTAGCCCTAAGATCCTAGGGGGAAAATGTAGGTCTGAATCCCTGCATTGAATTGGGGATTTAGGGTTGTATTTCGGTAGATCCTACCGAATCCGTAGATAACCCGTACTGAGATCATGCCCACGGTCTGTGGAACTGATGTGCTTAAGGGGTATCTAAGGATTCGAATAGGAAAATCGGTGGATCCAATCAAGGCACGTGACCATGCCTGGCTCGCACCTAGACGGGATCCATCGACGAACTATACCACTACGTTGACGGCTACCGCCATTGTGCCAACGAGAGCCACCGAAATACCCCGCAATTCTAACCCACAAGAGCGGTACGAATTGGGGGATTTATCTCCTAGTCCCAATGCAATGCAAGTATCCTATTCCAACATTGACCCCCCAAAGATCTTAGTGGCGATCCCTAACGCCCTAGCTCTTTTTATGCGACGTTGAGTGACACAACCTTCACATCCACCACCATCATAACTCTCCATATTCCACACCCATCAATAAACCCACAAGTCTAACTCAACCTAGGAGTAGATATGTAGTATAGCACCGCTTCCCCGTGTTCGATACCCGTTTGCTACTATACCGTGCGCTTGCGGTAAACGACATCGTTCGAGGTTACATTCTGGACGCATCAGTCACCCACCTCCGAGCTGATCACTTGCGATAGAAAATTTTACTTGAGCAGACCCGTGTCTTAGACGTCTGGATCCGAACCCAAAACCCCCTTCGTAGTCTTGCTAGGACTCGTCGGGAGAATAGGAAGAAGAGAGGAAGAATAGTTTAAGGCGTAGATTGAGCTTACTTAAAATTCGGAGCTACTCGATCGAAGACTTGGTGTGTTTTTCAACGAAGAGAGTGCACCCCTATTTATATAGGGAGTCGGTACCTCTCTTTTCCTCATGAGCAATGTGGGACAAAACAAAATTAAAAAGAGAATTAATTTAGTTAATTGAAGTTAGTAAGCTTTTGACAAAAGGCCAACTTCAACCAATTAATTCTCCTTCATCATTGAGCTTTAGAGACGATACAAATTATCATTTCGAAGGGCTTCGAATGGTGAACGCGTCGGAATGAACGGCGACAAATTTCGACTTCATTTGACCCCTCAAACAATTGCCCAAAGATGGGCTAAAAGACAATTTTCGTAGCCGTCAAAAGATTTTCAAAAAACCCTAATTTAACTTAAGTTGCAGGCGCGCCCGCTAAGCTTAGCAAGCATGTAATGACCGGTACTCGCTAATTGTCATACGGCTGTGCGTATATCAATTTCGAGTACCTAATTGGTTTTGTGCTTGGTATGTGAGTCATGTCGTTGATTCGTTAGGGCCGTAGCACCTTGGTTGCACCCTTAGCAAGCCAACCCCGACGTGTGCCCAACTCAGAATTACCGTCGCCTTTGGACTCCGTATACTATTTACGCTTTTCGTGCACGTAGTCTTGTTCGTGCACGTAATTATTTTTGATCTTGTCCGTATCCGAACCCTATAGTGTGATATGCCGTTGTGACCCTCTCTGAGAGTATTAAAATTGTGGTGTTAATTGGGAACGTCATTTCTCGGGTCGTTCTCCCACGAATTGACCTTGTTGTGAGAGACGTCGCGATTCTCACTTTTTGACGAGAGACGTTTTTATTTTTAATTTCGTTTCTCGTCATCGAAATTGTGATCTACCTTCTCCGTCTTCTTTCTCTCGTCGTCCCGGTCACCCTAGTATTTTTCTTACGATTTTTGGACTTCGTTTGACCTACTTGCACTTTTTGGCCCAACCTATTGTATTTCGACCCTAAGTTTCACCTAGATATTAGTCCCTAATAATTTATCATTAATAGTTAACATCCTAAATCATACTGATATAGCCCAGCCCCATCTTCACCTTGGCCGCACACAATCAGCACACCTTGGTTGTTGGGCTTTTCAATTTTTACATGTTATATAGGAGAATAACCCTACCTATCTAGCCTTAGCCAAATTCCCACGTTGGCAGCCCATGCACTTTTTTAATTGGACCCAGCTTCTCTTTTCCTTCTAATTAAGCCTAAGGCCCACGTTCTGCCTAAATCAATCTACTTACCCTTTTAATATAATAATAACCCTAATGGACTACACACAAGCCCAGTTACAGTCTCTATGTATAATAACCAAGCCCTAGGGACTTTTGCTCTTCACGCAAGCGCAGAACGCAGCCGCCATCGGGGTTTCATTTCCGCACCCTCCTCATGCCATCAGACTTCTCCCCTTGCCTGGCCACCTCGCCGTCGGCCAACACTATCGCGCCCGCGGCAGCCTACGGCAACGACCCCGCAGCCCGCACTCCACGCAAGCATCCTGCACCCCATCGAACAGCGCCCCTCTCGCGGCCAGCTTCACTGGCGCTGTCCCCAGTTGCTTCGGGAGTCTGCGGCATTCAGACCTCCTCGCAGCGCTGGCGTCTCCCCTCCTCGCGAGGCAACACTAGCCGAGGCCACTAGATTCTCGGTAGGAATTCTTTGGCTGATTATGGATTTTATAAGATTTATGGTGTCTAGAGTTTATCCCACTGTTATCTGTTGATTACTTTGCATTGCCATCATATTCCAAGTGCTTGCATGCAATTTTTATTTGTTGGATCTTTGGATCTTTATGTAATATATTAACCCAGTTCAGTGATTAGCTATATGGAATTTTTGTTTGAACTAGTTGGTATGTTAGCAGTTAAATATATATTAGCCGTACGATAATTATATATATGTAATGTGTTAGTTTAGGTAGTATTATATATGTGTGCCAACATATTAAGATTAATGAACAGTAATACATATAAGTTAGTGGTAGTTATTTTGTTGAGTTTGGGCCTTTAGCTTGATATCACACATTCGATGTCGCAGATAATACGTTTCCTTCGCGACCCGCTACCTTTCCCGTGCTGACGCTGTTACCTTACACGCTACAGGAATTCAACCCCTGGCATCGCTACCCGACGCCAGTGTAGCTTTCGCGTCGTGCTGAGGTAACGTTCTGCACTCTTAGGACCCCCAACACAAACCTGTTAAATAAGATAAAAATCGGTTTTTCAGTTGTCTGATAATTCACTAAACAAGATTAATAATATGGGACCATAGGTCTGGTGACCCAAAGCGGGCCCAGTTAATCTGGCTTATCTTACGTCGTTGCCTGTGGATGTTAGAGTGCATGATTGTGATGATAGGATTATCGTACAGGTTCCGTAGATCCGTTGGTTGACCCAGACCCTGCTGGACTACATCCTTGTCGGAATCTTTCAGGAAAGGAATGAGACTTTAGTTACTGCTTTTATGTTTTTCTAGAATTGATGTTAGAACTGCTAGATTTATTTCTGCAAAATACTTGAAAATGATCACATGTTACTTTCTGCTCGAACCCACTTTTAAGATGCAACTTAAACCTCACATGCTAATTAATAAGCCAGACATTATAATTGTGTGGATCTTTGTAGAGATTCACAGGCGTTGGCCTCTCCTATATGGAGGTTGGCACTACTCTTGTGGAGCATCTGCTGGCTAGCCCAGAGACGGATTGCTTACGGACTTGTGGAACGTTTGCTGGCTCGTCCAGGAATGTCTCGCTTACGGATAATTAATCGATGACGGGGGTGACCATTGAGAACTGGTGCTCCCCAGCTTTGGCTCACCCGTGACTGGTGCGCTCTGGTATGATACGTAGTATCATTCATGATTAATGATTTGTTTCGGATCGACGACGGGGGTGACCACTGAGGACTGGTGCTCCCCAGCTTTGGCTCACCCGTGACTGGTGCGCTCCGGTATGATACGCCGTATCATTCGTGATCCTTGTCTTGTCTCGTGTCTAGATGGAGCGTTTGTTGGCTCGTGTCCATAACACAAACGACTCGTGGGTGGGGTTGGACAAAAGAGTCTAGCTGGGCCTGGGGTGTAGCTCCCCTCCGCCTACGCAGCTTGAGTCCTTAGACTTTATCTTTGTATCGCAGTTGGTGCACTCCTGTTTGCTTCGAAGGGATGCATTCCGGTCATTTGACCTTTTCTAGACTTGGACAATCTGACCAGATGGACACCCATGGCAGATTGACAGAACTACATGAACAACTCTTAGACGATTTGACTAGATGGACACCCTTAGCAGATCGATTAGAATAACCATTACTTATTTCCTGTTTTCTAGGACTGCCTGTGTAGTTGTCTTTTAAATTCCATTTAGAACTGCTAGAATTGTATAACTGCTTTAACTTATGGTCTCATTAGTTCGTTGCTGACATGTGTTTTGCATATGTCCCAGACTTGACAGAGCTGCCACAACCTGAGGACCCCCGCAGACTCTTTCCTTTTTAGTTTCCTCCAGTACGTACAGTTTTTAGTCTTTATGTTAAACTTTTTGTTGGTTACCTTCTGCGTTTGAATAATATCTTTTTACTGCCATTTCTATTGTTTCATGCTAAATCGTTCGAACGGACCTTCCCCTCCGCATCATAACTTGCCATGGACGCTTATTGGACCCCGAGCCTCAACGGCTCTAGTCCATGCGGGTTGGCCATGCCTCGCTGCTCAATCTTTTGGAAAGCGGGGCGTGACAGTTTTTGTGGTGGCCCATGCAGGTCTTGATCGAATGATTTATCGAAACAATAGTGTTGCAGTAACTATTCAAACGACCAACAATAATTGAGTCTAACATAAGTTAGTTAGGTTTAGACTAGTTCCTTGGCCCCCTCTAGTTTGGATTTGAGTGAGAATACAGGAATAAGATGAAGTTTTAAGTGATGTATTTCTAACACATTGGATAGTTATAAGGTTGGATTCTCGACGTGACAAGGAACCATGGAAGTGAGAACATTGAATCGAGGGAATGAGATCGACTCTTAGTATGCTGCTCGTGATAGAAGTGTGGTGATTAGAAGTCTTGTCTTGACGACTAAATGCGTAGACATACATCGATCAAGTGAAATGTTATGCAGCGGATATTATGAGCATATATATATATATATATATATATATATATATATATATATATATATATATATATATATATATATATATATATATATATATATATATAAAAGCCGAGTAGCAACAGTATAACTTGGGTTTTGAAGTGACGTGGTTGAAGTAAATAATATGATCATTAGAGATGAACAGAAGAGATTCAGAGTGATGATGTGATGACGAGATTGATCTTATGATGGATTGTATAAGATCGACAACATGATCTGTTTTGGACACAGTGATTTAAAGGAATTAAGGATCTTGGGAATGTTATGGGAGTTTCAAAGTCGACCGTTCGGATACGCATCGAGTGCGATTGATCACTGGATTCCAGTTACAGTTTACGAAATGGTGAAGGGCGATGACTTCTCCAGATCATGTGGATGGATTATAGTCAACAGTGACTAGCAGTTTAAGTATCAATGGAAATTCTGGATCAAGTCAAGTGAGCATGTTTGGTTTTACGAGTGCTCAATGATCAGGAAATATGGGAAAAGAGTTAGTAGATTGCCTTGGTTGTTTGGATTGAAAAGGAAATCGTAAGTAAGTCTGACGACCGAAAATCTAGAATTGGTTGGTAGTTTCATTTTAGAGATTCCTAGAGGCAGCTGAGCCAAGAACCAATTGAAGCGGAGAACAACAGGATCATTATAACAGGTTCTTATGGACGGGCTTTTGAGTTGGAAATTTTATTGGTGTTTATAATTTTTTGGGACCAGCCAATTAGGGCTGGTTAGTTAGAGGTTGTTTAACCACCCTATATGTCAAATATTGGAAGTGTCTGCACATTAGAGTCTTGTGTTTGTTCTGCCTTCCCCGCAGATCCATGAGGAGGATTACCCGGCTCGTGTGAATATATATCATTGTCGGGCATGCTTAGTATCATTACTTAGGTATATGTAAGCTTACGGATGAATAATGGAATATGTGTATTGCGATGGATGTAATGGTTATGTGTATGTAGTACATGAATAAGTATAGATACTTATGTAAGATAATAGGTGTGGATATATAATGCCTGTGAATACATATAAGTCTTAGTGTTCCCCGGGTACGAGTGGACATGCTTATAGATACTAGGATAAGAATGTGTTGCGTGACTGTATATACGTATATATGGGATAAGTATGAATTACATGTTCTGATGTGTGAATAATTGTATAGCGATGTCTAGCCATTTACTAAGGCTACATATGATGAGTCGTGTCATATAGATATATAGGAGTGTGTGTATAAGTACATAGATTGTATATTGTTTGGTATGTATCTTGGAGTCTCACTCGAGAGCGAGTGAGTATGCTCAGTAAGTATTTTATAATGTGGTTGTGGTTTGCGGATATGAGTATAGTGTTATATATATATCCGTGCATGATAGGATATGGTGAATGTAGTTATATAGGTGTTTGTGCTGGGTTACGCTACGCACCTGGACGTGCGTAGCTACACCATATATGGATACAGGTTTATTCTATAGTTATGAGTGAAGGGTTTACATGTTTGAATGAGTATGTGTTGGTTAAACTAGGAGTGAAATGTGCTATATGCATAGTTATTAGGCTGGATGCATTGTGTTTGTAGGAATAGATTAACATGATAGTGTGATTATGTATTGCTTGTAATAAGAAATTGTTTGTCATTGTGTTGTGGCGAATAGTTATAATATAGCTAAGTATTATTGTTATGATTGATGTGTTGAATGTATACTACGGGATATACCTTTGGTAGGTTATATTGAGTAGATATATGTATTTTCGGTTTTAAATTCATGATGAATTTAAATACCCTGGTTAGTATATGTGTACTGTATGTATAATACAATGGTTGTATATGATGGGGTGATTATTGAATGTTGGAATATGATTGTGCGTAGGTATGGATGTGCGGAGGCACTTCCATGAGTTAGAAATGTATGCGTGAATAATATTAACCTAGCTATAAGTACACGATATAATGGTTGGGAAATAATTGATGTATATTATTACTGAGCATGTATGTAGATAGATGTATTAGGTTATATGTTGGTTGAAGTACTGTGCTAGGAATGATCGGGGTAGTTACTATAGTTAACTATGAGGAGTCCAACCATGCCTGAAATTAAGAAAGTCCGAGGACGGACTTTATTCTAAGGTGGGTAGGATGTAACGACCGGTACTCGCTAATTGTCATTCGACTGTGCGTATAGCAATTTCGAGTACCTGATTGGTTTTGTGCTTGGTATGTGAGTCGTGTCGTTGATTCGTTAGGGCCGTAGCACCTTGGTTGCACCCTTAGCAAGACAACCCCGACGTGTGCCTAACACAGAATTACCGTCGCCTTTGGACTCCGTATACTATGTATGCTTTTCGTGGACGTAGTCTTGTTCGTGCACGTAATTATTTTTGATCTTGTCTGTATCCGAACCCTATAGTGTGATATGCCGTTGTGACCCTCTTTGAGAGTATTAAAATTGTGGTGTTAATTAGGAACGTCATTGTTGGGGGTTCGGCGGACCCCCAGAGCTCGGATCCGTATCCGTCCTAAGTCGGACGGACCACGGAGGCACAAAAGCGCAGCGGAAACCCAGAAATCAAAATTTCTACACTAGCTAAACTATTTAGCTAGGCTCTGGGGGAGCCAGAACCTAGCCCGATCTATGCCAACTTGGGGTGGATCTGACCACCCCAAGAAGGATCTACACTAAAGCGACTAATAAAATCTACACTAAAAATGCTTAACCACATACCCGGAATCTTGGCCCTGGGGCAGGCAAGATGTACCGCACCGTCTTGAGAAGCTCCTCGTAGCCGAGCCGCGTTGACTCGATCTGCCTGAGCCGCCTCGCACCCTCGCACCAATCCGCCCGAGCTGCTTTTGCCTCCGAGCCGATCACACGCGGTAGAAAGTTTCACTTGAGAAGAAAACCGCGTCTTAGACGTCCGGATCAGATCCAAACCCCCTTTGTAGTCGTGCTAGGACTACTCCGGAGAACAGGAAAATAGAGAGAGAGTTTAGTCGCGGATCGAGCTTGCTCTAAAATTCTGGAGCTACTCGATCGTTGACTGGTGTGTGTTTCAACGAGGAGAGTGCACCCCTATTTATATAGGGAGTGAGCACTCACTCACTCGTTGCGGGCAATGTGGGACATTCCGCATGAAGAGGGAAAATCAATTAAGCCATTTGGCTTAATTTCAACTTTAAAGTTAGCCTTTCATAAAGTCAAACTTTAACTAATTAATTCTCCTTGCATACTAAACTTCAGACACCAAACAAGCTATCAATCAGAAGAGCTTGGAATGGTGAACGCGTAGGAACTGACGGTGACGAATTTTGACTTCGTTTGACCCCTCAAACAATTGCTCAAAGTTTAGCAATTTCTCAAAATTCGTAGCCATCATTAGGGGTTTCAAAAAACCCTAATTTGACTTAAGTTACGGGCGCGCCTGCCCAAGGGAACCGGGCGGGCTGCGCGCGCCCGCTGCATCAGCGGGCGCCGGCCCGCTGTGCAGCGGGCCACGCCCGCTGCACACAGCGGGCCAAGCCCGCTGCTGCAGCGGGCCGCGCCCGCTGCTGCCGCGGGCGTGCGCCCGTTGCAGCAAGCGGGCTGCGCCCGTTGTCTTTGTTCATGGGCCCTTTTGGCCCAGTGGGTCTAACCCACTTCCCCTTGAACTGTTTCTGGGCTCGTTTGAGCTTCGATTTGGACGCGGTTTGAACCTGTGTTTAGACCGGGACGATCCCGTCATCCAGGTAACCCTTTCCAACTTGTTTGTTCCTACTAAATCCGTCGTAACCAATTTACAACACGTTTAGTCAAAGTTTGCATCTAATGCAACGTTTTGTCCCTATTGCTTAATGCGACTAATATTCACAACCGCTTTGTGAATATTCAATATCATCAAATGATATTTCTCTCTATTCTATATTCCTATTACTAAGACACGAACACTACTCGGTGTGAGACCCTACAGCCTGACCTTACTACAGGTTGGGGCTCGAAACCCCTAGACGACGGTCACTACGAGCAGTAGCTGTCGTCCCTGTTTCAGAGTCATCATAACGTGATCGACCCTTTGACAAAAGTATCATAGGGTTTGCATTGGCTGTGTCAGTGATGAATGCCGTTAGCTAAAATCCCTTCGTCAAGACCGTGTTATTGTTGGCCTAGGGTATGGTTTTCTGTCAACCCTATTAGACAACATTGGTTAGTATACGGCGGTCTTTATTGTATACACGTTGTACTACTTGCAACGTACCCCGGCCGAGGATTAACATAAAGACCGTACTGAGCCTGTAACACTAACTTCCCTTCAATGGAAGTTACGAATCCCATCTTAGTCACTTACTTACCTCGAGAGCTTCAGGTGCAACCCAACCTAAGATCTTTCATCAGGACTTGTCCTCGAAGCTAGATCATGGGTCTAAGCTACACCGTTCGCTCACAGGTTGGTACAGATGACTTCAGGTCTTAAGGATCAACTAACCTATCATCACCCTAGAGTTATTAAAGACAGATTATTAAAGTTAACCATTTAACAACTCTAACTTGGTCGTTCAGTGAACTCATTCCCCAATGAGCACCTGTGTCTCGTCTCCGACTTCACCAAGTCGAATGACTATAAGATCACCATTACCCTGAGGTAAGACGAAGACACAGTGATCTATCCGATGTGTCGATATCCAGTTCTCGACACATCTATGATCACGAACCGTTTAAGACTTACGTTTCTATTCGGTCGCTTACTTACTCATAATCGAGATCTCATCTAGATATGTAAGGACCTAACTATAAGTCTATGGATATTATCTAAGTATATTAATACAAATGATTTTATACTTAGAATAATACGTACCATATACGGTATGAACAAGACGTATAATCAAGATAAATTGCCTTATGGGCATATATCTTCCTACATCTCCCACTTGCACTTAGGCTATTTATCTCGGTATCTCATACCGTTATAGAATATCAGTCACTTTGACATCTGATATGGCAAACCTAAGAATGGTTCTACTAACAAGTATCTACAATGAATTTTAATGGATTGAAATTACATCTCTTGATCACACAGGGTTGATCCTTTGGAAAAATGATCTGGATCAATTTTCCTAACTTTGTATAGCTAACAGTTAGCCTATACGATTTAGATGTGGGGTCTAACATTTCCGTAAGTCAGTTCTAGCTCACTCCACTTTATTGTGTCAATATGTCAAGTACATATTTGACACCCTAAGTCTATATATATATACGATTAAATCAAAACAATTTTGACTTAATGATTTATATAGAAGATTCATTAAAGTGAAATATCCTTTTTACTTAGTCCGAAAAACGGAACTAAGCATATGAGCTCGCTCCCACTGACTTTAAGAATTACCTGGTTAAATTACTGCAACATAATATCTAAATCATATTTAGATTTATGTGCAAAAATAACCATTTGGTAAGTGCCTCAGATGGAATGCACAAGTGTCAGGTTCGGTTTGACGAATGAGTCAAGTCAAGATCGTTTTAAGGAATCTTGTCATTGACTCGTTCAATCAAAACGTCCTACACTGTACTTATTCCTTTAACCACATTTAGTATTAACTCTTTTAATAACTAAATGCAGTTCATCAAGAATTAATCTTGATATGCGTATTATTGTGATTGCACACAATTTATACGCCCCTTGGAACCTATACTTAACAACTGATTGACTTTTAACATTAAGTCAGCTCCAAAAACAATATTATCGAAGCTATGCATTATTATTCGCAACCATCACAGAAAAAAAATCCACATCCACAGAATTTAAGCCGATTCAATTTCAATTGCAACAAACAAAACATCCATTCCAAAACAATGGGTTCATGAAAAGAACCTTAACTTGTTTATAAAAAATAAACCTTGAGTGCAAAGCACTCATTCATTGTTTTTGACCTTTAAAGATGATACAATTTTATTCAAGTAAGAAAAATATCATCTCCATCATGGTCATCGTCTCCAGAAGTCTTTGAAACGGACAGCAGCAACTGTTGCTTTGATTGCCGACCGATCTCCGTACTTCTCCAATCTCCGGTTCATATCAGCCACCTGTATACATTACACAGATGTCTATAAGTATCTCATACTATATGAATGGAAATAATTGCATTTAATCGAATTTAATTTGTACCTGAGGTAGAGACATCAGTATGCCCCTTCTTCTTCTCTGCAAGATAAATCTTACAGTTCCTCTTCCAGTGGCCAACCTTGTGGCAATGGAAGCACTCAGATTTCGACGGTGCCCCTTTATTCTTCTTCTTCCCATTCTTAGCCTTCACAGGTTGTGGGACCTGCCTCTTCTTTCCTTTGCCTTTCGGCTGTGCGTATAGCAATTTCGAGTACCTGATTGGTTTTGTGCTTGGTATGTGAGTCGTGTCGTTGATTCGTTAGGGCCGTAGCACCTTGGTTGCACCCTTAGCAAGCCAACCCCGACGTGTGCCTAACACAGAATTACCGTCGCCTTTGGACTCCGTATACTATGTATGCTTTTCGTGGACGTAGTCTTGTTCGTGCACGTAATTATTTTTGATCTTGACTGTATCCGAACCCTATAGTGTGATATGCCGTTGTGACCCTCTTTGAGAGTATTAAAATTGTGGTGTTAATTAGGAACGTCATTGTTGGGGGTTCGGCGGACCCCCAGAGCTCGGATCCGTATCCGTCCTAAGTCGGACGGACCACGGAGGCACAAAAGCGCAGCGGAAACCCAGAAATCAAAATTTCTACACTAGCTAAACTATTTAGCTAGGCTCTGGGGGAGCCAGAACCTAGCCCGATCTATGCCAACTTGGGGTGGATCTGACCACCCCAAGAAGGATCTACACTAAAGCGACTAATAAAATCTACACTAAAAATGCTTAACCACATACCCGGAATCTTGGCCCTGGGGCAGGCAAGATGTACCGCACCGTCTTGAGAAGCTCCTCGTAGCCGAGCCGCGTTGACTCGATCTGCCTGAGCCGCCTCGCACCCTCGCACCAATCCGCCCGAGCTGCTTTTGCCTCCGAGCCGATCACACGCGGTAGAAAGTTTCACTTGAGAAGAAAACCGCGTCTTAGACGTCCGGATCAGATCCAAACCCCCTTTGTAGTCGTGCTAGGACTACTCCGGAGAACAGGAAAATAGAGAGAGAGTTTAGTCGCGGATCGAGCTTGCTCTAAAATTCTGGAGCTACTCGATCGTTGACTGGTGTGTGTTTCAACGAGGAGAGTGCACCCCTATTTATATAGGGAGTGAGCACTCACTCACTCGTTGCGGGCAATGTGGGACATTCCGCATGAAGAGGGAAAATCAATTAAGCCATTTGGCTTAATTTCAACTTTAAAGTTAGCCTTTCATAAAGTCAAACTTTAACTAATTAATTCTCCTTGCATACTAAACTTCAGACACCAAACAAGCTATCAATCAGAAGAGCTTGGAATGGTGAACGCGTAGGAACTGACGGTGACGAATTTTGACTTCGTTTGACCCCTCAAACAATTGCTCAAATTTTAGCAATTTCTCAAAATTCGTAGCCATCATTAGGGGTTTCAAAAAACCCTAATTTGACTTAAGTTATGGGCGCGCCTGCCCAAGGGAACCGGGCGGGCTGCGCGCGCCCGCTGCATCAGCGGGCCAAGCCCGCTGCTGCAGCGGGCCAAGCCCGCTGCTGCAGCGGGCGTGCGCCCGTTGTCTTTGTTCATGGGCCCTTTTGGCCCAGTGGGTCTAACCCACTTCCCCTTGAACTGTTTCTGGGCTCGTTTGAGCTTCGATTTGGACGCGGTTTGAACCTGTGTTTAGACCGGGACGATCCCGTCATCCAGGTAACCCTTTCCAACTTGTTTGTTCCTACTAAATCCGTCGTAACCAATTTACAACACGTTTAGTCAAAGTTTGCATCTAATGCAACGTTTTGTCCCTATTGCTTAATGCGACTAATATTCACAACCGCTTTGTGAATATTCAATATCATCAAATGATATTTCTCTCTATTCTATATTCCTATTACTAAGACACGAACACTACTCGGTGTGAGACCCTACAGCCTGACCTTACTACAGGTTGGGGCTCGAAACCCCTAGACGACGGTCACTACGAGCAGTAGCTGTCGTCCCTGTTTCAGAGTCATCATAACGTGATCGACCCTTTGACAAAAGTATCATAGGGTTTGCATTGGCTGTGTCAGTGATGAATGCCGTTAGCTAAAATCCCTTCGTCAAGACCGTGTTATTGTTGGCCTAGGGTATGGTTTTCTGTCAACCCTATTAGACAACATTGGTCAGTATACGGCGGTCTTTATTGTATACACGTTGTACTACTTGCAACGTACCCCGGCCGAGGATTAACATAAAGACCGTACTGAGCCTGTAACACTAACTTCCCTTCAATGGAAGTGACGAATCCCATCTTAGTCACTTACTTACCTCGAGAGCTTCAGGTGCAACCCAACCTAAGATCTTTCATCAGGACTTGTCCTCGAAGCTAGATCATGGGTCTAAGCTACACCGTTCGCTCACAGGTTGGTACAGATGACTTCAGGTCTTAAGGATCAACTAACCTATCATCACCCTAGAGTTATTAAAGACAGATTATTAAAGTTAACCATTTAACAACTCTAACTTGGTCGTTCAGTGAACTCATTCCCCACTGAGCACCTGTGTCTCGTCTCCGACTTCACCAAGTCGAATGACTATGAGATCACCATTACCCTAAGGTAAGACGAAGACACAGTGATCTATCCGATGTGTCGATATCCAGTTCTCGACACATCTATGATCACGAACCGTTTAAGACTTACGTTTCTATTCGGTCGCTTACTTACTCATAATCGAGATCTCATCTAGATATGTAAGGACCTAACTATAAGTCTATGGATATTATCTAAGTATATTAATACAAATGATTTTATACTTAGAATAATACGTACCTTATACGGTATGAACAAGACGTATAATCAAGATAAATTGCCTTATGGGCATATATCATCCTACAGTCATTTCACGGGTCGTTCTCCCACGAATTGACCTTGTTGGGGAGAGACGTCGCGATTCTCACTTTTTAACGAGAGACGTTTTTATTTTTATTTTTGTTTCTCGTCATCGAAATTGTGATCCGTCTTCTCCGTCTTCTTCGTCTTCTTTCTCTCATCGTCCCGGTCACCCTAGTATTTTTCTTACGATATTTGGACTTCGTTTGACATACTTGCACTTTTTGGCCCAACCTATTGTATTTCGACCCTAAGTTTCACCTATGTATTAGTCCCTAATAATTTATCATTAATAGTTAACATCCTAAATCATACTGATATAGCCCAGCCCCATCTTCACCTTGGCCGCACACAATCAGCACACCTTGGTTGTTGGGCTTTTCAATTTTTACATGTTATATAGGAGAATAACCCTACCTATCTAGCCTTAGCCAAATTCCCACGTTTGCAGCCCATGCACTTTTTTAATTGGACCCAGCTTCTCTTTTCCTTCTAACTAAGCCTAAGGCCCATGTTCTTCCTAAATCAATCTAATTACCCTTTTAATAATAACCCTAATGGACTACACACAAGCCCAGTTACAGCCTCTATCTATAATAACCAAGCCCTAGGGACTTTTGCTCTTCACACAAGCGCAGAACGCAGCCGCCATCGGGGTTTCATTTCCGCACCCTCCTCATGCCATCAGACTTCTCCCCTTGCCCGGCCACCTCACCGCCGGCCAACACCATCGCCGCCCGCGGCAGCCTCCGGCAACGACCCCGCAGCCTGAACTCCACACAAGCATCCTGCACCCCATCGAACGGTGCCCCTCTCGCGGCCAGCTTCGCCGGCGCCGTCCCCGGTTGCTCCGGCAGTCCGCGGCATTCAGACCTCCTCGCAGCGTTGGCGTCTCCCCTCCTCGCGAGGCAACACTAGCCGAGGCCACAGGATTCTCGGTAGGAATTCTTTGGCTGATTATGGATTTTGTAAGATTTATGGTGCCTAGAGTTTATCCCACTGTTATCTGTTGATTACTTTGCATTGCCATCATATTCCAAGTGCTTGCATGCAATTTTTATTTGTTGGATCTTTGGATCTTTATGTAATATATTAACCCAGTTCAGTGATTAGCTATATGGAATTTTTGTTTGAACTAGTTGGTATGTTAGCAGTTAAATATATATTAGCCGTACATTAATTATATATATGTAATGTGTTAGTTTAGGTAGTATTATATATGTGTGCCAACATATTAAGATTAATGAACAGTAATACATATAAGTTAGTGGTAGTTATTTTGTTGAGTTTGGGCCTTTAGCTTGATATCACACATTCGATGTCGCAGATAATACGTTTCCTTCGCGACCCGCTACCTTTCCTGTGCTGACGCCGTTACCTTACACGCTACAGGAATTCAACCCCTGGCGTCGCTACCCGACGCCAGTGTAGCTTTCGCATCGTGCTGAGGTAACGTTCTGCACTCTTAGGACCCCCAACCCAATCCTATTAAACAAGATAAAAATCGGGTTTTCGGTTGTCTGATAATTCACTAAACAAGATTAATAATATGGGACCATAGGTCTGGTGACCCAAAGCGGGCCCAGTTAATTTGGCTTATCTTACGTCGTTGATTGTGGATGTTAGAGTGCATGATTGTGATGATATGATTATCGTACATGTTCCGTAGATCCGTTGGTTGACCCAGACCCTGCTGGACTACATCCTTGTCGGAATCTTTCAGGCAAGGAATGAGACTTTAGTTACTGCTTTTACGCTTTTCTAGAATTGATGTTAGAACTGCTAGATTTATTTCTGCAAAATACTTGAAAATGATCACATGTTACTTTCTGCTCGAACCCACTTTTAAGATGCAACTTAAACCTCACATGCTAATTAATAAGCCAGACGTTATAATTGTATGGATCTTTGTAGAGATTCACAGGCGTTGGCCTCTCCTATACGGAGGTTGGCACTACTCTTGTGGAGCGTCTGCTGGATAGCCCAGAGACGGATTGCTTACGGACTTGTGAAACATTTGCTGGCTCGTCCAGGAATGTCTCGCTTTCGGATAATTAATCAATGCCGGGGGTGACCATTGAGAACTGGTGCTCCCCAGCTTTGGCTCACCCGTGACTGGTGCGCTCTGGTATGATACGTAGTATCATTCATGATTAATGATTTATTTCGGATCGACGACGGGGGTGACCACTGAGGACTGGTGCTCCCCAGCTTTGGCTCACCCATGACTGGTGCGCTCCGGTATGATGCGCCGTATCATTCGTGATCCTTGTCTTGTCTCGTGTCTAGATGAAGCGTTTGTTGGCTCGTGTCCATAACACAAACGACTCGCGGGTGGGGTTAGACAAAATAGTCTAGCTGGGCCTGGGGGGGGGTAGCTCCCCTCTGCCTACGCAGCTTGAGTCCTTAGGCTTTATCTTTGTATCGCAGTTGGTGCACTCCTGTTTGCTTCGCAGGGATGCATTCCGGTTGTTTGACCTTTTCTAGACTTGGATAATCTGACCAGATGGACACCCCTGGCAGATTGACAGAACTATATGAACAACTCTTAGACGATCTGACTAGATGGACACCCCAGCAGATCGATTAGAATAACCATTACTTATTTCCTGTTTTCTAGGACTGCCTGTGTAGTTATCTTTTAAATTCCATTTAGAACTGCTAGAATTGTATAACTGCTTTAACTTATGGTCTCATTAGTTCGTTGCTGACATGTGTTTTGCACATGTCCCAGACTTGACAGAGCTGCCACAACCTGAGGACCCCCGCAGACTCTTTCCTTTTTAGTTGCCTCCGGTACGTACAGTTTTTAGTCTTTATGTTAAACTTTTTGTTGGTTACCTTCTGCGTTTGAATAATATCTTTTTACTGCCATTTCTATTGTTTCATGCTAAATCGTTCGAACGGACCTTCCCCTCCGCATCATAACTTGCCATGGACGCTTATTGGACCCCGAGCCTCAACGGCTCTAGTCCATGCGGGTTGGCCATGCCTCGCTGCTCAATCTTTTGGAAAGCGGGGCGTGACAGTTTTTGTGGTGGCCCATGCAGGTCTTGATCGAATGATTTATCGAAACAATAGTGTTGCTGTAACTATTCAAACGACCAACAATAATTGAGTCTAACATAAGTTAGTTAGGTTTAGACTAGTTCCTTGGCCCCCTCTAGTTTGGATTTGAGTGAGAATACAAGAATACGATGAAGTTTTAAGTGATGTATTTCTAACACATTGGATAGTTATAAGGTTGGATTCTCGACGTGACAAGGAACCATGGAAGTGAGAACATTGAATCGAGGGAATGAGAACGACTCTTAGTATGCTGCTCGTGATAGAAGTGTGGTGATTAGAAGTCTTGTCTTGACGACTAAATGCGTAGACCTACATCGATCAAGTGAAATGTTATGCAGCGGATATTATGAGCATATATATATATATATATATATATATATATATATATATATATATATATATATATATATATATATATATATATATATATATATAAAAGCCGAGTAGCAACAGTATAACTTGGGTTTTGAAGTGACGTGGTTGAAGTAAATAATATGATCATTAGAGATGAACAGAAGAGATTCAGAGTGATGATGTGATGACGAGATTGATCTTATGATGGATTGTATAAGATCGACAACATGATCTGTTTTGGACACAGTGATTTAAAGGAATTAAGGATCTTGGGAATGTTATGGGAGTTTCAAAGTCGACCGTTCGGATACGCATCAAGTGCGTATTGATCACTGGATTCCAGTTACAGTTTACGAAATGGTGAAGGGCGATGACTTCTCCAGCGGGCTTTGTCAACCCCATTAGACAACATTGGTCAGTATACAGCGGGCTTTGTTGTATTCACGTTGTACATCTTACAACATACCCCGGCCGAGGATTAACACAAAGACCGTACCGAGCCTGTGACACTAACTTCCCTTTAACGGAAGAGACGAATCCCATCTTAGTCATCTACTTGCCTCGAGAGCTTCAGGTGTAACCCAACCTAAGATCTTTCAGCAGGCCTAGCCTCGAAGCTAGATCATAGGTCTAAGCGATACCTTTCACTCATAGGTTCGTACAAATAACTTCAGGTCTTAAGGACCAGCTTACCTATCATCACCCTAGAGTTATTATAGACAACTTAAAAAGTTAACCATTTAATAACTCTAAGTTAGTCGTTCAGTGAACTCATTCTCCAATGAGCACCTGTGTCTCGTCTCTGACTTCACCAAGTCGAATGACTATGAGATCATCAATACCCTAAGGTAAGACAAAGACACATTGGTCTGTCCGATGTGTCGATATCCAGTTCTCGACACATCTATGACCACGAACCGTTTAAGGCTTAAGTTCCTGTTCGGTCACTTACTACTCATAATCGAGATCTACATCTGGATACGTAAGGACCTAATTATAAGTCTAAGGAAATTATCTAATTATATGATTCAACGAATTCATACTTAGGATAATTGATACCATATAATATCTTAACAAGACGTATACTAATGATAAATTGCCTTATAGGCATATATCCTCCTACATCTCCCACTTGCACTTAGGCTATTTATCTCGGTATCTCATACCGTTATAGCATATCAGTTACATTAGACCATCATATGTCAAACCTAAGAGTGGATTTACTAACGAGTATCTATAATGCATTTTAATGTATTTTTTATTTATACATCTCTTGATCACACAAGGTTGATCCTTGAAAAATGATTTGGATCAATTTTCTTTTCTTTGTATAGCTAACAATTAGCTCATACAATCTTGATGCAGGATCTAACATTTCTATAAGTCAGTTTTAGCTCATTCCAATTATTTTGTGTCAATATGCCAAGTACATAAGTGACACCTTAAGTCTCTATATATTCAATTAAATCAAAACTATTTTGATTCAGTGTCTTATATAGATGATTCAAATAAGTTGGAAACCTTTTTACTTAGTCCGAGAAACCGGAGCTAAGTATATGAGCTATCTCCCACTGACTTTAAGAACTATCTGGTTAAGTACTTCTACTATATATCTATATCATATTTAGAATATATTTTAAGTATAACCAATTTAGAAGTGCTTATGGAATATACCAGTGTCAGGTTGGGTTGATAAATGAGTCATATTATGACCCGTTTATAGGAATCTTGATGTTGACTTACTCAGTCAAACGTCCTACGCTGTACTTTTCCGTTAACTACATTTAATAATAACTCTTTAAGAATCAAATACAGTTTAATTAAGAATCAATCTTAACATGCGTATAATTGTGATCATACACAATTTATACGCTCCTGGAACTTATATTTAACTATCGACTGGATATAATATTAAGTCAGCTCTAAACAATCAAATTATTCAGAAGATCTGCATGACAGCTGGAGGATTTATGCAACCAACTCAGACAGCCACATTCACAGAAATAAGCCATTCACAACAAATCACAATTTAAAATAAAGCACATTCCCGAGATATTTATTCAAACAATGGATTCATTAAAATGAATCATAATTTGTTTATCAAAATAAACTTTGAGTGCTTAACACCCAATCATTGTTTTAACTAAAGCAAACGATACATTTTATTCATAAAAAATAAGTATCGGTTGCTTCTTCTTCACATCTCCTGAAGTCCTCGTACGGCCCTAGCAGCAACGATTGCTCAGATGCCGACCGTCCTCGGAACTTCTTCCATCCTCTGCTTCATATTAGCCACATGTATACATTACACAGATGTCTTAGTATCTCATACTATGCGACACAGCATTTATGGAAATTATTATGCTTTATTAAAAAGAATTCATTGTACCTGAGGTAGAGGCATCAGTATGCCCTTTCTTATTTTCTGCAAGGTAAACCTTGTAGTTCCTCTTCCAGTGGCCTAACTTATGGCAGTGAAAGCACTTGGATTTTGACGGGGCCCCTTTCGTCTTCTTCCCCTTCTTCACAGTGGCTAGTTGTGGGACCTGCCTCTTTTTACCTTTGCCTTTCGGCTGGTCTGAAGAAGCAGAGCCAACTACCAATACAGCTGGTTTCTTCTCGATTTCCTCAAACTACCAAGCATGTTGAGGAGACCAGGAAGATTCGTTTCAATACTCTTCATAATGAAACCAGTAATGAATTGCTTGAAGGCTGGGGTCAAAGATTCCAGGATGATGTCCACGGCCATCTCATTGTCGAGGACAAAACCCAACTGGGCAGCATCTTCCACGTACCCGATCATCTTAATGACATGATCTTGTACGGGCCCTGTCTCCATCTTAGTGCCCCAGAGGTTGCTCGCAGCTTCAAACTTGGTAGCTCTAGACCGCTTGTCGTATAACTCCTCTGCATTCAGAAGCATGCTTTGAACATCCAAATGTTTATGCTTCCTTTGCAGGTCGTTATTCATTGAAGCCAGAGTGAGGCACCTGGCCTTCTGGCATCCCTCTGGTACTCCTTGTAGGCTTTCTTTTCCTCGGGAGTTGCATCTTCGTCAGGCTTCTCCAGAGGGTCCTCGAACAGCACGTATACTATCCCAGCTAGTGATAGGACTAACTTGATATTCCTAAGCCAATCCTTATATTTGGTTCCATCAAGCACATTCTTCTCTATCATACACTTTAGACCCGAATCCATTCTGCAATTAAATAGATATTTTATTAGCATATGTTCGTTGTACAGTTTAAATGGTTTTTATTTAAACTATATTCTCCCACTAAATATTAGAAATAAAGCCACAATAATAAACAATTTATTATTTTAAAATATTTGTGGGAGAGGGATCCGACTACCCCGAGTCAGACAACCTTGAGTGTAGCTCAACAAGTTGTCCGACTCTGCAGTCGGTAGAGGAACTCTTCATCAATCATATAAATATGATTCCCTATGAGTTTTACCCGTAATCATTTGTGATCATGAGTGTGCTCATCCAAATCATAATGACTAGCCTAGTCGGACCCTTGTTTTTGCGTCTAGCCGGACTTGCCCCGTCGCTCGGTGTATGCACGACACTTCGGTTTGGGTCAGGTCTTAGACTACATCTTTGGTTATGTTGGTAGCAACGATCTATGAACTTCGTGTTTGATGATAACAAACGTGTGTGAACGTTTTAACGTGTGTGTTAAGTGTTTCAGAAACGACGAACGTGTGATTAATTCACGGAGAGACTTGGTCAATGTGTAAAGGAGAAAATGGGAGAACCTAGCTTGAGTGGACTCATATCTATTGGAATCAAACCCTAATCGTATTCCGTATCAAGTCCAAACTCCATTCCCATTGCGAATCACCCTATCACTATGATTCTCTATAGCCTGATTAATCCTAGCCCTTGATCTCTTTTTTCCTTGCCACAAAAACCTAGGGCAGCCGAACAAAAACATCATCTGAAAATACCAAAGAGCAGAGAAAGAGAAGAATTATTTTTGTTCTTGGAAAATCCCCTCAAGCCCTAAGCCGCATATCTTCATTTTGCCTATTCTATTGCCAGCGAAAAACCTTGACAAAGGGATCAATCACCAAGAGCCGCAAATTGACCCTTGCTTCAAAAAAACCCAAAGCAAAAATTCTCCAGGGCGCCGGCACATTCTTTTGTGAAGAAAAAACAAGAGCAAGGTGATCCTTTTCTGTTTGCAATTTTTTTTAAGGGCACATCCGAAAAAAATGAAGAGAGAGCCCATCACGTTTTTTTTGAAAGGAGGCATTAATTTTTTTGTGTGGGTTCTCTCATGCTGGCGTTAAATTCTTAAGCCCATAAATATTTTAAGAGAAAAAAATGTCTCCATTGGTTATTCCAAGAGCTTGCCAAGTTTTCTGTTGATCTACTCCCAAGGCCGCATTGTTTTTCTCCTGGAATCAAATATTTTTTGTGTGCGTTTTTTTTTGTGAGGCAGCCGAACTTTATTTTTGTCTTCTCCACAAACCATTGAAGACGAGACCTTGAGAGCTCATTATCAAAAAAACATCTTTGACCAAAGGAAGAAACACACAGGCCGCATCTCTCTATTGCAAGAGCCGCAACATGAGCCCAGGTCGAAAAGTGTTTTTTGTGTGAAGGTGCCACAAGTTTCAATTTTGGATGAAGGCGCAAGTTTCATCGAGAGGGAAGCCGAACTATTGAGGGGACATCAGAGTTTACTACTTGTCAGATTAATCTGACCACGGGCTGAACGACAGAGACATGGACACCATCACAACTGAGCAATTCTAAACTCATACTCTGTTATATTTTGTGATATTGGTGTTGTGAACTTTGTAGAACAATTTTTATCTTGTTGGGGACTTGGCTAGTTCGGACTAGCCAAGAGAGAGCTTTACTAGTATTATTAGTGTTTGGGCACTTTGGTGAGTGCAGGTACTGAGGGCCAGGTGAGTGTAGGGTTGGTGCTCTAGCTACAGGTTGTACGAGTTAACTTTAACAATCTAGTATTGATTTTGGGGCTGGACGTAGGTCGTGGGTGCGACCAAACCAGAGTAAAATCTGCTGTGTATCTGTGGTTGATTAGTGTTTACTTTGCTTGTGGCTTTAACTGCGTGTGATTTCTCGTGGGTTGCACGAGAATTTTTTATAAGCCTATTCACCCCCCCTCTAGGCTTAGATCCAGATCCAACAAGTGGTATCAGAGCCAGTTTAGAGGATCTAGCCTAGTTGATCATGTCTATGAATATGTCTGATTCTTCTTTTGCTGAGGGTCAGTCTATTTCCCGTCCCCCCAAGTTTAATGGTGTTGACTTTGCCTATTGGAAAACTAGGATGAGGATTTATTTAGCTGCTGTTGATTATGATGTATGGAGCATTGTAGAAAAAGGCTATAAACCTCCCACTATTAATGTTGCTAATAATGAAATGATAAAACCAGAAGATAAGTTGGATGACTTTGATAAGAAGCGTTTTTCATTGAATAATAAAGCTATGAATGCATTGATTTGTGCTTTAGATAAAGCTGAGTTTAACCGTATATTTCAATTTCAAACTGCGCAGGAAATTTGGCATACTCTGGAGGTGACTCATGAAGGCACATCGCAGGTTAAGGAGTCCAGACTTGCGCTGCTCAGTACTGAATATGAAAGCTTCCGCATGCTTCCATCAGAGTCAATTAAAGAGTTGTTTACGAGGTTCACAGACATCGTCTACAAATCTACCTCTCTTGGAAAGCCGTACTCGAGTCTGGAGCAAATCAGAAAGATCTTAAGAGCATTGCCTAGCACCTCCCGTCCCAAAATCACAGCTATTCAGGAAGCAAGGGATTTATCGCAGATGAAAGTGGAGGATCTGATAGGGAACCTGATGTCCCACGAGCTGGAGCTGCAGAGCATTGAACTGAGAGAGAAAGATGAAATGAAGACTTCAAAGGCAATAGCCCTTCAGGCTAAAGAGGATGAAGATGGAGATGAAGAGGAGGCCTTTTGGGTGAGGAGCTTCAAGAAATATATCAGAACTAGCAACGGGAGATCAGAGATGCTGAAAATGTTTAATCGCTCTAAATTTAATTCTAATAATAAATCTTTTGAGCAGAATACTACTGATCTGGTGACATGTTTTAAATGCAAAAAGCAGTGACATTTTATGAAGCAATGCCCTCAAGGAAAGAATAACGCTGCGGAACAAAAGGGAAAATCTTTGGTGCTCACATGGGATATGGACAGCGAGGATGAATCTCAAGAGGAAGTTGCACATTCCTCTCTTTGCCTGATGGGACAACTAGATGAGGTAAAATCTTTGACTAAAGCTCAACTTGTGACTACTTTTAAAGAAATGCAAAATAAAATTGAAAGGTTGGAATCAACTGTTGAGTTACTAGAATCCCATGCAGAGAAGTTTAAAAATGAAAATTTTGAATTGCAACAAGACAATTATAATATGTCATTAGAAGTTGATGAAATTAAAGAGAAACTTGTTGCATGTAATTCTACTATTAGCTCTTTGGAAAAGGGAAAATCTTGTATGCCCACTGAAACTGAGTGTCTGAATTGCTCTACTTTTCTTAAAGACATTAGCATGTTTAAACTAAATATGGTTAAGCTAGAAGTTGAAAATGAATTATTAAATGAGAAAATTTGCATGCTAATAAATGAAAATAAAGAGCTAGAAAAGAAGATGGCTAATCTGAAAAAGAGTGAGGAAGAGAACAAAAAGACCTTCATTAGTAAATGTACCATGCTTGTTAATGAGAACATATTTTAAAGTCTAAAATATCTGATCTTGAATTGTCTATAAAAAAATTTGGTGTTGGAAAGCATTCATTAGACATTATTCTAGGTAATCAGATACAAGGAAATAACATGCGTGGTTTGGGATATGGAAATGAAATTGATGAGAGGCCTAGAATTAATAAAAAGAATCAAAAAGAAACTGGTGTAGGAAGAAGCATGTTTGGTAAATGTTATACATGTGGTGGTGTTGGTCATACTTATTATAATTGCAAGTATAGGAATACCAACATCAAATTTAAGCAAATTTGGATTCCAAAAAATAAAGTGACTAACACTAGTGGACCTATTTGGATTCCTAGGTCACACATATCATGCTCTTCTTATGTGTAGGTAAATGGCACGGCTAAGGGACAAAAGTGTGAGTGGTACTTAGACTCTGGCTGCTCAAGACACATGACAGGTGAAAGAGGAAAGTTCCTTAGCCTTGCAAAGCATGAAGGAGGGAGTGTTACTTTAGGGGACAATGGAAAATGCAAGGTAATTTGTAAAGGTGTTGTAGGTAACGACACCTTTCAGCTTACAGATGTCCTATTGGTTGAAAAGTTGAAACATAACCTCATTTCTATCAGTCAGCTGTGCGACAAAGGTATGAAAGTTGAATTTGATGCAAAACTTTATAGAATCATTGATATCTCCACAGGTGACATTCTTATTACTGCAAATAGAAAGAATAATGTTTATACTCTTATGATTGAAGAACTAACTGTTTCTAACTGCTTACTTGTAGGTGAAGAAGAGGCCACGCTATGGCATAGACGATTAGCACATGCAAGCATGAGACTGATAAAGAAGCTGGAAAACAAAAATTTGGTAAGAGGACTACTGCATCAGACATATGAGAATGGTAAGTTTTGTGTGGCATGCACCAAAGGTAAGCAAACTAGATCTACTTTCTCTAGCATTAATGAAGTTGCAACCACACGCATATTGGAATTAGTGCACATGGATTTATTTGGTCCAACAGACATTGCTAGCCTAGGAGGTAAAAAGTATTGTTTAGTACTGGTGGATGATTTCTCTAGATATACATGGGTATACTTCCTAGCCAAAAAATCAGACTCATTTGACCATTTTCAAAACTTTTGCATACAAGTTTCTAATGAGAAAAATTCTTCCATTGTAAAAATTAGAAGCGATCATGGAGGTGAGTTTGAAAATGCTATTTTGAAAAATTTTGTTTTGAAAAAGGAATTTTACATGAATTCTCTTCTCTAAGAACACCTCAACAAAATGGGGTAGTCGAGAGAAAGAATCGCACATTAAAAGAAATGGCTAGGAGTATGTTAAATGAATATAGCTTGCCTAAGTCTTTTTGGGCTGAGGCCATTAATACAGCATGTCATGTATGCAATAGAGTTATGCTTAGACCTATACTAAATAAAACTTCTTATGACTATGGCTGGCAACACCCCGAAAGTCTCTTACTTTAGAGTTTTTGGATGCAGGTGCTTTATATTAAATACTGCAGATCAGCTTGGCACCTTTGAATGAAAATCAGATGAGGGAGTGTTCGTAGGATATTCAGCAAGGAGCAGAGCATACAGGATTTATAATAAACGCACCCTTGCTATTGTTGAATCTATAAATGTAAAATTTGATGAATCTGATATAAACTCTTTGGATTGCAGGCAGAACAATGAAGAGGAAAATGTAGAGCAACAAAGCGTCCCAAAAGTTAATGAGGAGCAACCTGAAATACAAGAGGAAGCTGAAACTGACATGACAGAAATACAAGATGAAGCAGTTACCAGAGGAGAGCTGAGATTCAATCCAAATCACCCACCCGACTTAATTCTAAGTGAGCCTACGGCAGGTATTCGCACACGTTCCTCTTTTAGAGATCTTTGTGCTCTATGTATTTATGGTGACTTTATCTCTGTAATAGAGCCTAAGACTATAGATATTGCTTTAGAAGAGGAAAGTTGGGTTTTGGCCATGCAAGAGGAATTAAATCAATTTGTCAGGAATAATGTCTGGAAACTAGTACCTAGACCCACTGATTATCCTGTAGTTGGTACTAAATGGGTGTTTAAAAATAAGCATGATGAATCTGGTAATGTTATTAGAAACAAGGCTAGGTTGGTAGCTAAAGGGTATAATCAAATTGAAGGAATTGATGTGGATGAGACTTTTGCACCAGTTGCTAGGCTTGAGTCCATTAGAATCTTGCTAGCTTTTGCAAGTTATAAAGGGTTCAAGCTGAAACAAATGGATGTAAAAAGCACGTTTCTTAAAGGCTACCTAAAAGAAGAGGTATTTGTTGAGCAACCCCCAGTCTTTGAAAGCTATAATTTTCCAAACCATGTTTATAAATTAGAAAAAGCTTTGTATGGTCTTAAGAAAGCTCCACGAGCTTGGTATGGCCGTCTAAGCACATATTTGTTGGAAAATAATTTTAAAAATGGGAGTGCTGACAATACACTATTTTTGATGCATGAATCTGAAGATTTTCTCATTATGCAAATTTATGTTGATGACATTATTTATGGTGCTACTAACGATCTTCTATGTCAAAAGTTTGAGAAAGTCATGCAGGATCAGTTTGAGATGAGCCTTGTGGGAGAGCTGAAATATTTTCTGGGGTTCCAAGTAAAGCAAGGAAAGGAAGGCATCTTTCTATCTCAAACCAAATACATCAAGGGCTAATTAGTACACCTACTTTAGGCCTTTGGTATCCTTCTAGTGGTAATTTTGATTTGGTGGGTTATTCTGATGCTGATTATGCGGGAAGTTTAACTGATAGAAAGAGCACTAGTGGCACTTGTTTTATGCTAGGACACTCTTTAGTTTCATGGTCTAGCCATAAGCAAAATAGTGTTGCATTATCCACTACTGAAGCAGAGTATATTGCCCTCGGCAGTTGCTGTGCTCAAGTACCGTGGATGATGCAAACATTATCTGATTACGGACTAGCACTTAAAAGAGTTCCTCTTCGATGTGATAGCAAGAGTGCCATAGATCTTTCTAATAATCCCGTACACCACTCTCGTACTAAACATATTGACGTAAGACACCATTTTCTTAGAGATCACCTCACTAAAGAGGATGTGTCTGTGGAGTTTGTTCCTACGGAATCTCAACTTGCAGACATATTCACCAAACCTTTGGTTGAGGCTCGCTTTTGTCGTCTTCGTCTTGAGCTTGGTATTATTGATAAAACTTAGTACGAGACTCCATGCTTTTTGTATGCTTGAACTTTTCTCTTGTTTGTGTGCTAGTAGTTTCATTGTTATGTGTGCATGATTTTTTATTTATTTATTTGTGTGATTGCATCTCATGTTTGCTTTAGTATCTCATGCTTGCTTTAGTATCTCATGCATTCAAAAAAAACCAAAAAAATAATGAAAAACAAAAACGAAAAAAAATGGTGCTTCAATGTGTATCTTTCTCTTTGATTCATTAAAAGAAGTGTTCATGAATGATTTTCATATCTACGTAGAAATTGTTGTATTATTTCTTTTGCTACATGTGCATGTCCATCTTTCTAAATATTCATAGCATGTTCAATGACTGAAAATAACTTGATTTCTACACCACCTACTTCACTTCCACATATATTATTATTGTTGCACATTTGGTGATATCGTTTTTGAAATTGGAAATGTGAATGTAGGAGGAAAACTTAACTGATAATCTAAGGGATATGATATACCTTGCCTTGGATAAAAATTGAGCATTAAAAATGTTACTACAAGTATAAAAATTGAAAAGAAAAATACATGCTCTGTATGAAAAATGGATACAATCGTTGGCAACGGTATTAC
The DNA here is from genome assembly GCA_030789695.1 of Scilla litardierei. Lineage (NCBI taxonomy): Eukaryota > Viridiplantae > Streptophyta > Magnoliopsida > Asparagales > Asparagaceae > Scilla > Scilla litardierei. Next base: position 686,886,747 of record CM061142.1, on the reverse strand, counting down.
CCACGAGTATCCAAAAAATGGATACAATCGTTGGCAACGGTATTACCCACGAGTATCCAACATAAGCTTTATGGGTAAACTTTAGCGTTGGTGTATTTACTCGTCAAGCAATGCCACCCCCACATCTAAGAGTCCATATTGTTTATGTTTTGGGTGCGGTACCTTGAACTCATTTTTAATGAGGCGGGAAAAATCAATCCTAGGTGATAGATTGTTATTTGGAAAATGTGGATTTGTTTTTGGTTGATTTTCTTAATGATTCTCCTTATGTGCTTCAATTTTAATCATCGCACGTACACGTTGGTGTTGAAGTCGTAGTTGTTTCATTTCATTGGATTTTGACTTGATTATTCTATGAGTGTATGCATGCAATTGTTGGTAATGGCTAATAATACACTCTTTTTGCTTAATGTATGATTTTGACTTCGTGGTATGACTTTTGATGATAATAAAGGGGAGAAAAATTTGGAAAGATTTGGTATTTGTTTGGTGTGCTTGGTATTTGGCATTTGGTATTATCTTTGTAATGCTCGCAAATATATGATTGTTTGATTAAGGGGGAGCATTAATGAATATTGGGGAAGCACAAAAGTAGGGGGAGCATGCTTATTGATATACGTTATACATCATTGTTTGCACATCATTTCATCTCATTGCATGTCGCCAACTACTGCCACACTATCACACACACTATTTGGAATTTCATTGCTCAAATCCTATACTTGGTTTGTCATCATCAAAAGGGGGAGATTGTTGGTAGCAACGATCTATGAACTTCGTGTTTGATGATAACAAACGTGTGTGAACGTTTTAACGTGTGTGTTAAGTGTTTCAGGAACGACGAACATGTGATTAATTCACGGAGAGACTTGGTCAATGTGCAAAGGAGAAAAGGGGAGAACCTAGCTTGAGTGGACTCATATCTATTGGAATCAAACCCTAATCGTATTTCGTAGCAAGTCCAAACTCCATTCCCATTGCGAATCACCCTATCACTAGGATTCTCTATAGCATGATTAATCCTAGCCCTTGATCTCTTTTTTCCTTGCCACAAAAACCTAGGGCAGCCGCACAAAAACATCATCTGAAAATACCAAAGAGTAGAGAAAGAGAAGAATTATTTTTGTGCTTGGAAAATCCCCTCAAGCCCTAAGCCGCATATCTTCATTTTGCCTATTCGATTGCCAGCGAAAAACCTTGACAAAGGGATCAATCACCAAGAGCCGCAAATTGACCCTTGCTTCGAAAAAAACCCAAAGCAAAAATTCTCCAGGGCGCCGGCACATTCTTTTGTGAAGCAAAAACAAGAGCGAGGTGATCCTTTTCTGTTTGCAATTTTTTTTAAAGGGCACATCCGAAAAAAAATGAATAGAGAGCACATCACGTTTTTTTTTGAAAGGAGGCATTAATTTTTTTATGTGGGTTCTCTCATGCTGGCGTTAAATTCTTAAGCCCACAAATATTTTAAGAGAAAAAAATGTCTCCATTGGTTATTCCAAGAGCTTGCCAAGTTTTCTGCTGATCTACTCCCAAGGCCGCATTTTTTTTCTCCTGGAATCAAATATTTTTTCGTGTGCGTTTTTTTTGTGAGGCAGTCGAATTTTATTTTTGTCTTCTCCACAAACCATTGAAGCCAAGACCTTGAGAGCTCATTATCAAAAAAACATCTTTGACCAAAGGAAGAAACACACAGGCCGCATCTCTCTACTGCAAGAGCCGCAACATGAGCCCAGGCCGAAAAGTGTTTTTTGTGTGAAGGTGCCACAAGTTTCAATTTTGGATGAAGGCGCAAGTTTCATCGAGAGGGAAGCCGAACTATTGAGGGGACATCCGAGTTTACTACTTGTTAGATTGATCTGACCACGGGCTGAACGACAGAGACATCGACACCATCACAACTGAGCAATTCTAAACTCATACTCTGTTATATTTTGTGATATTTGTGTTGTGAACTTTGTAGAACAATTTTTATCTTGTTGGGGACTTGGCTAGTTGGGACTAGCCAAGAGAGAGCTTTACTAGTATTGTTAGTGTTTGGGCACTTTGGTGAGTGCAGGTACTGAGGGCCAGGTGAGTGTAGGGTTGGTGCTCTAGCTACAGGTTGTACGAGTTAACTTTAACAATCTAGTATTGATTTTGGGGCTGGACGTAGGTCGTGGGTGTGACCGAACCAGGGTAAAATCTGATGTGTGTCTGTGGTTGATTAGTGTTTACTTTGCTTGTGGCTTTAACTGCGTGTGATTTCTCGTGGGTTGCACGAGAATTTTTTATAAGCCTATTCACCCCCCCTCTAGGCTTAGATCCAGATCCAACAGGTTAGACTTACGCCGGCGCTCGGTGCATGCACGACACAATGGTTTGGGTCAAGTCAAGATGTAATCAAGAAATCGGTTTCTATAAGATTGCCATGTCATAGCTTGAGTATAGCTCAACAACCGTAACACGGGTCTTACAGTTGCTAACTCCTAAAACAAGGAGGGCTACGATTTATCTTGAACAAGATTATTATCGTATTTGACTTAGGTATAGTCGATGGACTTACACAGTCATGATTCGACTCCTTGCGGTCCAGCAGACGCGACCAGGGAATTGACTAAGCCAGGACCACTTAACCCCTAGTCTAGCTAGGGTGGTCTAGCAAACTTAGCCAAGCACATTGACCGTCATCATGATCCATTGAAGGAGACTTATCAATCTTATGTTCATATATCAACTAAAAGTCTTTTAATTATTACTAGTTAATCCTTATCAACTAGTGGATCCTTAAAATTCGAAATTTTATGGATTTGTTGAACAATTTCTATTAGATCCTTATCAACTATAAAGTTTGTTCATTCATCGTGCTACCCTAATCTTAATTAGGATTTTAATAAATCGATTACAACATTTTACAAAAATAGTCATTTAATGATAATCATTATCGAAACAATTTAAAATAATGATAGTCAATTAAAGGGACTACCCTAATCAGGAATTAGGTTTTGATGTTGTAATTGTTCATTAAAACGTAGCATGTCACAATATAAAATTTTATCTCATAAGATTTTAAATTTAATGGCTAACCTAAAGGGTTTATGAACGATCACATCATGCATCATTGCCATTAACACCAACCAACTAATTTTAACTCATAAACTTCAAGGTTCAACAATGTGACATATGACAGAACATGCAAGTTTAAATTTTTATGTACAACATAAATAATTAACTTGCTAGTCTAAAATTTAACATTAAATTTAAAGATCTAGAATTTTAAAACTAGAAGCAGTTTATCGCATAAAATTAGGTTTCATTAAATTATCGAATAATTTTAAATCCAAACCTAAGCTTTAAAATTCAATCAAACATTTAATATCATATTATCTCATAAAATAATTTATGTAACTTAAGGAAAATAATTTCTAATCCCATCTCATGAAATAAAAATCTTTTCCTCATGTTAAATATACTTGAAATAATTTTAAAACAATTTTAAAATTATTGTAATAAATTTTAAAGCTGTCAGATAAAATTAAAATCTTTCAACATTTATGTAACTAAAATAAATTAATTTTTTTTAATATCATCTTATGAAAGTAAAAAAATTTCTCTTAATGTTACATAATCTTTTTTTAAAAAAATAAACTTTTAAATGCTTACTAAAATTATTTTAAAAAGCATTTAAACATAGTAGACTTATTAAACGTTATCACATAAAATTTAAAATGTCCTCCCCCAAAAAAATTTTCATGTTATAGAAACAATTTTTAAAACACAAAAAATTTGTTTAAGCATTTTTAACATAAAGTTAAAATATACGTATGTTCAAAAACAAGCAATTTAATAATTTAAAATCGCCGCAAATCAAGATCTACAAGCATAACCATGGCTCTGATACCACTGAAAGGGTTTTGGCGGACCCTCAGAGCTCAGATCTGTGCACGTCCTAAGTCGGACGGACCACAGAGGCATAAAGCGCAGCGAAAAAAATAAAACATGCTAGCTAAACATTTTAGCTAGGCCCTGAGAGAGCCAGAACCTAGCTCGATCTATGCCAACTTGGGGTGGATCTGACTACCCCGAGAGGGATCTATCCTACTACGACGAAATTAAATTACACTAAAAAGCTTTAAAGAACATACCTGGAATCTCAACCCTGGGGCATGCAAGATGTACCGCACCGGCTTCTTATGCTCCTCGTAACCGAACCGCCTTGACTCGATCCACCCGAGCCGCCTTGCACCTTCGAACTTTTCCACCCGAGCCGTCACCCGCCTCCGAGCCGATCACTTGCGGTAGAAGGTTTCACTTGAGCAGACCCGCGTCTTAGACGTCTGGATCCGAATCTAAAACCCCCTTCGTAGTCTTGCTAGGACTCGTCGAGAGAATATGAAGAAGAAAGGAAGAATAGTTTAAGGCGTAGATCGAGCTTGCTCAAAATTTGGAGCTACTCGATCGAAGACTTGGTGTGTTTTTCAACGAAGAGAGTGCACCCCTATTTATATAGGGAGTCGACACCTCTCTTTTCGTCACGAGCAATGTGGGACAAAACAAAATTAAAAAGAGAATTAATTTTGTTAATTGAAGTTAGCAAGCCTTTCACAAAAGGCCAACTTCAACCAATTAATTCTCATTCACCATTGATCTTTAGAGACGATACAAATTATCATTTCGAAGGGCTTCGAATGGTGAATGCGTAGGAACAAACAGAGATGAATTTCGACTTTGTTTGACTCCTCAAACAATTGCCTAAAGATGGGCTAAAAGACAATTTTCGTAGCGGTCAAAAGAGTTTAACAAAACCCTAATTTAACTTAAGTTGCGGGCGCGCCCGCTAAGCTTAGCAGGCGCGCCTGCCAAGGCTTGTGGGCATGCCCAAGTAGGGCATGCCCGGGGCGGGCGGGCGGCCCGCTGAACAGTGGGCGGGCCCGCTGTTTCCAGCGGGCCGTGCCTGCTGTCCCTGGGGGCCGTGCCCGCTACACACAGCGGGCGCGTGGCCCGCTGGTTCAGTGAGCCGCGCCCACTGGACTTAGTGGGCGGCACCCGTTGGTTCAGCGTGCCGTGTCCATTCTCCTTACGGGTGGGCCCGCTTGTCCAAGTGGGTCTAACCTACTCTTGTCTTTGACTGTTTTTGTGTTTCCGGGCTCGTTTGAGCTCCGTTTTGGACGCGGTTTGAACCTGTGTTTAGACCGGGACGATCCTGTCAACCAGGTAACCCTTTCCAATGCTGTTGTTCCTACAAATATTATCGTAACCAATTTATGACACGTTTAATCTTGTTTGCATCGAATGCAACATTGTTCCCATCTACGACTTAGTCTCACAACTAGCTTGTGAACTTAACTATTCCATTTCATCGAATGAATTCCTCTTATTAATCTTCCTATTACTAAGACACAAATACTAATTGGTGTGAGACCCTACAGCCTGACCTTACTACAGGTTGGGGCTCGAAACCCCTAGACGACGGTCACCACGAGTAGCAGGCGTCGTCCCTATTTCAGAATCATCATAACGTGATCGACCCATTAACAAAAGTATCGTTGGGTTCACTTTAACTATGTCAGTGATAAATACCGTTAGCTATAGTCCCTTCGTCAAGACTGTGTCTCTGTTGGCCTAGGGTACGGTTTACTGTCAACCCCATTAGAAACATTGGTCAGTATACGGCGGTCTTTGTTGTATTCACGTTGTACATCTTACAACGTACCCCGGTCGAGGATTAACACAAAGACCATACCGAGCCTGTGATACTAACTTCCCTTTAACGGAAGAGACGAATCCCATCTTAGTCATCTACTTGCCTCGAGAGCTTCAGGTGTAATCCAACCTAAGATCTTTCAACATGCCTAGCCTCGAAGCTAGATCGTAGGTCTAAGCGACACTGTTCACTCAAGGTTCGTATAAATGACTTCAGGCCTTAAGGACCAGCTTACCTATCATCACCCTAGAGTTATTATAGACAGTTTAGTTAAAGTTAACCATTTAATAACTCTAAATTGGTCGTTCAGTGAACTCATTCTCCAATGAGCACATGTGTCTCGTCTCCGACTTTACCAAGTCGAATGACTATGCGATGATCATTACCCTAAGGTAAGACAAAGACATATTGGTCTGTCTGATGTGCCGATATCCAGTGCTCGATACATCTATGACCACGAACCGTTTAAGACTTAAGTTTCTGTTCGGTCACTTACTACTCATAATCGAGATCTACATCTGGATACGTACGGAACTAACTATAAGTCTAAGGAAATTATCTAAGTATATGATTCAACGAATTCATACTTAGGATAATTAATACCATATAATATCTTAACAAGACGTATACTAATGGTAAATTGCCTTATGGGCATATATCCTTGTTGTGTTACGCAATGGATGGATGTTTTGTTGATGGCTTGCACAATGATGAGATGAGTTGCTTCTCCTTGGTTGCTTGCGACTTGTGCTTTGAAGATAGATCTCTTTGAGTAGCTTCCCCTTTGGACTTGCGGCAATGGAGGATTGTTCTTGCAAAATTGCGTAATGTAGGAGGATGTCATTGGCTTGGCGGCTTGCAATAGAGAGGATGGACCCTTGGCCTTGTAGATGCTTGCGCAATGGAGATGCTGGCTTGTAAGGGCTTGCGCAAGGAGGAAGGGAGTATGGTAATGGAGCTTTGCATGGAGATGCCTACTAGGTTGTGCAAGGAGGAGATTAAGCAATGGTGCCTTGGCTTTCAAGAGGTTGCACAATGTATGCGAGTCCTTGCAACTTGCACACCAAAGGGGAATGATTATTTTTGGCCAAAATATCTCCTTGTTTGCCCTCTCTCTCTTCTCTCCTTTGAATATGGGTTTATATATGAGAGGATGAGATAAATTAGAATAAAATAAAATCCTATAACTGGAGGAGATTGGATGGAATCCTAATTTGAATCTGATTTGAATGAATCACCATGGAAGATCTCTTCTAGTCACATTAGATATGTAGTTTGAATTTGTATGGTTATAGGATTGGATCTCATTTAATCACAATTGATTTGCATGAGATTCTCCATATCTCTCCATCTTTGACCAAGTCTTCATTTGTGTAGGAATATGATTTGATTCATGCACCAATTAATTTGAATCAATCAAATATGGATTTGAATTGATTCCCTGCTTATCTTCCGATCTTTGACAATATGTGTAGCCATTATCTCCATCTTTGACCAAGTCCACTTTGCTAATGAATGGCAAATTCTCCATCACTTTGACTTAGTCTTCCTTTGAGTATTTGCGAGCTTGCCATTCCTGAAAACACTTAGCACACACATTAAATCGTTCACACACGTTTGTTATCATCAAACACAAAGTCATCGATCTTTGTATCCAACAACATGGTGTATCCAACAACTTATACAACACAGATGGTCGTTCAGTACAGATGGTCGTTCGGCGCATTTGGTCGTTCGGCTGTCAGTTCGAGTCTGAGGGCCGAATGCTTGGCATTGGGTCGTTAGGTCATTCTCCCCCGAATGCTCGACATTGAGTCCGTGTTCGGTTGGACGGTCGTATGGAGACTCGAAGGGAGGAAGGCTCGTACACATGGCTCGGCACTTCGGTCGTTCGACACAGAAGGCAGGTCATTCGGTCGAAGGGAGCCCATTGGATACGGCCCACTGGGATGCGGTGGAGGCCCACTAGGGCGCGACATCATTAATTGCGTAAAGCGATGATTGGATTGGATGCCGTAATTGTCGAGATCCGAATCCTAGAAATCCTAGCCAATGATAACATATATTGTAACCTATTGTTATATATAGGGGTTTTTAGGTTAGGGTTTTGTGTGGAACATCTTTGTATCCCTTGAGAGAGCAGCCATTGTGAGAGCCAACTTTGAGAGATTGTGTTGTGAGCTTTTGGAGATATCATTGTGTGCTTATTCTTCATTGGACGAAGTGAAGATTTGTATTGTTCTCTCCTTTCGTAATAAAGCTCACCGGTGTTCCCCCTTGGCCGTCCATGGCCTAAAACAATCTTAATTGTGCTCTGTTGTGTTGTTGATCTTTCGTCCTCGGTCTCCACGATCTTGTGTATTTCGATGTGCTGTGTTGGTAGAGTTAGGCTCTGTCTAACAACAAATTGGTATCAGAGCAGTACGGTGTTGGAGATCACCGTAGAAGACGAAGATGAGTAATGGTGGTGACGACGGTTCTCCAAAGGCATTGACTTCTGGGTATTCTTCATCTTCTTGGACTATTGTGCCTAACACAAAGTTCGAAATTGAGAAGTTTGATGGAAAGATCAACTTCAGTATGTGGAGATGTGAAGTCATGGACATCTTGAACCAACTTGGTCAAGATATCGCATTGGATGAGAAGCCGACGGGGATGTCCGATCATGAGTGGAGAACTCTGAATTGGAGTGCATGTGGCACCATCCACCTGTATTTATTAAAGGAGAAGAAATACCCATACATGGAAGAGACAAGTGCAAGCATGTTCAGGAAGGAGCTCGGCGACAAGTACATGAAGACGAATATCCAGAACTGGCTACACTTGAAGAAGATGCTTTTTGGTTTGAAGTTATCCGATGGGGTTTCTATGGAGGAACACCTCGACTACTACAACAAGCTTCTTACTGACCTGAGGAATGTCGACGTGAAGGTTGATGATGAAGACAAAGCGATGATTCTCCTAAACTCTCCACCCATCGAGTATGAGTATTTGGTGTCGGTTCTTACATATGGTAAAGAATCGATCACACTTAAAGAGGTGTTCAATGCTCTTACGAGCAACGAGTTCTGGAATAACGATGGGGACACCTGCGACCGAGCTTTGAGCGACACTCTTACAGTCGTAAGGGGTCGTAGTGGTGAGAAGGGTGGAGATAGGAGGGGGCGCTCAGTTCACTTGAATCCAAGGGTTGTCGAGTGACCATAGAGAATGGAGCTCTGAGGATGACCAGAGGAGCAATGATCGTGATGAAGGGGAAGCACCTAGGCAACCTCTATTACTTGGATGGTTCGGTCGTAGTTGACACAACGGCTCTGACTCGTGAGGCTGGGGAGGACGACTCAATGTTATGGCACATGCGATTGGGTCATGTGGGCGAGAAATCATTGCAGAAGCTTATCGTTGAGGTCGTCTAAAGGGAGCCAAGACCGGGAAGATCGAGTTCTGCGAGCACAGTGTGTTTGGGAAAAACACGTGCTTTATTTGGGACATCCATCCACAGTACGAAGGCAACGCTCGACTATGTACACACCGATGTTTGAGGCCAGTCTAGAATGGCCTCATGGGGAGGGAAACACTACTTTGTTTCGTTCATCAACGATCTCGCATGCATTGTGTGGGTGTTTCCGCTGAAGTCGAAGAACCAAGTTCTTATCACTTTCATCGAGTGGAAGAAGCTGGTCGAGACACAGACCGGTCGGTGTGTCAAGCGTCTGCGAAGTGACAACGGCGGTGAGTATAGGTCAGATCTCTTCGAGAAGTTCTATAGATCGAAAGGGATACAAAGACACTTCACGTTACTGGTACGCCGCAGTAGAATGGGGGTAGCAGAGAGGATGAATCAAACCTTGCTGGAGAAAGTTCAGGTGCATGCTGTCAACTGCTAACCTATCGAATGAGTTTTGGGCAGAGGCCTTGATGTATGTGATCTACTTGGTCAATCGACTACCATCTGCTGCATTGGAAGGAAGTCCTTCTTTGGAGGTACGGTCGAAAAAGCCAGTTTCTAACTATGGATCACTTCGAGTTTGGGACTGTCCAAGTTACTATGCCGTGAAGGAAAATAAACTCGATGCTCTAGCCAAGAAAACCATCTTCTTGGGCTTCAGTAATGGTGTCAAGGGATATTGACTATGGTGTCCGACACAGAGGAAGGTGATCCTGAGCAGAGACGTAACGTTTGATGAGTAGGCGTTACTAAAGAAGGAGAATGAGCCAAAGGTGGAGGTCGAACAGACACAATTGAAGCAGGTTTTCGATAACGTGTCTGATACTCCATAACGGTCGATCAACGACTCAGATCAACCCACACCAGATGTAGTAGAAGGCGAGCTCCAGGCCTTCGATGGTGAAATTGGCGGCTCAAGCTCAGTTGGTGGAGATAGCTCGTCTCCAAGGGTCATTCAGCTGAAGGATTTCATAGCAGTGTCGAGGCGAAGCATGAGATAAGGAAACCTGCAAGGTACTGGGAGTTGGTCACTTTTGCTTTTCTCGCAATATGTATCGATGTTCCCAACTCATTTGATGAGGTGGAGCAAATCGAAGACCCGGAGCGATGGAGAAGTGCGATGGATGACGAGATAAAATCATTAGCGAAGAATGACACATGTGATCTCGTGGAGCTTCCGAAGGGAAAGAAGGCAATTGGGTGTAAGTTGGTCTACACTAAGAAGCAAGGGTTCGAATCAGGAGATGTTCGTTACAAAGCTCACCTTGTAGATAAGGGCTTCGTACAGAGAGAAGGTATCGATTACAATGAAGTGTTCTCTCCTGCGTTGAAGCATTGCTTGATTCGGATCATGTTGGTATTGGTTGCAAAGTTTGACCTTGAACTGGTGCAACTGGATGTCAAGACGTCATTCTTGCATGGAGAGCTCGAAGAGGAGATCTACATGGCTCAGCCCGATGGCTATGGGAGTGATTGCGGTCGTGCATGTCGACTGAAGAAGTCACTCTACGGGTTGAAGCAATCACCATGATAGTGGTATAAGCATTTTGAACGCTTTATGATGGATGATCAAGGGTATGTTAAAAGTCTCTATGATCATTGTGTGTTCTATCAGAAGTTAGTTGATGGGTCCTTTATCTATCTTCTGCTTTATGTCGATGATATGCTCATTACTTCATCGAATAAAGAGGAGATTCAGAGATTGAAGTCTCAATTGAGTTCTGCATTTGAGATGGATCTGGACGAGGCATGGAGGATTCTTGGGATGGAGATCACAAGAGATCGAAGTGGAGGTATTATTCATCTTTTACAGAGTCGCTATCCGAAGTCTGCTATATAGAAGTTTGGCTGTGAGAAGATCAAGACCGTAGTTACTTCGCTTGCACCTCACTTCAAGCTTAGTGCCGAGCAGTGTCCGAAGAACGAAGATGTAATGACCCCAATTTTAATGTACGCACATTTATATGTATTTTGGCATGAATGCGTACGTATAATTTTTGGGAGGATCCTCGTATTTTTCTTTAATTATTTTGGTGAAAGAATTATTTTTAAAAGATTTTAAACTCATTATTTGGTATTAGTAAATAAGAGTATTTGGATGAAATACTTTGTATTTGAGAGGTATAGTGTATTTCATCATGTATTTCTATTTTTCACAAAATACAAATTCTAAAATTTTGTAGCCACGACACATCATGGCATATGTGTCTTCTTGCATGATGAGAGCATTAACACTTGGCTATTAAGTTGACTAATGTGTGGAGGAGAGGATTTTAAGGGAAACAAAAATCAAGGAAAGGAAAACAAAAGGGGAAAAGAAAAATAAAAACCAAAATATCTCATTCTCACCCTCTCCTCTCTCCCCCACACAACCAGGCCAAAATTTATCCCTCCCTTTTTCCTCCATTGCACCACCTCTTGCACCACCTCACACCACCCCAAGCTCCTCCCATTCCACCACTTTGAACCATATGCTTTTCTCTCACCATTCTAACGCCAAATTCACCACAAAACTCTCCAAAATTCAACATTAGAGGCCAATTGGGAGCTTGAAGAAGGAGGCTAGGAGGCTCAAATCTTCAAGGATTAAGAAGGGCTAAAGAATTTTAGGAGGACTTTCAAGGTAGGTCTTCTAACATTTTTAGTAGGATTTTAGTTTTAAGATTGTTCTTAAGAAAAGGTAATCCCATGCCATGGGTACATGTTTTGTTAATAGGTTTTCTATGTTGTAAACTATGTAGTGTGTTTATTATACTCATGCTATATTAGTGTAATCACATATTTGAGCTAGTATGCATCTATGTTTAATTTAAGTTTCATGTATGCTTGTAGTTATGTTTCATGTTAATGTGTTAAAGGATAATTCCATGTTAGTTTGTAATATGTTAAAAGTAAAAAAATATTCTCCTTGTAAAGTTGGAAGCATGTTAATAATTTGTGAATGTTGTAACCTTAATTTTCATACTAGTGTAGTTATGTTAATAGTGGCATCCAACCATGTTAGAAATTAGATTTAGTTGGAAAACCATGTGCTGGAAAATTTTTCTTACCACAGGACAGAGACTTAGAAAATTCATAGAAAATAATAGAAAAATCTAAAAAAACAATCTAGGACACTACGGAAATCAGAAGAAAATTTCCTACAACTTTCTGAAGGGACCAGAGACTAATTCTGACTGTAGATAGGTTAAAAGTACCAATATTTCTGCAGTAGCAATTCATGTGCTGGAAATTTTCTTAGCACAGAACAGTAACTTAGGAAATTCATAAAAATAGTAGAAAAATCAAACAAATACAATCAAGGACACTACTAAAATCAGAAGAAAATTTCCTACAATTTTAGAGAAGAGACCAGAGGCTAAATCTGTCTGTAGATAGGTCTAACATGCCATTCTTTCTGTTGTGACAGTTTAGACAGATTCATGTATTTTGCTAAAAAGTATCATGTAGTACTATTGTCTTAAGTTTAAATTGTTTATGCTCTTGTGCTCACATTCGTATGTTTATGACAAACGAGTTTATGATGATATTTCATATAATGCTTCAATTTAAAAAATAATGTGTTTATGTGATTATGGAATGCGATGTTCGTGTTAGAAACTCGACATCGGCTAAATGATGGAAATAATGAAATGGAGAAAGTGGCGGTTAAGACCACAATAAGTTGAGAGTGAGGTAGAGAGTAGACATCGGGAGCGCTCGATCCATTCTAAAATGGACGAGACTCCAGATGTGGGTTTGGAAGACATACAGGTAAATTTTAGGTGTTAAGGAGCGGACAATATTATTAACCCGATATGTCACTGCCGAAAGGGGGAGTTGAGATGGTTAGAGAGGCCGGTGGTGTGCTTGTGTCGCACCATAACTGGTAACTGATGGTTTTCTCTGTTTTCCATTGAAAACCCGAGATTGTCTCACTCCCATACCTTGCTCTGTTCGGGTAGGAGGAGTTACGAGAGGCCCCTCCAGTGCTCGTGTTGTTGGTTGCGGTACCACTTTTCACTCACCCTGGGTGAAGTCCGGCTCCTTAGTATCCTATGGTTTACCCGGGTTTCCAAATCAGAAACAATGTGTAATTTTTAATTAATTTAGTCAGAATTATAATTCAGTTCTGCTTTCTTTTATTTACTTTCAGCACTTATGTTCTGTTCTTTAATTTCTGCATAAATCTTGTGATTAATGTGACACCTTTAGTTAGTTGGCTAGTTAGGAAGACCAGTTCTAAAACTGGGTCCTACTAGAGTGTTAGGAGTTCCTACTGGGTCACGTGTTGACATGTCATATCCGGTGGTTTTCAGGTGCGAGACCCGAGCAGACTGCGTGGGTCCCGGAGTCAGAGACCAGTGCTAGTACTACAGAGGTAGAGCCTACGAGCGACCTTGTCCAGTCGGACTCCTGGGGTTAGACTAGTGGGTGTGTTGTACCGGGTATGGACCCTTTTGTACTTTTTGGGTTGGGGGTTTCTTCTTTTTGTTGTACCCACTTTTGTACCCCCCTTGTATAGTTGTTGTATGTATAAGAACTTTGTATAAATGTAATGTAATGTAATTTCTGTGTTGTTACTTTTCTTTTAGTACTGCGAGTTTTATTTCTGTTTGGAGCACTTTACTTTTCTCTGTGTACTATTCCAGTGTTGTTGCAGTGGCCTGCTATTTATTTAATTTAACCACACACAAAATGCCTAGTAGTATTTAGATAAGAGGCCTCGAAGCCTGAGTCTGAATACTACGACAGCCTCATCAGCTACGCCTCTCGTACTTGGGAGAGCGGTGCGTGACAAAAGAGGAGAAGAATCTCATGCACACCGTATGCCAATGCGGTAGGGGCCTTGATGTACGCAATGGTATGTACTTGACCGGATCTATCACATGCAGTTAGCATGGTGAGTAGATACATGCACGACTCGGGAAGAGAGCACTGGTGAGCAGTGTAGTGGATCCTAAGTTACAACAATGGCACAGTCGACGTCGGACTGACATACAGCCGAAGTGTGTATGGTCTTCACACTGTCGGGTATGTCGATTCTGAATATGCAGGTGACTTGGATGGGAGACGATCAATGACAGGCTATGTCTTCACCCTGTCTGACGCTCCAATATGTTGGCGAAGTATCCTTCAGTCTACGGTGATCTTGTCTACTATGGAGGCAGAGTATATGGCAGTGACTGAAGTGGTGTAGGAGACGATATGGCTGATGGGTCTGATGGATTTCTGGGAGTCTACCAAGAGAGGTACGATGTCCATTGTGATAGCCAGAGTGTAGTGCACTTGGCTAAGAATCAGGTCTTCCATGCTCATATGAAGCATATCGACGTTAGATTCCACTTTGTCAGGGACTATATGGGAGAAGAAAAAGACGACATCAACTTATTGAAGATCGAAACAAATGACAACCCGACAGACATGCTGACGAAGGTTGTATCGGGAGTCAAGTTCAAGCATTGTTTGGACTTGCTGAATATGGTTCCTCGAATAAGTTGACATCTACCCCCAGGAGGGGGCATTGAGGCTCTGTGGAGCCATTTGAGACTCGAGAGAGTCATCCAGTCTTAGGTGGAGACGGTCGTAGCTCTGGCAAAGCATTTGGTCCTTTGGGACATTCGGTTCTTCGGAACAAAATAAGGGGGAATACCATTTGATGCTCCATCAAGGTCAGTGAAGGTCGTCCGTTGGACGGAAAGGATCGAATCTCGACAAGGTGGAGATCTGTGAAGAAGTTGGCTCGATTCGGCACAGGAGAAGCAGTTATCTTGCAGACGAGTTATCTTGTGCAGAGGGAACTCAACTGCGCTCGGATCCGACCCATCTGACTCTACACAAGTCAGATACGAGGATGCTGGGCATGTGGATTCTACAGTACAGATGGTCGTTCGACGTAGATGGTCGTTCGGTGCATTTGGTCGTTCGATCATCAGTTCGAGTCTGAGGGCCGAATGCTCGTCATTGGATCATTGGGTCGTAACACGGTTAGAGTTTGTGTTTGGTTGAACGATTGTATGGAGACTCAAAGGGAGTAAGGATCATACACATGACTCGGCACTTCGGTCGTTCGACACAGAAGGCATGTCGTTCGGTCGAAGTGAGCCCATTGGGATGCAGCCCACTAGGATACGGCGGAGGCCCACTAGGGCACGATAGCATTAATTGCATAGAGCGGTGATTGGATTGGATGCCGTAATTGTCAGGATCTGAATCCTAGGAATTTCTAGCCAATGATAACACCTATTGTAACCTAGGGTTATATATAGGGGGTTTTAGGTTAGGGTTTTGTGTGGAACATCTTTGTATCCCTTGAGAGAGCTACCATTGTGAGAGCCAACTTTGAGAGATTGTGTTGTGAGCTTTTGGAGAGATTATTATGTGCTTCTTCTTCGTTGGACGAAGTGAAGATTTGTATTGTTCTTTCCTTTCGTAATAAAGCTCATCGATGTTCCCCATTGGCCGTCCACGGCCTAAAAACAATCTTAACTATGCTCTGTTGTGTTGCTGATCTTTCGTCCTTGGTCTCTATGATCCGGTGTATTCCGCTGTGATGTGTTGGTAGAGCTAGGCTCCGCCGCACAACACTCGACAACCAATGTGATAGTATTTTTAGTTTGATGATGAACCCACTACGCTCGACGAGCCTATTTCTGAGATAAAAAAGAAGGAGAAAAATCTTTCTTTGTAAATACTTGAACAAAGCCTTGAAGTAAAAATCATGAGCTATTCAATTCTCATGAACAAAAAATTGTGTATCTTTGGTGAGGAAAACTTTGCTTTTTATAGTGTTAGTCACCCATTAGTTCATTTGTCACATCAAATCTAAAACTAAAATAAAGTCAATAATTCCAAGAGAAATAAAAAAAGCCATCTATAAGAACTTGAGTCAAAGATCAACACTTGGCTTTGACCCTATCCAAACTAGGGGTCCAAACCGATCCAAACTACTATCATGCAAAGGGGAGGATGGGGGACCATCATTTGGGCACCCTTTTATTGGACTAGACCAAACTTATTGGTAGTCTTGGTCCACTGTCGGCTAGTCATCTGATCGGTTACGAATCATTAGTGATTGGTTGGTGAAGCCCATGGCTGCAGATACTGATGAGACCCTCGATAAGCCAAGGTTGACCGGTTCATCCCTATATTCCTTTTAGATGGTTTTATTGGCTTTTCATAAAATAATTTGTTTGTACCACTTTACAAATATTTTATTCACTAATCACAAATCTTTAAGATTAATTCCTTATCCAATCAAATCGATCACAACTCTATGTGATCCTTTGACCAGCTGTATATCTTGTATACTTCAATCTTTTTTCATCATTTATCGTAATAAGTTAATCATCTGTGTGAGACTCTAAAAACTTGTTTCTTACTTAAGTAATGATGGACCGTAGTCTGTGATCTTATCATAGGCATAACAATAATACTATCTATATGTGAAGACCATCCATTTCAAAATTATAATTATTTGGTTGGTATGAGACTACAATTGCCTCCAAACAAAAATAAATAGGCTTGTCGGTAACGACAACCTTACGATCTGGTCTCTTCATGAAAATTATGTTGCCAATATATCTAGGGTATGGAAACTGTCAAGCCCTATTAACATATTAATTCCTTTAGTCGATAATGTGAAATCATAGTTAACATAGATTAAACCTATTGCTTTGTATAAGTGTATACATCCTACATTGATCAAGAATTTAATATGGTCTCTTATCAACTGTTCGCGACATTAACCTCTCATACTAAAGAAGACGAATCCCTTCTTGACCATCACCTCCATGCATATGATTTAGGCTATACCTAATAAATACCTAGCAATGATCAACTACCATTGATTGGTAATGGTCAAAATATATCCATTTATATGCAAGGTTCTTTAGAGCGTCTTAGATTTAAAGACTAAGATGTACCATCTGTTACCAGAGAGTTTCCAAATAAGCATATGTTTGCTATCTTTGAATGGTTATGAGACCAATAATTACCATCACAATGTTAAAGATCAGCATACACTGGTTTGCTAAAATATCGATGCTGCATCTTGATATTCCTATAATAAGGAATATTTTGGATTGTGCTTAAACAATTGATTGGGCATCATTATCATAATCTTATTATGATCTTAATAATTTCACACAACCTAAGGATTTTATTAATACAATCATTATATTTATATAACCAATCATATATTTATATAAGTTAATCCCAATGATAAAGAATACCAAACAAATATTATCATTTCGAACAACTTGTGTCAATTACAATAATTATCTTAAGGGCACTCATTTCCTAACAAACTCCAATATGTCTATTACATCCAACATGTCTATTACCCTTAGCAGCTACATGGTTCTCAATATATGCATTAACATGACATGTCAACAACTTGCAACTTGTACATCCCACAAATTAATAAAATAACCATCAACTTGTGCATCACCCTTCAGTGGATGTATCGCCATTAATATCTCTTTCTGTAATAGAAAAGACCTCAATGTATATACTTAGTTCAAGATTGGGTGTAATGACACTCCCAAAACACATGCAAGTTCTTACTGTTCTATCCTTTTTGATTCATTTTCTCTCTTTTCCCCTCCATTTTCCCTTTCCTCTACCACTTCCTTCATCTCAATTTCATGTTGGTGTAATTGATGAACCCACTTTCCTTGAATATTGTCTTGGTTTTTTGCCCTTATTGTTATTTGGGTTCTTTGGAGGGTCAGACACATGCTCATTCTTGTATCTCCTAGAGTTGTGTTCCATTTGCTTACAATTCTTGCAAGTCATGGTAATCCTAACTCTACTAGCTTTAACTCTATTCCATGGCTCACTCTTTCCCATCCTCATTGCTTTCGTATGATGTCCTACTTTAGCTTCTATATTATATGGAATGCTTTTGGTCAAATTCAATTCTAACTATAGTGTTGAATTAGGTATAGGAAATATAGTCCCATCATAGGCTTCATATATGTTACTACAGTGTAGGTGAACTTCTACAAATCACGTCTCAAAAAACTTAAAACATGAGCATGCATATCTACAAGGTGATCCAGTCAATTGCTACTCTCTATAATCATACCCTTTATTTTCAATATCAACCAGTGTGTATATGATTATCTTCTAAAACCTCAAAATGCGTTCCAATAGCTCATGCCATGTCACGATCGTGTGCTATCTCTAGGTTAAATTTTAGTTTCTTTTTAATGTTGATGGAAAACCGTTCTTGCCACTTTATTACCATCGACCTTTTGTTAAGTAATCTCTGTTGGATCATGGAGATGGGAAATAGAACACCAGAGAGGGGTGAATAGTGTTTATCAAATAAAAATTAAACTTTAAGATTTACCCCCTAATATTCTACCTTTGAGATCAATTAGACTTATCTAATTGAATCTTAGTCAACAAATATATCTTGCAACTACAAAGAGAAGCGCAGTAAAATTATAAATGTTGGCATATTTAGGCCACTAACTAGGTCACACTTTTAATTTTGATAATGAAAAATAATTCACACGGAACTGATATGTTTGTTAAGTGATTTCAGGGACAAATACGCAATGAGAACAAGGTGGCAAATGTGTAAATTGTGAGCAAAAGAAGAAGAAGGGGCACACTTGTAATTATGATCAAAAGTGGCAAACTAGTAACTGTGAACTTGGTCAACATCTTCTAGAAAGTCAAAGTAAGAGAAGAGAATGTGTGGAGAAGATAATTTGTGCAAATAAGAGTTCAAATTAATCATGGATTATCCAAGTGCAATGCACCTAGCTAGAGTCCAACTCGAAGAGGAGTTTGATTACAACAAGACTTGGGATTGAGATTGGATAGAGTTCATATCAAAAGGAATTTGATTTCAACTAGGACTTGTTAAACCCCTCATGCTCAAGTGATGAATGTTTATTTTGTATGTTTTTCATCTAGGTTTTCCATGCATTTCATATCACTTCGCCACTCATTCCATGACATTTCTTTCATCTTTTGTTTCCTTTTTACTCGTGCGTCTCATTTGTGCATTTTAGGTATAACCATGGAGTTTCGGGACCCTAAAGTAAAGGTGAAGGTGTTGGGAATGAAATGAGAAGCGAACAAGAGCCAAATCGCCAAGGGAAATGAAGAATGAGCTAGGATCCACGTGGTCATGTGGTATACACCACGAGGTCATGTCGCCAAAAACACCTCAGGAAAAGCTGGAAGCAAGATCGATGTAGTAGCATGGGTTAATCACGTGGTTGTGTCGCTATAAAGTCAAAGGAATGGCAGAAACGACATCGAAGCGGTTGCGTGAGTTACACGATGCGACCACGTTGCATGAAGGAGTAGAAGACCCCAAACGGTTGCGTACGTGACCGCTTGGGATGGATTTTGAAGGAGCCATAGCACAGATCGACGCGGTCGCATGGATTTCCACGCGGTCACGTCGACGATGAAGAAAATATAAACAGAAGTGTTGTTTCGAGCACTGTAGCGATGCGGTCCTGTCGGATTCGACGCGAAGCTTGACCTCAATTTTCCTGGGTCATTTAGGGCGCCGCCAAGGGGCAGTTTTGGGATTTTTTTGGGGTATTTAATCTTTTCATCTTCCTCCTTTAGAGGGGACAGCTTTTTTAGACTTATTTTTAGAGAATGCAGAGCTTTTATTTGTGTTTTTGTTCTTTATTCTCTACTACAGATTTTATTCCTTTTTTTCCTTGTAATTTTGGTACTAGAATTGAATCTAATATTTGTTTCCTTTTCTCTCTTCTATTATGGATTGATTAGATAGCTATTTTCATCTCTCCATTACTGTTCTTATGCATCGTCCATTGAATCTAATTATGCTTTCCTCAATGGATAGTGAGTAGTCATCCATCTTGGGCCATGGGTTGAACCCTATTGTATTTTTACTATAGAGTGATGTGTTTGCGATGGGTTATTGAATGAATGATGATTATGTGTTAGGATGATTATTATTGGTGAAAATCGATCTGCCCTTCGTGGATTAATAATGTAGTCGCTAGCAGAAGATAGGGCTTATCTAGGGTCTTCGATCCCTACACTAATTTCCACTATCCATGTCGCCAGCGGAAGTTAGGCATGGATTAGAGCCTTCCTAGCATTGATCCGAATTCTATCCATGGAAGTGGCGTGAAGGAGTATTGGGGACATTTGTTAAGCATAATGCACCTACCGCATGTCGATGACCAATGGAAGTTGGCTTGGGCATGTGGTATGTTGTCCTATCATAGCATCACGGAAGTGGGAGGTAGGTGAATACTTTGGTACGACAACCTCACCCTATCGCATGATTTCAATAACCAATCAACCCAAATTAATCCTAGCTTAATCTTAATAGCGAGGATACCCAGTTCTAGAGCTTTTCCCACATTGATATTTCCTTCAAGCATTCATATTCTCTCATGATTTATTCGTATAGCTAAGAAACCTAAAAGTAAACCAATACTCAACAGTTGCTTTCCTGCGGATCGACCCATAAGTACACAACTACACCGTACACTTGCGGTACAAATATTGAACACTCTTGCACGAGCAACAAGTTTTCTGGCGCCGTTTCTAGGGAGGGAAATGGCTTGATATTAGTTTAGTTCTTAGTTACTTAGACTACACATTTTTATTTTTATTTTGCTCTGTTTTGCTATTATTATTTTGTGTTACTGACATCTCCTCCTAGTTTTGTTTATTGTGTATACGCAGGCAAGCACGAAGTGCCGAGGCTTCCTTTTGGACCCTGAAGTCAAGGAAATGGCATGTAGGCACAACACAGAAAGGAGAAGGAGATTAGCATAAAGAACAATTGCAGAAGAAGTACCACCAACACCTCCTTTACCTATTAAGTCCCTTCTGGAATTTCAGCATCGTACAATGGATCCAAATCTAGTGTTGCTCGTCCACCCATCAATGCAAATAATTTCGAGCTGAAGACATCACTTATCATTTTCATCCAGCAAGACTGATTTGGAGGATCTCCCATGGAGAATCCAAATGACCACCTAAACACTTTCCGGGAGAAGTGCGATACATTAAAGATGAATGGCATCTCTGTTGGATATGGAAGACGTTTGTACACCCTTGTGGGGGATGTACGAGGGAATACGGACCTCGAACGTCGCGTACACGAAGTCGTGTACAAAGGGAATCTGTTCCCTTGCGGAGAGGATCTCTGGATGAGTGGGAAAGTCGCATTATATATGCATAAGTGCATGCGACATATGGCTAATAAAGGGGGAATATCTTAAGCTTATGTTGTACCATGCATATGGTACAACTTAAGCTTATAATGTGCCATGTATCATGGTACACCTTAATTAAGTTGTTCCAAAGGAACAACTTACCCTAAAATAACTACCTTGGGGGCTATAAATAAGACCCAAGGGTAAGCCATTTCTGACACCTTTTGCATGAAATTCATGCATGCAACTTCATCATAGCGAAGCTCTGCAGAAATCCTTTCTCTTCCTCTATCCAAGTTCTTAATCTAAAGTAGAGATTTAGATTGTGGATTTAGTAGCCTTACTCCGTTCGTGAGTAGACTCGATCCGTCGTGGCGAATCCGAAGGCGAAGTTCGTAGACTACCGTGCCGCGTACGCAAGCGTAAGTCTCAACTTCATTTATCGATCCTAACTCTGTTTTGGCAGGATCCTACATTGGTATCGGAGCCATATGGGTTCGCCCCGGTCAAACCACCGCCCCGTCGAAACTATGAACGAGTCGTTGTCTTTTTCACGAATGGGTCTCCTACTATTACGGATATAGTAGGAACGCTTCGTGACGGAGAGAACGCAGCGGTTGTTCTTTTCACGTTAGGGTCTCCTATCATTACGGATATGGTAGGAACTCTCCGTGACGGGAAGAACCGACCGTTCACGTAGTATTTTATTTTTCATTTTTGGCACACGGCCATTAGGAAATAACTAATTTCTCGACGAACGGGTGCTTCATCGACGAACGGGTGCTTCATCAAGGAAGATGATGGTAGTTATTTCCATCGGGTAAGAGGAAATTGGTGCATGTGCACCATGGCCAAATGGGCTATGAAGGCTATGCACCCCCCTCCACTTGCGGAGGGGGTTGGCTACGGCCAATAACCACCGGCGACCACCCCATAAAGGGGGAGGAGTATGTGCGGCAACCCCATTCAAAGGGGGTGGCCGGCCATGGCCAAAGGGGCCATGGCCGGCCAATGCCAAATGGCCTTGGCCATGACCGGCCATGGCCAAGCCATGGCCGGCCAAGGCCAGGCCGGCAGTGGCCGGCCAAGGCCAGGCCGGCAATGGCCGGCCTTGGCCAAGGCCTGCTGGCCTGGCCGGCCCTGACAGTGGCCAGGGCCGGCGCCCTGGCCACTGCCAGGGCCAGGCGGCCCTGGCAGAGGCCAGGGCCGGCGCCCTGGCCTCGGCCAGGGCCTGGCCGGCCCTGGCAGGGGCCAGGGCCTGGCCGGCCCTGGCAGGGGCCAGGGCCGGCTGGCCTGCCCTGGCAGAGGCCAGGGCCAATGCCCTGGCCTCGGCCAGGGCCTGGCCGGCCTTGGCCGGCCTCGGCCAGGGCAGAGGCCCTGGCCGGCCCTTGGCCAAGCCCCGGCCAGGGCAGAGGCCCTGGCCGGGAAGAAGTTGTAGACCAAAAATTGGTCGACCAATTTGGTGTTTTTGGTCGACCAATCTGACAAAAGGTCTGGGTCAATTGCAAACTTGCCAAATGACCCATACGGGGTAACAAAAGGCCTTGGTCAAACTCGAATGTGTCGATTAGTCCATACGGGGCTAACCACAGTGCCGACTAGTTCATACGGGACTAACGTTTTAATGAAGTTTTTCTTTGGGCTCTACTCCTTGAAGACTAGCCATAGTGCTCTACTTCATGCGAGATTAGCCATGTCATTGTGCTCTACTCTACGGAGATTAGCCAATGTACTTATGACGTTGTGCTCTACTCTACGGAGATTAGCCAATGTATTTTAAATTATATCTGAAAAATACGTTTTCAAACTCGTTTTCCGCTGCTAGTACTATAAGAGTACTATTGTTTGATAAGTGATGGGGGAATATTGAAGGTTGTTCTAGATGGTGATTGGAATCATAGAGACCTTTTCGATTCTAGAACAACATCTTCAATATTTTTCGAAAGTAACTTATCAAATATAATATAATTCCAAGTGGGATTTGAATTTTTAGAACTATCCAAATGGGATACTCTATTATAATTTCAAAGTGGGAGTTATATTTTAAGAATTTTATGCAATGTGTTTTTGATCGAACCTTCGGTTTTTATGTCTTTTGCAGCATTTTAAAAGTAAAATGTTTTCCGCTTCAAAGAATATCGTCGCTGAGTTAAACATAGGTGAAAAACTCAACGGCGATAATTACAAACTTTGGTCCATTAAGATACAATACGTTCTAGAGGAGCAAGAAGTGCTCGAAACTCTAAAGAACGTTATGATTGAACTGGAGTTGGGCACTACGGCCCAACACCGAAGAGACAAGGAAGCTTTTGATGCTTGGTCTCGGAAGAATAAGATAGCGCGCATTACGTTATTTAGCAGTATGGCTGATGACATAATGCACATCTTCCGAGAACATGACCTAGCCATGGACATATGGTCCAAGCTAGAGGAGAAGTTCGGTGGCACATCGGTGTCCAAACTTCACGCCTTAACTATAAAGTTCGATACATATAAGAAACGTCCAGATCATTCCATGGGGAAACATCTGCGACATATGGCGAACCTTATATCAGAGTTAAAGGACGCAGGTCATGTGCTCACGGATGAGCAACAAATCCAAGCAGTCATACGTTCCCTACCAAATGGGTGGGACCAAATGAAGATGCATCTCACTCACAATGAGAGCATCAAGACCTTCAGCGATGTTTCCAAGCACCTCGAATTAGAGGAAGAGCGGCTTGCGGCTGCCAAGCCAAGTGCAGAAGTGCACATGGTTGCTAGTTCCTCACACGGGGGAAAGAAACAGAAAAATCGTTCGAAGTTCACTAATGAACGTAATAAGCAACCTGAGTCTACCAAGAAACCCAAACATAAGGGTGGGCACAAGAAATGGCACAAGAAGAAAGACTTGAAGAGGATCAAGTGCTTCAAGTGCAACAAGCTCGGTCACTATGCTCGTTCGTGTACGAGTGGAGGCGACGAGGTAACTTGTAAATATACTAGTTACATATGTGTTTCTAGTTCAATATTTCTTGTGGAATCTAATCCATTTTGGATAATTGATTCAGGTGCCACCGACCACATAGCAAGGGACAGACGGTCCTTCGTGGAGTATCACCGGATACCCCAAGGAACGAAGTGGATCTATGTAGGAAACAACACACGTGTTGAAGTGAAAGGCGTTGGGACTTGCAAGCTAGTCTTGGACAACGGCCGCACTCTCCTACTTCATAATGTCCTCTTCGCTCCAGATATTCGAAGGAATATAATTTCTGTGGTTGTATTAATGGGTCTTGGCTATAGCTGGTTTTTTCATGATTGTAATATGGACTTAAGTTGTAATAATACTCTTATTGGTACTGGGTTTGTATTTAAAGGATTTATTGTAATGAGTACAATGTATGATTCCTCATGTAATGAAAATTTCCTTGTTGCAAATTCTAAGACTTATGAGTCTGATGTGAATTGTTGGCACGCAAGGCTTGGTCATATTGGACCAACGCGTATGGATAGACTTGCCAAACGTGGCCTTCTATCCAATGTTTCAAAGGTTGAAATGTCGACCTGCGAACATTGCCTTGTGGGGAAATCTTGTCGCAAGCCGTTTGGAACCGGCACAAGGGCCGAGGTTCCATTACAACATATCCATTCGGACATATGTGGTCCGATGAATGTCAAGACAAGACGCGGAAAGTCCTATTTCATCACTTTTATTGATGATTTCACCCGATTCGGACATATCTATTTGATATCCCACAAAAGTGAAGCTTTGGCTTGCTTTAAAAACTATATGAGTTTAGTGGAGAATCAATTAGATCGCAAGATTAAGGTCTTGCGAACCGATAGGGGCGGTGAATATCAATCAATAAGTTTTAAGGAACTTTGTGATGAAAAAGGCATAGTACATCAGGTAACTATGCCTTATACTCCTCAACAAAACGGTGTTGCAGAAAGGAGAAATAGGACTTTAATGGAAATGGTCCGTTCAATGATGGCGCAAGCTAACTTGCCAATCACCTTTTGGGGTGATGCATTATTGACGGCCACTTTCATTTTAAACCGCGTACCCTCGAAATCAGTTAGCTCCACTCCTTATGAGTTGTGGAACCAAAGGTCTCCTGACTTAAACATTTTGAAACCTTGGGGTTGTGCATCCTACACACATATTTCCTCCCATAAGTATGACAAACTTGGGCCAAGGGGAAGGAAATGTATCTTTATACGATACGCAGAAAACTCCAAAGGTTATGTTTTTATTAGTCAGGAAGACAATGGTGGGCTAATTGAGTTTGAGTCGAGGGATGTCACTTTCTTGGAAAACTTGTTTCCAAGACAGGGCGAGATAAGTCAGGACTTATCTCTATTTGAGATTTATGATCAAGAAGGATTACCTCATTCGAGTGGGAGAATTCTTGGTGAAAATGAAAATACGTTTCAACCTTCACCAATGGATTATACGAATGACGATTATCCTATTCCATACGGGAATAATGATCCAAGTGGGAGCAATTCTAACGACATTCCAAGTGGGAGTGATATTAGAATCGATCTAAATTCAAGTCAACAAGGACTTGAAGAATCTCAAATACGACGTAGTAGTCGTACAAGGTTGGCTCCTCTAAGATTTGAGGATGAATTTCCGCAAACCTTTATGACTTTACTACAAGAAGATGACGAGCCTGCTACTTTCAAACAGGCCGTATCTTGCCCTGCTAAAGACAAATGGATGGAAGCGATGCAAGAGGAGTTAGAATCCATGAAAGTTAACCAAGTCTGGGACTTGGTTGACTTACCCAGAGGACGTAGAGCTATTGGGAACAAATAGGTTCTCAAGATCAAGCATAAGGCTGGTGGCTCTATTGACAGATATAAAGCTCGCCTTGTCGCGAAAGGTTTTACGCAACAGGAAGGGATAGACTACGAAGAGACTTTCTCACCTGTTGTTCGTTTTACCTCAATTCGCCTGATTCTGGCAATGGTAGCTTGCTTAAACCTCGAATTACATCAAATGGATGTAAAGACTGCCTTTCTCAATGGAGAATTGGACGAGGAGATCTATATGGAACAACCAACAGGGTTTGTAAAAGAAGGAAACGAACATAAGGTTTGTAAACTTCTTAAATCCATATATGGTCTTAAACAATCCTCGAGGCAATGGTATATACGATTTCAAGAGGTTGTCTTATCAAATGGATTTTCCATGCTTGATGAAGATAACTGTGTATATATCAAGAGGAATAAGAACAAGTATGTTATTATGTCTCTATATGTAGATGACATTTTAATAGCCGGAAATGACAAGGGCTTTGTGATGGATATCAAGGCTTGGCTTTCATCAGTTTTTGAGATGAAAGACATGGGAGAAGCCGCATATATCCTTGGAGTTAAGATTTCAAGGAACCGTTCAAAGAAACTTCTTTCTCTTTCACAGGAGACTTATATAAAGAAGGTTCTAGAACGTTTTAATATGCAGGACTGCAAGTCCATTGATACTCCAATAAGCAAGTGCGACAATTTATGTCTGAAATCATGTCCAAAGAACCAAAAAGAGAAGGAGATTATGGAAAAAGTTCCATATTCCAGTGCAGTTGGTAGTCTAATGTACGCTATGATGTGTACAAGACCGGACATCTGTTTTGCCGTTGGAATGGTAAGTCGTTACCAATCCAACCCAGGGCAAGTACACTGGAAAGCGGTTAAGAGGATAATGCGGTATCTCAAAGGAACTGCAGACTTTGCTTTATGCTATCAAGGAGATGCCTTGAGGCTCGAAGGCTACACTGATGCTGATTGGGCGGGTGATCTCGATGAGCGACGATCGACCTCAGGATATGTTTTTCTACTCGGATCTGGTGCAATATCCTGGAGTAGCAAGAAACAATCCTGCATCGCACTTTCAACCATGGAAGCCGAGTTTGTAGCATTTAGCATGGCAGTTCAAGAGGCTGTTTGGCTTAGGAAGTTCTTAGACAGACTAATTAATGCAAGTGACTCAGATGCTGTACCTATACACAGCGACAGTCAAGCATCTATAGCCTATGTCAAAGATCCGAAATTCCATTGTAAGACCAAACACATAGATATCCGCTACAAATTTGCAAAAGACTATGATAAGACCAAGAAGGTAGACATAAGGTACATATCTACGCATGAGATGATAGCGGATCCGCTTACGAAGGCGATCCCCAGAGATGTGTTTTACAAACACTTATCATCTCAAGGATTGCGTAAGAGCTGAGTTGTACCAATGTAAATTCCCATGTCTGTAAATGATCAAAATTAATAAAAGAATAAGTTCTTTTTTCAAACATTGCATATGAATTTCTTAAGAAATGTTTGTGTACATTTTTGAAATCTCAGCTGAATTGTGTGTATGTCGGACAGATTAAGGTTGGCTCTCTCACATGAGCAACCGTCTTATCTTATCAGATGGATAAGATAGAGATGAGACTAGTTTAAAGTCAAAATCATTAGACGAATGATTTAGACTCATGACTTAAACAAGATAGTCGAATGAAAGATCTGCATCATATGGATGCTTACAAAAGATCTGAGATCTGTATCACAAGGATATTTGAAAGAGATCTCATAGGATTTTTTCCTATCTGTCTTATGCAGGATGAGAGTCCGTGAATATTTCACGAGTAGTAAGGGGACTCAAAAAGATAGTCACTGTGGTGTCTGATCTTTTCATCCGTACAACATCATTAAGACATACTCTCCCTGGGAAAGGAGTGATGTTGTAATACGTGTTCATACCACGTATGCATTTCGACCACTGAGTTAGTAGCAATAGTTTGCTATTATGTGAGACTCAAAGGCCATATGGGTCTTAACTCTTACCCTCAAGGACTCCAATTGGTTCCTTTAGATTTGACGAAATGATCGCTATCTTAGCGTGTTACTTATGGGCTATGATAATTCGGCTCGGCGGGGCACGTTAGAAAAGCGAGTCTAGTCAAGATCAGAAGGTTCACAAGAAGAGGAAGATTGATTTCATATTCGCATTTGGACTTTAATGATTCAAAGCTGGCCAGCCAATTGTAATCCAGATGGGATTCAATTGTTGAATATAAAGTATAAGAAATGTGAAGAAATAATCTAGGGTAAAGCATGCGTTGAACTACTCAACTTTGCACCTTCGAGGTCGTTGTGTATCTCTAACAAGTGCACAACAACAGACTCTACGCGCATGACGGTCGCACGGTCTATTTCTCGGTATGATAGATGAAAGAACTAAGGGAAAGACGTTCTCTTACAATCCCCTCAAGTGTGAGTGGGAGATGTTGGATATGGAAGACGTTTGTACACCCTTGTGGGGGATGTACGAGGGAATACGGACCTCGAACGTCGCGTACACGAAGTCGTGTACAAAGGGAATCTGTTCCCTTGCGGAGAGGATCTCTGGATGAGTGGGAAAGTCGCATTATATATGCATAAGTGCATGCGACATATGGCTAATAAAGGGGGAATATCTTAAGCTTATGTTGTACCATGCATATGATACAACTTAAGCTTATAATGTGCCATGTATCATGGTACACCTTAATTAAGTTGTTCCAAAGGAATAACTTACCCTAAAATAACTACCTTGGGGGCTATAAATAAGACCCAAGGGTAAGCCATTTCTGACACCTTTTGCATGAAATTCATGCATGCAACTTCATCATAGCGAAGCTCTGCAGAAATCCTTTCTCTTCCTCTATCCAAGTTCTTAATCTAAAGTAGAGATTTAGATTGTGGATTTAGTAGCCTTACTCCGTTCGTGAGTAGACTCGATCCGTCGTGGCGAATCCGAAGGCGAAGTTCGTAGACTACCGTGCCGCGTACGCAAGCGTAAGTCTCAACTTCATTTATCGATCCTAACTCTGTTTTGGCAGGATCCTACAATCTCCGACGACACAATTAGGATACGACTCTTCCCATTCTCCTTAAAATACAAGGCTAAGGAGTGGCTTAAAAGCCATGACCCTGACACTTTTACTTCTTGGGATATTTTGTCTCATGCCGTTCTTACTAATTTTTTTCCTCCAGGTACGATGGTGAAGATAAGGAATGAGATCACATCCTTCTTCGAATTCAACCAAGAATCGCTATATAAGGATTGTGAAAGGTTTAAGGAACTACAAAGGCAATGCCCACACCACAAAGTCCAGGATTGGCTCCTCATCCAAACCTTTACAATGGGATGAAGCAAGATATCAAGATCTTAATTGATGTCACTGCTAATGGGGCGATCATGAGTAAGACTCCAACTGAAGCAAAGAAGTTATTGGAGGAGATTGCCTCCAATAACTATCATTACTTGATGCCGTTACAATATTGTCCACTACATTTGATGCTTTAACTAAACAAATTTCTATGCTAGTAATTGGTGCTACTAACCTATCCACTGTGGAATTATGTGAGATTTGTGGTGTGCAAGGACAACCATCAGCTGAATATCCATCCACTTCTCTGCCGTCATAAAGACTGATGATTGAGCAAGCCTGTGTTGTATGGCAACAATGCAAGGCCCCGAATAACCCGTACTCCACCACTTTCAATCCGGGGTGGAGGAATCACCCAAAATTTTCCTATAGAAATGCATGACCACAGCCCCAGTCAACATTTCCATAGAAACCCCAGCAGGTCTATGCTCCACAATAAAACTTCAACCAGAGGCCCCCAAATCAGATGCCACTCCCTCCCCCTAGTAAATCAAATTTAGAGACACCGAAGGAGAATTTTATTATTACGCAGGGCCAGAAGAACGAATTCTTCCAAAACTCCATTCAGCAGCTTATCTCCACCACACAACAACTAGCCTCAAGCAATAAAGCGATGGAGACACAATTGACACAGTTGGCCCTTCAAGTTGCACATCTCTCTAGGTCCCAAGGACAGCTACCATGGCAGCTTGAGCCCAATCCCAAGGGCCACGTGAGTGCAATCACGTTGAGGAGTGGGAGGCAGACAGATGGGCCTGCGAGGCCAAATTCTGAAGATGAGGAGGTTAGAGCTGAGTTGGAACCTTGCATACCCGCTGAAAGTGAGAAGGAGCTTGAGCCACCCCCCAATCGAAGGAACCATCAGGGAATAGAGAAGGAAATAGTAAAGGAGAAAAAGGACGTCACATCTGAGCCTGCAAAAGCATACATCCCCAAGGTTCCTTGTCCATCAAGGTTGGCTAAGGCCAAGATATAGGAGAAGTACTGGAAGTTTTTCGATTTGTTGAAGCAACTTCACGTCACCATTCCTTTCCTCAACGCCATCTCGAAAATCCCATCCTACGTGAAATTCCTCAAAGACTTACTTACTAGGAGGAGCAAGAGGGAAAAGTCATGCTTTCTGTGGAGTGCAACGCAATTCTGCTGAGGAAGATGGTCGAAAAACTAGAGGACACCGAAAGCTTCTCAATTCCTTGCTCCGTCGGGAATGTCACCATTAAAAGGGCTTTATGTGACCTTGGAGCAAGTGTTAGTTTGATGCACATATCGATTAGTGAGAAGCTGGGGATGGGCAAGCCAAAGCCCAGAATATGTCCTTACAACTTGCCGATCGATCGATCAAACATCCCTTGAGCATTATTGAGGACATCCCGGTACAAGTGGGAAAGATATTGGTGCCATGTGACTTTGTCATCATGGACATGTCAGAAGATGCCCATACACTAATCATCCTTGGCCGTCTGTTCTTGGCTACGGCGGGAGTCCTAATAGATGTGAAGGAAGGAAATCTTTTCCTAAATGTTGGCAAAGAAAAGGTGGAGTTTGACCTCTGAAGGTCAAAGAATACATTTCTAGATGAGGACCATTGCCTTCACATCAATGTCCTTAAGCAAGCTATGGAAGAGATGACTTGGGAGGATATGTTCTTGTTAAGGCCAAAAATGGCGATAAAAATATCAGGGCTGACGTGGACTTCTCTGTCGAGGTGGAGACTCGTCAACCGTTAGAATGGGACCCTCGGTTGGTAGAACTAGGGTCGTAGATGACCGGGTCGCAGTTACAGCTCTGAAGTGCGTCAGACTCAATCGCTCAATATGACAGTCATTCGTCATTCGTCTGTGTCGATCCTCGAATGACTGTTGTTGGAAACTATCGATCGACCCTCTGGCGGGGTCATACTCTATTCTTCCTGCACCACAAAGGAGCATTAGGAGGGTCGGATCTGGATTTCGACCCAAATCCCCTCCGATGCTACGTGAACTTAGTAGAAAGACTTGGGGCTGCCGAGATCGACCCATAGAGGTTCGTCTCGAGCCAATTACTACAAGCTAATTGGAGGAAGAATTATAAAGTGGAAGACAGAGTTATCAGTATTAGGTTTCTCATACCTTGGGAGTCTGAACCCTTCTTACGTTGTCTTCCCCTCTATTTATAGTTTAGGATGTCTACTAATAATGCAAAATGGCTGTTCATCAATAATGGCAAGTCTCCTCTGGGATTACCGATAACGACTGCCCATTTACTCAGTCTGCATTAACCACTCACACGTAATTAGAAAGGTTTGAATGGTCTGGTGAGCTGTCCCTTTGACCGAGCAATAACTCTCCTTTGTTGGCAGGCTCTTACGCTATCGGGCCGAGATTTAATTCTTCAGTTGGGCCTTATCATTAGGTCCTGCTTCGTAGGCCGTACCCATGCACTAACAATGGCACCCATCATTCGTGCTCAAGAAACAACGTTGATTATGACCGAGTGATGTGAAACCTCATTAAATGGGCACGACAGTCGAAGCGGTCGTATCTGATTTATGCCACCAAAACCCTCTGTCTTCGATTTGATCTTCGTCGTTTTTCAAGCCCAGGCTTTAACACGTGTTGTTCATCGAACGGTCACTTTGGGTCTCCCAGTATATAAAGGGGCAGATGGATGGCAAAAAGCTTTTTCGCTCCGCCTCCAAGCTTTTCGAAAGCACGATTTCTCCTTTGCTTCCTCTGTTGCCTATCCAATTTCGATAAGGTAGCTTCCCCCTCTCATCTAGATTCCTTTTTAGCTCTTATGGCTGCCTGGCTTCCGGCGAGGATCTGAGAGCCATATTATGAAGAGATCATGCAGCGCCTTTGACCTTATCGACATGTAGAGGTTTCCGAAAAAGGGAAAGGACATCGAATGGAGCCTATACTTCCCTCTTCCCTACTACCAGGATGAAGGCCTCATCTATCATACATCCCTGCCTTCACCTCGCACACCGTATTATCGCGACCACACTTTTTGTAGGGAAGAAACTAGCCAAGTCTTACGGCACGAGCTCCTATTTTTGTGGGATATGACCCAGCCACACATTGTACACGAGAATGACAACACTTCACCATGCATTCTCTATCATGCCAGTTCATGTCTAGGTCATATGTTCTTCCAACCCAGCTAGCAAGATCTACTACGGAAGGTTCATCACCATCATTGCAAAACTCCCTCCCATCCCTTTCCAGATTCCTAAAGACTTGCCCAAGGTCCTCAGCCCCACATCCCTAGATATCTTTGTCATGACCAACATGCATACGATTAAACCCATCGTAAGAGAGAGATTCCTTCGGCTAATGTCCCCTCGCATACCCCGTACAGTACATTGCCCAACCCTGAGCGCTCTCGTATCGATGCAGCTGTGCAGTGGGCATTCTCCCCTGACCCAGCTTTCGCTCCCGCTGCACAGGCCCAGTGCTTGACACTAAATGTTGCACTCCCAAGCGTAGACGGTGTCACAAGTAATAAATCTGATGAGTCTGGAGTCGTATTCCACTGGGAGATTATAGCACAAACCACAACTAAAGTCAGTGAAAAGCGAAAGAATAATGAGTGGATTCCACCTTCTAAGAGCGATTGAATTGGTTGAAGTTATGTCTTAAGCTAAAGTAATTAATCTAAAATGATCACTCGGAGTCCGAAAGGGATGAAATTAAGGTAGAGATAGGTATGTAGTGTGGATTCATTGGTGTTTTATAGCTAGCATGACTTGGTTTCTATTGTTGTTACTCAATGGTGCACCTTTTGAGTACCTCCAGCAGATGATCCATTTAGGATTAAGCACATTAATCTATTGGAATTAAGGTTAGGATGATGATTTCACTGGTGATGATGGTAATCACTCTTTTGAGGTGATCCTTGTTCTTGTGGAAAAATAATCCAACTCTACAATTGCAATAGTTGCATTAAGAAATCACACATTTTAGCTAGGGTTAACCCTAATTTCACCAAATCACACACAAGAATAATTTAGCTAAGCATAATTGAAAAGATTGACAACTTCATAGAAGAAAACATCATCTCATTCAACAAGATTAGCAAAAACAACAAGAGTAAAAGAGAAAATGGGTTTTAATCACCAAATTTGTAGATTACAAGCTTCAATCCCTTAGAATCATGTTTTTCTCTTCTCCAATAAACCCAAAATGCACTCAATCAGATTTTTGATAATAAAAAGCTTAACCTAGCTTTAGAAGAGGGAGGGTGTATATAATCCGCATCCCCAAATCACTCTCCTCCTTTAGATCTAAGTTTAATGGTTGGATTTACAAGAGTTTTGAAATGGGTTTAAAGAAAACCCTAAGAAAATCGGATTAAAACCCCGATTAGAATCCGTGTCGCACGCTGGAGGTAGCAGCAGTTGATCGACGTGATCGTGTCTCGAGTCGACACGGTCATGTCGACATTTTGAAGTGAAATTCTTCTCCAGATCGATGCAGTCACATCACACCTCAAAACGTTTGTTTAATACCGCCTAACTTACCGTTTCAATTATTGTCTAACAACACGGTCGTGTGGCTCGTTGAAATGATCGCGTCAATCTCTATTTTATGGGGCTCCTGAATCCTCTCCATGTGGTCGTGTGGCATGTTGAAACGACCGTGTGGATGTGCTTTGGCCTTCAATCTGCTCACTCTTCCATACGGTTGTTTGGAACGACCGTGTAGGCTTCTCCATCTGAGGCCATCGGTGTTACACTCCACATGACTGCGTGGAGTGTAACACATGACCGCGTGGTTCGTGGACACTTGAGTTCTTTTGAGCTGGAAAAATCCTGAAAATTGTAGAAAAATATAGAAAAATTATGGGAGTACACTTACGCATTGGGATCTTGAATATGACAAAAAATGATAATTATTCCATATAATTTCTATGAACAATGGTGAACTCCAAAATATGGTTAATATGCTCAATATACATTTTTGGAGCTCATGTAGCATAAAAACACGTGGAAAATCATATGAAATAAAGGGGGAAATGCAATATTCTGTGCTAATCACATCCCCAAACAGCGATTTGCTAGTCCCTAGCAAAGTGTGTGTAATACCCTGTTTTCATATGTACGGGTATTGTACAAAGTATTTTTTATCGTATTTTGTCTATGTATATTATTCATGTATTTTGGTGATTTTTCCATAATTTTAATAAAATGAAAATCTAATTTTAAATATTTTAAATTTTACTAGATGTCATAATGTGTTGTATTTAATAGAATACATAGTATTTGGTATAGCATGAAGTATTAGTGGGTGTATTTATATTTGCAAAAAAAATAGAGAATCCTAATTTTCTATGCATGCACCTCATTTGCATATGTGTCACCTTGTGGTTAATCTTCACCTAACCTTGCTACCTCACTTCTATATGTGTCATTTAATAAGCTAAGTAGCATCCTAATGATGACACATAACCCCCCACTTGTCATCTTCCTAATTTTCTATGCATGCACCTCATTTGCATATGTGTCACCTTGTGGTTAATCTTCACCTAACCTTGCTACCTCACTTCTATATGTGTCATTTAATAAGCTAATTAGCATCCTAATGATGACACATAACCCCCCACTTGTCATCTTATGCTTAATGGATGAAAACACAAATGGGAAAAAGAAAGAGAAAAGAAAAAGGGAAATGAAAAAAAGGAGAAATCCATCTCCATCTCCTTGTTCTCTTGACTAAAATCAACCCTTCATACCTGGAGCTTGGAGATTTGGAGGAGGAGGGAGAATAGAGCTAGAAGAAAAAAAAGGACATTTTGAAGTAGGAGTTCATAACCCTATTTGTTTGGAATTTTATGTTTGGGATTGAGATGATATTGTTGTTGTAATTATGTATTACTTGTGTTGTGTTCTTGATGTAAATATGATGTCTTTATGGATAATTAATATGTCACCTTCATAAAGGTGGTGTTTTTAATAGATGATGTTCTTCTGTGTCTGATTTCAGTTCTGTCCTACGAATTCGAATGAGCATAACTTTGAGTATAATGATCCAAATACTATGATTTAAGATAATTTGGAAAGCTTCTTAAGTTAGCTACAATTTTCATTTAGATACTAACTTCAAAATCTATCTGGACTAGATTTAAACTGATAATCTTTAACGTAGTGTCATTTCTGGTAGAATCTCCATACTGTGGTGCTATCTGTTATTGTGATGAGTATAACTTTTATTATACTTCTCCAAAAATTATGTTCTAATATGATCGGAAAAGCCCTTGAAGTTACCTACAACTTTTATTTAGATATTAAAGCCAAATTCTTCCTGTAATTAGACTGTGTTGCTGATTTCTGTCGTAATGTCACATTCTGGGCATATTCTGCCACTCTGTGTTGAACATCTTATAACTTTCTCTATAGATGTCCAAAAATTGCATTCTTAGATAATCTGGAATCCCCATTAAAGTATCTACAACTTTTATGTTGAAAACTAAATCAGATCATGACTGTAATTAACTGATATCAACTGATATTTCCAGCAAGATAATTCTGAATCAGGGCAGTATCTGGATCTGACAATCAACAAGCTATAAGTCTTAGCACAGTACCCAAATCTTATGATTTTTATTTCTATGAAAACATATAAGAATTATCTACAAGATTTATTTAGAAATCTCTGTCAAATTCAAGAGTTAAATTAGTGATATCTGCCATTCTTTGGGAGATGTTGTACGTTGTTAGGCTTACATGGTGATTTTGCCTTACCATAATTGGCAATGCTTCATTGTTTATGATGAGAAGGGCATGCTCATTCTATGTGCATCATGAAATGCGCCTATGAGGGTGTGATATGGATTCTATGTTATGGAAATGACATAACATGTCTATGTGCCAAATGATATGCAATGTACGATGAAATGAAATGGATATGTGATACACACATGATATATAGGACATGGATGGCACTACACACATGATATATAGGATAGGGAAAATTGTCAGGACCACCTCTTGAATCCATTGTAGCTGCTACAGATGGAGATGTGCACGTTGTAGGCACGCTGGCTTAGACACGGGATCCCCCTAGGTATTGATGTGATACACACATGATATATAGGACAGGGAAAATTGCCAGGGCCACCTCTTGAATCCATAGTAGCTGCTACAGATGGAGATGTGCACGTTGTAGGCACGCTGGCTTAGACACGGGATCCCCCTAGGTATTGCATTGCATTTCATGTGCATTATATTTCATATATGCAACATATGCATCATTATGCATTATGTGTGATAGCACACGTGCCTTGCATATGTGTTTATGTTAGGTGTGGTTGTGCCTTGTATGTGTTTTGTATATGTGTTTGTGCAATATATGTGTGATGTGTGATTGTTTGATATGCTTTCCATTGCTATGTGGAACTTGTATGGATATTGTGGCAAGGAAGTTATGAGGCGATATATGGCCATGGGCCATTTGATATGAACATGAGAGATGTTGATATACGGCCACGTGCCAATTGATATGATGACATGCTTTAGCTATGAACCAAATGATGTATGAAGTTGAGATTGGAGAAATCTCGGTTGTTTACTTCAATTGATGTTTACTTACAGCTATTTTCTTTACTCAGTTGTACATTAGTTGTTTCCTTATTTCAGTTATTTTAATTGTTACTTCACTTTTAACTACGCTAGAGCTTTCTGTTTTGTTGGCAGTCTCGATCATCACGGACCCCTTATCCCACCTAGGAGGAGGAGGCCCCCACAACTGGACTTCTCTAGGGGATGTCGGACTTTCCTCGGACCATGTCATGGATCTCTCCTGCAAAACATTATTCTTCTTTGCCTCGTGGGCCCGATCTTCTTACTCCATGAGGAGTTCCACTATCAGGGTCTGATAGTCGGCCACTGTGGGAGCGACAAAAGTCACTACGGGAGCAATAGAAGTCGATGTGGGAGCAGATTGTGGACGAGGTGACTGTCCTCTATGGGACGGATTTCATGTACACCGCTGGATTAGGCCGCTGCAATCGTCTTGCCTTTCACCATTGGAGGAGATGATGTTGAAAAGAATGATGAAACAAAGGATGCTAAAGAGGACAAAGGAAATAAAGAAGGTGAAGATGATGGAAATGTTGAAAAGGTTGCTGGGAAGAGAGCCTACACGCCAAGAATTGTCACAAAGCCCTTCCTCTAGCGCCAATTATTGATGCCTAGGATCTTGTGGAGCTGGGACTTGACTGCTAAGGCAAGTATCCTGCAACAGGGATCCTGAAAATGATAGTTTTGCCAGGCCGAGTGAGGGATCATTCGACATCACCAAAAACGGATAGAGAAAGCATTTAAAGGAACCTGGGGGATGGTGGCCCTCTGATTCATCTCTGATGCTTAAGTTAGAGTCAAGCAGAGGAAGGAGGGAGTATCGTTTGAGTATAGCTGTCGCTAAGGTTTCTTTAGATACTTTAAGATAAGAAATTCAAGATGGAATTGGAGACGTAATTTCAGAGATACCTCTTGAAGGGAGCGCTCTATTGGGTTTATATGGATGGAGAGCAGTTATGCCATGTCGGATGATCCCCCATTGTTATTTGTAACTTATCTGTCAGTTATCAATGTGATTATATGGATCCCAGCCACACGCCATAAATGCGCCTCCTTGATAAGCTGCTTGTTTGGCTTGCCTACCATAATTGATTCCCAGTCAAATCTGGCGACACACTGCTCTGATAAAGCGGGTCGTGCCCTGTCTGATGAGACTGCTGTTAGACGTGTGCTGGGCAGACCCACAAGTAACATCTTGGAGAGAAATATGGCCCATCCGCCTGAGATCACGTTGCTATGGTTGAGCGGGCTAATCTCGCCATACGGGCAAGCACATGGGCCGTGGAGTCAAAGGGGCCGACCTAGAGGAGGTCGTCCCTACAGAGGGTCAGTCAGCATTGAATGGCCAACCTGATGGAAATCGTCCCCATGGAGTTTAGCTGCTGAAGGAGCTGACCTCATGAAGGCCGTCCTTGTCAAGCTGTGTTGCTAAAGGAGCACACTTAGAGCTGTCAAGGTCTGGTCGGGCTAATTACTCGAACTAAATTCCATGCGATCTTCGAGGACACATTCGTTGCCTGATGGGTCCCATCTGTCCAGCTCAGCTGGTTTCTACTGCTGATGGGTCCCATCTGTCCAGCTCAGCTGGTTTCTACTGCTGATGGGTCCCATCTGTCCAGCTCAGCTGGCTTCCACTACTGATGGGTCCAACCGAAGCATCATCTACATCATCTATGCAAGATCTCTTTCATATGCAATGTCGAGTCCCTTTCACATGGTATAAAAAGATCATATGATATGTATTTTTCATTCCCATGATATTTATAATCGAGAATGTGTCATGTTATCTCACATGTTTTATGATACCAATTATTCACATTATATAATCTGAGCTCATTGACATCTATGTAAAGGCGGCATAATCCTAGTAGTTGATCCTCAGAAATTTGAATTTCTTTAGACAAAAATTACGTGGGTTTGGTCAGGTAGCTTTCAAGATGGCCAAATTGTTCGAAAGCTCGCGGCCTGGCCCCGACGCCTTTGATCGGGTCATGGGCTAGGCCCGGCCCGGAGTCGAGGCGGACTTCCTGGGGGTCAGCGGCCTGCCGGGCCGGGCAGGCCCGACCCGCGGAGGGGCTTGTGGCCCGGCAAGTACGGGTCCGGCCCGGGCCCCTTTTCTTTTATTTTTTCCCTACTTAATTTGTCCACATATAATACTTACAAAATGGGCTCCTTAATGTGTTCATCCTTAAATTTTTCCTCCATTTGTTCCTCCATAATAAAATGATATGTTTGTAAAAATTATCTATCTTTAAAATTTCTTATACTATGTATAAATATTATATAATATGTTTAAATATTAAATTCATTTTAAACATAATTTTAAGAATTTTTAATGAATTTTAAATAATTTTAAAATATTTTTTACGTTTTTACGTTTTTATTATTAAAGCCCGGCCCGGGCACGCTAGGCACGGGCCCGTCCGGGCGCCGGGCTGTTGGCCGGGCTTCTGGGCACTCGACCTAGCCCGTACCGAGCCATTTGGTTAAACAGACCAGTTCGGCCCGTGACCCGGTCAAAGCCCGGCCGGGCCCGTGTCAGACCGGGTCGGCCCGTAGGACACCCTGTGGTATCTTCTTCAATGCATCCTTTAAAGCATGGAATCCAAACATTAAAAAAATTGTTTCAAGATTCGTGCTGGATGTGTTGGTGGCACCAATGCGGAAGCCATCTTTACAAGCTTGTGTTGCCACACGCATTTTTTCCAACTCTATTACTCTTACCATCGCTTCCTTGAATAAAGCATGTGAACGTGAGGTGGGATGAAAGCGCGCTTGTGATTTCCTTTGCTTTTGTTTCTAGCAAACGCTTGTTTTTACAGTAATATCTATATTACATTTGAGGAGTTTGTTCCATATGACATCTTTGTCTTATGTGGCAATGTCACATCGCCGCATG
Organism: Scilla litardierei; assembly: GCA_030789695.1. Taxonomy (NCBI): domain Eukaryota; kingdom Viridiplantae; phylum Streptophyta; class Magnoliopsida; order Asparagales; family Asparagaceae; genus Scilla; species Scilla litardierei. Next base: position 686,846,812 of record CM061142.1, on the reverse strand, counting down.
GGACAACCTCTTCCACCTCACCCTCCACCTCACCAAAAAAATCACCCTCAGACCACTTATTTACATGGTTGTCATCCCCTTATAAACCCAAAAACACCCCCAAAACTCACTTATTTTTACATGTTTGCTAACAACCCAAAAATCCCCCACTTATTTACATGTTTGCCACCCCAAGGGTTTTTGCAATTTAACCCCCTGATTTTACACCTTTTACCCCGACCATACTGGCACACACACCCAAATTTCTCACTCTTTTTTCGGTTACGCACGTGCACCTCATACTCTTCGTGGGGGGTTTTTGCTTAGTGCACGGTGTGCACGTGTATTTCTAGTCTTTTATACAAATTAGACATTCCTTCACGGGTGAATGTTGAGTAGGACAAATGGATGGGTAGAGTGGTGGCCAAATCCTGACCACCTCACCCTGTGGGCCCCACCATCTCCCGTCAAAACCCCCTTTGCACTCTAGACCACACTCATTCATACACCCATACTTCTCCTTTGCACCCAATTCGGCACCCAAGAAAAAAATTAGGGCATGCATTCTGATGGGTTGGGTGATTTTTTGGTGCAGGTGGACTTTGTGCATGTGTTTTTTCCTATACCTATTTTATAGCTTAAACATGTTTCTCATTTTGAATAGGTACTACAAATTACACGTGCATAAAGTGCACAAAGGAAAAATAACACCACACGAACAGGGCACGGTGAACGTGTGCAACCGAAAAGGAGCGAGAATTGTGGGCGTGTGTGTTGGTAGCATCGGGTGGTAAAAGGAGAGCAATCCCGTAAATAAGAAGGCTAAAAGGACTAAAATGCAAAAAACCAAGGCTAAACATGCAAATAAATGGGATGTGGGGGGACAAGTTTTTTTTTTTAAATATTCGAGAGTGGGGGATCCTGGGGGGTGCAACTGTGACACATAGGACACATCCGTGAGGGATCCCCTATTTTGTAAGATAGATTGGCTTCACATATGTACTCATAGATAGAAGAATCAAGAGAAGTAAAATTGTCAATTTGTTAATAGCTCTCCCGGGTTTACAATATTTTATTTCCATAGTTATAGTATGGGAATACTATTGTGCTGTCAGCTTGTGTTTAATTTTTAAAAAAAATTGAATGTTTTTTGGGTTGCTGTATATATTCTAAAACTGAAAGCTCAAATATGTATGAATCTTAGGGGTATTTGACCCTCGACTACTCCATTGCAAAAAAGGTTTAGATTTCCGAAACCGTTGAATTTGCAACAGGTAGATTGAGTATCAAATAATGTTGAATTTACTTGATTTTTGGTGTGATGATTATCCATGATGTGCAGAACAAAACACAAAAAATTCCAAATTTTTTAAACACGAAACAGTGCTGACAGTGCGGAAAATTTCTATTGTTGCTAAAACATATCCATTTTCCCCTTATATTATTACTTAATTTTCATTATGACAAAGTAGAAATATGAATTTATATCACCAATGATTCTATTTTTTGCAAAAAGAATTTCCATGTACCAAAATAATTTCATCTAAGCTATTGTGGCGTGCGTAACATTGGTTTGCTTAAATGCATATTAGGAGAGAGATCTTATAAATATAGGTCTTACTATGAAATGAACATATTCAATTTAAACATGCTCAAATTAGGGGTGAGGTTAGGTCTGGCCAAATACTGGTTTGGTTAGTTTTGATCAGATTCATTTAAGGATTATCCGAATCTGATTCGGATCAAATCCAGGTCAAAACATAAAACCCGTACTCAACCCTACTGGTTGTCGAGTTAACTGAACCCAACCAACACACATTGCTTTTTCCCCTTTGCAAAAAATTGTTAAATAAATCAAACCCATGGTCGCATGAACAAGTACCCATCAACAGTAACCAGGAATTTCTTTTGCCCTGGGCGAAAATAAAGATGATATAAAGAATATTTTTTGAAAAAAATATCAAAACAAAAGAAATTAAATTTTCATAAGTAACACGGAACAAAAAAATTAAAGGTTAAATAATACCTAACATGCAAAAAAATGTTTCTGCTCCTGTTTTCCTCTTTCCTCTCGTAACATGTCATATCATAGTTTTTTAAAAAAATCATAACAAAAAAATAAAACGTTAACTATTGCTGCGGGGAGCGAACCCAAATGCTCTGGTATCGTAGACCAGTGCCTAATCTGTTGGCAGGGGTGGACCCACATTTCATTTGGAGGGTGCCACCCCCCTCCAATTTTTTTAAGTTTATAAAAAAACCGGCACATTTAATATAGTTTTGTTTTTAAAAATTTAACAAAAGTCTTTCATGAAGTAATTGGTAGAGACTAAACCCCTGCATTTATATGGACGTAGGTTTGAATCTCATTTATGCTTCTCTATTTTTTTATTAAAAAACCGCCCCGAAACACCGATTCAGGGCTCGTCTTCTTCTGTTTTGAGGCACAGATTAATTAAAAAAAGTTGCCAGTTGGAATTGGACTATTGAAGGGAATGAGACATCGTTCTTTTCTCTCTCGTTTATTCTTTTCTTCTTTCTCTGCCTTTTTGTCTATATTATTCCGATAATTTATAATTTTTGCCATTGCCCCCCCCCCCAAATCTCATCATGGTTCCGCACTTGTTCATTGAGCCATGAGGAGATGCCAGTTTAATAATCAAGGCTCCCCCTCCATCTCGTAACATGTCGTATCATAGTTTTTTAAAAAAAATCATAACAAAAAAATAAAACTTTAACTATTGCAGAGGGGAGCGAACCCAAATGCTCTGGTATCGTAGACCAGTGCCTAATCCGTTGGCAAGGGTGGACCCACATTTCATTTGGGGGGTCCACCCCCGCTCCAATTTTTTTTAAGTTTATAAAAAAACCGGCGCATTTAATATAGTTTTGTTTTTAAAAATTTGACAAAAGTCTTTCATGAAGTAATTGGTAGAGACTAAACCCTTGCATTTATATGGACACGGGGTTTGGATCTCATTTATGCTTCTCTAATTTTTTTTTAAAAACCGCACCGAAACACCGTTTCAGGGCTCGTCTTCTTCTGTTTTGAGGCACGGATTAATTAAAAAAAGGTTTTAAACGTTGTCGTTTGACATTGGACTATTGAATGGAATGAGACATCGTTATTTTCTCTCTCTTTTATTCTTTTCTTCTTTCTCTGATTTTTTGTCTCTATTATTCCGATAATTTATAATTTTTGCCATTGCCCCCCGCAAATCTCATCCTGGTTCTGCACTTGTCCATTGAGCCATAAGGAGATGCCAGTTTAATAATCAAAGGTGCCAGTTTAATAATCAAGGCTCCCCCTCAATCAGTAGTTGAAAATTCTACATTAATTGCAATCATTAGCCTTAATATGAGAGAAAATTTTAGACACATGAATGATTTCTTTCAATAAATTTAAACCTAACTTAGGAAACCTCATGTCATCTCTCTATTCCTAATTCCTAATTAGTGGGATGATTTAAACGGAAATGGAATTCACATCCCATACATGTGATTATGAAACTTCACCGTCTTGCTTTATTTTAAAGTTAGTTAGGGAGCTCTACTTGTTTCTCAAGAAAGCCATTTAATTTTTTTTAATAAAAATAAAGTTAAATTCTTTCGATAGTAGTGGGGATCGAACTGTCACGACCCGCTTCCCTAAAATGGAGCCGAGACGTGAAAAGGTCCGCACGGGAGTGGAGCCGTGAAGCCCCAAACCCGATAAGCGTCAATAAAACATAAGCAGGTCCCTGTAACCACAACGGAGCAACAATAATAATAAAAGGAGAGACAGAAATAAAATTCTCATATCTCATAAATTGTCCAACATGAAAATAAGTCCAACATCCAGAAGAGCCACCAGGCTAAAAGAAAGAGTCTAAAGGCCCAGAACAAGGCCAACAAAAGCAACAACATAACAAAGTATAGGTGCTACGCACCGACAACAAAACAGCAGTCTAAACAAAAGGAAAACACAACGAAGACACTAGGACTGGTCCCCAGTGTCCACGTACTCCCCGTCAAACACAAGCTCGGGCTCGGCGTTAGCAAACACCTCGTCCTCAACAAGGTACTCAGGCTCAGGATCTAACATGTGTCACCCAAAAGAGTAAAGGGGCACATGTCAGCAAGTCTAAGAGACTTGGGCAAGGAAACTGAAAGTAAGGCAACTAGCAACCTAGCAGTTTTAGTATGCATGACATGGCAGTTATAACATGAGTGCACAATTAAGACATGGTGAACAGTAAGTACAAGAGAACAAGTATCGGGACAAGACAAGAGTAGCCAAGATACTAACAATCTCAATCAATTCACTATTCACGTTTCACGTTGTTTTGTAGATGTGTACGCCCTTCAGCTGAATGGTACAACATTCACACCGATCGGCACTAAACACTACCCCACCCCAGAGTTTACGCCTTACAACTGCAGTTGCTGATCAGGTAGACTCCCAGTTGAATGGCCGCTTAACTCTTACCCCATCCCACACGTAAACAAGCCAGGGTCCCTGTACATGAGCCCAACAAGTGAGCCAGGGTTGCCCCGCACGGGAGCTTGTTTCTTAGTTCACAATTCAATATCGAGCGTTGCGGTTTCCAACTCATTATGCTCGCTTCTGGTCACGAGCCAGGAACTATCAGTTTTGTAGCGATGCCACGCAATCACGGGATCACTTAAAGAATGCAATGACATGACAATTAATTTGCGTACCGTTAATGGAAAGTAAACATGACATGGTAATTGTGCAACATGCTAAATGTCGGGACTAGCTTCGTTGTCAAGCTAGTTCCTCAATTTGCGCCTAGGCGAGTATCATTTCGTCGCCTAGCCTCTTTTACGCCTACAACAAGCAAAACGGCCTAAAACATGGCCTAAACCCTAAGTGACAAGTTTCACTTGCCTAGCACCGGGGATGATGACCACGAAGGTTCGTCTCGCGGATGCTAATCTACGGGGAAGTCGCTGCTATGGGGAAACAATCATCAAAACAACATTCATTCATTAGGGTTTCATAAAAATACAAATAGGTTATGAAAACATCAAGAGATCGATTTCTTACCGAGAGGAGGCGGGAGAAACACCCCGGAGAACCTATGGATCAGATCTGGAAAAGATTGGAGAAGTTTGGAGAACTAGGGTTTTTGGGGGATTTTGGGGATTTGATTAGATTTTGGGGAAGATGAGAGGTAGAATGAGTTGATGGATGGTTTGGATGATGGATTTAGGGCTTGGAATGAAGGAATAATGGTTGGAGGTAGAAGGGGGCTCAAAGGGGGAGATTTTAGGGTTTTAGGTCGAGTGGAGGAAGAAGAAAACGTTTGGGAGGGGTTTAAATAGGATGGGCTGGCGGCTGCCCAGAAATTAGGATTTTAACACAGATTAGTCGGTCAAAGAGCAACCACTGACCGACTAGTTTGGCAACTAGTCGGTCGGTCGACCAACGCAGACCGACTAAGTGTAAACAGTAACTTCTGAACGAAAATAGGATTTGGATTTAGTCGGTCGATGAACAACTACTGACCGACTAGTTTGACATCTAGTTGGTCGGTGAACGTTCGTAAACCGACTAAGAGTAAACAGTAACTCGACTGTACAGTAGAACCAAGAATTAGTCGGTCTGAGTACAAAACTTAACCGACTAGTTTAACAACTAGTCGGTCGAAAGATGAACTTAGACCGACTAAGAATGAACAGTACTGATACTAAAATTTAGATGATGTGTTAGTCGGTTAAAGAAGCATTGCCGACCGACTAGTTTGCAACCTAGTCGGTCAACCAACGTTCTTAGACCGACTAACGATAAACAGTAACTCCTGAATAATTTAGAAAGCCAACTAGTCGGTTCAAGAAGGATTGCCGACCGACTGGATCGTCATCTAGTCGGTCGGTGCCCCTTCTTACACCGGCTAATAAGCACCAAAAGTTCCGATACGGAGCGCGGAGCTCCGGGATCGATTCCTAAGACTCCTAGGCTTGATCTAATAGTAAGATACGACCGTTATGAAGCCCGTCACGAATGACATACTTCGAAATCGACGATCCTAAGGAAGAAACGAGAAAACACGACGAAATGATCGAAAATGAAAGTTACGTCGACGAAAGCCACACAAAAGGAGAAAATCCACCAAAACATATATTATAATATAATAAATCCAGATACATGAAAACCAGTCGTTACATCCTCCCCAACTTAAGAAAAATTCCGTCCTCGGAATTTCCAAATACTCACGAGTCCGGAAACAAAAGTGGGAAACGCTCTCGCATCTCATCCTCATTCTCCCAAGTAGACTCTCCAGGTGAGCCGTGTCGCCACATCACCCTCACAAGATTGACAATCTTGTTCCGAAGCGACTTCTGACGCCTGTCTAGAATCTGCACTGGATGCTGGTCATACGTTAAATTGGGGCGAACGGTAAACTCCGAAAAATCCACAGCATGAGACGGATCGCTAATGTATCGACGAAGCTGCGACACATGGAAAACATTGTGAACTCCTTCCAAAGATGGCGGCAAGGCCAAGCGATAAGCTACCTCGCCAACCCTCTCCAAAATGTCAAACGGTCCAATGTATCGCGGGCTCAACTTCCCTGGCTTCCCAAAACGAATCACACCTCGATTCGGGGAAATCTTCAAGAACACATGGTCGCCCGGCTGAAACTCCAAAGGACGACGTTTAGCATCCGCCCAATGCTTAAAACGGTCCTGAGCAATCCTCAGCATCTCCCGAATGTTCCTGACAATATCCACGGCCTCCACGATCATCTCAGGTCCCAACAACTCCCGATCACCAACGTCATCCCAACACAATGGCGATCGACATTTCCTCCCATAAAGGGCGGCGAAAGGCGCCATGCCAATACTCGCCTGGAAGCTGTTGTTGTAAGAAAACTCCACCAGATGTAGATGGTCCTCCCACGAACCCTTGAAATCCAACATGCACGCCCTCAGCATGTCCTCCAAGATCTGAATCGTCCTCTCGGACTGGCCATCCGTCTGCGGATGGTACGCCATGCTGAAACTCAAACGCGTACCCAAGCTCTTCTGCAAACTCTGCCAGAACTGAGATGTGAACCTCGTGTCTCTGTCCGACACGATACTCACGGGGACTCCATGAAGTCGCACAACCTCCTGCACGATTCACGTCACATCACCATCCAAACTAGGAAAAGGAAATAAAAATGGAGAGTAAAAGAATTTTACCTCCATATATCTCCTCGCTAGCGCCTCAGTGGACTGTCCCACTCGGAACGGAATAAAGTGCGCGGATTTGGTCAATCGATCTACGATCACCCAAATCGCGTCATTCTGCTTCGGACTCCGAGGTAGTCCAGTCACGAAATCCATAGTGATGTGTTGCCATTTCCACTCCGGAATCAGAAACGGTTGTAGCAACCCGGCCGTACGCTGATGCTCCGCCTTCACTTGCTGGCAAACCAAGCACTTGGCTACACTCCGAGCCACACTCCTCTTCATGCCATGCCACCAATAATTCAGACGAAGATCCTGGTACATCTTGGTGCCACCAGGATGCATAGAATACGGCGAACTGTGTGCCTCCACCATCAACTCCTCTCTAATATCCCCAGCAGGCACACACAACCTGGCTCCAAACCTCAGCGAGCCATCCTCATGAATCAAAAAGTCAGTCCGCAGACCGGCTTCCACCTGCTCCCGAATCTTCACCAGCTTCGGATCCTCAGCCTGGCCAGCCTTAATCCGATCCATGATCGTCGACTGTACCTGCATGTACATCAACGATGAAGCCTCCCCAGGAAGAACAATCTCCACGCCAGACTCGCAAAAATCCTGCCGCAATCTCCACTGCGAGGTCAAAATCATCACCGCTGGAAGCCTACTCAAAGCATCTGGAACCACATTCACCTTGCCAGGGTGAAACTGCAAATCAATCTCATAATCTGCCATAAGCTCCAACCATCGACGCTGTCGCATGTTGAGCTCCTTCTGAGTAAAAATATACTTCAAGCTTTTGTGATCGGTGAAAATCTTCACTTTCTCACTCAGCAAGAAGTGCCTCCAAATCTTAAGAGCAAACACAACGGCAGCCAACTCCAAATCATGTGTCGGGTAATTCTTCTCATGAACCTTAAGCTGACGAGACGCATACGCCACAACATGTCCATGCTAATGCAACACATGTAACGACCCGCTCCCCAGGATACCCAGGAAGTACGCATCCATCCCAGGTATTCTCAGAGTAGCGAGTGTTACAAAGAAGAAAAAGAACAGAGATACAAATAAAACCAGCAGGCCACTACGCACATGCTGGGAAGTACGGACAATGCTCCAAACCCAGAATCAACTCAGACAACACAAGACAATATACAAAGGAATAATATCAGTCATACTATATAAATGAAACAATGTTTACAACAACAACTTTAAATACAACTTTCCCAAAATACAACATTAATAACAATTACACCCCAAAACTCAAGATACCACTCCACACTCTCTTGGAAAGTTCTTCTGATATACCTGAAAAAAACCCACGGGGAGGAGCACGTCACAGCGTGTCCAAGTAGGAATACTACACCTTTATATGGAATGTTATTTCCCCCTACTACATGATGTGAGTGACAAGAGTAACATGAAGGTACATAAATAATAGAGCATGCATGTTAACTTGAATTAAAAGACAACTAAATGGGCATATTAAGTGAACATAAATAACCATGTAACATTACAATGAGCATGCGAGCATAAATGGTATTAATCTCATAAATAAGCATAATGGTAACAATTTCATGAATGAGCTTAATAACAACACTTGATCCATTCATTAATTTGGTTATATTAGTGATGGACATGAAAATGAAATGATATTGTCATGGACAAAGTGCTAAGGAGTGCTTTGGCATGGCTTCCTAGTCTTTTCTTTCTTTCTTTCTTTCAAATTTCATTACTCATTCTTATAAGGCCATGCATCTCCTTGTGCATCCCTTTTTCATCACACATAGACCTAGAAATCTATGCCAACCTCCTACCTTAGCCAACTTAGCCATGTCAATAAAATCACACTTCATACCATCCTTCTTTGCTAACGATTATATCACAAGAGAATACACAAAATTCATTCACATCACAACACCCATAGCCACACTTCTATATCAATTTCTTGTCACAATTTGTTCTTAGCCATCATAACCGAAATATTACATCATGATAAGAGTAATTATTCATCTCACAAGAAGTGTTATAGAAATCGAACATAATTCTCATTAGCTTGCAAGAATGATGACATGAAGGTTAATATTAACAATAACTAGTTTCCACAATGAATATAAATAACAGTATTATTAACAACCACAAAGCATATGAAACATATAGCATTCATTAAGAGGACATATAAATTAAGAATGAACATGGTGGCTAACAACAATTATGTGTATTTAAGAACTTCATCATATATTGAAACAATTAAAGAGTGAACTACAATTTGTGTAATAAAAATATATTTAGCTCAATTAAAAGAACATGTATACTACATGATGAAAATAAAATTCCATGTAAAGGTTAGATTCCTACCAAAGGTGTTAACTTCCCTTTCAAGAGCCAACTTTCTTTCCTAGTTTGCCTCCCTTTAAAGCCTCATTTCCTTTCCTTTAATTCTGCTCTTTTAATTCATCCTTCCTTTATTTCTTCTCCTTCCTCATAATCTCCATTGAATGACATGCTAATATGGAAAGAAATTAAAAGGAAAATGAGAGGGGTCATATGATGCTCACGGCAACATGGGGGAAAAGAGAGGCATAGCTCTCGGCCTAGAGAAAGGAAAGAATGAAAGAGAGATTAAGAGAGAGGAATTAATGGTGAGTCATCAAGTGAGGTGTCATGATCTCTCTTCATCTTACCTACTCCAAATGACACTAATCAATCCCCTAATTAAGACACCTAATCACTCCAACCAAAAAAAGCAAACACCCCCTCACACAATTCTATAATTCTCATCAAGCTCTAAAACCTATTTTACATAAAACACCCTCTATTATACAATATTACAAAATAATTACAAAAACTCCTTAAGACACACTCACAACAATATGGTGACACTTATTAATACACACATTAATCCATATAGTAATATACTATTACATATATACAATGGCAGATTGCATAATCCACAACAAATTAAGCACGAACAAATAATTAATACATATCTAATTATATACACTACCATTATCCATACCAAAACATAAGAGTATATATTCACTACAAAATAATCTACACACATCCAAATTATAATCCAATACATTCATTTTAACACATGTACATACATACTACATATTCATATCAATCTAAATACCAATATGTCACACAATCCCTAATACAATACAATATGGTCACTACTATAAATACAAGCTACTTATTAATACAAAATCAATAGAACACCCCACAACTTCCATATGTTAATACAATGGCATACATCCAAATTATTTAATCCAAATATTCACATATATAATATACAGCTTATATACTTATGACACAACAACTCCATATCAATATACACATATAACATTCAAAGTATGCAGTATAAATATTCATACAATAGTCAACCATACAAATATCCTAATATACATCCAAGTATACAAGTATAAAAGACAATTATGGTATTCAACGCATAAGGGTATTACAATCTACCCACCTTAAAAACAAAGTCCGCCCTCGGACTTTCTAAGGCTAGGTCTAGGCTAAGGGTGTCTACTTCTTAACTCTATGGCCTTCTACCCACCTTAGAACACAACTATCCCTATGGAGCATTTCTCGCACTATCCTTACACATGCCGTAGTGCGGAGACCTGCATGGGCCGCCAACTGTAACGACCCGTTCTCCAGGATACCCGGGAAGTACGAATCTGTCCCAAGTATTCCTAGATCAACGAGTGTTACGTAGAAAGAGAGAAAGGAAGAGAACAAAAGAATGCTGCAGGTACTACGAACGTGCTGGGAAGTACGGACAATGCTCCAAACCCAGAATCAACTCAGACAACACAAGACAATATACAAAGGAATAATATCAGTCATACTATATAAATGAAACAATGTTTACAACAACAACTTTAAATACAACTTTCCCAAAATACAACATTAATAACAATTACACCCCAAAACTCAAGATACCACTCCACACTCTCTTGGAAAGTTCTTCTGATATACCTGAAAAAAACCCACGGGGAGGAGCACGTCACAGCGTGTCCAAGTAGGAATACTACACCTTTATATGGAATGTTATTTCCCCCTACTACATGATGCGAGTGACAAGAGTAACATGAAGGTACATAAATAATAGAGCATGCATGTTAACTTGAATTAAAAGACAACTAAATGGGCATATTAAGTGAACATAAATAACCATGTAACATTACAATGAGCATGCGAGCATAAATGGTATTAATCTCATAAATAAGCATAATGGTAACAATTTCATGAATGAGCTTAATAACAACACTTGATCCATTCATTAATTTGGTTATATTAGTGATGGACATGAAAATGAAATGATATTGTCATGGACAAAGTGCTAAGGAGTGCTTTGGCATGGCTTCCTAGTCTTTTCTTTCTTTCTTTCTTTCAAATTTCATTACTCATTCTTATAAGGCCATGCATCTCCTTGTGCATCCCTTTTTCATCACACATAGACCTAGAAATCTATGCCAACCTCCTACCTTAGCCAACTTAGCCATGTCAATAAAATCACACTTCATACCATCCTTCTTTGCTAACGATTATATCACAAGAGAATACACAAAATTCATTCACATCACAACACCCATAGCCACACTTCTATATCAATTTCTTGTCACAATTTGTTCTTAGCCATCATAACCGAAATATTACATCATGATAAGAGTAATTATTCATCTCACAAGAAGTGTTATAGAAATCGAACATAATTCTCATTAGCTTGCAAGAATGATGACATGAAGGTTAATATTAACCATAACTAGTTTCCACAATGAATATAAATAACAGTATTATTAACAACCACAAAGCATATGAAACATATAGCATTCATTAAGAGGACATATAAATTAAGAATGAACATGGTGGCTAACAACAATTATGTGTATTTAAGAACTTCATCATATATTGAAACAATTAAAGAGTGAACTACAATTTGTGTAATAAAAATATATTTAGCTCAATTAAAAGAACATGTATACTACATGATGAAAATAAAATTCCATGTAAAGGTTAGATTCCTACCAAAGGTGTTAACTTCCCTTTCAAGAGCCAACTTTCTTTCCTAGTTTGCCTCCCTTTAAAGCCTCATTTCCTTTCCTTTAATTCTGCTCTTTTAATTCATCCTTCCTTTATTTCTTCTCCTTCCTCATAATCTCCATTGAATGACATGCTAATATGGAAAGAAATTAAAAGGAAAATGAGAGGGGTCATATGATGCTCACGGCAACATGGGGGAAAAGAGAGGCATAGCTCTCGGCCTAGAGAAAGGAAAGAATGAAAGAGAGATTAAGAGAGAGGAATTAATGGTGAGTCATCAAGTGAGGTGTCATGATCTCTCTTCATCTTACCTACTCCAAATGACACTAATCAATCCCCTAATTAAGACACCTAATCACTCCAACCAAAAAAAGCAAACACCCCCTCACACAATTCTATAATTCTCATCAAGCTCTAAAACCTATTTTACATAAAACACCCTCTATTATACAATATTACAAAATAATTACAAAAACTCCTTAAGACATACTCACAACAATATGGTGACACTTATTAATACACACATTAATCCATATAGTAATATACTATTACATATATACAATGGCAGATTGCATAATCCACAACAAATTAAGCACGAACAAATAATTAATACATATCTAATTATATACACTACCATTATCCATACCAAAACATAAGAGTATATATTCACTACAAAATAATCTACACACATCCAAATTATAATCCAATACATTCATTTTAACACATGTACATACATACTACATATTCATATCAATCTAAATACCAATATGTCACACAATCCCTAATACAATACAATATGGTCACTACTATAAATACAAGCTACTTATTAATACAAAATCAATAGAACACCCCACAACTTCCATATGTTAATACAATGGCATACATCCAAATTATTTAATCCAAATATTCACATATATAATATACAGCTTATATACTTATGACACAACAACTCCATATCAATATACACATATAACATTCAAAGTATGCAGTATAAATATTCATACAATAGTCAACCATACAAATATCCTAATATACATCCAAGTATACAAGTATAAAAGACAATTATGGTATTCAACGCATAAGGGTATTACAACACACAACCGAGACCCTTGCCAGAAGCATCGCAAAAGATCTCAAATCCCCCGCTGCGATCAGGCACAACAAGAATAGGGGCCGTCGTCAACCTCTCCTTCAGAATACCAAAAGCACTCTCACAATCATCCGACCAAACAAAAGCAACATCCTTCCGCGTCAACCTGGTCATCGGCTCAGCAATACGGGAAAAGTCATTAATGAATCGCCGATAGTAACCAGCAAGTCCAAGGAAACTCCGAATCTCAGACGCAGACGACGGAACGGGCCACTCTCTGATGGCCCTAATCTTCTCGGGATTCACTGAAATACCATCTCCAGTCACCACATGCCCGAGAAAAGCAACTCTGTCCAGCCAAAACTCGCACTTCGAAAACTTAGCATACAAACGATGCTCCCTCAAGATCTCCAACACCGTCCTTAAGTGCGAGGCATGCTCTTCCTCCGACTTCGAATAGATCAGAATGTCGTCAATAAAGATAACGACAAACTTATCCAAAAAGTCGTAGAAAATCAGGTTCATCAGATTCATGAAAACTGCGGGTGCATTGGTTACACCGAAAGGCATAACCACAAACTCGTAGTGTCCATACTTCGTCCTGAACGCTGTCTTCGGAACATCATCCTTCTTCACCTTCAACTGATGGTAACCACTCCTCAAATCCAATTTAGAAAACACCCTCGAACCTCCAAGCTGATCAAAAATATCATCGATGCGAGGCAACGGGTATTTATTCTTAATGGTCACCGCATTCAACTCCCGATAGTCCACGCACATGCGACGCGAACCATCCTTCTTCTTCACTAGCAGCACCGGTGCTCCCCACGGAGACACGCTAGGGTTGATATAACCCTTCTGCAAGAGCTCATCCAACTGCTTCTGTAACTCCTCCAATTCTGCAGGTGCCATACGATACGGCGCCTTCGAAATCGGCTGCGCACCCGGAACAAGATCGATAGAAAATTCTAGAGCCCGATCAGGTGGCAAACCAGACATCTCCTCGGGGAAGACGTCGCCAAAATCACGCACCCTAACTGGCCACTCCAGCTCCATCTGCATAGCCACAACCTCCACTGGCCTGGCCCGAAATCTGACAGGACCAAGCGAACTGCTACCACGACTGAACTCAAATACTGGATGTCTGAGAATCTCGAACACCACCTTCTTCCTTCGACAGTCGATCGTAGCATAGAAGCTCGCAAGCCAGTCCATCCCAAGAACTGCATCATAGTTGATGATGTCATGGACAATGAAATCAGCGAAAAGCTCATGTCCACAGACCACCAACGAGCAAGAATTGCAACCACGATGCACCGAGACCACGCCATTCCCTGTAACGATATTCCAACTCTTGGGAAGAGGGGACGTCGACAAGTAATGCCTCTCCACGAAGCTCCGAGAAATAATGCACATCGATGCACCAGAGTCAAAGAGGACTCGTGCAGGAAATGTGCACACCAAAACCACACCTAACAAGCAATTAACAATCAAACCCTAGTCTAGCAAACAACCATGTTCAAGAAAACAACACAATCTAATCAATCAAAACCAGCTAGGAAAGTAATAGCTAGATTGAGGATTACCTGCGATAACCTCATCCACAGCCTCGCTCTCCACAGCGGTCATCAGAAAAGCCTGCCTCCTCGGCGGAACAGCCTGCCGAAAAGCCTGTCCCTGTGGAACAAGAGCTGCTCCACGTCTAGCAGGAACAGGCGCTCGCTGCTGCAACGGCTGAGCTGCAACAGGTGCCCTCCGCAGCGGACCCGCATGCCGACAATCACTCGCGACATGGGAAGCATCACCACAAACCAGACACTGGCCCAAAAACTTCCGACACTGTTCCTTGATGTGGCCAGGCTTGCCGCAGAAATGGCAAGTCTTCAGAATAGGCCCTCCTGGCCTCTTAAACTGAGCTGGCTGATTAGGCTTGAAACCAGGCCTAACCACCGCTCTGGCCTGCTCCATAGGCCTCTTCCCAGCACCAACAACAGACCCCCTCCTCTGACTCAAGTTCAGCTCCTGCCTCCTAGCAGCGACCAGAACCTTCTGATAAGAGTCCAGATCGGAGGAAGACACAAAGATCTGGAGCTCCAAAGCAAGACCCTGCAGGAACCTCTGAGCCCTCTCATCAGCATCCTGCACCATCTTCGGTGCGAACCGACTCAGCCTAGTGACATCTTGGTGGTACTGGTCCACCGTCAAGCTCCCTTGCTTCAGATCAATGAAGCGCTGCAGCATCTCCTTCTTCGCAGCCTTCAGAAAGAATTCCTCATCAAACCTGGACTTAAAGGTAGCCCAAGCTATCGGCTCCACCAACATCTTCTCTTCCACATCCCACCAATTCCGAGCATTATCCTTGAGTTGCCTCTTCGCCAAATCAACCCATCCAGCCGGGGTGATCTTGGCCATCTTCAGATTGTCCTCGATGTTCCGAATCCACTCATCGGCAGCCAGAGGACCCTCAGACCCATCAAAATACATGGGACCCAGCTCCCGAAATTGCTTCGCTCCCGGCTCAGAGCGAGGGGCATCCGGAAGAGCCCGGGCAGCTCGAGCAAGTGGAGCATTCTGGACTTGCAGGAGCACGCCCTGCTGCACTTGCATCATCTGCAGCATCATCCGCATCATCTCACCGTTGGTGGGTTCCCGCTCAGGCTCCTCATCATGAGGGAGCGCCCCGCTGCCCCCACCACGGGTGAATCGTCTTCCTGCCATCTAGTGACACAGAAAACGAAGCAGATTAGACTCATAGCTTATGACTCGGACGTCGAACTTAATTTATTGGACATTCTAATATTATTATCGCTATTCCGATAATCGCAGTTACAGAAGGACCTGCATGGGCCACCAACAAAACCTGTCACGACCCTCTTCCCTAAAATGGAGCCGAGACGTGAAAAGGTCCGCACGGGAGTGGAGCCGTGAAGCCCCAAACCCGATAAGCGTCAATAAAACATAAGCATGTCCCTGTAACCACAACGGAGCAACAATAATAATAAAAGGAGAGACAGAAATAAAATTCTCATATCTCATAAATTGTCCAACATGAAAATAAGTCCAACATCCAGAAGAGCCACCAGGCTAAAAGAAAGAGTCTAAAGGCCCAGAACAAGGCCAACAAAAGCAACAACATAACAAAGTATAGGTGCTACGCACCGACAACAAAACAGCAGTCTAAACAAAAGGAAAACACAACGAAGACACTAGGACTGGTCCCCAGTGTCCACGTACTCCCCGTCAAACACAAGCTCGGGCTCGGCGTCAGTAAACACCTCGTCCTCAACAAGGTACTCAGGCTCAGGATCTAACATGTGTCACCCAAAAGAGTAAAGGGGCACATGTCAGCAAGTCTAAGAGACTTGGGCAAGGAAACTGAAAGTAAGGCAACTAGCAACCTAGCAGTTTTAGTATGCATGACATGGCAGTTATAACATGAGTGCACAATTAAGACATGGTGAACAGTAAGTACAAGAGAACAAGTATCGGGACAAGACAAGAGTAGCCAAGCTACTAACAATCTCAATCAATTCATTATTCACGTTTCACGTTGTTTGGTAGATGTTTACGCCCTTCAGCTGAATGGTACAACATTCACACCGATCGGCACTAAACACTACCCCACCCCAGAGTTTACGCCTTACAACTGTAGTTGCTGATCGGGCAGACTCCCAGTTGAATGCCCGCTTAACTCTTACCCCATCCCACACGTAAACAAGCCAGGGTCCCTGTACATGAGCCCAGCAAGTGAGCCAGGGTTGCCCAGCACGGGAGCTTGTTTCTTAGTTCACAATTCAATATCGAGCGTTGGGGTTTCCAACTCATTATGCTCGCTTCTGGTCACGAGCCAGGAACTATCAGTTTTGTAGCGATGCCACGCAATCACGGGATCACTTAAAGAATGCAATGACATGACAATTAATTTGCGTACCGTTAATGGAAAGTAAACATGACATGGTAATTGTGCAACATGCTAAATGTCGGGACTAGCTTCGTTGTCAAGCTAGTTCCTCAATTTGCGCATAGGCGAGTATCATTTCGTCGCCTAGCCTCTTTTACGCCTACAACAAGCAAAACGGCCTAAAACATGGCCTAAACCCTAAGTGGCAAGTTTCACTTGCCTAGCACCGGGGATGATGACCACGAAGGTTCGTCTCGCGGATGCTAATCTACGGGGAAGTCGCTGCTATGGGGAAACAATCATCAAAACAACATTCATTCATTAGGGTTTCATAAAAATACAAATAGGTTATGAAAACATCAAGAGATCGATTTCTTACCGAGAGGAGGCGGGAGAAACACCCCGGAGAACCTATGGATCAGATCTGGAAAAGATTGGAGAAGTTTGGAGAACTAGGGTTTTTGGGGGATTTTGGGGATTTGATTAGATTTTGGGGAAGATGAGAGGTAGAATGAGTTGATGGATGGTTTGGATGATGGATTTAGGGCTTGGAATGAAGGAATAAGGGTTGGAGGTGGAAGGGAGCTCAATGGTGGAGATTTTAGGGTTTTAGGTCGAGTGGAGGAAGAAGAAAACGTTTGGGAGGGGTTTAAATAGGATGGGCTGGCGGCTGCCCAGAAATTAGGTTTTTAACACAGATTAGTCGGTCAAAGAGCAACCACTGACCGACTAGTTTGGCAACTAGTCGGTCGTTCGACCAATGCAGACCGACTAAGTGTAAACAGTAACTTCTGAACGAAAATAGGATTTGGATTTAGTCGGTCGATGAACAACTACTGACCGACTAGTTTGACATCTAGTCGGTCGGTGAACTTTCGTAAACCGACTAAGAGTAAACAGTAACTCGACTGTACAGTAGAACCAAGAATTAGTCGGTCTGAGTACAAAACTTAACCGACTAGTTTAACAACTAGTCGGTCGAAAGATGAACTTAGACCGACTAAGAATGAACAGTACTGATACTAAAATTTAGATGATGTGTTAGTCGGTTAAAGAAGCATTGCCGACCGACTAGTTTGCAACCTAGTCGGTCAACCAACGTTCTTAGACCGACTAACGATAAACAGTAACTCCTGAATAATTTAGAAAGCCAACTAGTCGGTTCAAGAAGGATTGCCGACCGACTGGATCGTCATCTAGTCGGTCGGTGCCCCTTCTTACACCGGCTAATAAGCACCAAAAGTTCCGATACGGAGCGCGGAGCTCCGGGATCGATTCCTAAGACTCCTAGGCTTGATCTAATAGTAAGATACGACCGTTATGAAGCCCGTCACGAATGACATACTTCGAAATCGACGATCCTAAGGAAGAAACGAGAAAACACGACGAAATGATCGAAAATGAAAGTTACGTCGACGAAAGCCACACAAAAGGAGAAAATCCACCAAAACATATATTATAATATAATAAATCCAGATACATGAAAACCAGTCGTTACACAAACTCATATCCTTTGGTTTCAAAGGAGTAACAACTTGCCAAATGGAACACAAACGGTTACTAGTGCTGTTTGATAAAGTTTCTGTTTTATTTTCTTGCCCTGGGTAGCTGCCCAGGGCAAGTGCCATGTAGTTCCGCCCCTGCCCATCAACTAAGCTAACGGGCTCGGTATTGCTTAAAGAAACTCAAACCAGTAATGTTACGCCCTAAAGATCGTGCTACCCCGAACTTCCATCCGAGCTCGCCAGACACACAGCCAGCCCGACCCTCCTTCGCAAAGTCCACCTCGACTGGTGGAAGGGCGCACTTCATCCTAACCCCGCCGACTAATCACCTGATCCCCCCTTAGTCTACTGATCACCTATCATCCCCAAAGTTCATCTTGACTAAGTGGGAAGGTGCTCCATGCCCCATACCTCGCTAGGTGGGCGCCCTCTTCCCTCCGAGTTCGTCAGGAATACAGTTAGGTCGCTTGCGGCCCCTCGAGGGTGACCAAGAGAATCAAGTGCAACCTCGCTCCACAGATGCCCCTCAACGATCCTTTGGCTCATCGGACGCGACAAACAACCTAGTACAAGGACGCCACTAACGCTTCCGCCGCTCGACAGCCTGACAAAGCGCCCCTTGGTCGCTGCGCCCCCTAACGTTGGTGCTTTCAGCTCTGACACTCTGACAAAGCACCCCTGGCCATTGCACCGTCTGACAAAAGCACGGCTGACACGCACAGCTCTGACATCCTCAGTCAAAGCTTCTGCTGACAGACACGCCAGCTCAGCATGCCAGGTCAGCCTCACCTAACCACCTCTATCAGCTATAAATACCCCTTCGCATCCATCGAGAATGGGGTTGGTAAATTGATTCTTAACTCTTACACACACACACACACAAGAGCAAGGGTCTTCCATATCTTTGTTCTTCCACTCTAACTCGCCATGCTAGGTCGGCATGTTCTTAGCTCGACCTACATATCCTGCTACCCCTTTTCCAAGCCCTAATACTAACTTAGGCATCGGAGAGGCTACGGGTTGGAACCCAACCCCGGCCTTTCTGACAAGCTGCTTAGTGTGCAGGTCGACTCCTTCCAAGTAACGTGCGTTCGGCATCTTGCTCGTGGTGAACGGTGAGCCACAGACAGGCTTGTAGGACCTCCTCGGAGATCGACCTACGGAGGGCTAGCCTCTCAACCCCATCCCTACTTGTAAAAGCCTACCTATTCCTTATCCCACTCAAAACCATCGTGCCCTTGGTTCCCCTCATTACAAATTCATTGTACGCAGATCTTATCCTACAACAATTGGTGCCGTCTATGGAAACGAAGGGTCACACCCATGTCTAATTCCATACCCATCAACCGAAGTCCCGACCGTGGCAAAGCCGACATAGAGGAAGAATCGCAATCTCACCACAGGACTCTCTCAACAGGCCCTCCCCCTGAGGGGATGACCGAGACCATTCAGGCATCGGCCCGTGCTCTCCAGCAAAGCTTCGAGGCCTTCGCCAAGATGATGAAGGACTTCGAGGCGGGGAAAGATGAGGCGCAACCAGGTCACTCGGAGCCCCCAAACTTGAGGCAAAACCTTTGACCTCGGTTTGAAGAAGAAGCAGGGTGAAGAGGGCTAACCGAGAAGATAACTGCCCAGCAAAGGCTCCTCGGCAAGGAAATGGAGGCAGTGCGGCAGCGGAGATGCAACGAAGAAACATCAGCCGATAAAAGACACCGAGAGGATGAGGCGGATGCTGCCCATCAAGCCTGCCTCGACGAAGAAGCCCGTCTTGCGGAAGAGGACGCTCGTCGACAACTCCGCTTCATCATCACCGAGCGTGAAAGGCTCCAGAAGAAGAATCGCGAAGTCCCAGAGGTGTCGACCTCGGGCCGGTGGCACAGGAACGTGCACAGCCCTCCCTCGACAGGATCCCCACTATTCATGAGGAGCCCATTCCGACAGCCGTACTATTCACTTGAGCACGAAGATCATCGCGGATGAGGTGGAGACCGGAGCAGATCCCCCAAAAGACGGAGAGGGCGCGCCCCCGAGCGCCCAGGCGTCTAGTCGACCAGGCTCAGAGGTCGGCATGAAGGCCGAGACTAGTATCGCGACGTTCAAAGGACGCTCGAGCATCCCCACTACTTAGAGGAAGCCACTCCATTGGCTAAATGGATGACTTCATCCTCGAACCCAACGAGGTTCAAGCTCCCCCGTCTGGAAATCTATAGTGATGTGGGCGACCCCCTCGCGCATGTGTAGAAGTACCAGGGGGCCATGGTGATGCAGGGCACGGACGACATGTTCCTGTGTCTGGGCTTCATGAATAGTCTGAACGGCTCGGCCCTGTATTGGTACAACAGTCTGCCCGCCCGAACCATTGAGTGCTTTGGCAAATTGTCCCATAAATTCTGCCAGTAGTTCTGGGTAGGGCGTCAGAGAAGGAAGCACACGAACTATATGTTCACGATCATCCAAAATGAGGGGAGACGATTCGGAAGTTTTTGCACAGCTTCTAAGATGAGAAGCTGGGTGTGGTGGCCTATGGTGACGAGCTAGTCATGACGGCCTTCAAGAAGAGATTGACTAGCCGCAACCTCTACATATCCCTCCTCCAAGACCCATCGGCTGACTTCGACGCGCTCGTCGCTCAGGCAGAGAGGTACATGCTGAGTGAGGAGGCCCTGGGGACGGGAAAAGGGGGCGCCAGGATGGAGGCGCCCTGCACCGAGCCTCGTCCCAGCTTCCGATCGAGGCAGGAGGATAGACCCAGGGGGCGAGACTACCCAGCCCAACAGAGGCGTGATCCGAAGCTGCGTCATCTACAAGACCGCCCCGGATTGGTCTGGGAGTTTGCTGCCACCAGCGAGCCTGCTCGGGTGGTCCAGAGGCTGGAGAGACCACTGCAGGCCTAGTACATGCCTCAACACCCTGATGATTGAGGTGTTGGCCACCGCGACGAGGGCATGAATCTTACAAGACCTACCTCGGGACTTGAGGTCAGACCCGGCCAAGAGGGACGTGCAGAAGTATTATCGGTATCATCAAGATCATGACCACGATACCGATAATTGATTCACTCTGAAGAGGGAGATAGAGTGGCTGATTCAAGTCGGTCATCTCCAAGGCTACGTCGAGGGGAGGAGGCCCTCACAAGAAGAAAGGGCCCTGCCGGGAGCACGAAGGCCAGACCCACCCCCGAACGACGAGCGGGAAGCACCTCGCCCCCCGAGGCCGGCCATGCGCATAGACATGATATGATGTGGGCCATCCTCGGGAGGCACCTCATCATCAGCCATGAAGGCGCATGTTCGACAGGTGATGGCGACAGACCTTGGCGCAGGAGTGAAGAGAAGAAGAGTAGCTCGATCGACCATTGCTTTAACAGACGATGACCTGGAGGGGGTAGAGCTGCTGCATGATGATGCCATCGTCATCGAGGCCTAGATCAGGACGACCTTTGTTAGTCGCCTCCTGATCGACATCGGGATCTCCTGCAACATCTTATTCATGACGATGGTCGAGAAGATGGGGCTGAAGCAGGAGGACCTGGGGCCTTGCACGGGCCCGATCGTTGACTTCACCGGCCACTCAGTCCCCATTGCTGGAGTGATCACCTTGCCCATGTCTTTAGGGGAGGAGCCGAGGGTCATCACCTGCATAACTATGTTCATTGTTGTCGACGTTGCATCGGCATACAACAGAATCATAGGGCAACCCTACATGACCGCCATTAAGGCTCTCCTCAACCTGCTACATCAGAGGGTGAAATTCCAGACTCCGCGAGGGGTGGAAAAAGTAAAGGAGAGCCAGAAGCTGTCTTGGAGTTGCTACCTCGGGTCCACCAAGCATAAGGCGCAGGAACAGACCTTGACGGTCAACCTCCTCGATAAGCAGGAGGACTATCGCGACCACCGACCAACCCCGACAGAGGAGATTGAAGAAGTGCATGTGTCCGTGGAGGAGGGCAAGACTGTCTCCATCGGCATAAAGCTCCCGGTCGCTCTGAGGACGGGACTCATCAACCTCCTCAGAGAGAATGCGGATATATTCATATGGTCGCCCTCAAACATGCCTGGAGTCGATCTTGTGGTGATCACCCACAAGCTAAATGCGAACCCGAAAGCTCGTTCGATCAGGCAGAAGAAGAGGAGCACCGGAGGGGAGAAGATGAGGGCGGAGGAGGAGGAGGTCAAGCGACTCCTCAAGGCCAAGTTTATCTGGCCGGTGAGCTACTCGGAGTGGCTTGCCAATGTCGTCATGGTGAAGAAGGCCAGCAAAAAGTGGCGCATGTGCGTCGACTTCACTAACCTTAATAAGGTGTGCCCAAGGACATCTTCCCCCTGTCGAGGATCGATCACTTAGTCAATCAGGCATCGGGTTACAAACTGCTGAGCTTCATGGATGCGTTCTTGGGCTACAACCACATCCCAATGGCGGAAGTCGACGAGGAGAAGACATCCTTCATCACCGATAAGGGCACCTTCTGCTACACAAAGATGTTGTTCGGGTTGAAAAATGCCGAGGCAACCTATCAGAGGATGGTAGACAAGATCTTCAGCTCTCAGGTTGGGTGAAATATTGAGGTCTACATCGACGATATGTTGGTCAAGAGCAAGGAGGCCCCTGACCACCTCACCGACCTACAGGAGACTTTCCAGAAGGTGCATCGCTACAACCTAAGGTTCAACCCTGTGAAGTGCATCTTTGGCGTGCAATCTAGAAAATTCCTCGGCTTCATGATCACGAGGCAAGGAATTGAAGCGAACCCAGACAAGATATAGGCTCTCAGCAATATGGCGGAGCCTCGAACTATTCGAAACTTGCAAAGACTGAACGGGAGGGTCGCCGCGCTGGGGAGGTTCCTGTCGAAATCCGCCGAGAGATCGCTCCCCTTTTTCAGAGTCTTGTGGTGGGCTCTCGTCGCGAAGAAGGAGGACATGAAGGTGATCGAATGGGACGACTCATGTGCCCAAGCGTTCGCAGAGCTGCAGGCCTACTTGCAGATCCCACCGTTGCTCATGAAGCCGGAGGAGGGAGAGCAGCTGGGCTTATATCTCTCCCCTAACAAAGACGTTGTCAGCTCGGCATTGATCAAGGAAGAGATGGGCGTACAACGTCCTGTCTACTGTGCGAGCTGGGTGCTCCGAGATGCGGAGACCAATTACAGCCCCATAGAAAAGGTCACTTACTGCTTGGTAACAACAGTTAGGAAGCTCTGGTCGTACTTCCATGCTCACACTGTCATCGTCCACACCAATCTCCCCCTTGAGAAGAACGTGAAGAGAATGGAGCGATCGGGAAGAATGCTGAATTGGAGTGTCGAGCTCAGCGAGGTCGACATCATCTACCGAGCTCGGACGGTGATCAAGGGCCAAGCATTGGCGGACTTCGTGGTGGAGTGCACCATCGAAGAATCTCCCGAGGGCCCGCCAGGCGCTCAATCAGCCGTAGCACAACAAAGACCGCCGGAAGTTGATGAACCCACAACATCCGCTCAGGAAGGAGATGGCGAATTATGGCTCATCCACGTCGACGGCTCGGCTACTAGGTCCGGAAGTGGAGTAGGCATCGTCATCCAAACTCCCGATGGATGCCTATTGGAGTATGCACTTCGCTTCAACTTTTCGGCAACAAACAATGTGGCAGAGTACGAAGCCGCCGTCAACGGGTTGAAGCTTTGTCGAGCGATGGGGGCGACAAATGTATTGCTGATGAGCGACTCTAGACTCGTCATCCAACAGATCCAGGGGAGTTTCGAGGCCCGAGAGGAGCTAAAGAAGTGTTAACTGAAGCGAGCTCAGGTCGAGCTTCAAAGGTTCAATAAGGCGGAAGTCCAACATCTACCTCTCTCCAACAACCTCCGAGCTGACACCCTATCAAAGATGGCCTCCTCTTCCCTGGCCGAGATTGGGAAGGCCATCTACATCGAGAACCTACTAACACCTACCATTGAGGAGGGCGAGCTGATGTGTGTCGGTCAGATGACGACTTGGATGACCCCGATAATGGCCTTCCTGGAGACGGGGGCCCTGCCTGAGGAACGGGTCGAATCAAAGAAGATTGAAAGGCGAGCCATGTCGTTCGTAATCCTCGACGACGTGCTTTACTACAAGCGCCACGCATGGTTCGACATCTTGCCTTACCTGAAATGTCTGGGGCCGGATAGGCCGAGCAAGTCATCCGTGAGGTGCATGAAGGCCTCTGCTGAAACCATTATGGCGGGCGCACCATCGTCCACAAAATGGTGCATCAGGGGTACTACTGGCCGACTATGATCCACGACGCATCTCAGTACGTCCAGAAATGCGGAGAATGCCAGATATTCTACAAACGCATCGTCGCTTCGTCGGCCAACATGGTCCCCATCCTCAGTCCGATCCCATCGTCAAATGGGGCCTCGACATCCTTGGATCCTTCCTGAAAGCATCCGGAGGGAGGAAATATCTCGTCGTCGTCGTCGACTACTTCACCAAATGGGTTGAAGCTGAACCGTTGGCGCGCATCACATGGAAGGATATGATGAACTTCATTTGGAAGTCCGTTATATGTCAATTTGGGGTACCTCACTCCATAGTGACAGACAACGAGAGGCAGTTCAACTGCACAGACTTCCGGAGCTTCTGTTCAAATTGGGGGATCAAGCTACACTTCGCTTCTGTGGTGCATCCACAGTGCAATGGGATGTCGGAGGCAGCAAATAAGTCCATATTGGGCCCACTAAAGAAGAAGGTCGACGACGCACTCGGATCTTGGGTGGACGAGTTTCCTGGCATCCTTTGGTCGTATCACACGACCTACAAGGCGTCGACCGGAGAAAGCCCGTTTATGCTTACTTTTGGGGCGAAAGCGGTCATCCCAATGGAAGTAGGAGAAGAGACACTTCGTCTTAGGTACTTTGATGAGGACATCAACACAAAGGGCCTTGACCTCAACCTCGAGCTCATCGACGAAGTGAGAGATCGAGCTCGGACGAATCTCGTCTGGCATACCCAGAAGATGGCTCGGCATTACAACTCCCGGGTGAAGAAGCTGAGCTTCAGGATCGGCGACCTAGTCCTCAGGGACGCAACCTTCAAACCGGAGATCGCCCGCCGAGGGAAGCTCGCAGCAAAGTGGGAAGGCCCTTATGAGATCATCGACATCATCGGGCCGGCCACTTACATCTTGGCAACCACAGACGGTGACGAGCTAGCACACCCGTGGAATGCGAAACACTTGCTGAAATACTATCAATAACTTTGTGAGTTTTAATAAAATTATCTCCATTTCCTGTATATTTTCAAATTTTACCGTCTCCACTTGAAAATTTCAGTTCCCCTCGAACATTCTCCAACTCCGAGGTAAGCTTACAGAGCGTCACCACCCAAACCTTAGAAGGGCTAGGGCAGAGCTACGGGCTCGCACCCTCGCCTTCAGTGAAGACTCCGGGGCAGGATCCGTCCTTGCCACCCAAACCGGAGAAGGGCTAGGTCCGAGCTACGGGCTCGCACCCTCACCTCGAGTGAAGACTCCGGGGAAAGCTCACAGAGCTTCACCATCCAAACCGGAATGGAAAATACGGAGTAGGCGACGGCCCAATACCCGTCCGATTACAGAGGATGTGGGGTAGGCGACGGTACAATACCTGCCCTCTCAAAGACCTCCAGGGCAAGCTTACAGAGCTTCGCCACCCAAAACAGAGAAGGGCTAGGGCCGAGCTACAGGCTCGCACCCTCCCCTCAAATGAAGACTCCGGGGCAAGCTCACGGAGCTTCGCCACCCAAACCAGAATGGCAAATACGGGGTAGGCGACGGCCCAAAACCCGTCCGATTACAGAGGATGCGGGGTAGGCGACGGCCCAATACCCGCCCTCTCAAAGACCTCCGGGGCAAGCTTACGGAGCTTCGCCACCCAAACCGGAGAAGGGCTAGGGCCGAGTTACGGGTCGCACCCTCCCCTTAAGTGAAGACTCCGAGGCAAGCTCACGGAGCTTCACCACCCAAACCGGAATGGAAAATACGGGGTAGGCGACGGCCCAATACCCGTCCGATTACAGAGGATGCAGGGTAGGCGACGGCCCAATACCCGCCCTCTCAGAGACCTCTGGGACAAGCTTATGGAGATTCGCCAACCAAACCAGAGAAGGGCTAGGGCTGAGCTACGGGCTCGCACCCTCCCCTCCAAAGAAGACTCTGGGGCAGGATCCGTCCTCGCCACCCAAACCGGAGAAGGGCTAGGGCCGAGCTACGTGCTCGCACCCTCACCTTGAGTGAAGACTCCGGGGCAATCTCACGGAGCTTCGCCACCCAAAACGGAATGGAAAATACGGGGTAGGCGACGGCCCAATACCCGTCCGATTACAGAGGATGCAAGGTAGGCGACGGTCCAATACATGTCCTCTCAGAGACCTCCGGGGCAAGCTTACGGAGCTTCGCCACCCAAACCGGAGAAGGGCTAGGGCCGAGCTACGGGCTCGCACCCTCATCTCCAGACAAGACTCCGGGGCAGGATCCGTCCTTGCCACCCAAACCGGAGAAGGGCTAGGGCCGAGCTACGGGCTCGCACCCTCACCTCGAGTGAAGACTATGGGGCAAGCTCACGAAGATTCGCCACCCAAATTGGAATGGCAAGTACGGGATAGGCGATGACCCAATACCCGTCCGATTACAGAGGATGCAGGATAGGCGATGGTCCGATATCCGCCCTCTCAAAGACCTCCAGGGCATGCTTACGGAGCTTCGCCACCCAAACCGGAGAAGGGCTAGGGCCGAGCTACGAGCTCGCACCCTCCCTGCAACTGAAGACTCCGAGGCAAGCTTACAGAGCTTCGCCACCCAAACCGGAGAAGGGCTAGGGCCGAGCTACCGGCTCGGACCCTCCTGTAATATCCTGTGTTCATAAATATGAGTATGATATACGTATTATTGGACGTATTCATGTGTATTAATATTGTGGGTATTTTCAATAATTTTCTTTAATTTTTATAAATCCAAAATTATTTTCAAATAATTTTAAACACCATTGGTGTTAAAAATAATGAAGTATTGAAGTGAAATACTTGGTGTATGTATGTGGGTTAGGTATTAAAGAGTGTATTTCTTTTTTATCAAAAATTAGAAAACCCTAATTTTGTGAGCATGCTACCTTAGCCCTTAGGTGTCTCCTTCTTAATCATTTGCAACATAAACATGCCACCTAACCCCCCAATTGGCACCACCCCAATTCTTACCATGATGATTAGGCTTTAGATGAAATTTAAAAGAGAAAAGAAAAAAAAAGAGAAAAGAAAGAAAAAAGGAAAAAAGAGAAATAAAACTAAAAAGTTTTTTCATCATCATCCTCTCCCACCATGGCCAAACCAACCACCTCTTGTTCTTGGTGTTTGGAGCTTGAAGGAGAAGAAGCTAATGGATTGAAGGAAGCATAGGAGAAGAGGGGCCAAAGCTTAAGGAATTTAGAGGAAGGACGTCTAATGTAGGAATTCTATCACCCTATATAGGTACCAATCTAAGAATTGTGTAGGAATCCAACCTCATCTTGTATGTTATTTTCTTGCTAGTTGTAGGAGTAAATTTCCTTGTTATATGCTCATAGAAATTTCCGCAATTTCATAGCAACATAAATCTTTCATAACTGTTTCCGTGGGCTGAATTGAATTCTATAAAAATTATATTCGTATAGATCTTTAAATTCTACCACATGTTCATATATAACATGCCTATGTTCAGTTCAGTATTTAGGAATAAAAATTCCATCTTCACAACATGTCTGTATTCCATCCAATCTGGATACACTTCAGTAAAATTGTGCCACGCCATGGAATTTTGTATTCTTGGTCTCGTTGTAAAGTTAATAAATTTTTCTACAACTTCATCTCAGTGCAAGTTTTTCGAAATTCTGACTGCAACATGCCCTAAATTAGCAATCTTTACAGCCTTCAGAATCTGTCTGAAAAACAGATTCGACAGGTCTCACCAAACAATTCACCATAAATCACCTAGTTTATATTTATGCATGAAATTTTGTATGTGAGTCCAGGACTATCATGCCTACAACTCCTAAGGAATAAAAATTGATATTTATTACAAATATTTGGAAATTTATGCCTCTGTTTGGGACTGTCCTGTTATTTCCAGAGACTCGGTTGCATGAATATGTTGTTTTGTCTTCAATTATGGATTTTCCATGCTTGTGGCTATAATATATGATTGTTACAAGATATAAATTTGCATGTTTCTCCAATGAATTAAAGTATCATGTTCTAGCCAAATGTTATTGCAAATAAAATGGAAATGAATCTCATGTTGAAAGTTAAATGTGTAGCATATTAATTATTGCCCATGATTATGTTTTAAATATTCATCTCAATTGCCATGTTTTAGTGGGGTGATGCCAATTGCTAGTGTTATTATGTTAGTAATAAATTCATGTTAATTGTTAGTGTTTCCTTGATAATTGTTAGTGGCAATATGAATAAGTGAAATGCTCTTTAGAGTAATCTTTCGTAAATTTTGTTAAGTACCATGTGTATAACAATCTTTTGATGCTAATATGTATATTTACCATGTTGACATTTTATTAAGTACTATTGTGTTAGTAGCCTCATTTTGTTAGTGTTAATATGCACACGTGCAATATTTGCCATGTTGACATTACATTAAGTACTATTGAGTTAGTAGTCTCATTTTGTCATGTGTAAGTATGCAAAAGCCATTAGTGCAATATTGGCAATGTTGTCATCTGTATAATGAATCTTTAACTTCATGCCAAAATGCTCCATGTCATAATGTCATAATGCCAAATGTTATGTCTCATGTCACAATTGTTATGCTTCATGTATGCTATGTAACATCATAATGACTTTTGTTATGTTTCATGTCATATGTCAATTATTATATTTCATGTCATAATGGCAACGATGCTATGTATGTATTGGAAATGATGGAATCATACGATATTGTAGTGAAATGAATGTGATGGTTATTAAACCACAACATCTGTGGAAATGATGAGAAATGCGAATGCGGTAAATGAGACCGCAAAAAGAAATGAAATGTTGAATTATTCTATAACCTAAGAGTGAGGCAGAGAGATAATGTCTGGAGTGATCGATCCATTCTAAAATGGGTGAGACTCCAGATGTGGCTTTGGGGGAAACACTGGTAAACTATAGGAGTTAAAGAGCGGACAGAAGTTATATTTCTCACCCGATGTGTCACTCCCAGAAGGGGGAGTTTGAGAGGGTTAGAGAGGCCGGTGGTGTGCCCGTGTTGCACCATGTCTGGTAACTGATGGTTTTCTTCGTTTTTCACTGAAAAATCGAGATTTGTCTCACTCCCATACCTTGCTCCGTTCGGGTAGGGGGAGTTACGAGAGACCCATCCAGTGCCCGTGTCGCTGGTGGTGGTACCACTTTTCACCCACACTGGGTGAAGTCCGGCTCCTTAGCGTCCTACGGTTTACTCGGGTTTCTGAATCACATTTATAACTGAAAAGTCTTTGAAGAGTAATGTTCAAAAGAAGTCCCATTAATTTATTATCTGTGGATTGTTAATTCAATATATGTCTGTTTCCTTTATGCATATTAGTTCTGTAGTATTTTCATTTATGCTCAGTACACACAGTATTACATGTTTTCCGTTATGCAGTTCTTTCTTTCAGTACATACTTATGAAGTTTTGCCTTACTTATGCATTAGTCTATAGTTATGATTATTACCAGTAGTTAGACCTGTGTAGTGTAGAGCAACTCTGAGACTGGTCTCTACCTAGAATAGTTAGATTTCCTACTGGGTCACGCTGTGACGTGTCCCACCTTATGGTTTCAGGTCTGAATTGATAGCAGGAGTTATGTCAGGGAGCTGGAGCAGTAGAGCTTATGTGAAGGTTGTGTACTTGAGAATGGAGTTGGTGAGTGAGATGAGAGTGATACCTTCCGGGTTTTGTTTGGTGAGAGTGGTAAGGTGATGTATATGAGGTTTTGTACTTAAGGATATTGTAAAGAAAGATATGATGTAATATTGATAATGTATAAATAAAATCAATAAGTTTTCATTGTTTTCTTTTGATTAATTCTCTTTTTTCATGTGTTTTCTGTTTGGTTGGAACGTTACGCGTACTTCCCAGCACGTGCGCAGTAGCCTGCTGGTTCTTTCTGTTTATTTCGTATTCCTCTTCGTAACACTCGCCACTCTGGGATCACCTGGGATGGATTTGTACTTCTTAGGTATCCTTTAGAGCGGGTCGTTACACCTCCCCTCAACTGAAGACTCCAGGGCAAGCTTACGGAGCTTCGCCACCCAAACCGGAGAAGGGCTAGGGCCGAGCTACGGGCTCGCCCCTCCCTACAACTGAAGAATCTGGGGCAAGCTTACGGAGCTTTGCCACCCAAACCGGAGAAGGGCTAGGGCCGAGCTACGGGCTCGCACTCTCCCAGCAACTGAAGACTCCAGGGCAAGCTTACAGAGCTTCGCCACCCAAACCGGAGAAGGGCTAGGGCCGAGCTACGGGCTCGCACCCTCCCCTCAAGTGAAGACTCCGGGGCAAGCTTACGGAGCTTTGCCACCCAAATCAGAGAAGTGCTAGGGCCGAGCTATGGGCTCGCACCCTCCCCTCCAATAAAGACTCTGGGGCAGGATCCGTCCTAGCCACCCAAACCGGAGAAGCAGACAACTCGTGGTCCCAAGGAAGTACGCCACTGAGGTGACCTGTCAGTTGACGCATCCAAAATCTACACCTAGATTCCACCTGACGGTGTCACGATCGCCAGGTGTGGTATGGTCCCTAGGCTTCAATTTCGGGTTCAATCCGTAAGCGGATGGTGTCGAGTTATAGTATAAATGATATCGAATCCCACAGGGACGGTGATAGTGTGAATGGAGTCTCAGTTTATTTCTAAATCTCGAAGTGAGATAGCTATCAGGGTGAAAGATTTGTTTGGGGTGTTGTTGTTGTTTTACTAATAAAAGGGGCTAGGGCGTTAGGGATCACCACTATGATCGTTGGGGGTCGACGTTGGAATAAGATCCTTACGTTTCATTAGGGCTAGGGGATTAATCTCCCAATTCGTACCACTCTCATGGGTTAGAATTGTGAGGTATTTCGGTGGCCCTCGTTGACGCAATGGCGGTAGCCGTCAACGTAGCGGTATAGTTCGTCGATGGATCCCCTCAAGGCACGAGCCGGGCATGGTCACAAGCCTCGATTAGATCCACCGATTTCCCTATTCGAATCCCTAAGATACCCCTTAAGCACATCAATTCCACAGACCGTGTGCATGATCTCAGTACAGGTTATCCAGGGATTCGGTAGGATCGACCGAAATACTCCCCTAAATCCCTAATTCAACAAAGAGATCCTAATCTACATCTTCCCCCTAGGATCCTAGGGCTAACCCATCAACCCTAGAATAATCTACTCACACATGGTGATAGCAACAGATAAAAACACCATTTCCAAAGAAGAAGACATCATAGAAATCAAAAGAATAAAAGTAGAAGACTTACAACGGGAGATAGAAAAGATTTACAGTTTATAGATCTAGAAATAATTTCAGATTCCTAAGCACAAAAGCAATCAGGAACAAAAGTAATAATCTCCAAGTTTCGATCCAAAATTCGCTTACAAAAATTAATCTCCGAACTCCTACAAAAATCACCCAGCTCTTGCTCTCCAAAACTATTCAAAAATCCCTAGAATGAGTCGCCCCCTTCAGTCGCCCAGCTCCCTCGGCCTTCAGTGCGAAAATCACGCCATCGACGGCTTCAGAAACACTTTTCAAAAATAGCCCTGGCATTGCTGACCGAGTAGGTGACTCGGTTGAGCAATGCATTGCTCGTCAGGTCGCTCGGACCGAGCAGATGAACTGCTCGATCGAGCACGACAAAAATCTCCAAATCCTTACTCTGCCTGCCCGGACCGAGTCAGGTCTGCTCGGTCCGAGCAGAGGCTGACTCGGGCACCAAAGAGCTGCTCGGGTCGTGTCGCTGGGATTGCTTCAGCTTTGGAATTTGGCGCTGCTCGACCGAGCAGATGAACTACTCGGACCGAGCCAGCCCGTATCAGCTCCTTTCTTCATTTGAAGCTGCTCGATCTGAGCAAATGAACTGCTTGATCGAGCAGTCTGGGAAAAGCTCTCCAGCAGCTGCTGAAGCTCTCCTCTCTCTCCTCTGCTCTCTCTCTCTCTTCTGCTCCAATGACTCCAAAAGTGTGGCGAACTCCTCCAGAGCCTCGACAATGAGCTCACAAACGCGTCGGATGTGTCCATACCCAAGTGGGGTCCCAAATCGCTCCAAAATCCCTGAAAACTCATAAAACACTACGAAACTCGAATATATCGTCAGAAATGCAATATCGTAGTAAAATGTGGGAATTGAATGCGAAAATGGCATGGGATGCAATGAAATGATGATGTGGAAATAGTAGAAAATATGGACACATCAAAATCCCCCAAGCTTGCCTCTTACTCGTCCTCTAGGAAGACGAATAATCGGTATGCTGTGAGGAAAACAAAAAGAAAAAGGAAAATGAAAATAGAAAGAGAGGAAAAGTGAAAAGAGAAGAGAATAGAAGTGAGAGGAGAGTGCTAGGGATGATCAGTCAGATCTCAGGCCTAATTAACATATCACGATGCTTTAAATGATAAACATACATGCTACTGGCAATTTCTAGTTTTACAAATCATATGACTAGCATGCAATGCAGGCAAAGGAAATGGATCTACTGAAATAACGCCATCAACTCATATCAATCTCATGCAATCCCTAGAGTCTAGTATAAAGAAGTTGGCAACGTCCTTTTCAATCACAGATACACAAGGAGCATAAAGAAATCACACAACATGCAATAGAGAAAAGAAAAAGTCATGCCATTCAAATATTCATTCCGATTCATGAAAAATCTCCAAAAACTAAAGCATTTCGTAAAGTTTAGGTATTATTAAATCTCCCCGTTATGCATCGTCTCCACTCTAATGTCATGCTCACTCATGTGATCAGTTGGTTTACCCCCGCCAAGCTTAGCTTGAGGCGTCGCATCTAGGAATATGATATGAAATTTTTTTTCGTTTTCTTCCCAGTATAGGTGATAGCTTCTAATGAAAATATACAAAGGAATATTCATTCATTTTCTTTCTTTTTTTCTTTTCTTTTTCAAATATGAGTATATACACAATTTTTTTTCAATTTAGAAGCTATACTTTTTTCCTTTTTGGGTTTGGGAAGTGAGATGCGGTAAAGATAGCTGTGAGGTGTAACCAACTGATATGTAGAGATGATATGTAGAGATATAAATAGATATGTGGAGAAGGAAAAATAGTAGGACTCTCGGTTCACACATAAAAGGGTGCACAACGGTTCGATAAAATAATACCCTAACTAAACTCATAGATAGCATGGATATTTTCATTCCTCTAAACGAATACTGAAAAGGCATGCAGTAATAGGCATAATATCAGCAGGCATGCAAACAGAAGTGACTGAGACAAAAATAGCTGCTCCAAGTGTTCTAGTGATGCGTGAACCTAGGTGCATTACCCAACATAGATCATACTAGATACTAATTCATGCATTCGATTTTCAATTTATTTTAAGCATTAAATCAGATATATCAGCAATAGAAATGCACGCATATAGATAGTAAAACTTAAATTTACCCTAATAGCATGTCAATGAAAGTGAGCATCGTAAAAGACTAATAAAGCCACGAGAGATATCATCATGCGGAACATCCCTAGCAAATAAAGAGAGAAATGCGGTGAAAATAGGAAAATAAAGAAAAAGAGATGCATGCATGGTGGAAATAGAAAATATGATGCAAAATGAGAAAAAAGAAAACGACATGAAAAAGTGGTGAAAGAGTGAAATAAAAACTGAAATAAGGGAGGAAAATGTAAAAGAAAAAATCAAAAATAAAGCGGTAGCGCTCATCTCCCAAGCTAAACCTAGCAGTGTCCTCACTGCTAAGAAAACGCTCGTGAGCGGGAGATGATGCTAAAGGGATGGGGTGGGTGTGGGAATAAAATAAAAACTTTGCAAAGAGGAAAAATAAAAACATGGTATGATGCGATGCTGAATGAAATATGATGCATGGGGTGGCTCCTTCCCCAAGCTATGTAAGTGTATGGCCCCGAATAGACAGATGGGCACAAAATAAATAGGGGAGGCCGATGCCGGTAAGGACGACATCAAGCAGAGGCACCACCCTCTGGGGGGTGGTGATGGGTCCCTCTACTGTGGACCAGGACTGGTGGGTGGAAAATCTGGCTAGAACTCGTGATGTGGGTCGGTGGTGAGATCAATGGTGGCAGTGGAGGTCTCAGCTGAAAATAACACCAGGGCAGACAAGGGATCTACTATGAAGTCCAACTCAGAAGTGGTAGAAACATGCTCTGCAGAAGCCTGTGAAAGTGAAGCACTGAGTGGTGCAGAGTGGGTCAAAGTGTCTGGCCGGTTGGCGGAGCATGTTCAAGGATAACTGGAGGTGGGCCACGGTACCGAAGCAGGGCTATAATAGAAGTCAGGTCTGACTCGACTCTAGATCGATGTTTCGCCGTCGAGCGTACAAAGTCCTCGAAATCCCACCGTAAGCGGGAAGTCGCCTCCTCTAACGCGGTCAGGCGAGCGTCTGAAGTACGCGAGTCAGGTGGAGGGCGAGGAATGTGTCTGTGAGTCACCACTCTAGTGAATCGGTCTCGTACAGCTGAGGCACGGTGCCGACCGTGGAAGGTAGGAGAGGGTGAGCTCAAAGGTAAATCAGAGGTGACAGAAGAAAGAGCCGTCGTCGACACAGAAGAGTAGATAGATGTCGACATGCTCTCAGTGAAAATGGCAGCGGATGAGGAGGAAGTGGTGCCAGAAAGGGGAGTGTGTGGACCTAAGGATAGAGGAAGTGAAGCTAACAGGTCGCTAAGGGGTGGAAGAGTAGGAGCAGGGTGATGCATGGGAGAATCAAGATCTATGGGGTCGTCAGCAAAAGATATATCGGTGCCCTTCAGCATCGATATAGTGGTTGAAGAGATCTGAGTCTCGGGGCAAGAGGTGGGGACAGTCCCCGAAGAATCGACGGCGGTGGATACGGTGGATACGACTGTGGTGGAAGAAATGGCTCCAAAAGATGATGGGTGAACTGGTGACACTGGGAGGCCGGCAACTAAGGCAGCAATGTCATATAACTCGAACACCGGGGAGCGTGGGACCGGGTCATCAGCAGCTGCATGAATCGGTGCTCCAGGGGGCTCGAGTACGTGTAGGGGAGGGAGTGGCTCGACTCTAGGAATCATCCAGTCAAGCTGGACAGCTGGAATGTGTGTGAGGGGAGGGGTGGGGAGCACCATGTGAGGGATATGGTGGGTACCTACGAGATACAGCCAGTGACGATCCTCGTATGGTCGGATATTATGCATATGCTCGAGCACGTCGATGGTCAAGCGTGTCGGGCCAACAGGGCGGGTAAGGTCGTCAGGAAGGTGAATATCAAGCATCCTAGCAAAAATAGTGAAGAAATCACCACAGCAGATGTCGGTGGCGAAGTAGGTGGTGGCTGTCTGGTAAAGACGGTGACACAACCAGTGGGCTGCATCGGATAGCATGAAGGGTCGTAGGGAGCCGTTAGGGTGAAATCGAAGAGGCCGAGTCATACCCATAAGATGGGTAAGCTCAGGGAGGGACATGGTCCCGACCTCAGGCCTGCAGAAGAGAGTAGAAGCTAAGTGCCTCTGAGCGTAACGAAGGCATGGGTGCACAATGCATGATGCCTTCGCCTGACTAGGGCGATACTGAGGAAGGCCAGAAATACGCTCCCAAAACTCTCGAGCATCAAAAGAGTCAACGTCAAAGAGCGGAGAAAAGGCTGCTCTGTGCTTGGGTATAACAGGGAAGTGGAAGTACTCACAGATCATGGCAAATGTGATAGTGCAGTCGTGGTCCATGAGGCGGAAGGTGATGCCGTCACCAACTGGGTTGAGAGCAAGGGAGCTGAGAGCCTCGAGTGCTATGTGGGAGTAGGTGGGAGTGTGTACACCGAGGAAGCGATCAAAACCGATCGCTCGGTAGAGGTGATGAACTCCATGTAGGAGTCCGAGAGATCTAAGTGCGGGCACGTCTATGAACACAGTAGGTACGAGACGACGCTGGGAGAGCCTAACAAAGCACTCTCGGTGTGCGTCATCTCGGAACGTGTTGCCATATGTCTGGAGATGTGCCGGCAGGGCATCCCTGGTGCCTACTAAGTGTGGGGGGGGATGATGCAGAGGCGGTGGGTGGTGCTGTGGTGTGGATAGGATCTGTGGTAGAGGGGATAACAGCGGTTGTGACAGTTGTGGTTGTGGTGGAGATGGTAGTGGTGGTAGCGGGAGCTGTGGTAGAGGGGGTGGTAGTAGTGGAGGTAATGGTGGATGTGGTGGTGTGTCGAGCACGACACAGGGGTCGGGAAGAGGAGGTGCCAGACGATGGCCTCTTCCTACGAACGGGGGTGTGGTGGATCCGCGTGTGCGAACCATCATGTCTACGGTATATAAAATAAATGAGGGAACGAGTGTACCGTATATGCAGGAGATGCAATCGATGCGAGTGCCTAGAGCTCCCCCAAGCTAGTCCATGTAGTCTGTGATGACGTAGGCAATGAACACCTGCAATAGAAACAAATGAAAACATCAAAATGGGGCATTAAAATTGGGGAACATGCTGATATAGGGTTGCTCGACCGAGCAGTGATACTGCTCGGTCCGAGTCATGCTACTCGGTGAGAGGGGTCTGACCGAGCACTATAGTGCTCGGTCCGTGCCCTAGGGCACAAGTGATCGGAGTTGGGGGGTTTTGGGTGGGAGATGCGGGGGTGGGGTAGGCGGAGGGCAGAGGGAAAGTAGAAGGGGGTTTGAGGTGGTCGGATCGACGACGCCGTCGACGGTGGTGGCGCCGTCGACGGTGATGTCGACTAGATAGGGTGATGGGGATGGGGAAAGAGAGGGGGAGAGGGCGGAGAGATAGGGAGACAGAAAGAGAGCGGCTGACCAGAGTAGGACGGCGCGGTAGGCGGCGCCGGTGGCGGTGCGAGAGGAGGAAGACGACGACGGGGTGGCTGAACGAGTAGTGGGAGGGAGGGGGCTCGGGGAGAGTAATTTCGGAGGTAAGAAAATTTTAGATTAGGGTTAAAAGTTTTTATCTGTGATGTAAAAAAATCGAAACAGGTTGAGGGTTAAAACCCGACCCGACTCGGTCCGAGCAGCTAGGATGCTCGACCGAGCCAGACAGCTGAAATTCTGTAAATTTAGATGCAATATACTCCAATGTCTGCTCGACCGAGCAGTTTGCTGCTCGGTCCGCGTCGATTTCTACTCGTGCCGAGCCAATAATAATCGGGTCGTGTTGGCAGAGTGATGTTTTCTCCTCACATTCAAAAGCCTGTAGTACTCGACCGAGTAATAAGTTGCTCGGGCCGAGTCTATTTCTACTCAGACCGAGCAAGACGCTGCTCAGACCGTGTAGAAAAAGCATCTTCCCCTTCCTTTTTTCATGTCTGAATTGATCGACCGAGCAGTGTAACTGCTCGGTCGAGTCTCCTGTGTCTTATCTGCCCCATTTTCATGTGCTTTCTCATCCAATCTTGTTGCTACCCTCCATCTTCTTCCCGTTTATAATGTCGATACACATAT
Organism: Scilla litardierei; assembly: GCA_030789695.1. Taxonomy (NCBI): domain Eukaryota; kingdom Viridiplantae; phylum Streptophyta; class Magnoliopsida; order Asparagales; family Asparagaceae; genus Scilla; species Scilla litardierei. The sequence continues at coordinate 686,808,497 of CM061142.1, read as the reverse complement.
CCCCACTTATCCATCCTATACAAAAGACGAACTCATCAAATTTTTGTGATTTTTATAGTTTTATCTCGAAAAAATGAAAGAAAAGATAAGAAATTGAAAAAGAAAAATCCGAAATTCAAGAAATTGGGTTGCCTCTCAATAAGCGCTCGTTTTTAGTCGTGAGCTCGACTCCCTCAAATATATCAGTTATTGTTTGGTGCGCGTAGTGGTCGCGCGTCATTCTTCACGATGGTGCGATCCGGCGACATTTGGTTTCCCCCTACTTCAAGCCTCTCCTCTGAGTAGCATATAGTTTCTGGTTCTTGATGACTCAGTGAACGATTCAGAAATTCTTCATCCAATACTCGGATGTATGCGATGACCGCTTTGTTGTAGGTTGGATCGCCGTCATCGTCGATCTTGTCTTCATTGGGTCCTTCATGACCCCTTCGGAAGTAAAATCCTCAATGGATTCGTCTTCAAAAAGCTCCAGATAGCTGGCCCCTTCCACATGAGCTCGCTGTCTCATCGGCTTTTGTAGCCAGAACTCAGCTTCGATATCTCCCACATTGAGAGAGTGTGTCCCTTCTCGGACATCGACCAGAACACTGGCCGTCGCCATGAAGGGGCGGCCGAGTATAAGTTGGGAACTCCCTCCCTCAGGCATATCCATGATAATGAAGTTGACAGGAACACATAATCCTGTGGGTATTTGAAGGATGACGTCCCTTGCTATTCCCGTAGGGTAGGTGATGGAATGATCTGCAAGCTGGATGGACATACTCGTAGGTTCTATCTCACTTCCCGTTTGAAGTCTCTTGAAAATGGAGAGGGGCATTAAACTGATGCTAGCCCCCAAGTCAATCAATGCTCTGCTGATAGGCATCCCTCCAATGGAGCAAGGCACGGTAAAGCTCCCCGGATCCAGCAACTTTCGGGGGGGAGATGATTTTTGATAACGGATGTGGAATTCTCCAATAGCTTGATTTCTTCAGGTTTTCTCTTTCTCGTGATGAGATCCTTCAAAAATTTGGCATAGATCGGGATCTCTGTGATGGCGTCCACGAACGGGATGTTCAGCTGAATTCCCTTTAATAACTCCATGAACTTGGAGTGTTTCTTTTCCATTTTGGCTAGGGCTAGCCTCTGTGGATATGGAGGGGGAGGTCGGGAAGCTTTACTCCTTGTAGCATCAACAGGAGGAGGTGTTGTAGTGGGCGTGGTGGATGGTGCATCCGTATTCTCCTCAATAATTATAGGCCCTTCAGCGGCCTTTTCTCTGCCGCCGTCATCGACAGCTTCTTCAGTAGTGACCTTCTCCTTATTTAGCACCGGGACCATGACTGGGTTAGTCACCCGTCCTCCACGTGTGGTCACTGAAACCGCGGCATTAGCTTGGGCTCTCGGGTTTGTCTCTGGATGTGAGGGCAGTCTCCCCTGATTCTTCAAAAGCTACGACATTTGACCCCTCAGTTCATCAAGTGAAGAATTTATACTTTTGAACTGGTTCGAGGTGTCCTGATTAAAGTGGATCTGACCACTCATGAAAGTCTCCAACGTGGCTTCAAGATTGGACTTGGGTGGATTTGGCACATAATTTTGTTGAGGCGGCCGGTTGAACTGATATCCCGGCGGCATGTAAGGCCCAGATGGGCTAAATCCACCCTGCTGCTGGTTTTACTGTTGTTGATGCTGTTGCTGAGGAGGTGGTGGTGGTCTTTGAAATTGCGGAGGTTGCAGCCCCCCACTTAGGTTTCCATAAGAAAACCCCGGGTGATTCCTGCCAGCTGGATGCTGCCACTGATTCCGTCCCTCTCCTTGGACGTATTGCACCGACGTGGATGTCTCAGCCCCATCATAGTGGGCCTCACTGGGGATATAGCCCTGATCTACATACTCCTCTGTAGGATGATACGATGTACTGGGTGAAGCAGTGATGGAATCCAGACGCTGTTCAATTCGGGCCACTTGTTTGCACAAGGTCTCTATGTGAGAATCCAAGTGGCTAGCGGCCTTGACCTCGGGAGTCTGGGTTACAACAGTCCGTTCATCATTCCAATGTTGAGTGTTGGCCGCCATGTGCTCCAACAAGTCTATAGCCTCCTCAGGAGACTTATCAAGTAGGGCGCTCTGCGCCGCAGCATCGATGATCATTTTGGTGCTAGGCTGGAGCCGGTTGTAAAAGCTCTGCACCAAATCCCAGGGCTGGATCTCGTGGTGAGGACATTGATGTTGGAGGTCCTTGAACCTCTCCCATGCCTCATAAAGTGACTCATGTGGGAGCTGCTTGAAGTTAGAAATCGCTCCACGGATCCGCACTGTCTTCGAGTGTGGATAAAACTTATCCACAAATGCAAGTGCAAGCTTCTCCCAGGTAGTGAAATGGTTGGGAGGGTGGGCCCGGAGCCAATATGAGGCTTTATCCCTCAAAGTGAACGGGAAAAGCCGCAGCTTCACAGCATCATCACACTTCGCCAGGAAGGTGTCAATGTGATGGTTGGGATTTTCATGCGGATGCCCGTGGAAGGGATCCTGCTACATCAGATTAATCAACCCCGTCTTTAGCTCAAAGCTCGCTGCCGCCAGTTGCGATCTGAGGATGGAGGAGTTGTTCCCGAACATTGGTTTCATATGGTCCCTGATGGACCCGGTGCGAGGAGGAGAAGGAGGATTGTTTTCCGCCATCTGAGCGGAGGGAGTTGAACTTCTACTTGAGGCTCTCAAAGCCCTCGATGTCTTCTTGATCTCGGGATCGAATAATAACTCTCTGGTGGATCCCTTATAGCGAGTGTTCATGCACCAACAAAACTCAAACAAACACCGTCAGTAGCACTGAAATAAATAAAAAGAATAAAAAATGATGGGAAGGTGAGAAATGATTAGAATGCTAGCAAACTTCAGAATTAAGAAAATAAACTGAGGTAAACACTATTGACGTCTCCGGCAATGGCGCCAAAAACATGGCGCACCCGAAACCTACACCTAGATTCCACCTGGCGGTGTCACGATCGCCAGGCATGGTATGGTCCATAGGCTTCAATTCTGGGCTCAATCTGCAAGCGGACGGTGTCGAGTTATAGTATAAATGATATTGAATCCCACAGGGACGGTGATAGTGTGAACGGAGTCTCAAATTATTTCTAAATCTCGAAGTGAGATAGCTATTGGGGTGAAAGATTTGTTTGGGGTGTTGTTGTTTTTTTTTCTAATAAAAGGGGCTAGGGAGTTAGAGATCACCACTAAGATCATTGGGGTTGACGTTGGAATAAGATCCTTACGTTGCATTAGGGCTAGGGGATTAATCTCCTAATTCATACCACTCTCATGGGCTAGAATTGCGAGGTATTTTGGTGGCTCTCATTGACGCAATGGCGATAGCTGTCAACGTAGAGATATAGTTCGTCGATGGATCCCCTCAAGGCATGAGCCGGGCATGGTCATGAGCCTCGATTGGATCCACCGATTTTCCTATTCGAATCCCTAAGATACCCCTTAAGCATATCAATTCCACAGACCGTGGGCATGATCTCAGTACGGGTTATCCAGGGATTCGGTAGAATCGACTGAAATACTCCCTTAAATCCTTAATTCAACGTAGAGATCCTAATCTACGTCTTCCCCCTAAGATCCTAGGGCTAACCCATCAACCCTAGAATAATCTACTCACACATGGCGATAGCAACAGATAAAAACATCATTTCCAAAGAAGAAGACATCATAGAAATCAAAAGAATAAAAGTAGAAGACTTACAACAGGAGATAGAAAAGATTTGCAGTTTATAGATCTAGAAATAATTTTAGATTCCCAAGCACAAAAGCAATCAGGAACAAAAGTAATAATCTCCAAGTTTCGATCCAAAATTCGCTTACAAAAATTAATCTCCGAACTCCTACAAAAATCGCCCAGCTCTTGCTCTCTAAAACTATTCAAAAATCCCTAGAATGAGTCGCCCCTTCAGTCGCCCAGCTCCCTCGACCTTCAATGTGAAAATCGCGCCACCAACGGCTTCAAAAACACTTTCCAAAAATAGCCATGGCATTGATGACCGAGTAGGTGACTCGATCGAGCAATGCGTTACTCGTTAGGTCGCTCGGACCGAGCAGATGAGCTGCTCGATCGAGCACAACAGGGAGTCAAAAAATCTCCAAATCCTTACTCTGCCTGCCCGGACTGAGTCAGGTCTGCTCGGTCCGAGCAGAGGCTGACTCGGTCACCAAAGAGCTACTCGGGTCGTGTCGATGGGATTGCTTCAGATTTGAAATTTGACATTGCTCGATTGAGCAGATGAACTACTCGGACCGAGCCAGCCCGTATCAGCTCCTTTCTTCATTTGCAGTTGCTCGGTCCGAGCAACAGAACTGCTCTACCGAGCAGTCTGGGAAAAGCTCTCCAGCAGATGCTGAAGCTCTCCTCTCTCTCCTCTGCTCTCTCTCTCTTCTCCTCCAATGACACCTAAAGTGTGGCGAACTCCTCCAGAGCCTCGTCAATGAGCTCAAGAACGCGTGGATGTGTCCATACCCAAGTGTGATCCCAAATTGCTCCAAATCCCTGAAAACTCATAAAACACCACGAAACTCGAATATATCGTCAGAAATGCAATATCGTAGTAAAATGTGGGAATTGAATGCAAAAATGGCATGGGATGCAATGAAATGATGATGTGGAAATAGTAGAAAATATGGACACATCATCAGTGCAAGACGATAGACTCGGTAGGCCTGCTATCACTAACAACTTGTTGCCTGGTGAAAGCAGATTTGACGTTTCACGCCTGACAAAAGTAGGTCTGACGCTTCACGCCTGACAACTTACGCCTGACAAAAGCTGGTCTGGTTGATTCGACTCTGACAAGCCAGCTCATGGCGTCACCTTATCAGAAGGTACCGACTCCAAACATTTATAAATACCCTCTTCTTTAGCCATCAGAAGGAGGATGCGGGCAAGTAAGCTTCAAGCCACTTTCCCTGAACCCACATGGGTGAATATTACCCACATATTCGACCTTCCCCCATGAGTCCGTCTCGTTAAAGCCAGTCTGCCTTTAGATCGCCCTATGTGTCCAACATTCACCAGAAGAGTCCCTCGCTGGCTTGATCAACGGAGAGGCTCTCGGTCGACAGGCCACCGGACCCTTCCGACGAGTTATTCATCTTACAAGCAGATCACCGATGAGTTATTCCACTTACACATAGACCGATCGCCATATCCGACCTCGGATTCCCCTGAAAAACTCGCGCCAGAGGCCCTGCAGCGGACAGTTCCTCTCCTCCAAACATCCATCACACTGTGCCTGCTCCTCTCCCATGGCACCGCCCTCCTCAACCGCCCAACTCTCCCAACAGCCGGCCTGGGCCTACTATGCCAGCCCCCCACTCCTCCAAACACCCCACATAATTAACCCCAACCCTAAAGCTCGCCCGGGTCGACCTCCATACTAACCAATCGCGGTCCCACCCATGGCAAAATCCATGGCTTCCTCTGAACCAAACCGGAATGCTATCCCTTTCGTCCTACGACCTTGACCCGAACTGTTTCCCTCACCTCCTTCCCTCCTGGTCAATACGTTGCTACCGATCTTGAGGAACTCCCAGAAAAGATCAAGCAACACATCATCACTGAGGAAGCGCATCGGAGGGTGTGGTTTAAAGAAGCGATGGTTGTAGGGGAAGGGATGGGGTGCCAGCCCTCCAACAGGACGAGGCAACTCTCAAATTTAATCAAGAAGACAACCAGAGGATGGATCGGCATTACAACTACATGATAAAAAAACAACGGAGCGGGCGATCTGACCCCCCATGGGAGGCGAAACACCCACTCCAATACTATTAGCAACCTTATAAATTTTAATGGAATGGTTTTCTTTTCCTACAAATTCTCAAATTCTGCGACCTCCACCTAGAAATTTCAGTTCTCCTCGAACGTCACCCGACTCAGGGCCAGAGCCGAGCTATAGACTCGTACTCTCCCTTCAAGTGAAGGCCTTGGGGCAATCGTACGGAGCTTTGCCACCCAAACAGGAGAATGGCTGGGGCCGAGCTACGGCTCGCAACCTCCCCCTCTTCCAACTCCAAAGGTCAAACAACGGTCTATAATCTGGACATCCGGCACGGCCTCTCTCCCACCCTTGCCCGCCCCGAATGTCTGGGGCAACAAGCATTACGGGCCCCGCTAAGCCATAATCCAAGAGGGGGGACATAGCCACTAGTTGAGAAAAACAATCTTGGACCACAAAAAGTTGCATTGATTAAGGTTTTTCTTTTACAAATATATCCCAGATGCCGACCCTACAAAAAGAATAACCCAAACTAGGTCGACACCGAGAAAAGCTTCCACAACATCCAAAAGAGAAAAAATTAACTAAATCCTACGCCTCCCCCAACATCTTATACGACACCTTGGCCTTCACCTCATTGGCCCTCTTCCCCCCTGGTCACCACCGACCAGACCATCACCGGCTTGAGCATTCCCGCCCACCTCCAATTCAGCCGCTGGAGCCTCTTCATCAGCCGGCGTGGCCGTATCTTCCTCCTCTTCCTCTGAGGCCGCCAGCGAGTCGAAGTCCACATCGATCAAAGGATAGAGGCTCTCCGCCCTCCCCTTGATCCTTCGGAGGCATGCCTTCCAGCCTTCCGCACGACCTTCCTCCATGCCTTCGATCTTCATCTTCGTCAGGGCGGGACCGAAATGCTCCTTTTGATAAGCGTGGAACTCCACCGTCTTCGCTTCTTGCTCAGCCTCCCCAGACTTCACCTGCACTTCCAACTCGGCCGTCTGCGCCTTTTCCAGCTACAGATCGCCCTCCAACTCGGCTTGGCGTGCTCGTCTGGTGGTGGCCCTCAACTCAGACTCCTTCAAGCTCGCCTCCAGCTTCCGGATCATGGCTCGCTCTTTGGCATACGAGTCCTACAGCCTGGAATACTTTTCCTTCTCCCTCGACCTCTCGTCAGCTTTCTTCTTAAGGACGACGAGCTCCATCTCCTTCTTCCCGATCGGTCCTCGGCCTTGGATATGGCAGGGGTGTGACGCCTGAGGGCGACCATCATGGCATTGACCTGCACAAACGAGTAAGAAAAGGTTAGAGGTAACCAATGCCAAGATATAAGCAGGCAGAGAGGCCGGTCGACCTACCTGCATGCCATGCCATATGGTTGAGGCGCACAACCTTTCCAAGCCAACCTGTGCCAGGGACTCCTTGTCCAGGGGAAGCTGGCTACTCTCAGCTATCCTCGCCGCCATCCCGGCCTCGTAGAAGATCGACTCGTCACATCCAATTGAGTAAGACCTCGCCAGGAGATCCTCCTTCGACAAGGCCAAGATCTCGTCCCTCCTGGACTTGAACACTGCGAGAACAGCCTCGCAGCTTGGGTGAGCAGGTTTCACTAGCCTGAAATGCGGGCAACCATAAGGCCAACGGTCCCTAGCTGTCGTTCCACTGATGGAGCCAAACCCAGCGGAGCCCCCCGAGGGAGCCGGGGTCTGGATCAAAGCTACGTGGATTGGACTAGGCTGCCCACTCCAGGAACCTCCGGCCTCTGGGTCGGATCGCCTCCCACCCTCGGCTTCAAGATCGATAGGCGTAGCCCTGGCTCCAGTCGCAACACGCTCGATCGAGCGACTGGCCTCAGGCCCAGCCACCAGGGGACCCGAAGCGACCGTGGTCTCTGCCACCTTCGTCTTCTTGGGCCGGGCAAGCTTCTTGGCCTTTTCCATCGAAGACCATTCTCGTACCCTCTTCTGGCCGCCCTTTGCGGGTTTCTGGGCTTGCCAGCTGTGCCACTTGCTCTGTGGCCATCTCCATCAGCTCCGCCACGGGCAAGCTCATTGTCCGACCTGCAAAAGGGAGAGAGATCTGGGTGAGAAAATTGGGAACGACAGCTACAAAGCTCGGGTTACCTTCGGGCCAGATATGTCAGACTATCATCTCCTCCTCGTCAAGCCTGTCCTACTGCCTACCCTCAACGGGAATCGCCTGCAGGATCCTAGCTCGCTCTGCCTCGTCCCCGTTCAGAAGAACCTCTTTCTTTGCCTCCGGGTTCAGCGTGCCCCAGTTCGACCTCAATGACAGATCCAGGGGTGTAGAGACGAACACATACTGCTCCCTCCAACCCTTGATCTTTCCCGGCAAGCCCAAGATAAGAGGGTGAGTTCTCCTCGCTGAAAGGTAATAGTACGACCTCAGCTTCTAGAGTACGAAGAAATGGCAGAACAAGGGGACGGATGGATAGACATCATTACTCACGTAGAGAACGAGGAAGTCGACGATCACGTTAATGGAGTTTGGCATCAGCTGAAACAACGGAAGCTCGAGGAAGTCCAAGATTTCAAGAAGCAGGGGAGGAAGGGGGAAGCGCAGTCCTTGGTGAAAGCAGACTGTGTAAACCTCGACCTCATGATCTCTTGCGAAACACACTTGTTCAAAAGCGGTCGGGAGGCAAACAGTATATGGCGGTCTGATGTACTTCGCACAGGCTTCTGGTATGAAGGAGGTCCGCGCTACCGACCTCATGCTTGAAATCTCAATGGGAACATCCCCGACCCCGGCCACGGTAGCAACGGCCCCAACGGACGGCTACGGCTTCGACACCATGGGCCCTTTCCCTTTCCTCGGATCCCTTGGGCCTGTTAACGATGGACTCACTGCAAGCTCGACCCCCGACACACCCTGAGTACGACCCTGACTTACCGGCGATCTCTCCTCCACCATCTCCACCGTATCCACGACAGATCTATCCGTTTCTCCTCCGCCCCTAACCCCCTGTTCTATATACCTCGAAGCAGACAAACGAGTAGAAGCTGAAGATGCCATTTCGAGAAGAAAAGAACAATACCTATGAGTATCCGATGGCTGAATGACGTTGTCAAGACGGTAGCACTAACTCCGACGACGGCTTCGACGGCAACGGCGATCAGAAACTCAGACGAAGGCAAGAACTTGAAGAAAATCAGAAGTGTGAAAACTTTCGCTCTATACCCCCTCCCCTATATATAGGAATTGCCGACCGATCTCCGTCGCAGAAGCTCCTCCATGCGTCAAAGATCCGAGCCTTCTGACGCTTCGACTGACACCACCGGTCACGTTCGCCACACGTCATCCGCTGGATGGATGGGATGCTTCGATATTCTTCCACCTTTAAATCAAAATGATGGCAACGAAGCAGTGGGTGGGCCTTTCAAAATAACTCCCGCCCTTTCCAAACCCTCGGGTCACGGACCGCTCCCCCCCCCCCCCCCCACTTTCGGACGAACGAGGAGGTTGCATGTTGCATGGACTAAATTTTTAGCTCGACGTACCGAGAAACGCCGAAGCCCCTCAGGCGAGCTCTTGCCCTACAAGGCGGGCCGAAGCATGCGCTACCCCTGGGCTATAAGTATCTGCATTCCAAGCCTAGGGCAGGATAATAGGGCGAGCTATGAGCTCATGCTGTAACGCCCCGCTCCCCAGGATACACCAAGAAACGAGTGTTACAGGAGAACAAGAAAGAGATACAAAGATACGCAGGTCCACCGTGCACAAGCTGGGCAATACACGTAATGCTCCACAGATATAATTACAACACAAGGGTACAATAGACAAATAAATCATTTTTCATATTAATTATAAAAAAGTTCATTTACAACTTTACATACAACATCCCCATATACAACATATACACCCACTCTCAAATACAACACCAAGACAACTCTCTTATACATACAACCCTCCAATTACCCAAAGCCTCCAACTCCAACTCCAAGAATCACCAACAACTTGCTACCTGAAAAATATCAACGGGGACACGTCACAGCGTGACCCAGTAGGAATAGCCAACATTCACTAGTATGCTATTTATGAAAATGAGACTACTTAACATGAAACCATGGCAAGGTACAAATGAAACATGAAATAAGCAAGTGAATCATGCTATAAAACATATGAGCATGGCATTAAAGGATGCAATGGCAACAACTTTACATCCATGACATAGCATGAGGCAAACTACAAGTAAACATCAAGCACCAAGTTGAAACATAAAGCAAGTTATAAGTGCTACAAAAATGAAGTGAGTTGTAACATCATTCCAAGGTACAAATGAGACTTTATAGATACAAGAGAGTCTCTCATGGCTATGGGACAATAGCCTTATACATGCATGGTTCATGGGTCATCATGGCAAGCCTTCATATAAATATTTAATTCACATTTCCAACACATCATAATCAACATCATAACAAGGTGTCATGCACATCGTGCCATGCCCACCATACTACCACAACTCATACCACATTACCACCAACATGAATGCATGCCATGTCCACCACATCCCTCCCACCATGTATAATAAATAAGGTCCCACATTCATGTTACAAGAACTATACCAATAACATTAGTCAATACTTTAGTATTCTCCTCTCCTTTTCATTTCTTTTCTCTTTTTCATTAAGCCTCACAATTTTCCAAACAAACTCATGGCCAAGGTGAATTAGCAACCATTCTTCCTCACAAAATGAGGAGTACACAACTCTACTCTCATTAGCACAATTTTGCCATGAAGTCAAAGTTATAGCATCTCTTAACATTTCAGCTTGCTGGGAATTGCACAATAATCAGATAGAATAGCAGTTTACTCCATATTTTTGTATGGAACATAACAATGCAATGTAAATGAAAGTTGTAGGTATGATAGTTATGGATTCACAAAGAAAATTTCAGGCACAAATAATAGGAATGTGATTTATATTGAATTATTTGGTGAAGTCTGCCAAATCTGTTTTCCAGACAGATTTCAGAGTCTGTCTTGAGTGTTGATTTTGGGCCTATTGCAGTCAGAATTACGAAAAATAAGCAGTCACATGAAGTTGGAGAAACACTTGTTAAATTTCCAACGAGATTAAGAACATACAATTCCAGTATGTGTGCAGGTACTGAGCTTCGTTTTACTAAAATGTGTCTAGTGTTACAGAATTTCAGACAAGCTGTAAACATTGAATTTTTAACCTAACTTCCAGTTTGAATTGGAAAAAGTTGTGAACATGAAAGTTATTCATAACTACGAAATAAACAACAAATAAAATTTTCAGAGCATTCCTAATAGCCAATTAAGCCCAGATCTTTGTCAAAGTTTCAGCTTTAATCAAGAGATGCAATTATTCAACCAAGATGGGATTTTTACTTCTACAAATAACAATCAAATAATGACATATGTATCAAACTTTTGATAAAGATAATAACTTGCATAAAAGAGAACAACTTGCAATAGAACAATAAAGATTACAACTTTCCCACTTAGATTAACAAATGAAGTGAACTAACAGCATAAAGTCTTCATCTTTCATTAATTTTTATTAAAGATGGCATCTTGCATGAAAAAGAGGACAACTTGCATGAAAATGAGGGCAATTTGCATATAATACAAGAAAGATCATAACTTTCCAAGTGAATTAACAAATAGGATGAACTAACAACACAAAGGCATCATCTTTTTCATTATCCCAAATAAAGATAGCATCTTGCATGAGTATTACACAACAAGTTATCAAAGAGCTAAATTTAACATCACATAATCATAAAAAGGCCATCTTTAATTATGGAATGCAAAACTACAATGAGATGAGATCCTTAATTTAAGATGCCATGCAAATAACAACCTAGGAAAGTTGGTTTTCCTACCTCAATTGAGATGATGGAATCTCCTCCTCTCTTCCTTAATCTTCTCTTTGATTTCCCCTTGATTTCCTTTTCTTTTCCTTCTTTCTTCCTTTCTCCTTCTTCCTCTCTTCTCTCTCTTTTTTGGTTTAGCTCTAGAAAATTTCGGCCAAGGAGAGGGAGACGGAGAGAGGATGACAACAAAAAGAAAAGAAAAGAAAAGAAAAGAGAATGGTAGAAGAGTGTAGAAAAAGAGAGAGTTAATTAAGGAAAATATCTCCCTTCTAGAGGCTTAAGGATTTACAAGATTGCTATTCTCTACACTCTTCTCTTTTACTCTACACACAACCCAACATTAATTACAAGTATGTCATCCCTACACATGGCATGCTACTACACACACACTCATAAAACTTAATTACAAGAGTGCCATCCTCAACATTCTTAACTCTAATAACTCAAGCCCAAAGCGTGGCCCAACAACCCACTAGCTAATAAAATTAGCTAAGACCCAATGAATAATAATAATACCAACCATGCCAATCCATTAATAATACTAACCAAACAATACCAATAATTACAACCATAATAATACCAACAACAACAATACTACTAATACCACCACTAACCCCCACAACAACAATACTAATGACAACCTAATAATAATAATACATGCTACTATCATTAACAATACATCACTACCAATACACAAGGCCATCCCAAATAGTACTTAGCACTAGCAACTATAACAAATACTTCACTAGTAGCACTTAGTACTAATACTCCATACATCACCATATTAGCCAATAATCATTCACCAATATTCTTATACCAATATTCATACATAACTCCATAGGATTATACATTCACCTAGCCAGGTATTATTCATACATCACCAACACCATATCAACCAAGATTTGTATACTCACATACCAATATTTATTACCAACATCCAATTCAATTACCCAATACAAAACAATTAGTCATGCATACATATATGTATTCATCCAAATATACATACATACATATATATATACATACATATATATATATATATATATATATATATATATATATATATATATATATATATATATGTATTCATCCAAGTATTACGCACATATGGGCATTACACATGCTCCTCCCCCTCACATTCCAGGGCAATCTTGCAAAGCTTTGCCCTCGATAGGTCTCCGGCAGACCAAGACCGGGCCACCCCTTGCCACTTCTCTCCCCTATTAGTATATTCCTATGCGCTCGTATCTTTGTCTACTTATCGTACGAACTATAAGTTTCAGATCCTCGTATCGAAGAAGTCCGGGACACACTGGAGTCTATTCCACCAGCCGGGGAACCCCTGAGCGTCCCTCTCCCTCAACAGTTTGCCACCCGGTTGGATCAGGCCATTGACAGCTCGCCCTCGAATCTAGATCGGACGTGCAACTTCACAACATTCTCCTTCTCCTCGGCTCAACGCTCGTCAGTAGCAGAACGTCGAGGGCATTAATATCCAGGCGAGACTACAGTTCATACAACCAACAACCGAAGCAAGCTATAAGATAAGGAAAAAAATTTCTCGAATTTTATTTATTTAACTGACCATATACAACCCATGGTCTACCAAGAATACAACGAGACATCAGGCTCGTCACAAAGCCAGCCATACAAACTTTGCCCTATTCTAAGGCTTCTCGACTCGGCCACCACTTCCTTGAACGCCGCCCTCCGGAGCCTGCATGTCTGCCGGGTCGCCCGCCTGACGGCCGCCCCCCGGTGCATCTCTTGATTCCTCTCCTTCTTCGGCTAAGGGCATGTCCAGCTTGGGGAAGTCGACCACGAGCACGGGATGCAACGTTGCCAGCCTACCCTTCATCCTCGACAATCCATTCTCTATGTCTGCCTCATTTGCCACTCGCAGCAAGGGCACGAGCTCCTCGTCCTGATATTGGCAGACGACGTCGTCCATCGTGGCCTGGTATACTTTTCCCTGCTTCTCCATTTGCTTTTTCATAACCGTGTTCTCCCTTCTCCCCACCTCCACCGCATGCTCCAAGTCGGCGATCTCCTGATGATGAAGGTCGATCACCCGCTTCTTGCTGCCCATCTCCTCAAAATGCCTCGTCATGATACCGAACCGCTTGTGTAATGGCACTAGTACCATATACGTAGGAGTGCCTATTTTTTTGTATTGTATAGTATATCGTGTACGAATACATGGGTAGTGATATGTATAATGTGTTATCAGTAGTAGGGATAATAGTATTATTCAAGCGGAGTGAAAGTGATAATAACGTGTTATTAGTAGTATTGGATTTCTTTGTAAGTAATGTAATGTGTTAATAGTATTGTAGTATGGTAATAGTATTATTAGTATTGTTATCATAATTATGATTATTATTAGTATTAAGTATTATTGCCTTCTATGTGTAATAGGAAATGGGTTATATAAGGAGGCTAGTGTGAAAAGGGTTCTAGTTAGTGGCATTTTTGTAAATTAGTGGGGGTATATGCATAGTAAAAGGGCAAACTTGAAATAAGTGTATGTGTGTGTAAAGCAACATGACATGTGTATTAATGGCAAACTTGTAAATAAGGGGCGCTTAAGAGAGATATTTTCCTTCTTCTCTTTTCTTCATGCTTCCACATTCTTCTACTCTTTTCTTTTTTCTTTTTCTTTTCTTTTCAATTGTAATTCTCTCTCGTTGGTTTCCTTAGGGCTGAATTCAGCGACTCACCTAAAAAAGGAGGAGAAAAAAAGAGAGAAGAAGAAAGGAAGAAAGAAAGGAGAAAGAGAAAGAGAAATCAAGGGGGAAAGTAAGGAAATGAGAGGAAGAGGAAGAGGAAGAGGAAGGAGGAGGAGGAGAGAAGCTCATATCATCTTGGGATGGGGTAGGATTTCCATCTCCACCTTGTATTTCATTTGTATGCATGTTTCCTTGTGAATTAACTTAGTTTTTATGTTCATGGATCTGTTCTGAAGTTTTCAGCAGTTTAAGCTTCTTTTAAAATGTGCATATCTCCTAACCTAGATCAAAATAGAATTTGAAAAAAAAATATTCATGTAGTTCACAAAATTCTACCATAAAATCATATAAAATTTGACATATGTTCAATTTAGTAATTAGTAGTAAAAATTTCATATTTACAACATGTCTGATTGACATTCAGTCTGGACACAGTTTAGTAAACTTGATCTCAGTCCCTGCACGCTTCATGGAATTTTGTATTCTTGGTTTCGTTGTAAAGTTAACAACTTTTCCAACAACTTTGTCAAAGTGCATATTTTCTGGATTCGATCTGCAATATGACTTAAAACAGAAATCTTTACAGCCCTCAGAATCTGTTTGAAAAATAGATTTGACAGGCTTCATCAAACAACTCACCATAAATCATATATTTCATTTCCTTGATTGAAATTTTATATGTGAATCCAGCACTAATATATCTACAACTTTGCAGCTTTAAGTTTTTCTAAATTCCAACTAGAAATGCCCGATGTCTGGTCTTTAATCTAACTGCTTGTGCATTTTCAGCAACTGAAATGGTTTAGGTGATGTTTCAACTATGGAATGTATGTTTTTTTGATGCTATTGAAGGCCATAATGACGATGATGTTGTTAGTGTTGTTGTGTTTATGGGGAAGTCATGACCAAATTTAAAGTAGGCTTTATGTACACATATGTTGTTAGTTGGATATGGCTTAGTATGAAATTGTGAAGTGTTGAAAGAAAGCATTGTTAAGGTTGAATCATGTGATGAATGAAAGAAATAAATTTACAATAAAGGCCACATAAAGATGGCATGTTGTGAATTATTGTGACTTGAAGTGAAGAGGGAGTATTTGGTTCAATGTCTTTTTGTGCAATTGTTACCTTTATGAAAAATGTTTAAGTCCTCTTAAAGGAGGGTGACACGGGGTTGGGTGAAACTAAGTAGTGGGTGAACATGAGGGATGGACTGCCGTGTGGGCCCCACTCCTGACATAGCCCAGGAGGCAGGGAGTGGGGAGAGGTGTTACGTGTACTCTTGACGTAGCCCAAGAGGCGGGGAGTGGTAGATGAGGAGGATGGATCCTTTGTTAACAGCATTGCACGCTTGGTTGAGTTCCAAGCATGTCTGGGGGAGTCATGGCATTCCACCCAACTGGGGTGAGGTCCAATCCCAAAAAGGGTCCTTTCCACTACCTAGGTTCCAAAACGCTAACCTACGATTTCAGTGATAACCCTCATTATTTTGTAGCATTGGTAAATGTTGTTTACTTGTGTAATTCCTTTTTGGTGCCACCTTGTGTATTTCCTTCTTGGCCCATGACGTGTCTCTTTTACATTATATATGATTCGTAGTACTAACTCTCTTTTGCAGCAACACATCAGTGTAGTAGGTACGGTTTCCTACTATTACCTTAATATTATGTAGCTATGTCTACCCTGGCATGATATGGTACTATGCGTCATATTCCATGCATAGTAGCTCATGCACGTAGATGATATACTACGTGGAGTTGGGATATCCTACTAGGACACACATTGACGTGCCCCGTTAACTTTTCAGATGTTGGCTCTTGGAGTTGGTAGCAGGTGGAGCAGGGATGTCTAGTGGCAGAGTTGAGAGTGTGGGGATGGGGAGAGGTGATGAGATAGAGAGTTGTTGTACTTGGGGTTTACTTGTGGGGTAGAACTGAGATGGTGTATTACTTATTGCAGAATGTACATGTGGATGATGTCCTTTTAGTGTTGTGCTCTGGTTGGTGTTGTTATTTTGTGTTATTCTTTGGTTATTTGTTGTCTGTGGTTGGAAGCATTACAGGTGCTACCCAGCAGTGCGCAGTGGACCTGCTGATTATTGTGTTTCTTTTCTTTCTTCCTTTATAACACTCGCTACTCTGGGATCACCTGGGACGGATTCGTACTTCCCGGGTATCCTAGGCAAGGTTCTAAAAAACTCGCCACGGCACCGCCATGGCACGCCATGGTGGCAAGGCTCCACCCTCACGCCCCGTTAATGTCCAAGTTGGCTCTTTGAGGCGGCACGTCGCCATGGCGACACAAGGCGCGCCATAAAACATAAGGCACGCCTTAAAAAAAAGCAACCGGGTCCGCATTGTAGGGCTAAGAGAACCCGAACCTGCCCCGTTCTCATTATTTGAGGCTTCTTTTCATCTCGTAGCCGCCTGCATTCGATTTGGGGCGTAGGGCTTTTCATCTCGCTCGCAGCAGCCGATTCGCGGTGCCTTCATCTCCGGCCGCCCTCGTCTCCTGTCCTCCCTCTGAAAAGCGAATGTGGCAAGCGGTGGATTCACGATGCTCTCCAAGGGTTTATCTCTTGTTCTCGTTTTGGTCCTTCAAGTATCTGTAAATTTCGTTTAGATCCAATTATCCAAATCGCTTTAACAACTGTGTTAATCGATTGCTTTGATATTGATGACGTATTGAGGTCACATGCATTTTAGTTATGTAAACAATTACTTTTTAGTAAAGTAACACTTTAGTTAATTGTAAGCAATAAGCACACATCTCAATGTAGATAGAAGGCTATGGATTTGGTAGGATTTGGAAACTAATCCAGCCAAGGGGAGCAGAGTTTACTGTTTACCCCTCTATATATTATATAATATATACACACATTTGCCGCATTAAGCCACGCCTTGAAAAATGCCAAGGCTCCGCCAAGGCTCCTACGGCTTGAGGCTTGACCTCGCCGCTACGCCACGCCTCACGCCATTTAGAACCTTGATCCTAGGGAGCGAGGCGTTACATTTGGTGGCCCATGCAGGTCACCGCACTGCGGCTGTGTAAGGGTAGTACGTGTAGGGTTCCAGAGGTAGTTTAATCTTAAGGTGGGTATGAGTCCTACCTTAAGAGAGAGCTCTGATATTAGAAGCCGATGTGTAGAGTCCCTGTGAGTAGACATGGATAATTGGTTGAATATATACATATGTATGTATGGTATATGTTTACATGGATATACAAGTATCATATATCTATTAGCCAGTATATATGTGTGGTATACTTGTATGTGTGATTGTGGATACATCTGTATATATAAATATTTGTATGAACATGTGTCTGTATTATGGTATTTTAAGGTATATGTGTCAGTATGTGGTTGAACTGCATACATTGAGATGGATACAGTTGAGATGTATGTAGTGTGTATTGCATATATAGAGTGTGTGATACATACACATAGTGTGTATGGATCCTTGTGGGTCTCTGTGTCACACTAATGTATGAGTGAGCATCCTCTCGGTATAATAGTATATTATATTAGTTTATTGCATTGTATTTTCATGTGTGGTGATATACATGATAAGTATAAAGTTATACGTATGGTTGTAAGCGTATATGGTTATACATGGATGCAGATAGATGTATCATTATATGGATATCTGTGTGTAAATATTGGTGTATGACTAACTACCATATGTGTATACTTATGTGAATGGGCCTATTTATGCTAATGAGGTTATGAGTATATTGAATGTGACATATATTACATATATAATAGTAGGTGCCTACTGATTCGGGTTGAATATTGCATATTTAACACCACATTTAGCCCTATTTTGTGCTTATATGATGCTTAATTGGTCTCTAATACGTTCGTATTTTGTATATCGTCATTTATTAGAGAAATCACTTGATTTAAGCACAAAACAGCAATAAGCTGAGTATTTCTGCACTTTTTATATTTTTCATAGCTAGGTCTCGATCTCACGATTCCAATGACTATTTATTTGTATTTTTCTGAGATCTGTGCTAATTACTATGAATTTTTGAATGCAAAATACACTTTAAAGGGATAAATACGGTCATAAATACGAAAATACGCTCCGAAATACGTATCCGTATATGCCCGCTGCGCTCCACAGACGGACACGTGTCGCTTATCAGTGCTTTCCCGCTCAACGGGTGAAAGGTGGGAGCGATGCGGCACATTCGTATCCATCGATCTCCGATCGAACGGCTCACATCCGCGTTCGAACGAAGCAGGCAGAGGCGTCCTTGAGGTCCATGTGGTGGCCAACGAACGTATCCTCACCTCATCAAATGGTTTACGATAGCGGAGCAGCTGAATTCTAAAGCAGGCGACATCTGACCGTTGGATTTTGATCCAACGGATGAAATCGAAGCAACGCGAGCGGAGCAGTGGGATTTCTAGCAGGCGACGTGGCGTGATGAAGGCCGTTCGATTTCGATCGAACGGCATGGATCGTCTCCACTCGAAATCAAAAGCAAAAGGGTGATTTGGATATACCGCATGTGACGTGGCCAAGTGACGGCCGCACGATCTCGCATCCAACAGCCTGAAGTCGATCGAAGTACATGCACAGCAGCCGAAGCGACGAAAAGCGGGGATCTCTTATGATCCGAGCGATCATGATCTGACGGCCCCACTTGAATACGAATGCGAGTGGGCGTCGACTTGCAAGCGGGTACGGGTGCGGGCACAGATCCGATAAGGATGGACGTGTGGCAGCTTGATATCAAATCCCGCATTTGATGAACGGCCAAAAAATGATCCGATCGACAGTAGCGGATTTTAGTGGGTTTTTAAAGCGAATTGGGCATATTTTTCGGATCCGATACCGGCATTATACCACTATATATACCCACGTATTCCAGAGGGTAATTCAAGCCTTTTGGGGGCGTATTCTGGCGTATTGGGGGCTCTATGAGCCGTATTTAGCCTTGAAATTTGGAGGCCCGGGGGACAGAGGCTAGTTCTATCATCTGAAGGAGTTTGGTGTTCAATTGTAGAGATTTGGCGATAAAATTCTAAACTTTACCCTTGTATTTGGCGTATTTAGCTCGTATTTTGACGTATTGATGATGTATTTGGCTATGAATATTGATTCTTTACCCACAATGCGTGGCTAATACCCTCATGTGCTGGTTGTGATGTAGTTAGATCTCTGAAATATCTGATTTTAATATCTTTACGCCCTAATTTGCATGTTATATCACGTATTTTGCTAGTTTCTACATGTATTATTCAAGTATATTCGTTGTTGGTGTGCTTGTATCGAATACGATCTTTGCGGACTTATTCGTGGCGTGACCCTTGCGGACACATAAGCTTATTTTCCTCATGAAACTAGTATTGTATGCGATACTTAAGGCACTTTTCGATGTTCGTTTATCGTTATATTTTTTGACGTTCTCATGCCCTAACCGGACGAAACGTTGAGTTATACAAAAGGTATTGATAATCATTGATTGCATAGATCCTAACGAAATCACAACCAACACATACTCTTCATATTGATACCCCAATATTTCCTTCCCCGTAGTTATCGTAGGGTTTCTTTTATTATTTTAAACTCTTGATATCATATCCTTAGATCTGAAAGGTGGTTGGTTATTGTTGTTGTAGTACTCTTTACAAACTGAAGTCGTGGTTTTGCAGGTGTTACGCCTATTTGACCGAGACCCGCAAAGCGCGAGCCCAAGAGCCCGACTACTGGTCAAAAGCCCATCTGCGTCCTCAAAGCCCATTCGACAAAGGCCCTACAAGGGACCTTCTCGAACGTCGATCCGACCCGGCCCCAATAACCCGTTGGTCGCTCGCCCACTCCTACGAAAACCACTCCCCCGGACGCGCGACTACTAAATGGCGATAATGGGGAGGTACTGGCATGGCGGAGAGAGCGGCGGCGAGGGGGGACTGATGGGGCACGATCAATGGCGGGCGTGGGATGTGGGCCGGAGGCAATCAAGCGGGAGCTCTATAAAAGGGCCAGGAAGACGACGAAGAAAGGGACCGCATCTCAGGTAACAAAACCTAAGGTACTCCATCAACGACCTCGTTCCCCCAATTCATCTCCTTCCTCCCCCGCTCGCGCCGAGAGACGCCGTTACGATCTCCTCACGAGTCGGACCGTCTCCGCCAGGCCTCCTTTCTCAGATCTCTATCTGACTTAGGCATCGGAGGGTATTTAGCCGGAACCAAGGTCCGGCCCCCTGACGAGCGTTCTCGTCTACGCAGGTGGACAACAGATCAACGGGCCGAGGCTACCCCTCGCCCCTCTCCGACCACACGAACAACCGGACAGTGAGGCTTCCCCTCACCGTCAGCCTGCCGTGGCCGAGCACGTCCTACCGAGGCCGAGCGTCCTAATCGGGTCCGAGACTCACCCTCGCCACCCGTCGGCCGTGTATCTACCCGGGCGACTGAGGCTACCCCTCGTCCCCCTTCCAGCCGAGGCCGAGCACACCTGTCCGAGGCCGAGCGTCTCAACCAGGGCCGAGGCTTCCCCTCGCCCCTTCTGCACCGATTCGAAGCCCCCGAGGGACCCAAAGCGGGCCCCTTGACCACGTTGACCGGGTTCTCCACGGTCAACGCTTTGTAGTGAGAAAACACTCTGAAACATCTGGCGCCGTCTGTGGGAACGAGAGACCGTCCCACGAAGAAGCAAACCACACCAACCATGGCACGAGCCAGCAATGGAAGGAAGCGCATGCCCCCCATCCCGGAGGAGGGGAATGGCACAACAAACGGCAATCCCGAGGACACGCCCGTCAGCGGCCACCCCACCCTCTCCACCAAAGAAACCGGCGGCTCAGAACTGGCCACGCAGGGACAGCTCCGCGCCCTGGCTCAGGAGACCAACGCGAGCCTCCAGACGTTGGTCGCGACGGTGCAGCAGCTCGTCGGCCCTGCGCCACCCAACGGAGGCACGTTGGACGACAGCCATCGATGGGCGGGAGGTCCCCCACACTTGCGGTCCGCCGTGGTCGACGACCACGGGACCCGGAAACCGAACACGGAACGTCGATTCACGCTGTCCGGCTCTCGTCAGGCGAGGTCACGCGCCTCCTCACCCTATCGTGAAAGGAGCTGAAGAGAGACCGAAGGGACGGACGGCGAATCGAGGACGGCCTCGTCTCGACGATCGCGGTCGTCCCGTCGCAGGAGAAGCGAACGACACCACTCGAGAGACCGATCGCGGCGGAGCAGGAGCTCCCGCAAGAGGAGTCGGGAACGTCGGGACAGCCCGGCCCCCAGCGTGGCGAAGGCTGCGGAGCCAGCCCCGCTGGCGCCGGTGTTACCTCCACCCCCGGTCGATCCAGAGGCAGGCGAGTACCGCATCCCCGGAGGCATCCACGGAGACCGGTGCCCCTTGTCACGAAGAATAACCGACGCACGGGTCCCCTCCCGATTCCGGATCCCGGTGCTGGGAAAGTACGATGGAATAGGAGACCCGGCACACCACGTGATGGACTACGAGGGGGACATGGCCTTCCAGGGAGCTGACGATGACCTGCTTTGCCGGGGCTTCTATTCTACTCTCAGGGGAGCGGCGAGGATCTGGTACCACAGCCTGCCCGGCCGCTCCATCGACAGCTTCGAACAACTCGCCCAGTTGTTCTGCAAACAGTTCATGGCGGGGAGGCTGATCAAACCTGGTGCTGAACATCTGTTCAACATAGTGCAAGGCCCGACCGAGCCACTCCGACAGTTCATGCGCCGCTTCAATGCGGAAAGGCTAAACGTGAACAACCCACCCGACCTGGTGGTCCAGACGGCTCTTAAGAAAGGGCTTCGCCACAGGGGCCTCAAGAAGTCCCTACACAACGACCCCCCGAAGGACCTCCCCGGGATCATGGCAAGGGCCGAACGCTTCATGCTGACCGAGGAGGCCTTGGCCGAGGATGCGGGAAAAACCGCTCGAGGGACCAAGCGTGGCGACGGCGGACGAGCTAGCCCCGAAGGGTACCGGACCGAGAAGAGGCAGAGGAACAGGCAGCGGGGAGAAAGCGCGAGGGACACCACCCCAGACGCCATTCTCGCCCAAGTACAGAAGGAAGAGCGAGCTGATCGCCCCCCACCGAAGGCTAAAAGAGGCGGGAAGAACCGGGAGAAGTACTGTAAGTACCATAAGGACGATGGTTATGACACGGAAGATTGCTGGCATTTGAAGAAGGACATTGAGAAGCTGATGAGCCGAGGGCACGCCAGGAATCAGGCCGATGAGCCGGCCCACGGAGAAGGGACCTCCACGCAGCCGGACAAGGGGAAGAAGATCAACACCATCCAAGGCCCCCTCCGCATCATAGAGTGAGCAGGCAACGTCCCTCCCCCCGGTGGCAGCCTAAGTATGAGGGAGTTATCTAGTTTTACATCCCTCTGTTTAGCTTCATTTCCTTTTTTCCGTTTCCTCCAAATGTACCGGTCCGACAGGACTCATGAGAGTACAAACGCATTCTTTTTATTGTCTCTATTTAAAATCCCGACAGAGTTGACACGTCGCCAATAACACAAAAGGCCGGGGACCGCCGCCTCACTGGAGGAGGAAGAGGAGCTTCGCCCTCGCCGGCCGTCTCCGGCACTCATAAGTCTGGGGGCAATTCCCCCAGCAGACGCGGACGCTGACCGGTCCTAAGCCGAGGAGCTTTGCCCTCGCCGACCGACTCCAGTGCTCATAAGTCTGGGGGCGATTCCCCCAGCAGGCACGGGCGCCGACCGGTCCTAAGCCGAGGAGCTTTGCCCTCGCCGACCGACTCCAGTGCTCATAAGTCTGGGGGCAATTCCCCCAGCAGACGCGGACGTCGACCGGTCCTAAGCCGAGGAGCTTTGCCCTGGCCGACCGACTCCAGTGATCATAAGTCTGGGGGCGATTCCCCCAGCAGGCACGAACGTCGACCGGTCCTAAGCCGAGGAGCTTCGCCCTCGCCGACCGAATCTAGCGCTCATAAGTCTGGGAGCGATTCCCCCAGCAGACACGGACGCCGACCGGTCCTAAGCCGAGGAGCTTTGCCCTCGCCGACCGACTCCTGCGCCCCTAAGTCTGGGGAGGATCCCCCCAGCCAACGCCAACTTCGTCCATTCCAAAGCCAAGAACAAGGCGACAACGCAAAGTACACAAGAAATCCAAGTAAGTCGATTTCGATTGTAATAGTTAACCAGAGTACAAAAATGCGTCTTATTTACAGGGGATCAAGGCGAAGGGAACACCCTACAAACAATCTACTCGCGACGAATGACAGAGTTCTTCGCCTACAGAGGCTAGATCGACACCGACAAAGAAAGATTGGTTGACAAAAGACCCAAAGTAGGTAACCCAAGCTAACGGCCATGCAACCAGCAATTGTTGACCGTGGGGCCGAAGGAGATAGCGGGGGCCAGGGATCCATTTCAAGTAGACTGGCCCAAAGCGAAGCGGATGCTAAAAAATTTGAGGATAAAGCCGGGAGGGGCAGCTCAGTGAGCCCGAGCTCGAGAGGACACATCCTCGGGCACTTCGCCCTGCTCGGAGCGAGGGGACTCGACTGGCGGAGGGGCTTGCCGGACACGCTCCGCACATTCCCGGAAGGAAGACTGGACGACTTCGACGATCCGGGGGGCGATGATGTCTACATACTTACCGAAGGCCTCCCTGAGAACCTCGAAGATCTTCTTCCCCAGGGTCTCGACGACGCCCTTCTCCACCTCCTCCGCAAGCCGCATTACCTGACGCCGGTCCGACAGTTCCCTCTGAAGCTCCTCCCTCTCCAGGCGGAACGACTCCGCCGCTTCCTCAGCCGACTGATGAGCATCCTCCAGCTTTCTCTCGAGGTCACCCACTTGTCCCACCAACGCGGCCACACGGAGGGTGAGGCGCCGAGACTCCATCTGGGCCTCCGTCATAGCCACCTCAGCCACCCCGGCCCGCTCCTGAGCCCTCATGGAGGACTCCTCCAGCTCCCTCAAGCGGACGGCTCGACACTGCAACTCCACAGCGAGCGCTGAACCCTGAAAAGACGAGACATGGGCTAAGAAGAGGATAAAGAAAAAGAGAGGATAGCAAGGTAACCGAACCTGTTGAAGGATCCAGACCAAGGAATCCGACATCTTGTCGGCCGGGATCTTCTTAAGGAGGCTGCGGTCCCGGGGAGGGACGGAGACCTCGGCAACCTGCTGGGCCAGGGCTCGGTCAGCAAACATCGAACTCCCAGGGACGATGATCGAAGCCAAGTCACTCGCCAACAAGGCCCTGACCCATGGTGATACGGGCGAAGACGCTGTGAGGGGGGTGGCCGGCAAAGCTATCGAAGGATCCCCGGCGGACGCCACGGGAAGCGCGGAACCTTCCGGACCGGAGGGATCCACGTCCTCCTTCCTCTTCTTTCCACTGTGGGGCTCCAAAGGCGCCGGAGGGGAACGCTTCCGCCTCGCACCGTCCTCACCCCCCGGAAGGGGATCGCCAGAAGAAGAGGCGGGAGGCGCGGCCACCACCTTACCCACGGAAGGCTCGGCTTGGCGCACTTCCTCCTCAACGGTCCTCCGAGGCGCCCTTCCAGAGGTACTACCTCGGCTCCGAGCGGCTCCACGACGGATCAGCTCATCGACGTCACGGACGAATTCGCGGCCAGCCATCCCTGCAAAGGAGACCGAAATCAGGATGAGTCATAGGGCGATCCGGGGATGAAAAAGCGACCTACCCGGAGACCACAAGACGGCCTTCAGGAACAGGTCGTCCAACAAAGACCAGATGGACTTCGTCTCCAAAGGAAGAGCCAGCAGAAGCGCAGCGGCTGCCCGGTCGGCGTCTGAGAGAACTAACGACGGGCGAGGATGGACAGAACTGCCCCAGCTTGTTAGAATCTGGGCCTCCCCCAAGAAGACCATGAAAACATAATCCGAGTCCCAATCCCCTGACCAGCGGGGTAACCCGATCAGGCATTCCCTCCTCGAACGAGCTCGGAGTAGCAGCCATAACCCCAGACCGACCGTCTGGACCTGGTAAAAGTGGAAGAGAAGGGGGAGAGTCAGCTCCAGACCACAGGAACAGCAGAGCGTTACGAAGCCCGTCAGTACCGCGATCGAACACGGGGTGAACTGACACAGGGACACTGTGAAATGTTCCATGACCTGGATGAAGAAGGGATGGAGCGGGAAGCGAAGACCCAGGCGGAACATCTCGACGTAGACACCGACCTCATTGCTCCTCAGAAGACAAATCCGCTCGTCGATAAATGGAACCCGAACCTCGTATGGGAAGCAGAGATATCTCTCCCGGATCTCCGCGGCCACCGAAGGAGGGGTCCTCGACGGCGTACGGAGGACAACCGGGGGCACATTAAGCCGTACGGTAGCCGACGCCACATCATCACGGGCGTAGTCTGGAAAAAGTTTCTCCTTCCCCTTATCTTGAAGAGAACGACTCCCGGCGGGGGAACCTGACTCCCCTAGCCGGGGTTCGCCCCGCCCGGACTCCGGAGGACTCCTCGTCCTCCGGCCAGAACCGCCTATCCTAAGAGCAGCCATAAGATGAAAGCAAGAGAGGAATTACCTATTTTCAACCAGTCTGGAGAAGGCAAAGAAGCGAAGACGACGGGGAACTCCGAGTTGCTGAAGGCTTTGAATACCGGGAGGAGCAAAGGAGAAGTGGAGATCAACACAACTGGGGATCTTATACGCCAGTTGAGAATTCGAAGCGCCTGATAAGAACGCGTGGCGAGGCTCGAAGAGTCGGCGGCGTTCCGAAATTGGCGCCAGTCGAAGTCCAATCGATCCGCCTCATCATGACCTGCATTTATGGCCTCGCCTCGATTGAAGCGCCGCTCGAAATCCCAGGAGACTCAACGGGTGATCTGAGCGAGCCGAGGCTGATCGACCCCACCAATGGCGGCTCACGAACCCTTCAGCTTCTCGAACTTAAGGCGACTCCGCGAGCGGCGGGGATAAGCTTGCCGCTACACGTGGCAGCATCTGAAGGCCGACGGCGCTTCGGGACCCGCGCCTTAAAAATATCGAACGGGCCAACTCATGATGACGACTAATAAATGAGTCGACATCGACTGGCGAGCTCGTCAAAATCGGCAGAGGTCACATCGGCCGAGCCGAACCGGCCGAGGCCGATCAACCCGACCGATGGGGGCAATTGTTACGCCTATTTGACCGAGACCCGCAAAGCGCGAGCCCAAGAGCCCGACTACTGGTCAAAAGCCCATCTGCGTCCTCAAAGCCCATTCGACAAAGGCCCTACAAGGGACCTTCTCGAACGTCGATCCGACCCGGCCCCAATAACCCGTTGGTCGCTCGCCCACTCCTGCGAAAACCACTCCCCCGGACGCGCGACTACTAAATGGCGATAATGGGGAGGTGCTGGCATGGCGGAGAGAGCGGCGGTGAGGGGGGACTGATGGGGCACGATCAATGGCGGGCGTGGGACGTGGGCCGGAGGCAATCAAGCGGGAGCTCTATAAAAGGGCCAGGAAGACGACGAAGAAAGGGACCGCATCTCAGGTAACAAAACCTAAGGTACTCCATCAACGACCTCGTTCCCCCAATTCATCTCCTTCCTCCCCCGCTCGCGCCGAGAGACGCCGTTACGATCTCCTCACGAGTCGGACCGTCTCCGCCGGGCCTCCTTTCTCAGATCTCTATCTGACTTAGGCATCGGAGGGGATTTGGCCGGAACCAAGGTCCGGCCCCCTGACGAGCGTTCTCGTCTGCGCAGGTGGACAACAGATCAACGGGCCGAGGCTACCCCTCGCCCCTCTCCGACCACACGAACAACCGGACAGTGAGGCTTCCCCTCACCGTCAGCCTGCCGTGGCCGAGCACGTCCTACCGAGGCCGAGCGTCCTAATCGGGTCCGAGACTCACCCTCGCCACCCGTCGGCCGTGTATCTACCCGGGCGACTGAGGCTACCCCTCGTCTCCCTTCCAGCCGAGGCCGAGCACACATGTCCGAGTCCAAGCGTCTCAACCAGGGCCGAGGCTTCCCCTCGCCCCTTCTGCACCGATTCGAAGCCCCCGAGGGACCCAAAGCGGGCCCCTTGACCACGTTGACCGGGTTCTCCACGGTCAACGCTTTGTAGTGAGAAAACACTCTGAAACAGCAGGTTAGTTGTCCCGTGGATACGATACCTGGACTCACCAGGATTATTACTTGGGAGTAGCGCTCACATATTTTGAGATGAGTCACCTACCGTTAGTATTGCGTAACTATTACGGGTGAAATGTGTGTCTAGGAATGGATGCATATCATGGTATGAGCTATCTAATGGTATGTATGGGTGTATGTACATTCATGTATTAATAGGTATGTGTTACGTTTTGCATGTCTGTATACACACTATGGGTTATGTACCATATGTATCATAGTATAGATATGGCATTGTATTGTACTGAATGCACCTATGTATTGATATATGTGTGTCTATCTGGATGTACCTTAGGATGCATATTTGGTTGTACACTTGTAGCTATACATGTGGGTATATGTGTATATATAGCTGTGTAAATGTATACTAGCCTATGACTTCGGATAAGGATTGTTGTGTGTATGAATACTGAGAGAGAGAGAGAGAGAGAGAGAGAGAGAGAGAGAGTGTGTGTGTGTGTGTGTATATTTAGGGTAAAGGGATCCTAAGGTGCCTCCTTAGATTCAATCTAAGGAGGCGCCCCCATTTCCCCCCCATCTCACACATTTTTTTTTAAATTTTTTTCATGGGTTTATTGTTCACCTTATGGATGATCAACTTACCAAATTTCAAGGGATTCCAATACTTTTTGAGCCCCCATCTACCCCTTGCAACTTCGTGGGGTTTTCAGCACGTTTTCAGACCGTTGAAGTTGTAAGGGGTAGATGGTGGCTCAAAAAGTATTGGAATCCCTTGAAAATTGGTATGTTGATCATCCATGATGTGAACAATAACCCCATGAAAAAATATTTACAAAAAAATTGTAGGAGATGGGGGGAAATGGGGGCGCCTCCTTAGATTTTCATCTAAGGAGGCACCTTAGATCCCCTTTTTCCATTTATATATATATATATATATATACTAGTCATTACCCGTGCCCTAGCCCATAGGGCACGGTTTATTTAATGGTTGTTTTTCCCCCACAAATTTCAAGGTCCCCCAAATTTCAAGTTTTCCCACAAAATTTCAAGTTTCCCCCAAATTTAAGTTTCTCCCCAAATTTAAGTTTCTCCCCAAAATTTAAGTCCGCCCAAAATTGTCATTGCCATCTAGGACAAACTTGCCACGTAGAACAAAGCTTTGTCCTAGTAGGATAAGATTCAAAATCTTCAAAGGACTGGAAAAAAATGGTCGGAAGGGGGGGAGAATAAAAAGTGTGTGTGTGTGTGTGGAGGGTCCAGGGGCAAAAATGCAAAAACGGGGTTGTATGTGCAAAATTCCCGACCTCCTCTCTTATCCCTCAAAATCTCATCTCTTATATTTTCTCTTATCTAATTTCCCTCTTTTATATAATATATATCCAAATTCTCTTATCCAATTTCTCATGTTCAAATTCTCTTATTCAATTTCTCTTAATAACATCCCTCTTTTATATAATAGATATCCAAATTCTCTTATCCAATTTCTCATGTCCAAATTCTCATATCTCTTATATTTTCTCTTATCTAATTTCCCTCTTTTATATAATAGATATCCAAATTCTCTTATCCAATTTCTCATGTCCAAATTCTCTTATCCAATTTCTCTTGATAACATCCCTCTTTTATATAATAGATATCCAAATTCTCTTATCCAATTTCTCATGTCCAAATTCTCTTGTCCAATTTCTCTTGATAACATCCCTCTTTTATATAATAGATATCCAAATTCTCTTATCCAATTTCTCATATCCAAATTCTCTTATCCAAATTCTCTTGATAATATCCCTCTTTTATATAATAGATATATATATATATACATATATATATATATATATACATACATATATACATATCTATTATACATTTGACAACGATTTTTGAATTCTAGGGCTGACTAGGACAAGATAAAGAGTGGCTAAGATTTGATCTTGGTAAATCAATGGTTGAGAATGGATTTTGTGAAAATTTTTGGTGGAAAAGTGCATTGGGAACATAAACTTTGAAATTAGAAGTGCCTTGGGAAAGAGTGTGGAAATTAAATTTGGGAGGAAAAGTGCATTGGGAAAGATTGTGGAGATTAAATTTGGGGGAAAAAGTGCCTTGGAAACTTAAACTTTGAAATTAAAAGTGCATTGGGAAAGATTGTGGAGAATCATGATCCATTAAATTAAACAAAATAAAAAATTTAGCGTAAAACAATTTAGCGGAACAACAAACTAGCGTAAAAAAACACTGATATTTGTTGTTCCGGCGCCAGCGCCGAAAGCGCCCCGCTAAATTTTTTACGCTAATTTGGCGACTCGCTAAATTTTTTACGCTAATTTGTTGTCTCGCGCCTAAGGCGTGTGCGCCAAATTTGTTGTTCGACGTCGAATTTGTTGTTCCGCGCCGAAGGCGCCTACGCCGAATTTGTTGTTCCGCGCCGAAGGTGCCCGTGCCACTAAATATTTTTACGCTAATTTATTGTTCTGTTAAATTTTGGCTGTGCAAATAATTTTCGGGGAACAAAGATTTCGCAGGGGAAATAACAGAAGGCGCCCAGCTAAAATTTTTTATGCTAATTTGTTGTCCCGCGCCGAAGGCGCGGGCGCTAAATTTGTTGTTCGACGTCGAATTTGTTGTTCCGCGTCGAAGGCGCCTGCGCCGAATTTGTTGTTCCGCGCCGAAGGTGCCCGTGCCGCTAAATATTTTCACTAATTTATTGTTCTGTTAAATTTTGGCTGTGGAAATAATTTTCGTGGAACAAAGATTTTGCGGTGGAAATAAGTTCGGCGCTCGGGCCAAAGGCGCCCGCTAAATTTGTTTATCTGCACTGAAGGTGCCCACTAAATTTGTTGTTCTGCACCCAAGACGACCGCGCTAAATTTTTTTACAAAGATTTGTTGTTCTGCGCCGAAGGCGCGGGCGCCAAATTTGTTGTTCGACGCCGAATTTGTTGTTCCGCGTCGAAGGTGCCCGTGCCGCTAAATATTTTTACGCTAATTTATTGTTCTGTTAAATTTTGGATGTGTAAATAATTTTTCGGGGAACAAAGATTTCGCAGGAGAAATGTTAAATGAACCGTGCCCGCGGGCACGGGTTATGACTAGTATATATATATGAGGAAACGGGAAATAGGGTGTCACAGGAGAGAATCTCTCCTGGGTCGGTCAAAAAAACTCCAACCTCCACATGTTTTTTGGAAGATCCGAGCCGTTCATCTTGATCTCCGCCCTCTAAAACACCTACCCACCAATTTTCAGTCCGATCCGAGGTGTTTTGCCCGTTCAGTCACCCTTTGCAAAATTTAACGGTTTCGCATGAACATAACTTTTGCAAAGGGGTGGATGAACGGGGAAAACACCTCGGATCGGGCTGAAAATTGGTGGGTAGGTGTTTTAGAGGGCGGAGATCGAGATGAACGGCTCGGATCTTCCAAAAAACATGTGGAGGTTGGAGTTTTTTTGACCGACCCAGGAGAGATTCTCTCCTGTGACACCATATTTCCCGTTTCCTCTATATATATATATATATACATATATATATATGTATATGTATATACACACACACACACACACACACATATATATATATATACATACATATATATATATATATATACATATATATATATATACATATATATATACACACACATATATATATACATATATATATACACACACATATATATATATATACATATATATATATATGGATATGAGAGTTGTTGTGTAGGATTATGTATCTAGGTGTACCTATGTGTGTATCTATGCATTGACATGTATATTTGGATTCATATACTTGTGTGTGCCTCTATATAGATGTGTGTCATACCTCATGTGAGGGTGGCTACAATGCATGGAAGTGAACTAAATGGATGTGTATGCAATTGTGTATGAATAGAGATATAGGGTTGTGCACATGATACCTATTCGTATGTCCTATATACTTAGATGTATATCTTGGATATGGTTGTTTGGATCTATAATTGTATATTGGTCCTATAGTGGGGTATGCATATACGTGTGTTGGATGTAGTATCTTTATATGTATGGTGTAGGGATGTATATAAGGATGTGGATATGTGTTTATGAATGTATGTATATTTGTCTGCATATGTACACTTGTATGTATATCAGTGTGTATATTTTTAGCTATCTGACGATATGTACATATGTGTGTTCCCATTTAGATTGCTCTAGTATGGTATAGATGGGCTTATAATATGCCTCTATTAATATTATGTCTTTGTATATACCTGCATATGTGTATCTACATATATGTGTATTCTTATATATGTGTATATATGACTAAGTTGTCTATTTGCATGTATGCACACGTGTATGTGTATATAGATGGATGGAGAGATGTAAAACACACTATATGTGTATGACATAATATGTGATGTGTATGGAGATGTCTTGACATTTGACCTGTAAATTGATTTATGGCCATACTTGTGTGTAGTGTCTAAGTGTAAGCATAGTTGGGTGTTACCCATGTTGTGTAACGGCCTGTTTTCATTAACACAACTATTCACTTATTTAACATATTTTCAAAAAAAATTAAACTGTTTTATAATGGTTCGTCAGAAGTTTTACGATTTCAAAAATTCTTATAAAAATATTTTGAAGTATCAGACTAGTTATTAAGTATTTTAGTAAGCTCGGTTTCCATCAAATGCCTCTAAATAATCTGGTAAAAATTCGTTTTCAATTATTACCGTTTTGGCTTAATGAATTTATTTTCTATACAAACATAATCAAAACGATTTCAAACTTTTACAGTAACATTCAATGATCATTTAGGCTTCCCATATTAATTTCGTAATTTTCTGAAATCAAATCAATAGAGAACCCGCAAATCCGCTTTCTAAACGTTTTGGCCAAAAACTCGTATCTCCGTAGCTCAAATCTTGAAACAGACTTCATATTTGTGATCCTCGTGACGATACGAACCCGTGTGTATGTTTTCGTAATTTTTCGGACACGTTTACTAGTAGGGACAAAATCGTAATTTCGTTACAAATTTTACTGTCACTAAATACCTTAGCTAATTACTATAACCTTAACCTAAGTAACTATTAAATTACCATACCCATGTCTAAAACGTGAGAGGTGTCATGATAATTTTTTTCTTGGTTTAGTCAAAAAGCTAAACCTAATAACATTAATTATCCACCTAATCTCATTTATTATCTTTGACTAATTACTAATTTAATCTCTATTTAAACCTCCCTCTCCCTTTGCATTAACGCTCACAGATATATATATATATATATATATATATATATCTCTCTCTCTCTCTCTCTCTCTCTCTCTCTCTCTCTCTCTCTCTCTCTCTCTCTCTCTCTAAACCTCCCTCTCCCTTTGCATTAACACTCACAGATATATATATATATATATATATATATATATATATATATATATATATATATATATATATATATATCTCTCTCTCTCTCTCTCTCTCTCTCTCTCTCTCTTTGTTACTGTGCGAAACCCATGCTCTCGTTCTCACCCAGTCTCTCAAAACCCTCTCTCTCTCCCAGGCCTGCACCCTAACTTCTCTCTCACACTACAACACTCACGCACCAAGGCGAAACCCCTAACCCCCGTCTCCGTGATTCAGGGTTAAATTGCTTATTTTCCCCCCATTTCTGGGTATTTTATGTGTATATCATATTAATTTTGGCGTTGTTATGTGCGTTTTCGTGATATCATGGATTATTAACGTCTAATCTCTTTTTATACATAAAATACGATTTATAATGACTAATATTAGCTCCTCTTATTTTCACGTACTCCTGGAAATTTTCCAGATTTTCTGGAATTTTTCCAGGATTTTTTGGTGCTTGGGGCTATTTTTGGTGAATTATTAGAGCTATGGGGGAATTTCTGGGAATTATTAAATCGAAAAAACAAAAAAAATGCTTATTGGGCATTGCAGCCTGCGGCCCGCTCAGAAGTGGGTCACTGATGTTTCTTATAAGAAGGAAAAAAAGAAAAAAGCCCACGTGCGGCCCGGCCCGCTTCGGGCCGTTGTCTTCGTTTAAAAAAACGGAAGCGCGTGCAGCGGGGATGCGGGGGCACGCAAGGAGCACGTGCCCCCACAAATTTGAAACAACACCCGCTCATTAGCGGGCGCTGGGCGACAAGCGGGCCGGAAATATCCGGCCCGTTTTCTTTTATTAGCTCTGGGCGCTTGCGAAATTGCTGGGGGGCGATTTTCTGGGGTGATTGGAAAAACGCAAAACAGAGCAGGGGCTGTTTTGAATTGTGTTCTGTTTTTTTACAGGTTTTTGGCTTTCAGGATGGGTTGACTTGTTCTTGCTTATGCTTGCTCTCAAAAACGAATTTCTAAGGCTTGGGAGATCTTGGAGAAGGGGTGAAGCTCATGAGAGAAGATCAAAGATGAAGCTTGGGATCTTCTCACAAGGGGGTTTCTTTGCCTTCAAGCTTATATTTTTCCTTTCTCTTGTTGATCTTTGCTACTTGTAAAAACTATTGGATGTTGATTTTGAAATCAAAGATGTTGGCTTTGTTTATCATGAGTGGCTAATCATATTGTGTGTTTATGGTGGATGGATGTATGTTGGGCTTATATATTTCATTTCTAGCTTGATTTTAACCTCTTCTATGTGGATGAAATATTGAGTTAGAGTTGTCTACTGGAACCCTAGTGGGAAATCCAAAGAGAGGCTCATCCTAGTGGACCCTCTCTATTGTGCTCATTGTTGATCTTTTCTCATATGTTTCATCCATTATTTTTCGCACCCAATGTGTTCGATGAAATGCCAAATTATCTGATCGCTCTCTCCTTAGTCGGATAAGGGATCGTAGTGATTTGAAATGAATTTATAAGCCCGACTACACCATGAAACCATGAACACTCACACTTCTCATCTTTGCTTGATTTCTCACATTTTTCTTTGCTTGCAAGCTTAACGGTAGTTTGCTCTAAAAATTAGCCCAACCAATCCTCACCCCCAAAGGGTGGTATTTTTCACACCACTTAAGCTAATTGTGACCATTGTTGATTGTAAGCAAGTTGTCCCCGTATTCGACCCTAGGCTCACTAGGATTATTACTACTTGGTGACCTCCTACACTTGGGAGTTAGCACGTGCAATCTTTTGTTCACGCCAAGTTTTTGGCGCCGTTGCCGGAGACAACGGTTTACCATCGACAATTACGTTACTTTTAGCTTTGCTTTGTGACCATATCATCTTTTCGTACATATTCGTATATAATTTTTACTTTGTTTGTTTTCATTTTCTTTGCATACCATCGATTGCTTGGTTAGTTTATGTGGCTTCGAACACCTCAAACACATAGATTAACACGCACACACGTCATGGAGGAAGACAACATGAACAATGACAATAGTAGTAACCATGACACTAATTCTCAAGCCGAAGTCCCTAGGTCTTTGAGGGATCTTTTGAGACCCACGAGGTCTAGCTCGGCTATATGCTTTGTGTTACCTACGGATGCAAACTCCTTTAATTTTAAACCTGGGGTAATTCAACTCCTACCCACTTTCCATGGGTTGGAGAGGGAAAACTCATATCTTCACATAAAGGAATTTGAAGATGTATGTTCCACATGTTTTGATGGGAAAACAAGCGCCGAC
This sequence comes from Scilla litardierei, assembly GCA_030789695.1. Taxonomy (NCBI): domain Eukaryota; kingdom Viridiplantae; phylum Streptophyta; class Magnoliopsida; order Asparagales; family Asparagaceae; genus Scilla; species Scilla litardierei. The sequence goes on along the minus strand of CM061142.1, from coordinate 686,773,443 downwards.
ACGATATACTTGAAATTATTTCCGTTTTCTCTCAAAGATAAAGCCAAGAATTGGCTTAATGATTTACCACCACGCTCAATTACTTCATGGTTGCAATTTCAAGCCAAGTTTTTAAAGAAATTTTTTCCCTTGCACATGACATAGGGATTGAAGAAGCAAATCATGAGCTTTGCCCAACACAACAATGAGACATTCTACCAAACTTAGGAAAGGCTAGAGGAACTTCTACTTTCATGTCCACACCACGGATTCGAGAAATGCAGTGTCATTGGATTCTTCTATGAAGGACTCTTACCGACATCAAAGCAATTTTTGGAGACAATGTGCAACGGAGAATTTTTTGATAAGGAGCCGGATGATGCATGTGATTATTTGGAGATGGTGGCAGAGAATGCACAAACATGGGACACAACTTCGGAGTTCGATAGAGGCAACTCCTCTTCATCACAACCAACTCGTGGTGGCTTACAAACCTTGAAGACCGATGATGCTATGGAAGCCCGGTTAGAAGCTGTGCAAAAGAAGATCCAAGCCATAGAGTTGAGAGTGATGAAGAGTGTAGCCATGGAGCGAAGTTGTGCCATTTGCGAAACTACGGGGCACGATACATCAAATTTCCGCACCATCCCCACATTGAAGGAGGTTTTGAGAGAACCTAATGCGGAGGCGAATCAAGTGTTTGGAGAAAACTTCAACTCCAACAACCGCAACATCAAGGGCCACCACAACAAACTCATCAACCGTACAAGGCTCCTCCTTTCAATAGCAATTACTAAGGAGGTGGTTGACGTGCGTTTATATTTCATATATTCACGCACGTTTTCTTTTGTGTTTCTCCGTGTTTTCCCGCCGTCTTTTATTCGTTTTCTCGTATTTTCTCGTTTTCTTTCACTTTTCTTTGTTTCTCCATGTTTGCAGGAGATTGACCGCGTAGGGGACGTTTAACGACGATATCTCAAGTCCCCGGAGCAACGGGAGGAGTCACGCGTGATCCAGGGGGTCAAACGTCAAAGAATACATCTTTCAGCCCCTCACCCGGTCGGTTGGTCATCTCCAACCGATCGGGTGATGCACGCGTGCACCACCCGGTCTCAGCCGGAGCTCAAGTGGAAGTCACCCGACCGGTTCACAGGCCGGTTCAGCAGGGGCCTGTTCTCTGTCTTTTCGAGCCAAATTCCAACCGATCGGGTGACTCTCACCCGATCGGTTCATCTGTAGCTGATGCTGAAGAGCCGAAGACACGGGCACCCAACCGATCACTTCACCCGATGGCGCCAAGATCCAACCGGTCACTCCAAGAACTCACCCGACCGGTTCATATGACCGGGTGAAAGCTCGCCGTTTTCTGTTCATTATCTGTAACGGATCACCTGATCGGTTGACTTGTCAACCGATCGGGTGACACGAGAGTCTATAAATAGAACCCCTAGGGTTCCAGAAACGGGGAGCTGCTAGTTTTTACTGTTTTCTCCCATTGTGACGGCTGTAATTACTGTTCTTTTGTAAGTTGTCGGATCTTTCTTAAATTTTAGTATTGTCTTAATTACTCTATTACTTCCACATTCCAATCGTCTGATTATGATTCCAACGGTTCATTTTCATTTAGATCGCTTTTTAATGAATTTTTGTGAGTAGTTCCCAAATCTGGGATTTTGGTGGAAACCCCTTCGGGGGCTCTTCCCGATGCGTCCATAGGGTTAGGAAATCGATATGGATTAGGAATCTAACGGTTACGCGGGGTGTTTCATTGTCATCGGCGGGAAAAAGACCGCCTTTGACCGTTGGGCCAAGGGGGAATAAACTTGGCGGTTGACTCCCTAGCCATAGCTCACGCCCTTAGCGTAGACGCCGAATCCTAGCACGCGGGAGCGGCAGGATGAGACGTTGGGAGTTATCGTTGCGAGCTTAGTGCTCCTGGAATCGATCAGTGTTAATGGACACGGGAGTGCCCATTGATCGAATCCGGGAAGTCCGGTGTATCATCCTAGGCACCGACCGGAATATCGGGCCCATGGGATGCCGGTACCACTTTCGGAGGCAACGTCTCACCATTAGACCCTAATTCCGATCGCCATCCTACCCGTAGGCCGTATTGGCGAGAGTCGCTCGTTGGAGTGGAAACCAAAGTCCCGGGTTTATTTTCTTATTGTTCATACCTTGCATTCCTATACCGTGACAACCCATCTACCGATTCGGGCTAGCTCGCCCACGGGGTGATCCTGGTCCTCCTTGACACAAGCACATCGTAGCCTCCCTGTGTTCGACCCCCAAGCCACACTACAACACCATGCTCTTGTGGTTACAAATATCTAAACCCCCACGCGGGTCCCCCGGCCATTTGCGGATAGCAAGCCGGGGCACACGTCAAGTTTATGGCGCCGTTGCCGGGGAGGCGTTCGGTTTGATATTAACTTAGCTTGGGTTCGGTAGACTACGCATGAAAACACAAAAAAAATTCTTTTTCTTTTTTTAAAAAAAAAATATATTCAATAACCGAGAAATTTCTCCCTCCACCATTATATTATCTTTTTGTTATTTTCTTGTACTATTGACGCTCCTCTCTAGTTTTCTTATTTTTGTTATCCAGGTATCTTTGGTATAATCATGTGGAGATCAAATTTTGATGCTCAGATGGGAGGATATGATCCTTATTCGGTTGTGATTTGTGAGACTTGTGGGATGGCGGGGCATGTGTATTATGATTGCACATTTACGCTCGAGAGCCTCCCCCTACACCAAGACCAAACATTTTCCCACAACCTTAGCCCGAACACCTTCCATCCATTTCCTCAACCTTATACCCCTCCACAAACACAAGAAGAATCAAGCCTTATGTCTCTCCTTGAAAGTGCCAAGTTTAACCAAGGCCAAATATTACAAAACTTAATGGTACCAATCACCGAGCCGACACCGAGGAGAGGGGATGAAGGAGAGGATATACCCACTTTCATGGTTGAGACTACCATGCCATCGGCTACCATAGACACATCTCAAGCCGATACCCCATTTTTCCATCACTACCACTTGGATGACGAAGCATTTTTTGATGATGATAGTGAGGATGGGGAGATTTATCTAGGATCTGTGGGAGAGATTTCTTGTCTTGATTTGGATACCCCACATGAGTCCTATGAGAGCACCGAGGAGTTTACAGAGATTATGCATACCGGCGAGGAGGATGTGCGTGAGGACGAGGACACCACGACCACATACGAGGGGTCCGCTCCACATCCACCTCCAGAGCCATCTATGTCACAGCTTCCTCCTTGGTCGGTGGTCAACCATGAGGATGTCATTCAGGACATCGGGCAGATGGAGGAGCATGAGTATATCATCGAGGAGGATGTGCATGAGGGCTTGGATACGATCATCCACTTCATGGAGCCCGAGCCACATCTACCTCTACCGTCACGCTCCACTTCTTCTGCGGCTGAGCATCTACTTGAGCATATTGCCCCTATTCAGGGAGATTTTCATACTCACTCTCACTCCACATTTGAGTCTCGCTTTTCACGTCCTATTTCTTTAGACTCATATATTTTTGACACGCCATATCTCTCGCAGGACACAGGATCTACTTCCCTTTAGGTATGCTGCGGTGCGTCACTACCTGGAGAGCAACTTCTCATGGAGAGCGAGAATTCGGTCGTCACTAGTACAGAGGATAGCGACCCATTCTCAGGGAGTATTCGTCACCCGTTTATTATTTTTCCATCTTATGTTGACGATTATCTCTGGGATACATTTATTTCGGGAAATAATTTCTTGCCATTGACTAATGCACCTCGTCCTTTGCAGGTCACAGGTGGACACCTACGAGGGATGCTTGGAGGTGCATTGCTTGGGTCCATTGGCACACGTGGCACAGCGCTTCTGGCGGAGCCACAGAAGGAGCAGTTAGAGCAGCTACCTGCCCCACTCCAGATCTTGGATCCGCCTATGCTCAGGTGTATCCTAATCCAGTAGTGTAAAAATTTACCGCTTTCTAGTTTAGATTTGAATAATCTCGTCTCCTCTCATTAGCGAGGGGAGCGTATCTAGGGTTTGCTTTTGCATCTTAATAACCCTTCATGTCGTGCCCTTCTATCATTTCACCCTCATCCTCTTCCGAGGAGAATGAGCACACCGTCTCTCCTGCATTTTGATTTCTTTCTTTTCTTTTCCGATCTTCCCCTTGCATATTTCTGCATCACATTGATCATATCGTTTCGCTGGCATTGTCATGTTCAGCTTGGGGGAAATCGATTTGTGTGCATGTTTTCGTGTGTCGTTGTTGTGTGTCTGTGTCTAGGTGTTCTTTTGTCGTGTTTTACACCTTTTATTTGAGTGTTTCTTTTTCTTTATTTTTTAGTTTCGCTCATGTGTTTTTCGTGTTTTTCATTTTTTGTGTCGGTGCGTAACCCCCCCCCCCCCATTTTCATTGCCCTCTCGTATTCACTATTATTGCATTGAGGACAATGCAAGTTTCAGCTTGGGGGAGTCGCACTTCGTGCGTCATTTGTCTCTTTTTCTTCGTTATTTGAGTCGTTTTTCTCCGTGTTTTTCTTTTTCTTTTTCTTTTCTTCTTTTTATCTCTTTCTCTTAGAGATGAACCCTATGATGAATTGCCACGAAATTCACACGCACACCTTGCACAGCTTCGATAATCACATTCACTAACCCTAGGATATCGAGTCCTCTTACATTTCATGCATCGCGGGTCCACTTAGCTTTTTGTGAGTCGTGCGTCGTGCCTAGCTGTTTGGTGTGCTTCTACCTTGTGATTATGTTTTATATACCTATCCTTGGTTGACCCCTAGATTATCATGCTTCGATTTGAATATGCGGTATTTGCTTCTACTATCTGCTTCTATATGCATGCTATATTTATATCGTATATTTCAATTCGCATGTGTCGGGATTCCACAAACAAGGACTAGGATAACCCATTTAGCCTATGCTCTGATTAGCGAGAAATATCTCCTTTGTCCAAGTGTTTAGAATCCGATTTCATTTTTATTTTACTTGGTGCAAATCCCCTCGTCGTGTACCGTTCTCCCACTTGGGAGAGTACACATGTAAATATCCCAATTCCCAAAAATCCAAAAAAAGGAGAAAAGAAAAGAAAAACCCAAAAAGATGAGAAATGAAAAGAAAAGAAAAAAATACAAATACCCAAAACCCAAAAAAAAAATTCCAGTGTGAATATTTTCCTACTTGCCGTGAATAAGGGGAAGGCGAGAATTTGCACCGAGTGTTCTACTCCACATCTTCTCAACCTCCATCGTTTTCGAAAACACTTGGCATAGGGACCTTCTAGCGATTACCTAGGCTATAGTGTGGTGATTTCCTAGTCCCTTGCTGTGGAGTCTCCGATGCATGATACGCTTCTATTCTTATACTCTTCTCATGCATGCTTGAGCTAATATTCACCGCAATTTCAAATTGAATCGATATTTGGGTCTTTCTTTGGGTATGTGTATATGGAGCTTTATTGCACATCGTAGATAGTGACACCATCTGCTAGCACATGACCACACTCACTCGCGCTTCACTGCGTGGGCCCACGACACTTGTTTGGACTCACATTCCTTGGTTTAGTGTTGTGTTTTGTCATATGCTTGCTTCGTGTGGCGTGTTTGATTTTGTTGGCCCTTACGGGCGATCTAGGATATAGGGTTCTCTTTTTCTCTCCTTCTCTCTATTTTCTCCCTCCGAGCTCCTACTCTCACTCGTCTTCCTCGAGGACGAGGACGAGTTCAGCTTGGGGGATTTTGACGTGCGTTTATATTTCATATATTCACGCACGTTTTCTTTTGTGTTTCTCCGTGTTTTCCCGCCGTCTTTTATTCGTTTTCTCGTATTTTCTCGTTTTCTTTCACTTTTCTTTGTTTCTCCATGTTTGCAGGAGATTGACCGCGTAGGGGACGTTTAACGACGATATCTCAAGTCCCCGGAGCAACGGGAGGAGTCACGCGTGATCCAGGGGGTCAAACGTCAAAGAATACATCTTTCAGCCCCTCACCCGGTCGGTTGGTCATCTCCAACCGATCGGGTGATGCACGCGTGCACCACCCGGTCTCAGCCGGAGCTCAAGTGGAAGTCACCCGACCGGTTCACAGGCCGGTTCAGCAGGGGCCTGTTCTCTGTCTTTTCGAGCCAAATTCCAACCGATCGGGTGACTCTCACCCGATCGGTTCATCTGTAGCTGATGCTGAAGAGCCGAAGACACGGGCACCCAACCGATCACTTCACCCGATGGCGCCAAGATCCAACCGGTCACTCCAAGAACTCACCCGACCGGTTCATATGACCGGGTGAAAGCTCGCCGTTTTCTGTTCATTATATGTAACAGATCACCCGATCGGTTGACTTGTCAACCGATCGGGTGACACGAGAGTCTATAAATAGAACCCCTAGGGTTCCAGAAACGGGGAGCTGCTAGTTTTTACTGTTTTCTCCCATTGTGACGGCTGTAATTACTGTTCTTTTGTAAGTTGTCGGATCTTTCTTAAATTTTAGTATTGTCTTAATTACTCTATTACTTTCGCATTCCAATCATCTGATTATGATTCCAACGGTTCATTTTTATTTAGATCGCTTTTTAATGAATTTTTGTGAGTAGTTCCCAAATCTGGGATTTTGGTGGAAACCCCTTCGGGGGCTCTTCCCGATGCGTCCATATAGTTAGGAAATCGATATGGATTAGGAATCTAACGGTTACGCGGGGTGTTTCATTGTCATCGGCGGGAAAAAGACCGCCTTTGACCGTTGGGCCACGGGGGAATAAACTTGGCGGTTGACTCCCTAGCCATAGCTCACGCCCTTAGCGTAGACGCCGAATCCTAGCACGCGGGAGCGGCAGGATGAGACGTTGGGAGTTATTGTTGCGAGCTTAGTGCTCCCGGAATCAATCAGTGTTAATGGACACTGGAGTGCCCACTGATCGAATCCGGGAAGTCCGGTGTATCATCCTGGGCACCGACCGGAATATCGGGCACATGGGATGCCGGTACCACTTTCGGAGGCAACGTCTCACCATTAGACCCTAATTCCGATCGCCATCCTACCCGTAGGCCGTATCGGCGAGAGTCGCTCGTTGGAGTGGAAACCAAAGTCCCGAGTTTATTTTCTTATTGTTCATACCTTGCATTCCTATACCGTGACAACCCATCTACCGATTCGGGCTAGCTCGCCCACGGGGTGATCCTGGTCCTCCTTGACACAAGCACATCCTAGCCTCCCTGTGTTCGACCCCCAAGCCACACTACAACACCGTGTGCTTGCGGTTACAAATATCTAAACCCCCACGCGGGTCCCCCGGCCATTTGCGGATAGCAAGCCGGGGCACACGTCAGTGGTTTCCAAAGGAAAAGAGAGGAAGGAAGTGAGACCCAAATGAACTCCATGAACGAGACGTTGCAACAACTCATCCAAGTGCAACAAGCCCAAAGCCAACAATTCCAACAATTCCAACAACTCCAACAACCTCAAAATCAACAAATGGCGGAGCATTTGGCGAAGTTGACCGCAAGTCTAGAGAAGGGGAAGGTTACATCCCAACCATTGCCCAACCCCAATATGAACTCTTCTTCATCGGCGGGGGGTTCAATGAAGAAATGCCAAGCGGTGACGACATTGAGAAGTGGAAAACTTTTTGAAAATGTGGAGCCACCTAAAGATCCACAAGTGGAGGAAGTGGGAGAGAATGAACAAATACCGGACTTGGTTCTAGATGAGGAACAAGGTGAAGGCACAACAAAGAAGAATCCATCCAAGGAGCCCGAGCCTTATTCTACTCCGGTACCCTTTCCTCAAAGGCTCTCCCCGCCATCCAAGGACAAGTATCAAGCGAAAATCATGGAGATTTTTCAACGATGTCAAATTAGTATTCCCATACTTAATGCTATTAATCAAATTCCCACATATGCTAAGTTTCTTAAGGATTTGTGCACGGTGATGAGGAATTTGAATGTGAAGAAAAAAGCTTTCTTAACGGAGCAAGTGAGCTCCATTGTGCAACACAACACTCCCCCAAAATTTAGAGACCCGGGATCCCCTACAATTGAATGCACCATAGGCACAAAGAGGATATGTCAAGCACTTTTGGATTTGGGGTCGAGTGTTAACACATTGCCTTACCCGGTTTTTGTTCAACTAGGATTGGGTGAACTAAAAAGCATGCCGGTTGTTTTACAACTAGCGGATAGGAGTGTGAAGATTCCACGGGGTTGTGTGGAGGATGTGCTTGTCCAAGTGGACAAATTTTATTACCATGTTGACTTCATTGTCCTTGACATTCAAGGACCCACATCGGGGAATCCCACCCCGATAATCCTAGGAAGACCATTTTTGGCCACTTGCAATGCATTGATTAATTGTAGGAGTGGCCAATTAAAAATTTCTTTTGAAAACATGACACTTGAACATAATATTTTCAATGCATGCAAATTGCCACCACGAGAGGGGGAATACGATGAAGTTAACATGGTTGACTTTTTGGCTTTGGAACCTATAGACTCATGTGTTGAAGATCATTTTGGTTCCAAATTTGATAATGCTTTAGATTTTCTTGACTCTTTTTGTGATCATATTGATGAATCTTTTCTTGTGCAGGAGACACATGTGGGACCAAGCACCAAATGGGTTCCGAGATTCGAGACATTGCCTACGGACTCCCCACCTCAAATGCCATCATCTTCGGAGCACCCCAAATTGGATCTAAAGCCACTTCCGGAATATTTGAAGTATGCATACCTTGGAGAGGGTGAGACATTCTCCGTGGTAATAAATTCTAACCTCACACATAAGCAAGAACATGAATTATTGGAGGTGTTGAGAACACACAAAAAGGCTATAGGTTGGACACTATTGGATATCATGGGAATTAGCCCTTTAGTGTGCTCACATCACATTTATTAGGAAGAGGATTCAAACCCATCGAGAGAGTTGCAACGTCAGCTTAACCCGATGGTGAAGGAGGTTGTAAAAAATGAACTTGTAAAATTGTTGGATGCGGGTATCATTTACCCGAGTTCGGATAGTAGATGGGTGAGTCACATCCAAATTGTGCCCAAAAAGTCCGAAATCACCGTCATTAGGGACAAGAATGATGAGTTGATTCCTACGCGAACCACCATCGGTTGGCGTATGTGTGAAGATTATCGGAAGCTTAATGCCATGACCCGCAAGGACCATTTTCCTTTGTCATTCCTTGACCAAATTGTAGACATGGTTGCGGGCCATGAATTCTATTGCTTTTTGGACGGGTATTCGGGCTACTAACAAGTAGAAATTGCCCCGGAGGACCAAGAGAAAACCACTTTCACTTGTCCCTTCAGCACATTTGCCTTTCGTAGGATGCCCTTCGGTTTGTGCAATGCACCCGCCACATTTCAACGATGTGTTCTAAGTATTTTTAGTGATATGGTTGAAATTGTGGAGATTTTCATGGATGACTTTTCGGTTTTTGGAATCTCATTTGAAAATTGTTTGTCTAACCTTTCTTTGGTTTGAGTAGATGCATTGAGAAGAACCTCCTTCTAAATTGGGAGAAATGCCACTTCATGGCTACGGAGGGGATGGTTCTTGGACATAAAGTCTCAAAGCAAGGAATGGAGGTAGACCGAGCTAAAGTGGAGATAATTGAAAAGCTACCGGCTCCAAAAACCGTGAAGGATGTGCAATCATTTCTTGGGCATGCGGGGTTCTATCGTCGTTTCATCAAGGACTTTAGTGCCATCTCCCGACCACTTTGCCATTTACTAACTCTTGATGCCAAATTTATTTGGACACGTGAGTGTCAATCTTCATTTGAATTATTGAAATGTTCATTGACTACTTCTCCCATTTTGCAGGTGCCGGATTGGAGCCTCCCATTCGAGATTATGTGTGATGCAAGCGATTTTGCCGTGGGAGCAGTGCTTGGTCAAAAGGGGGAGAAAGTACCATGTGTAATTTACTACGCGAGCAAAACCCTCAATGAAGCTCAAAAGAACTACACGACAACGGAGAAAGAATTGCTCGCCGTAGTGTTTGCTTTGGAGAAATTTAGGAGCTATATCGTAGGGTCACCCATTCTCATTTTTACGGATCATGTGGCCCTAAAGTATTTGCTTTCAAAGAAAGACGCTAAACCAAGGCTTATTAGATGGATATTGCTTTTGCAGGAATTCCACGTCGTGATCAAGGATAAGAAGGGCGTGGAAAACTTGGTGGCGGATCATTTGTCACGGCTTACTTTCGGGAACGAGCCCGCCAACGCACCGATTCATGATGCATTTCCGGATGAGCAACTTTTTGCCGTGTCTTCCTTGCCATGGTACGCTGATATTGCAAACTACTTGGTTTCCGGTAAGGTTCCTCACTTTTGGTCGATTCGGGACATAAGGAGATTCAAACATAAGGTAAAATCAATCTTTTTCGATGATCCTTATTTGTATAAATATTGTTCCGACCAAATTGTTAGAAAGTGTGTGCCAAATGACGAGTTTGCTAGTGTATTACATTTTTGTCATCGTGGTGCATGTGGGGGACACTTTTCCGCACATAAAACGGTGGCCAAGATTTTACAATGTGGATTTTATTGGCCCACCATGTTTAAGGACGCATACACGTATTGTAAATCTTGTGTGCCATGTCAAAAGTTAGGGGGAATAACAAAAAGAAACATGATGCCCTTAAATCCGATCTTAGAAATTGAAATTTTTGATTGTTGGGGCATAGATATTATGGGGCCATTCCCCATTTCATTTGGGTACACGTATATCTTGGTGGCCGTTGATTATGTATCCAAATGGTTGGAGGCCATTGCATGTAGGAACAATGAGAGTGCTACTGTGCTAAAATTTCTCAAAGAAAATATTTTTGCACGTTTTGGAGTTCCTAAAGCTATTATTAGCGATGGTGGCTCTCATTTTTGTAACAAACCATTCTCTAACTTGATGAAGAGGTTTGGGGTCACACACAAAATTTCCACACTTTACCACCCCCAAACCAATGGCCAAGCGGAATTGGCTAATAAAGAAATCAAAAACATCCTACAAAAAACAGCGAATCCTACAAGCAAGGATTGGAGTGTCTGATTGCCGAAAACACTTTGGGCATATCGGGCCACTTACAAAAAAATTTTAGGAATGTCGCCATATAGGATTGTTTATGGAAAACATTGCCATTTGCTCGTGAAATTAGAGCACAAATCAATGTGGGCAATTAAACAATTTAATTCCATTTGTGACTCATCCAACAATTTTCGTAAATTACAGATTTATGAATTGGAGGAGTTGCGGCGGGATGCATACGACAATGCCAAAATAGCCAAGGAGCGCATGAAATTTGAGCATGACAAGATGATTTTAAGGAGGGAATTTTTTTCCGGGTCAAAGTGTGCTATTATACAACTCCCGGCTTCATCTCTTTCCGGGAAAGTAAAGATCTAGATGGTCCGGGCCGTTCGTGGTGAAACATGTCTTCAGTCATGGAGATGTGACCTTGGTGAACAAAAAAGATGGGAGCAAGTTCAAGGTCAATGGACAACGTTTGAAGCCTTACTTTGATTCGTGGGCTAAGGAGCGGAACACCGAGGAACTTGCGGACCCGCCTTCGGGCGGCGACTAAATAGGTGTGTTTGTTCCAACTTTTGCTTCTACTACCCTTTCATCCATTGAGGAGAATGCATATATTTAGTTGGGGGGAGGGTTGTAGGTTGTTGTAGGTTGTTTTAGGATGTTTAAGATGTATAGTTAGTTGTTTTGAACAAATTTTTGTGTGTGGATACATCCCTTTTGTCATCTCCAATATCTTGCGAGCTTAACATCGACTATCCTTGCTCATTTGCTAGCTTTGTACTTGATCCCTTACATGCTACATCTTCATGCATACATTTGGATTTAAATTCTATTTTGGTATCAACTTATGGATATTTGACTGGTGTGTTTTAACTTCTTTTCCAATTTGGATTCAAATGCTAATATACCATGAATGAGACTATTTCATATGTCGTGATGCTCTATTTGAAACAATTTGGGAAAAGTTTGGTGTAAGAAATTTCCTGTTGGGATGAATGATGTAGTTTTTGATTGGATAGGAGATGGCCAATTTGTTATGCTTTGTTTTTCTTCTAAGGAATGAATGGATGAATTGCTTGTTTGTGTTGGAATGAGAGAAAGAGAGCTATAATATAAGTGAATTGTCTTTCTAATCAAATTGAGTAGCCGGTGCCCCACGAAACATTGGGGAGGACGCCAAAGATGAGATTTAGAAATCATTCCATCTTTTTGCCTATATTGCGTTATCGCGTGTATGCAAAAAAATAGAAAAGAAAAGGTGCATCGTTCCTCTAGTCTTGTCAAGTAGTCGGTGCCCCACGAAACATTGGGGATGACACGAAAGAGAAGATTTAGCGGAGTGCACAAAAACATAAAAAAAGAGGAAAAGAAAAGAAAAAGAGTATGAATAATTGAGTGAATAACCAACATGAGTATTGCAATCTCATTCCTCCACAACTTAGATGAAATTTCTTTTGTATTGGCCATTTCCTTGAAGATTGGTATTCATGACATCGTGATATTTCCCGACATATGTGATACGTTGCTTATTGCCTTACTTTTATTTGAATTGGATTGAGGAGAATGTCATTCGTTATTTACTTTCATACATCGTGTATATTGGGTTTGAAATCAATTGGAAATAACATTTGGGGTATGCCATGAGAATATGGTGAGATTGGTGCATGTTTTCATTTTAATCCGAATGTATCTTGTTTTACTAGGGACTAGCAAATAGCTAGTTGGGGGGTGTGATTCGGGTTTAAATTGCTTATTCCTCCCCCCCTAATTTCTGGGTATTTTATGTGTATATCATATTAATTTTGGCGTTGTTATGTGCGTTTTCGTGATATCATGTATTATTAACGTGTAATCTCTTTTTATACATAAAATACGATTTTTAATGACTAATATTAGCTCCTCTTAGTTTTCAGGTACTCCGGGAAATTTTCCAGATTTTTTGGAATTTTTCCAGGATTTTTTGGTGCTTGGGGCTATTTTTGGTGAATTATTGGAGCTATGGGAGAATTTCTGGGAATTATTAAATCGAAAAAACAAAAAAAGGCTTATTGGGCCTTGCGGCCCGCTCAGAAGCGGGCCGCTGCTGTTTCTTATAAGAAGGAAAAAAAGAAAAAAAAAGCCCACGTGTGGGCCGGCCCGCTGGCCGGCCCGCTTCGGGCCGTTGTCTTCGTTTTAAAAAAACGGAAGCGTGCGTAGTGGGGATATGGGGGCACGTGAGGAGCGCGTGCCCCCGCAAATTTGAGGCAGCACCCACTCATTAGCGGGCGCTGGGCGAAAAGCGGGCCGGAAATATCCGGCCCGTTTTCTTTTATTAGCGCTGGGCGCTTGCGAAATTGCTGGGGGTTCCGATTTTCTGGGGTGATTGGAAAAACACGAAACAGAGCTAGGGGCTGTTTTGAATTGTGTTTTGTTTTGTTACAGGTTTTTGGCTTTCACTCTGGGTTGTTCTTGCTTATGCTTGCTCTCAAAAATGAATTTCTAGGACTTGGGAGATCTAGGAAGGAGTGAAGCTCAAGAGAGAAGATCAAAGAGGAAGCTTGGGATCTTCTCACAAGGGGGTTTCTTTGCCTTCAAGCTTATATTTTTTCTTTCTCTTGTTGATCTTTGCTACTTGTAAAAACTATTGGATGTTGATTTTGAAATCAAAGATGTTGGCTTTGTTTATCATGAGTGGCTAATCATATTGTGTGTTTATGGTGGATGGTTGTATGTTGGGCTTATATATTTCATTTCTAGCTTGATTTTAACCTCTTCTATGTGGATGAAACATTGAGTTAGAGTTGTCTATTGGAACCCTAGTGGAAAATCCAAAGAGAGGCTCATCCTAGCGGACCCTCTCTAGTGTGCTCATTGTTGATTTTTTCTCATATGTTTCATCCGATATTTTTCGCACCCAATGTGTTCGATGAAATGCCAAATTATCTGATCGCTCTTTCCTTCGTCGGATGAGGGATCGTAGTGATTTGAAATGAATTTATAAGCCCGACTACACCATGAAACCATGAACACTCACACTTCTCATCTTTGCTTGATTTCTCACATTTTTCTTTACTTGCATGCTTAACGGTAGTTTGCTCTAAAAATTAGCCCAACCAATCCTCACCCCCAAAGGGTGGTATTTCTCACACTGCTTAAGCTAATTGTGACCATTGTTGATTGTAAGCAAGTTGTCCCCGTGTTCGACCCTAGGCTCACTAGGATTATTACTACTTGGCGACCTCCTACACTTGGGAGTTAGCACATGCAATCTTTTGTTCACGCCACTCCGCACACACATGACGTCTCTCTCTCATCCATTTTCTCCCCTCTCACGCTCATTCTCTCTCCCAGGCAAGATCACCGCCGCTCATCGTCGAGGCCTCCTCCCTCTGCCACCTGCTCAAACCCCGAAGCCCTGCCTTCGACCTCCTCCCCTCGGATCCTCCCAGCAGCTCCAAGACCACCACCGGCACCGCCCTCTGACCCACGAGGACACGTACACAGCCCCACGTCGAGGACACCCCATCATCGTTTGCCTCGTGCCTGCCTCAGCCTCACCGTGTGCTCGCCCCATCACCCGAAAAACTCCATCGTCGCCCCGACAAACGACGACGAAAGCAACGCCCCCTCTCGCTCAACCCACGGCGGAGCACACCCCCTCGACTGTCGCTCCACGCCGTACCCGCCACCGACCACCTCTCTCCTCTTCCCCATTTCCAACGATGAAGGCCTCCCCTGCCTCCAGGCGCCTCCCCGTCGTGTCCACCCCCTATACGAGCCCACCCCGAGCAGCTCGAGAGCCGCTCCCCCGCTCGTCGTCTCTCCGGGCAACCACCGCTCAGCTCTCCTCGCTCGACGCCACCGCCCGGAGACCCCACCTTCCCCTCGCTGCCATCAGCACAACGACACCGGACAGCCTCACGCCCACGTCGATGACCGCCCACGTTACCATCTCTCCGCCCAGCTCATGCTCTCCGTCACCGCTGCCTGAGAGCCCCCACGCCGCTGACTGCTCCTCTCCGCTGTCGCCATCTCCCGCTGGCAACACCTACGAACGCCGCCGTACTCTCCGAGCTTCGACAACACCCCCGTCCATGCATGCAGCGTATGGGAGAATGACGGAGGGTAATTTTAAAAACGTATTTTAAACCCTATTTTCGTATTTTGATACGTATAAACGTATTTTTGTAATTTTAATATAGGTTTACTAATGTAAAATCCATAATTAATAATATAGGGATCGGAAAAATATGAGGCCAGCTCCAGAAAATCAGAAATGACATTCTGGACCCGATGTCGCTAGTTTCACCTCCATCAGACGCTTGATTTTCCAGAATTAATTTTTAAGTCTAAAAGTTAAATATGTTATTTTCGTTCAAAAATCAGTAACTTGTTATTTTCACATACACTGATACATGATAAAAATATATGTTATAGTATTCTTTGAGACGGTCATTTTGACAGCTTACTTGCAAATTTCTGATGCTGATTGCACCCGGAAGAAACTATTGAATAACTACGTTACTAATTGAAAAATAGGTTTTAAAGTTATTTCTGAGCTTTTAAAAATTATAAAAATTAACATAAGCTTCTGAAAAATATTTCCTCCTACAGTAAATTTTTTTAATCATATCTAGCCTATATAAAAATTTAGAACGTATTTCAACACCGTTTCAATCAGTTTAAAAATCAAAACGATCAGATTAAATAAATAGAAATAGGGTAGCGTGTAATTAATGAGTTCTTGTGTCTGCAGGTACCAATTCTCGTGCACCAACATCTTTAGAAGCTCTAGCACCAACCTCGTCTTACTACGACGATCTCGATAGTGTAAGTCGTTTTAATTCTAACTTTAGAAATTTAGCTAGTGTACTCGTATGAACTTAGGACATGACATCTAGTCTCAGAATAGTTATTGACCTGAACAGATGATTATAGACCTAACTAAATAGGAAACGAATCAATTGCAGGCAACATTGACTTGAACGTACGACATCGCTAACTTTCAACTTAGATGGTTGTAGTACACGACCATATACTTGGGTAAACTGTGTACTAATTGAAAACCATATGCTCGAAGCATGAATCGGGAGTAAGTCACAAAGAATTCTAACTTTAGAAATTGAGATAGTGTACTTTATGGAATTACTGCATGCTCGAAGCATGGATCGGTATCATAGTTGTTGGACTTCAAGCATTTGTCAGGACTGACATTCTCTGTTGAGGTTTCTGCCTTGACTTTTCAGCAAGTAAATACCATATATATGTATTTGTTGTACTTATTGTTGTATACGTTGTTGGATGTATTGTTGTACACATTGTTGGATGTACGAAATGATGGGCCTTTAAGGCCACATGGACACGGACATGGATACGGATACGGATACGGATACAGATGTGGATATGGATATGGATACGGATAGGTTGTAAATGTGTAATGTGACACAACACGGGTTATGGGGTAGTCTTGAGCTACGAAGTGTGCGAGAGCAACCGGGTCCACCCTTATTTGGTAAGCTGTACCATCACCCTGCAGGGGATGGTAGGTAGATATTCCACGGGTTGCTCCGTGGGAAGGGTGCACTTCTGGTTGCATATTGTACACTCGAGCTAAGACTATTGCGCTAGCTTGATTGATAATACACGAGATACGGGGTAGTCTTGAGCTACGAAGTGTGCGGGAGTGACTGGGTCCACCCTTATTTGGTAAGCTGTACCATCACCCTGAAAGGGATGGTAGGTAGATATTCCACGGGTTGCTCCGTGGGATAGGTGCACTTCTGGTTGCATATCGTGCACTCGAGCTAAGGCTGATGCACTAGTTTGGTTGATGTTGCACTAGTTTGTTGTATATATTGTTGAATGTATTGTTGTACACATTGTTGGATGTACGAAATGATGGGCCTATAAGGCCACACGAATACGGACATGGATACGGATACGGATACAGATACAGATATGGATACGGATATGGATACAGATACTGTTGTAAATGTGTAATGTGATACAACACAGGTTATGGGGTAGTCTTGAGCTACAAAGTGTGCAGGAGCGACCGGGTCCACCTTATTTGGTAAGCTGTACCATCACCCTGCAGGGGATGGTAGGTAGATATTCCACGGGTTGCTCCGTGGGATGGGTGCACTTCTGGTTGCATATTGTACACTTGAGCTAAAACTGTTGCACTAGCTTGATTGATAATTCACGGGATACGGGGTAGTCTTGAGCTACGAAGTGTGCAGGAGTAACCAGGTCCACCCTTATTTGGTAAGTTGTATCATCACCCTGAAGGGGATGATTGGTAGATATTTCACGGGTTGCTCCATGTGATGGGTGCACTTCTAGTTGCATATCGTGCACTCGAGCTAAGGCCGATGCACTAGTTTGCTTGATGTTGCACTAGTTGATTGTCACCATTGTTCTGTCACGACTACTGGCTTGATACGACTATTCTACTGACTAAGTCGAGACTACTCGAACGTGATAGAACGGTATAATAATAAGCGGTCTTAAATTACTACTGAATCAGTGTCTAGAAAGGAATGGGAAGGGGGTTGGTCAACCAAAGGACTTGTCCCGCGGTCTTAGAAGTGACCTGTGCCTTCAAGCCCTGACTGCCTGGCTGATTTGGGAGTTAAGCTAGGCTTCTTATTATTAGGCCCGCCTACACTATTAGATAGCCAAACGACGCTCATCTTTTCTTAAGTGTTACTACGTCCACCTGGTTGTCTTACTATTGTCATCACATTGCCTGTTGGTCAAAACATTGTTGCTACCATATGCCATGCCACAGTCGTTACTTTTGTACTTGCATAGTCTACCACATGGCATGCCACAGTTGTTACTCTTAAACTTGCATAGTCACCTTTACCTTATGCATTACATGCACTTTACTTACCACACTTGAGCAGCCACCAGTACCTTACTTATCCCTCCTACATGCATGTTTGTTCTTACTTTACTTTCTGTACCTACATGACCATCTTTTGTTACTATAGTCTGTTCCATACTTTTGCACCACTTTATTTCTATTGCTATAAGTGTTGTGACTTACCTACGGTTTCATCTCATTGGCATCACAGACGACGCACATATGGAGGTAGATGCTCTTGAGTTAATAGCGCCAGAGTTCGTCCCTGGGACCGCAGCTTTCAGAGTTGTTTTCAGTTGTATTTTCTTTCCTCATGTATGTTTGTTGAAACAATTTGTACAATATCGATGTAATAATTGGATACAATTTGGGTATTTTTGTACATATCTGCATCGTGGCTATTTTGTTTTCACTGGTTAACTGCAGGATCTCCGCAAATAACAAAAAAGTAACGTGCCCCGGGAACGGGTCGTTACAGCTTTGGTGGCCCATGCAGGTCCGCGCTAACTACCTCGTGAACAATATAGCAAGATTAGGGTGTACAATATAAAATACTCAAACTAATCTCGAGTACAGGATGTCTCGAGTGTTCACCTATATTGGATATACGGGTGAAGCGTCCTTATTACCATCTTCATTAGGTCTTCCTTGATTCCCATCATCTTCTTTGAACTCTTAACCCTTGTCTAGAAATTCATGTTCCATTATTTGGATTTACCTTCCCTAGTAACCTCCTTGCTAGCAGTTAGAGTGATTTTTCATAAGTTGAACTATCTACCCACTTCATCATTATCACCCTTCTTTCAGTTGATGATAACCACTCAATTATCCTTCTTAGCCTTGGAATATTTATAGTTGTGCTTAGCTTATCCATACTCTAGCTACGTCTATTTTAAGGAGGGTAGCATTCGATTTTCGATCACCAGAAGTTCGAGTTCGACAACGAAAACGAATCAAAGGATGCTCAGAAGTGTTTGAGGACGGTGCTAGACAAATCAAGACGAACCAAACCGAGACGTATAAGCTAATGCTGCTACTTCTTCATCTTTCTTGAACTCGTCTTCCTTCTTCTATCCGAGCCTATTTTGACTAGCTATAGAAGCTATGGTGATGTCAATAGTATGTATTCATATATAACATCTCTTGTTTTCTTGATGCTATGATATCACATTATATTTCATATTATTTACAACCTGGTTTATTAAATTACTATCATCATTTATTTGTTTGAGCTTCTTCATAACATCAATTATTTGAAAGGTCTTTTAAATTCCGAGGACGGAATTATTTTAAGGATGGTAGGATGTAACGGCCTGTTTTCATTAACACAACTATTCACTTATTTAACCTATTTTCAAAAAAATTTAAACTGTTTTATAATGGTTCGTCAGAAGTTTTACGATTTCAAAAATTTCTTATAAAAATATTTTTAAGTATCAGACTAGTTATGAAGTATTTTAGTAAGTTCCGGTTCCATCAAATACATCTAAATAATCTGGTAAAAATTCATTTTCAATTATTACTGTTTTGGCTTAATGAATTTATTTTCTATACAAACATCATCAAAATGATTTCAAACTTTTACAGTAACATTCAATGATCATTTAGGGTTTTTCATATTAATTTCGTAATTTTCTGAAATCAAATCAAAAGAGAACCCGTAAACCCACTTTCTAAACGTTTTGGCCAAAAACTCATATCTCCATAGCTCAAATCTTGAAACGGACTTCGTATTCGCGATCCTCGTGACGATACGAACCCGTGGGTATGTTTTCGTAATTTTTCGGACACGTTTACTAGTAGGGACAAAATCGTAATTTCGTTACAAATTTTACCGTCACTAAATACCTTAGCTAATTACTATAACATTAACCTAAGTAACTATTAAATTACCATACCCATGTCTAAAACGTGAGAGGGCATGATAATTTTTTTTCTTGGTTTAGTCAAAAAGATAAACCTAATAACATTAATTATCCACCTAATCTCATTTATTATCTTTGACTAATTACTAATTTAATCTCTATTTAAACCTCCCTCTCCCTTTGTATTAACACTCACAGATCTATATATATACATATATCTTTTTGTTAATGTGTGAAACACATGCTCTCGTTCTCACCCAGGCTCTCAAAACCCTCTCTCTCTCTCCCAGGCCCGCACCCTAACTTCTCTCTCTCCCACTACAACACTCACGCACCGAGGCGAAACCCCTAACCCTCGTCTCCGCACACACATGACCTCTCTCTCTCTCTCGTCCGTTTTCTCCCCTCTCATGCTCGTTCTCTCTCCCAGGCGAGATTGTCGCCGCTTACCGTCGCGGCCTCCTCCCTCCGCCGCCTGCTCAAACCCTGAAGCCCCCGCCTTCGACCTCCTCCCCTCGGATCCTCCCAGCAGCTCCGAGACCACCGCCAGCACCGTCCTCTGACCCACAGCGACACGCATATAGCCCCACGTCGAGGACACCCCACCGTCGTTCGCCTTGAGCCTCCCTCAACCTCGCCGTGTGCTCGCCCCCTCACCTGAACAACTCCACCGTCACCCCGACAAACGACGACGGAAGCAACGCCCCCTCTTGCTCAACCCACGGCGGAGCACACCCCCTCGACTGTCGCTCCACGACGTACCCGCCGCCGACCACCTCTCTCCTCTTCCCCATTTCCAATGACGAAGGCCTCCCCTGCCTCCAGGCACCTCCCCGCCGTGTCCATCGCCTGTACGAGCCCACCCCGAGCAGCTCGAGAACCGCTCCCCCCCTCGACGTCTCTCCGGGAAACCACCGCTCAGCTCTCCTTGCTCGACGCCACCGCCACTGCCCGGAGACCCCACCTTCCCCTCGCTGCCATCAACACAACGACGTCGGACAGCCCCACGCCCACGTTGACGGCCGCCCACATCACCATCTCTCCGCCTAGCTCACGCTCTCCATCACCGCCACCTGAGAGCCACCACGCCGCTGACTGCTCCTCTCTGCCGTCGCCATCTCCCATCGGCAACACCCACGAACGCCGCCGTACTCTTCGAACTTCGACAACACCCCCCGCCCATGCAAGCAGCGTACGGGAGAACGAAGGAGGGTAATTTTAAAAACGTATTTTTAAATCGTATTTTCGTATTTTGATACGTATACACGTATTTTTGTAATTTTAATATAGGTTTACTGATGTAAAATTCATAATTAATAATATATGGATCGGAAAAATATGAGGCCAGCTCCAGAAAATCAGAAATGACATTCTGGACCCGATGGCACTAGTTTCACCTCCATTAGACTCTTGGTTTTCCAGAATTAATTTTTAAGCCTAAAAGTTAAATATGTTATTTTCGTTGAAAAATCAGTAACTTGTTATTTTCACGTACAATGATACGTGATAAAAATATATGTTATAGTATTCTTTAAGGCGGTCATTTTGACAGCTCACTTGCAACTTTCTGATGCAGATTGCACCCGAAAGAAATTGTTGAATAATTGCGTTACTAATTGAAAAATAGTTTTTAAAGTTATTTCTGAGCTTTTAAAAATTATAAAATTAACATAAGCTACTGAGAAATATATTCTCATACAGTAAAATTATTTTTATCATTTCTAGCCTATATAAAAATTTAGAACGTACTTCAACACCGTTTCAATCAGTTTAAAAATCAAAACGATCAGATTAAATAAATAGAAATAGGGTAGCCTGTAACTAATGAGTTCTTGTGTTTGCATGTATCAATTCTCGTGCATCAGTATCTTTAGAAGCTCTAGCACCAACCTCATCTTACTACGACGATCTCAATAGTGTAAGTCGCTTTAATTCTAACTTTAGAAATTTAGGTAGTGTACTCGTATGAACTTAAGACATGACATCTAGTCTCAGAACAGTTATTATTGACCTGAACAGATGACTAGAGAACTAACTAAATAGGAAACGAATCAATTGCAGAGCAACTTTGACTTGAACGTACGACATCGCTAACTTTCAACTTAGATGGTTGTAGTACATGACCATATACTTGGGTAAACTGTGTACTTATTGAAAACCACATGCTCGAAGCATGAATCAGGAGTAAGTCACAAAGAATTCTAACTTTAGAAATCGAGATACTTTATGGAATTACTACATGCTCGAAGCATGGATCGGTATTATAGTTGTTGGACTTCAAGCATTGCTCAGGACTGACATTCTCTGTTGATGTTTCTGCCTTGACTTTTCAGCAAGTAAATACCATATATATGTGTTTGTTGTACTCATTGTTGTATACATTGTTGAATGTATTGTTGTACACATTGTTGGATGTACGAAATGATGGGCCTATAAGGCCACACGGATACGGACATGGATACAGATACAGATATGTATACGGATATGGATACAGATACTGTTGTAAATGTGTAATGTGATACAACACGGGTTATGGGGTAGTCTTGAGCTACAAAGTGTGCAGGAGCGACCGGGTCCACCTTATTTGGTAAGCTGTACCATCACCCTGCAGGGGATGGTAGGTAGATATTCCACGGGTTGCTCCGTGGGATGGGTGCACTTCTGGTTGCATATTGTACACTTGAGCTAAGACTGTTGCACTAGCTTGATTGATAATTCACGGGATACGGGGTAGTCTTGAGCTACGAAGTGTGCAGGAGTAACCAGGTCCACCCTTATTTGGTAAGTTGTACCATCACCCTGAAGGGGATGGTTGGTAGATATTTCACGGGTTGCTCCATGTGATGGGTGCACTTCTAGTTGCATATCGTGCACTCGAGCTAAGGCCGATGCACTAGTTTGATTGATGTTGCACTAGTTGATTGTCACCATTGTTCTGTCACGACTACTGGCTTGATACGACTATTCTACTGACTAAGTCGAGACTACTCGAACGTGATAGAACGGTATAATAATAAGCGGTCTTAAATTACTACTGAATCAGTGTCTAGAACGGAATGGGAAGGGGGTTGGTCAACCAAAGGACTTGTCCTGCGGTCTTAGAAGTGACCTGTGCCTTCAAGCCCTGACTGCCTGGCTGATTTGGGAGTTAATCTAGGCTTCTTATTATTAGGCCCGCCTACACTATTAGATAGCCAAACGACGCTCATCTTTTCTTAAGTGTTACTACGTCCACCTGGTTGTCTTACTATTGTCATCACATTGCTTGTTGGTCAAAACATTGTTGCTACCATATGCCATGCCACAGTCGTTACTTTTGTACTTGCACAGTCTACCATATGCCATGCCATAGTCGTTACTTTTACACTTGCATAGTCACTTTTACCTTATGCATTACATGCACTTTACTTACCATACTTGAGCAGCCACCAGTACCTTACTTATCACTCCTACATGCATGTCTCTTCTTACTTTACTTTCTGTACCTACAATGACCATCTTTTGTTTACTATAGTCTGTTCTATACTTTTGCACCACTTTATTTCTATTGCTAGAATTGTTGTGACTTACCTACGGTTCCATCTCAGTGGCACCGTAGACGACGCACATATGGAGGTAGATGCTCTTGAGTTAATAGCGCCAGAGTTCGTCCCTGGGACCGCTGCTTTCAGAGTTATTTTCAGTTGTATTTTCTTTCCTCATGTACGTTTGTTGAAACAATTTGTACAATATGGATGTAATAATTGGACACAATTTGGGTATTTTTGTACATCTCTGCATCGTGGCTATTTTGTTTTTACTGGTTAACTGCAGGACCTGCGCAAATATCAAAAAAGTAACGAGCCCCGTGAATAGGTCGTTACATGTTGTGTGCATCTGGATTGGGATATTGCTATGTAAAGTGTTTGTGTTATAGGTACCTATTGTGGTGTATTATAATTGAGCAGTATGTGTGTTGTACGTGTGCATATTAGGTATATATTCTAATGTACAGTAATGGGTTATCTGTATTAAATGTGGTGCATGTATGAGATATTAGTGTATGTGTGTAGTGTGCATAAGTATAGTGGTGTTAGTTTTTTGTGGGTGGGAAGATTCTCAAACCTCTCCAAACTCTTACTAGACCCTAGAAAGTCCGAGGACGGACTTTATTTTTAAGGTGGGTAGAATGTAATGGCCCTAATACCATATATGTATGACGTGCCCATTTTTGTGTATTGTATAGTATATTGTCTACGAATACTTGGGTAGTGATATGTATAATGTGTTATCAGTATTAGGGATAATAGTATTATTCAAGCGGAGTGAAAGTGGTAATAACGTGTTATTAGTAGTATTGGATTTCTTTGTAAGTAATGTAGTGTGTTAATAATATTGTAGTATGGTAATAGTATTATTAGTATTGTTATTATGATTATGATTATGATTATTTATTAAGTATTATTGCCTTCTATGTGTAATAGGAAAGGGGTTATATAAGGAGGCTAGTGTGAAAAGGGTTCTGGTTAGTGGCATTTTTGTAAATTAGTGTGGGTGTGCATAGTAAAAGGGCAAACTTGTAATAAGTGTATGTGTGTGTAAAGCAACATGACATGTGTATTAATGGCAAACTTGTAAATAAGGGGGGCTTAAGAGAGATATTTTCTTTCTTCTCTTTTCTTCATGCTTCCACATTCTTCTACTCTTTTCTTTTTTTCTTTTTCTTTTCTTTTCAATTGCAATTCTCTCTCATTGGTTTCCTTAGGGCTGAATTCGGCCACTCACCCAAAAAAAGGAGGAGAAAAAAGAGAGAAGAAGAAAGGAAGAAAGAAAGAAAGGAGAAAGAGAAAGAGAAAGAGAAATCAAGAGGAAACTAAGGAAAGGAGACGAAGATGAAGAAGAAGAAGGAGAAGGAGGAGAGAAGCTCCCATCATCTTGGGATGGGGTATGATTCTCATCTCCACCTTGTATTTCATTTGCATGCATGTTTCCTTGTGAATTAACTTAGTTTTTATGTTCATGGATCTGTTCTGAAATTTCCAGCAGTTTAAGCTTCTATTAAAAACGTGCATATCTCCTAACCTAGATCAAAATAGAATTTGAAAAAAAAATATTCATGTAGTTCACAAAATCCTACTCCAAAATCATATAAAATTTGACATATGTTCAATTCAGTAATTAGTAGTAAAAATTCCATATTTACAACATGTCTGATTCACATTCAGTCTGGACACAGTTTAGTAAACTTGATCTCAGTCCCTGCACGCTTCATGGAATTTTGTATTCTTGGTTTCGTTGTAAAGTTAACAACTTTTCCAACAACTTTGTCAAAGTGCATATTTTCTAGATTCAATCTGCAATATGACTTAAAACAGAAATCTTTACAGCCCTCAGAATCTGTATGAAAAACAGATTTGACAGGCTTCATCAAACAACTCACCATAAATCATATATTTCATGTCCTTGCATGAAATTTTATATGTGAATCCAGCACTAATATATCTACAACTTTGCAGCTTTAAGTTTTTCTAAATTCCAACTAGAAATGCCCGATGTCTGGTCTTTAATCTAACTGCTTGTGCATTTTCAGCAACTGAAATGGTTTAGGTGATGTTTCAACTATGGAATGTATGTTTTTTTGATGCTTTTGAAGGCCATAATGACGATGATGTTGTTAGTGCTGTTGTGTTTATGGGGAAGTCATGACCAAATTTAAAGTAGGCTTTATGTACACATGTGTTGTTAGTTGGATGTGGCTTAGTATGAAATTGTGATGTGTTGAAAGAAAGCATTGTTAAGGTTGAATCATGTGATGAATGAAAGATATAAATTTACAATAAAGGCCAAATAAAGATGGCATGTTGTGAATTATTTTGACTTGAAGTGAAGAGGGAGTATTTGGTTCAATGTCCTTTTGTGCAATTGTTACCTTTATGAAAAATGTTTAAGTCCTCTTAAAGGAGGATGACACGGGGTTGGGGGAAACTAAGTAGTGGGTGAACATGAGGGATGGACTGCCGTGTGGGCCCCACTCTTGACGTAGCCCAGGAGGCGGGGAGTGCGGAGAGGTGTTACGTGTACTACTGACGTAACCCAAGAGGCGGGGGAGTGGTAGATGAGGAGAATGGCTCAGCATTGCACGCTTGGTTGAGTTCCAAGCATGTCTGGGGGAGTCATGGCATTCCACCCAACTGGGGTGAGGTCCAATCCCAGTCCCAAAAGGGTTCTACCCACTACCTAGGTTCCAAAACGCTAACCTACGATTTGAGTGATAACCCTTATTATTTTGTAGCATGGGTAAATGTTGTTTACTTGTGTAATTCCTTTTTGGTGGCACCTTGTGTATTTCCTACTTGGCCCATGCCGCGACTCTTTTACGTTATATATGATTCGTAGTACTAACTCTCTTTTGCAGCAACACACCAGTGCAGCAGGTGCGTTTTCCTACTATTACCTTAATATTATTTAGCTACGTCTACCCTTGCATGCTATGGTACTATACGTCATATTCCATGCATAGTAGCTCATGCCTGTAGATGATATACTATGTGGAGTTGGGATATCCTATGGGAACACGCGTTGACATGCCCCGTTGACTTTTTAGGTGTTGGCTCTTGGAGTTGGTAGCAGGTGGAGCATGGGTGTCTAGTGGCAAGAGTTGAGAGTGTGGGGTGGGGGGAGGTGATGAGATAGAGAGTTGTTGTACTTGGGGTTTACTTGTGGGTTAGAACTGAGATAGTGTAACTTATTGCAGTATGTACATGTGGATGATGTCCTTTTAGTGTTGTGCTCTGGTTGGTGTTGTTGTTATTCTGTGTTGTTCTTTGGTTATTTGTTGTCTGTGGTTAGAAGCATTACAGGTGCTACCCCAGCAGTATGCAGTGGACCTGCTGATTATTGTGTTTCTTTTCTTTCTTCCTTTGTAATACTCGCTACTCTAGGATCACCTAAGACGGATTCGTACTTCTCGGGTATCCTGGGGAGCTGGGCGTTACAGCTTGGCCTCTTCCTCTTGGAGCCGATGGGCAAGCTCTGCCTGCTTCCCCTCCAGATCCTCGATGAACTTCTTCTGAGCATCATAGATCCTCAGAGCTCGTCCAAGCTCCTCGTCCTTCTACAACAACTTTTCCCTGGTCTCTTGAGGTCGGACATCGCCTTCTCGAGGGACGCCTTGACGAGGGCCACTGGAGTGTGGTGATGCAGAGCCGCCATCTTCGCTACCGCCTATAAAAGAAGCCAAGACACAGTTACATGCGTACGCAAGGAAACTAGCGAGACGGGGTAAGATGGCCAGCCTACCTGCATATTGTGCCAGACCATGGAAGCGCACAGCCGTTCCGCACCAACATTGGCCAGGGATTCGCGGTCCCGCGGCAGCATGCTATTTTTCGCCAGACGGACCGCAACATCGGCCTCATCAAAAACTGACTCCCATCTACCTATCGGGTAGGTCGGCCGGAGGGTTTCCTCACTTGGAAGGACTTCAACCTCAGCCCTCTTTGACCTAAAGCTGGTGAGCGCCCTCTCACAGCTCGGGTGCACCTCCCTCCCCATCTCCCGCTGGAGAATCCCATAAGGCCAACGATCGGCAACGGGTGCCCGGTCGGGCTTCTCCGCAGTCGGAATCTTCGGAGGAGCCGCGGCGGCCTCCCTCTAGTCGGCCTGATCATCAGGTACGGCCTCGCTAGCCCGATGGGAGGGGGCGTCCGATTCGGACATCCGCTGCCTCTTGTCCGCCCCTCCCCAGTCATGACCTCAGCACCGCATTTCTGGGCGGTCTCCTTCATAGGTCCTTTCTCGTCCGCCAATCTCTTGCCCTTGTCCTAGGGGCCGGACTTCTTCGACACGAACATCCCTACCACCCTTAGCACTTCCTCCCTTGTGCGTATCATGTCCTCGACTGCAAAGAAGAAAAAGATTAGGGTGAGCCTATATGGGGAAGTTTTCCAGAGTCAAGATACCTTCGGGCCAAAAGTGCTGAGCAAGCCGGTCATCCTTGATCAAGCTCGCCAGCCGTCGGTCGGCCTCAAGAATCTTCCCCAAAATTTGGGCGTTCGCAAAATCCTCCCCCTTCAAAGCCACCTCCTCATCCACTAAGGGATTCAATGCCCCCCCAGTTCGACATCAACACAGCATCGATCGGCATCAAAACAAAAACAAATCTTTCCTTCCACCCTTTCACGTTGGCCGGCACCCCACAAATGAGAGACCACCCCTTCCTCGCATACACGCAATAATGTTTCCCTTTCCTCCTCACTTCGAAGAAGTGGCGGAAGAGCTCTAAGGACAGACTCAAGTTATTGGCGAGGCAGGGAACGGCGAAGCCGATCATCAAACCAACGGAGCTCGGCGCCAGCGCAAAGAGCGGAAGCTTGCGGAAATTCAACAGATGGAGGAGATGAGGGTTGATTGGAAATTGCAGCCCTAGCTCGAAGGCCTGGACATTAACCCCAACCTCATTGTCACCGGGACCGCATACCCTCTCGTCGGCTCCGGGGAGGCGTACTTCACAACGGGGTCGAACATACATCGCCCGGATTTCCCTGATGTTGATCGTGTCCGTTCTACATCGAGTGGTTGCTACTACCCTCGGCACCCTCCTTAGGAATGATTTCTTCCTCCATCGAGACATCGCCTCTTCCAATTCCTCTTCTTTTACCACTACTTCCTCCATCACCGAACCACTACCACTACCGACCTCGAAGCGAGAAGCCATCTAAGAGAAGATCAAGAGATTACTTAGCCGAAACAGCGACGACAGTTGAAAGTTTGGAGAAGAAGAAGCGCTCAAATTTGAAATCAGAAGAAAAAATATCGCCAGATCCACTCGCTCCCTATTTATAGCAAACAGAGGATCATCTCCACCGTCGATGCTCCGCCACGTGGCACCAATTCAAGCTGCTCTGGCGCCTGGACTGCCACCCGCGACCGCGTTTGCCATGCGTCGTGTATCGAGTGGCGGGGACGCCTCGATTTCTCCCCATCCCTCAAATCAGAATGATGACGGTGAAACGGTGGGCGGGTTTTTCGAAATAACTCCCACCACTCCCAAGACTGGAACGAAGATTGCCCCGCCCCCTCTCAGACAGATGGAGAGATGGTACGTCATCCGAGCTAGGCTGGGCCTCCGTCTCAAGCTCGAATGACCGAACTTCCATCCGAGCTCGCCAGACACACAACCAGCCCGACCCTCCTTCGCAAAGTCCACCTCGACCGGCGGAAGGGCGCTCTTTGTCCTAACCCCACCGACTAATCACCTGATCCCCTCTTAGTCCGCTGGTCGCCCATCATCCCCGAAGTTCATCTTGACTAAGTGGGAAGGGTGCTCCACGCCCCATACCTCGCCAGGTGGGTGCCCTCTTCCCTCCGAGCTCGTCAGGAATACAGTTAGGTAGCTCGTCGCCCCTTGAGGGTGACCAAGAGAATCAAGTGCGGCACCGCTCCACGGACGCCCCTCGACGATCCTTTGGCTCATCGGACGCGACAAACAACCTAGTATAAGGACACCACTGACGCTTCTGCCGCTCGACAGCCTGACAAAGCGCCCCCTGGTCGCTGCGCCCCCTGACCATTGGTACTTTCGGCTCTGACAAAGCATCCCTGGCCGTTGCGCCGTTTGACAAAAGCACGGCTGACAGGTACAGCTCTGACATCCTCGACCGAAGCTTCCGCTGACAGACATGCCAGCTCAGCATGCCAGGTCAGTCTCACCTAACCGCCTCTATCAGCTATAAATACACCTTCGCATCCATCGAGAATGGGGTTGGTAAATTGATTCTTAACTCTTACTCACACACACAAGAGCAATGGTCTTCCATATCTTTGTTCTTCCACTCTAACTCGCCACGCTAGGTCTGCCTGTTCTTAGCTCAACCTACGTGTCCTACTACCCCATTTCTAAGCCCTGATACTAACTTAGGCATCGGAGAGGCTACGAGTTGAAACCCAACCCCGGCCTTTCTGACGAGCTGCTCAGTGTGCAGGTCGTCTCCTTCCAAGCAACACGCGTTCGGCGTCTTGCTCGTGGTGAATGGTGAGCCACCGGCGGGCTTGTAGGACCTCCTCGGAGATCGACCTACGGAGGGCGTCCAGCCTCTCAACCCCATCCCTACTTGTAAAAGCCTACCTATTCCTCATCACACTCAAAACCATCGTGCACTTGGTTCCCCTCTTTACAAATTCATTGTACGCGGATGTTACCCTGCAACAAGTAGGATCCAGACAGATCTGGTTTGATGGTTCAACCTTGCACCTGACCAGATGTTTATACAGATCAATCGGATCAATCCGGATTTAACCCAAACCGATCCGTTTATGTCCCTATCCAACTCGGATGCGGCCGGGTTGGAATCGGGTTGGATTCATTTTGCAACCCCTAGCCCAAGTTTCATGGCGGGTAAGACCTGTGAGCTCGCTTTCATGTTGGCCGAAAACTTTGTTTTTTGGTTTGAGCCGAATGCATACGGGTTCGGGGTCTAAATTAGACCCGACCTGCACCCAAAGTAAAACGGAAAGAATTGAGAGATTTAGGGCTCGGACGGCCCTCTCGCGTTCGTCAATCCCTCGATCTTGCGTCTCTCTGCTCATCGTCGACAAAGAAAGTCGCAGAGCAGCAGCGGGCGACGGGCGGCGACAGCAAAGGTTAGTTTTAGGTGTAGTTTTATATCTAGTTTTTTTGGTTGCCAACAAATTTAGGCTCAAAATCTGAAATTTCTATCCCAATTCGCCGCGTCTTTCTTCGTTAGCGGTGCGCGATTGGCAGCGATCGACGGGTGGAAGCAGCAAGCAGCTAATGTAATTTGTTTTAAATATTTTTCTATTTTTTACTGTTTATTGTTAGAATTTACTGAGTTCTTTGCTATATTACTTTATATTGCTATTGAGCGTTGAGTGCGTCATGTTTTTTATTTGATGCCGACCAAATGTGGCAGCGGTCCTTTAGCTGTAATTTAAAAAAAAATTTCACTGCATTGTTTGTAGTTCGATTGGAGCAGCAATCTGCTGAGTTGTTTGCCATTGAGTGATGAATTTTTTATATTTTTAATTTTTAAAATTTGGACTGCAGCATCTTCTTTTTTTCTTTCTTGTTTTAAAGAATGTTCTTTAGAAAATTTGTTGAATAATTAGAGCTGCCGTTCGCTTCCTGCAGTATTCTCTCACACTCTCTTTTCATTTTTCATGCAGTGTCTATTTCTGTAGCATTTTGAGTTTGGGATCTTAGCCATTGCTCGTTGATTTGTTGATTTGTTAACGTTTATTGGATTTTCCTATTGAATTCAAACTGTCCTGCTTATGGTCGTTTAATCATTCTTAGAGTTGTTCAATTTATCTAATTTATTGATGAAATTATTGCCGAAAACGGTAATTTAATTGTTAAAACATGATTTATGCACATACTAAAATTATTTTCATTTGCTGAAGCCGTTCATTGTTATGATTGTTGGCTTTTTTCAGTAACATAAATACGAGGAAGTCCCTTCCGAAGGCTCTAGCAATTTGAAATCAGAATCCATGGAAACGGCGCAAGCTTCGTCCACACCCACAGACGCGCCGTCATCATCAGACCCACCAACGGCTGCACCGCCACCTTCATCATCAGATCAGCCGCTGGCCTCTTCGGCTCCGCCCTCTGAGTTACCACCGTCGTCATCGGCCCCACCAACAACAACGCCAATCTCAATTCCCCCCCAAACCCAAATCCAAACCCTAGAACCCCAGCAGCAGCCCCAATCCCAGCCCCAGCAGTCACCTCAGATGCCTCAGCCTCAACCTCAGCAGCGGCCGGGGGTGGCAATCCCCCGGCCTCGGGTCCCGACTCAATCGATGCCACGGGTGGGTGGGGGTAGCGGAATCGCCATCGGAGTTCCCGCTGGCTACCAGCGGCCGCAATCCACTTCACCTTTCTCGTCCTTTCGACCATCGAATCCCTTCGGTGCTCCTTCCTTCGTCCACACTTTTGGTGGGATGCCCCGGAGTTCCACTGCCGGTGGGCCCGAAGCTAGCAGCTCCTCTACTGCCCAGGTCAGTGAGCGTCCAGCTCTGATTTTCAAATAGCATTCAAATAATAATAATAATAACATTTTTGTGGTTAATCCGAGTGAAATGTAGCATCACCATATGATAAACATTGCAACTTGCTTATAGCTGGATATATGGTATGATTGAAGGATTCCCTTCAAACTTTAAAATAGAAAGCACCTGACATGTACATGAAAATTTAGTGAAGAAAATTGTCACTGTAGGGATTGATTTCAATCCTTACCACCAAAGGAAAATTTTCTTCCCATCTCATGAAGCAATTGGAATGCTTATAACCTTCTAGTGGAGCAACATTGATCAAAGAACAAATCAATAAAGATCTATCAACGAAGACAGAAATATTAGTTTGTTTCATGTGCATAGGTCCGTCATGAAAGCATGATATAAGATTTATTATTTTTGAAATTAGTTGGAGCTTTCGTCTTATTAGATCATGTTTTCATTAAAAATTCATTTCACTTTTCATCAGTTACTAAACCTTGGATTATGAGAGACCATCGAATCGTATTTCTCAGGAGACAGACACTGGAAACGTGCGTGAACAAGTACATGTAACTTTACTCAGTTATCTATCAAACGCTTCTATGAGTCCCACGTCCTGAAGGCAGAATCCCAGCCACTTAGTTTCAGTAATTTCGAGGAAGAACAAATTGTGTTCCTTAATGATTGGGAAGTGGCTTATTTGGCCTTCTTTGACTTGCTGCCTGTGTTCTAATTTATCTAGAGATAGATGAATGCATTCTTTTCGTGCATTGCGAGTTACGTCTTAAGTAGCCTGTCATGTTTCTTCGATTTCTGTAAGTTGATGCTTAATATGTGACTTTACTCAGTTATCTATCAAACGCTTCTATGAGTCCCACATCCTGAAGGCAGAATCCCAGCCACTTAGTTTCAGTAATTTCGAGGAAGAACAAATTGTGTTCCTTAATGATTGGGAAGTGGCTTATTTGGCCTTCTTTGACTTGCTGCCTGTGTTCTAATTTATCTAGAGATAGATGAATGCATTCTTTTCGTGCATTGCGAGTTACGTCTTAAGTAGCCTGTCATGTTTCTTCGATTTCTGTAAGTTGATGCTTAATATGTGAATTTTCTGTTATTTATGCTGATATGTTGGCTTGCGGTCATTGCTATAATTTAACATTTCAGCCCAGGCCACCTGTTCCTAGCGTCCAGACAATTGGAATGATTGGTTCCTTGAGCACTGTGCCAACCGCTTCTCAGATGCGACCGAGTGGGGTTCCTGGGCAAAACCAGCAGAGGCTTGGTCAACCACAAGTCAGATCGGCATCTCCATCAGTTAACCAAACTTTAAACTCACAAGTAAGTGTGAAAATCTCCAGCATGCCCCCATTTACCTCCTCTGTCATATGCCGATAAAATCTTTTTTTGTATATCAGTCTTTTTTTGACACCTGACTCCACATTGCAAGCAACCAACCATAAGGCATGCTCTTCGGTTTCTATGTGACAAATACAGAATAAAATGATTGTGTTATATACAGTATTCTTTATGACATCCTTCCAGAGGCATCCTTGTAACCATTCTTATTTCACGAATTTGTGAATTTGTTTATGTAACTTGTGATGACTGAAATTTCATTATACATCCAGTGAGTTCTCTGAACTTCTGAAGGATCAGTTATGATGAATTCCTCTTTCTTATGATCTCTGCCTTGCAGTTCATCAATGGTATTACCTTTGTAATGCTAACCGTTCCATTTGTCAATTGACTCCACGCTTGGTAAACCTTTGAGCTCTAGAACATCAGGTGGTTGTATGCTTTTGAACTTTATAACACCAAATCAATAGTCGTTTACATTGTTTACTCACATAACTTTCTGCAGTTTTGGTTCCCATGGTGATCTTTGCCTACATCTACTCATCTGGTTTTTATTAAGCTCCAGTTGAGATTTTTGTTTTCCCATATTAGCTACTATGCAATGTTAAGGTCAGGAGCACCTGGGGGTTAAAAAGTACTTCTTTGGTTGCCATGTGTCTCTTTTTGCTGCAGAAATTTCCTGGTCTTGGTGGTCCAAGAGCTCCTTCCATGACTTCCCCTGGTTCTCAGACGCCGACCCCACAAGGTTCTCAGTCTCTTCAGCAGCAATGGATTCAGTCTCAAGGAAAGCAAGCACACACAGCTTCTTTACCAACCTCGTCATACAGACCACCGATGAGGCCTCCAACCATGCAACAAAGACCCCAGCATCCTCATCAGCAGCAGCATCAGTTGCCTATGGCGTCACATATGCAAGTAACAGCTTCTCAACAACAGCAGCAGCAGCAGAAACAACAGCTGCAGCAACAGATGCAACAGATGCAACAGCAGCAGCAACAGAGCTCGCTGCCAAATAAGCAACATGAGCACCATCAACTTAGGAACCCACAATCTATTCCTCAACAACATCAAGCTGCACGAGCTCTTGTGCCTACAAACCCAAAGTCATCTGTTCAAGCATTGGCCCATCCTGGCTTGGCAAGCACTGCTAATTTTAATGATCCTGATGAGCTCACTAATGATATTATTAGCAGGAAGCGTATCCGAGAGTTGGTGGCACAGGTTGGGCTTCTGCCACTTCTTCCATACATGAACTGATTAGGGATGAGAATGGGCATGCCCAAAGCCTGATTGGGCTTCCAATTGGGCATGCCACATCATCATCCCTACCAATCCTTCACTAATTCTAGGAAGATTTAGTGACGGATTAGTATGGATGATGATGTGGCATGCCCAATTGGAAGCCCGCTTTGGGCATGCCCATTCTCATCCCTAGAACCGATGCACCTTTCATGTCATATGATATGAGATGTTGACTTACCTCTACAATTTGGAATGCAAAAACCTCTTCGTTCAACGTCTTGATTTGAAAATTATTTTATCATGCCTATGAGCTCTGAGCTTGTACCTTGTTTCACTTACGTCCAATAGCAAACTAATTGTAAGAGCAACACATGATTACGATTACACAACTATATATGCCCACACAATGTTTATATCTTACCTACATTCATATGGCCATGTGCATAAAACACGAGGAGGTGTGGTTTCATGGGTATGGACAAGGGCATGCTTACATGCATGTGTGTGCATGTGTCCCAGTGCATGTGTGCATGCATACTTGTGTGCGATTATGTGCACACAGATGCTTGCATGATGTGGAGAATGCCGCAATCTGAAGAGTCCTTATCTGTACCTATAAACTTTTAAAAAATGTATATAATATGCCCACACAATGTTTATATCTTACCTACATTCATATGGCCATGTGCATAAAACACGAGGAGGTGTGGTTTCATGGGTATGGACAAGGGCATGCTTACATGCATGTGTGTGCATGTGTCCCAGTGCATGTGTGCATGCATACTTGTGTGCGATTATGTGCACACAGATGCTTGCATGATGTGGAGAATGCCGCAATCTGAAGAGTCCTTATCTGTACCTATAAACTTTTAAAAAATGTATATAATATTGTGAGGATGTGTTCCAGTTCTTGCTCTTGTGTTCCAGTCCCAAAAGAGCAAGTATACCCTCTATAAGAAATGCACATGATGCTGTTATGTAATTGATCGCTGTGGTGATGATGTCAAGGCGATTCCCTATACTTCATCATTCGTCAAGGAAGCTGTTAGTATTTACAGTTTCTTGAATGACTTGAATGGATATCATTTGCTATATAACATAAACATGTTTTATCTTGATTATATCACCAAGTAGATGGTTCAATTACAATCTTTCCTGGATTTGCTCAGTTCCCGTTCGATGTGTAGATCCAGCTTTATTGTGAAAATTGCTCACCCAACCGCTTCTTACGCTACAATTTGCAGTTATTTCCCTTTTTGACAGGTTGACCGGTCCGAAAAGTTGCGTCCTGAAATCGAAGATGATCTCCTGGAGATTGCTGATGATTTTGTCGAATCTGTGAGTCCTCTAATCATCCGGACTATTATATTGCTCAAAATAATAAACAATCTCATATTATTTATTTTAGGGTAAATTAGAATAAATACCCTTGTACTTTATTTGATTATAGTTAAATGCTCCATTTGCTATCATTTTCTGAAATAATACCCCTTGATTGACGATTTTGTTTATGTTTAGTTGGTGATAGAGATCGAATTGGATGAGTTCAATATGAGAACGAGTCTTTTATTTGATAGGGTTTGAGTCCTTAGAGAATTCTAATTGAGTTTTTTGTTATTTTCAGGGTTTTCGTTATTTGAGTCTTTTTTTGTGATTTGAGTTTATTTATTTTTTGAGATTGAGTTATTCTAGAAGTTCTAGTCTCTATTGGGTTTTAGAGAGTCAAGTTGTAAGCCTATATAAAGGCCATAAACTCATTAGTTTTTTTGAAGAATAAATGAAAATTAGTTTCTGGTGTAAACTTTTGTTTTCTCCACAAATTATATCTTTTGCATTGGTGTGCGAGAGTATGCTTAATTGCCTGAGCGAGAATTATGAAGAATATCTTCATGCGAAATGTGCGAGTTGCAGATTGAAAGATTTCCGGGTGTAAGTCCGAAAATTTATCAAATCCATAACTACTTTTTCTCACAAATTCCCACCACATCCCTTCCGCTTCCGTCCTACGACTCCTACGTCAAATTGGTGTCACAGCTCAACCTTTTTTGTTTTCTTACTTTTCTTGTCTTTTCCTCCATAAAAAATCCTTTTTAGTTGGATTCAAAAAAAGAAAGCTAAAAAATCATAAAAAGGAGAGTTCAATTAAAAAATAAACAATTTTTTTGAAAAGAAGAAAAAGGGGAGAAAACAGAATTGAAAAAAGAGAAAAAACAAAAAGGAAAGAGAAAATTTGAAAGAAAAAACGAAGGAAAAAAAGAGAAATTAAAATTAAACAAACACAAGCCTGAAACATGGCGGCATTTGTTGTCATCTCCTGCTACAACCGTAGCCTCTGACAGCACCATACGTCACACCCATAGCCTCCGACAGCACCCTCTGTCATGCCCATAGCCTCCGACGCGTTCGTCCTCCACTTCCTCGTCGCCCTCACACCTTGCCGTCGTCGATCATCAACATCATCGTCAACCGGTTCCAGTTCCAGCCAATACACCTGTTGTCCTCGTCGATCTCAGCTGCACTCGAAATCATCACCACAGTCACCTGAGACTCGTTGCTCTGCCACCACAACGTCTTTTGAAGCTCGTCAATGCCATTGTCGGTGACGATCTGAGCCATTGACCCCCTCAGCAGATTCTCAAGTCGAGGCGAACATGCAGCACAGAACACCGGTGAAATTCATCGGAAACGGTCAAAAAAGCCGCATGTGCCAACAAGCTACAGTGCTGGCTCGACCGAGCCGACACTGACACTGCGTCGAGAGGGAGCCGATCCCACGTTGACCCGCTAACTAAATCCGTGGTTCAACAGTGCGGCGCATGATTTTTTGGAAATTTCAGAGGATTTTTAGCGTATTTTAGCTGTATTTAAAGCACATTTTGGTGATTTCTTGAGCTTTTTGCTCGAAATTTTTGGCCCTGATCATCTGGATTAGAACTCTACAAGTTCTAAAGGCCTTGCATGATACAACAAAGTTGATTTGTCTACAGGTAACCTTAAATCTGATCAAATCCTTAATTATTAAATTCCAAAATTCCTCTATTTGATTTTGTTTCGATTAATTGATATCATTGGTATTGCATATTTTCTAGTCTTGATTTGTGTATCACATCTTTAGAATTGCATTTTGTCATATAGATTTGAACTTTAGGATCAGACATGGATGCTAATGTAATTCAAAGGCTATAACATAAATTTCAAAAGATGTACTGAGAACTAAAAGAGGGCATAAATCTTCAAAAAATTGACTAGAAGCCCTAAAAAATAAATTGACTAACAAACAAAAATTTGATAAGAAGGTTAAAGAAAAATATTTATTACCTACCAATAGAAAATACCTACTAGAAAAACTGAACGACCTATGTCAAGAAAGCATGACTGTGGATGATTACATGACTAAATTCAACGACATATTTGTTAGGAGTGTGCTAAAAGAAGATCCTCTATTTACACTTGCAGGGTTTCGTTCTACATTAAGAGCAGACATTAGGCATGAGATGCTACCCTCCACTGTAGAAAATATACAGCAAGCATTTAACCCAGCCTTAACTTTGGAATCCATGAAAGCCCTTATAGACAGAAAACCTACTTTTAAAGTCGGGAGCAACTTAAGCAGTCAAGTGATAATATGATTAACCTTGAAACTAATACCGTTGAAGAGATAAAAGAAACGGATAAGCTTTGCATGCATCATACATGTTCTCGACGAGCTTTTCTGAGTGATAATGATGTGACTGAGTCGATTATTTCACAGATATTTGAGAAGATTGAACACATCGAGTTTGTTATCCTAGATTCTCTACAACCTTGGAAGATTCTATATGCTTTTTATCTCTTTTGCTATTTGGGAGAATTTTACATGAGATATACGTCTACAGATCTACATCCAATTATACTTTAAGGTTCATGGACACATCTTCTCTAGCTATGATAGACAACTAAATTCTGCTCGGTTATATGCTATGACTCACGATGTTCACTAGGTGGTGAACTTCTTAAGACGGAAAGAATGATAGAGATCGAATTCGAGGAGTTTAATTTGAGGAGTCTTTTATTTGATGGAGTTTGAGTGCTTAAAGAATTCTAATTAGTTGAGTCCTTTTGTTATTTTCAGAGTTCTAGTTATTTGAATCTTTTGTCAATTGGGTCTTTTTGTTATTTTAGTTTAAGTTATTCTAGAAGTGCTAGTCCTATTGGGTTTTAGAGAGTTACGTTATAAGTCTATATATAAAGGCCACAAACTTATTAGTTTTTTAAAATTTAGTTTTTTGTGCAAACTTTTAGTTTCTCCGATGATTAAATATTTTGTATTGGTATGCGAGAGTGGGCTTGATTGCCTGGACAAGAGGTCCGAAAAATTTCCACGTGCGAG
This sequence comes from Scilla litardierei, assembly GCA_030789695.1. NCBI lineage: Eukaryota > Viridiplantae > Streptophyta > Magnoliopsida > Asparagales > Asparagaceae > Scilla > Scilla litardierei. Next base: position 686,734,716 of record CM061142.1, on the reverse strand, counting down.
GCGTGTGGGTCTGTCATTGAAAGATTTTTGGAGTGCGAGATTCGAAAATTTATCAAATTCTTTATCTATTTCTTCCACAAATTCCCACCACATCACTTTCCACTTCCATTCTGCGTCAGTTCGACCCCTTTTGTAATCATTTGAGCCCTGCGTGAGTCTCTATGTGGTTAAATTTAAACGAATCTAAAACGGACAATGTAATGTACTTTATCCGTTGGGTTACGGGTACTGGTGGGTATTTTACTGGAATTTCTATCAATTCATTCATGTGTGATTCTTGTTAAATCATATACTCGGGGAGAGATAAATAAGGCCCAAGTGACCATAAGTGGGGCCTAAAAATTGCCGAAAGACCAACAACATCGTCAGTTAGGGGTTATTATTCAAGAAAATGATAATAAAGTTGGTGTTAAACTAGAATCAAAGTATGTGGATGTTTAATCTAATTTACCCTTTATTTTATGCTTAATCTTTCTGATTCTATTGTGGACTTCTTGAATTTTACTCTCAGATATTTATCTTGTAGTAAATTTTTACGTAGGCAATAAGTACTCGGCGACTTGTCTCCACAGAGATATAATTCTTTTGCACGTCTGGATGTGGTCAAATTGCCTTGTTCACATCTATATCTATAAGTATTGTTGAGGCTTTTCCCCTAATGAAACTTTTCTTGGAGTAACAGATAGTAACTGCTGCTTGTCAATTTGCTAAGCATCGAAAATCAACTACATTGGAAGCAAAGGACATACTTCTACATGTCGGTAAGATCTTTTATGGCAGTCACTTGCCAGATTTGAGCTAGAATTTCGCTGTTCTTGTCCCACATTCTTTCTCACCTTGTTCAATTTCATATATATAACTCTTGTATACTATGATGCCCCGCGCAGAGAGACATTGGAACATGACCTTGCCTGGATTTAGTGGAGATGAGATTAAGTGTTATAAGAAGCCGGTGAGACATTTAAATATATTCGGTATAAATAATTTATTATGACTGCAGTAGTTGCAGGAAAGATGCTCATTTCGTCAGAATGTGTTTCCACTAATTATTTTTATTTGCCTATTTTTCCTTGACATGATCTGCAGTCCACAAATGATATTCATAAAGAGAGGCTTGCCATGGTGCGTTTAATTCTTTTACTACATTTCTTAATTTAATAATTCCTATATGTTGTTTCTTACTTCTGCACATATCTCATTTCATAAAGAAATTTCTTTACTGGCTTCTTAAGTTTGTTAACAATCATTATGTAGCATGTTGGCAGGATACAACAAAATTTAAAATTGTTCTTAAAGATGTGCTTGACATTGATTTTGCTTTTAAAAAGTCCGTTTGGAAGAGGACTTACACGGAAATGTTTTTTAAAATAGGGCTTCTAGGTAAATTCGGTGTTTGGTAATTTTAGAATTTTAAATAAAAATTAAATTTAAATAAAAAAATTGACTAAGATTCTAATATGCATGAGAGAGAGGGAGAGGGAGAGTTTAGACAAGAGTTTTAAAAAAGTTGGAGTAAACTGATGAAAATGAATTTTTTTTTTGTTAGAGATGGGACATGTCATGTAGAAGGGAAAACACAGAGAAAAAAAAATAAGAGAGAGCAAGGAGTGTATTTTTGGGCTTTTGCGGAAAGAGCCCAAAAAAAGCTTCTCATCAATGGCTTCTTGGTCTTTTGTTTGTCCCAAAAGTCCTTTTTTTCATACTAATTACCAAACATATTTTTGTCCAAAAAGAAAAACACTTGCATGCTTTAAAAAAAAATCATAAAAACAATTTATAAGTGCTGCCAAACATACCCTAAGCAACATTAAAAAGCTGCAATATGTTTGTGTATTTTTGTTAATTTATTGGTACGACACCGTCACCTTCCACAGATTGATTTATTGCCTACTTGATGCTGGGCTTTCACTTGAATGATCGGCTGCTTACGCTAGTGTAATCTATGCTGACAAGTTAGTGAGAAATCATGTGCCTAACAGGAGGCACAATTTGGATTTGTTCATCTTCTTAACGAATCGCCTGAACCATTCCAGATAAAGAAGTCTATGGTCGGAACGAATGATGGAGGTAATGCAAAGACTCCTGCCTCGGCTGGCGGACAAGCTGCTGCAAACCCGAAGCTTCATGCACCAAAAACGCCTGCCATGAACGAAGCTTAAGAAGCTCACTACTATGAGACGTTTGTTGCTGCCCAAAAGGCGTGCCACGCTTGGACTCCTAGAGAGGTGGGTGGATAAGGGATGTGGCTTGCTCATTGCATCGCATAACGAATTTTGTATTCCGCCGTTCATGTTGCTTCACCTGCTGCTGATACGACGATATGAGCTGATATGTACTGACAACTAACATGTATAAGATGTTTATATGAAGGTTTTGATGTATACTACGAATTTGGTAGTGCCAATTTTCTGTTGTGTAGATAGATGTCCCCTTAAATGTTTGATGCTTTTCCGTGTTGGAGTTCTCAATGCTGGGGATATGGGATGAATCATTTTTGTTAATTTTTGGATTTTCATTCAATAATGGAGAAGATATCGATTCATCTTGATACAGTTATAATGCAAATTATATAGGAATCATGCTTGGGCGCAATGTGAATATAGGGCTTTCAATTTAAACCAATAAAGTAACTAAATTACTAGTAAATGACTAGTAAACTTTTTCTGACAAGATATTCCCTTTCATTCTTCCTCATCCATGTTGTTTATAAAATCCCCTTCTTTTTTGTTATAATATGTTGCTATGAAACTGAAATTATGCGATTGCGTGAATACAAGGCATAGAGCCAGGCAAGGACGGAGTTTGGAATCCGAAGTTATCCGGGCTACAAGGACCATCGAAAGGTAAATCGGACTAAAGGATCAGGATGTAAAAACGGCCCGGTCGGGCCGGCCTGGCCCATCCAAAATCCGGGACGAGCCGGCCCGGGGCCGGCCGGGCCCATCCAAAAGCCGCGACGGGCCGGCCTGGCCCGGCTTCCCCCCCAAGCCTCTCTAAGGCTTTTTTTTTAAAAAAAAACCCTGGGCCGCGCTGGGCCGGCCTGGCCCATGGGCCGGGCACCTCAGCCCGGCCCTTGGGCCGGGCCCGGGCCCGGGCCGCAGTCCGGCCCGAGAATGGGGTCACGAGCCCGGGCTGGCCCGGCCCGGAACCCGGGTCGGGCCGGGCCGACAGGCCCCCGGGCCATTTTGCCACCCTGACCAAAGGGTGATGCAAGAATCGAAGTAAGACTAGAGCAAATGCTGATTCAACGGCGGAACCAAAAAGTAAGCTGAGCTGCCGCCCGGATCACTTTATACATGTATGCGTTGAGTCCAGAAAGTGATAACAGACCTTTCCCATCACAGCACTGGTATTAAATGGATGTATACCGGAATTGACTCTAGAAAGTGAAGATAACCAAAATCTGTACCCTATTTCGATCGTTGATGTTAAACAGCATGCATAAATGACGGCCTTGGGTATATTGGACACAAGTACCTAATAAATAGATTAACTTGATTAGGCTTGCAAAAGTTTGAAATTTGGGATCCCCTTGGTACGAGTCCCCTGGTTGTCTATTGGTTAACGTTCTATTTGATTCTTGAACTGGTGGTCGATTGGAGCATATGGTGTTAGTGATGCTTTAAGCTGTGGCCCATCAGACTAGACAGCTGGGGCCCACCACGTCTGAGTTTGAAAGCTACAAATGTCTCGAGGGACCGATCGAGAGCAACTTGGTGGGTCAGCCTGACTAAGCTGTGGCCACATCCTCTAAGGTCGATTTGCTCTCCCCGACCAAGGTTGGCAAGTATCCTACTGGGACGACCTCCACGAGGATAGCTCCCTCTCAACCAGCAGTGATGACATCCACCAGGTCGGCTCCCTCTCGCTAGCAAGGATGACCTCTACGAGGTCGGCTCCTTCAGAATATGACAACTCTCCACGAGGACGACCTCCGCGAGTTCGGCTCCCCGACCACAATAGCCCTGCAATAATGACCTACACAAGGTCGTCTCCTAAGCATCATGGCACTCGACCTCAACGGCACACACCCGAGGTCGGCTCTTTTGACTGAATCATCCAATGGTCTGCTCGCCTGACAGCTTAGTTTCCATAAACGCCCTACGCAATCAAGTGATGCGATATTCAGCGATCTTCTCTTTAGGCCATTACAAGAGGGAAACTGTTCGCATCCATCCACTGTGTAATGGGTAAGCGTGCCTAATTTGGACGTCATCAGGTATCGTTTCTTATCCGTTCACTACGCGATTTGGGGAATTAGTCACGTATGGAAGATCTGAGATCTCCATAAATCCGCCTGCCATGGCGTAACCAACCCTAAGCCTACAAAAACATAGGGTCAATACGATCCCAGGTATGCACACACGAACGGTAAAAACCTCTGCATCCTTCCTCCTACTTGGAACTGACTTAAGTGTCGGAGGCGAATCGAAGGCCACCCACTCCAAGCTGTACTTCTCTTTGTTTCAGACACCAAAGAAGGAGCATCTTGTCCAGCGAAACCCTGTCAAGGATATGCGCTGGTGTGAGATCCTTTTATCAACAGCCATGCGAGTTTTTTGCATCAACAGTTGGGGCTAGAGGAAAGGCCTTGTGACAACTCTTGTTACATAGGCTCCAATCACAGCAATTTCTTTAGCAACGTCATCATCAGCATCCTCTTTGTTTGTCTCATCAATGGCGAAAGGCAAGAAGATCACGAGTGGCAAGACCATCGGTATGGCTGAAATCTATACTACAAAGGACATCCAACCCGTTAGTGGTCCGCCTTCAAAGCCTTTTGTCGCTCTCATTGCAGCTCTTACGTTCCCACATCACCCAACTATCGGGCTCTCATGGCGGAGCTTCTGCAAGATGTAAGAGGCTTAGACTCATTAATCCAAAAAAACCAATTACTGCAAAAGATGCACCTAGATCTGATCAAAATCAGACCCATACCCCTCTAGAGACCTCCAACCATAGTGTACCCCCTCCAATAGGGAGCGTGTGAAGTATAAAGATGGTAGGAAGATGGAGGTCTCCAGTAGCATTAAAGAATAAAAAAGCATTGACCAAGCACACCACAACAATAAGGAGAAAGCTATGATTAGCCGATGCGACAAGAGTCCTTCACTTGTGGAAAGCAAAGACATGTGTGTCCACCTACAGGGGAGGAAGCCATATCTCAGACAGTGGCTCGATGCGAGGCAAGCAGATCAGGCTTTCTCAGCAACAAGCCAGATCACCGACCTGCATCAGCAGATCGATATGCTTCGGTGAGGGGACTTCAATCCTACCAAAGACGTAAGTTTTCTCTTCATCTCACCCTTCCCCTCCTACATACCGAGCACTCCCTATCTAACACACCCCATTCTCCAAAATACCTATGAAATACAAAACTTTCCTAAGACTATATATAGAATTGAAAGTGACAAGGCCGCGACAGTATTTAAACACAAGGATTTGACACATTGACTCTAAATACTACCCAGCATAATGTGATATAATAATATAATTCCCACAGGCCACTGTGAATGTCAGAAGAGTGTAGATGACAGATAAAAGAATTAATACATATGCTCCAATACAGAAAGATTGCATGATCACATCACAGAGTCACCAAAAGAAAATATTTATACATATTTATGTCTGAACGATACAAATGTACATACAATAATTATACAAAGGTACATGATGGGGCAAAATATATAAGACTCCCAAACCCTCAACATAGTGTCCACAACACAAGTACAACTCACTCCCTACTCTTGCCCTGGGTAGCCAACTCCACGAAATCACCCTCAGAGGGCTTGACCTCTAGCTTGAAGTTCTAGACAGTCTCTTAGGGGAGAACCTGCTCTGCAGCCTCAGGCTCTAGACGGGGAGAAAATGGGGATGTACACGTCAATGCGTGCCCAGTAGGAACTAAACAACTATAGGTAGGGAATACCTGTAATGACCCTGCCTATGGGAAAAACACTAGAAGGGGGTTGAATAGTGTTTATGCAATTTAAAAAGATAGTTACACCAATTTAAATGCTAACCAAGAATATAGTGCGGAGTTAAAATTAAACCCAGAGTGAAACAAATGCTGACGCAAGGATGTTTCAAGGGTTCGGATTACACAAGTCACTTTCCAACTTGTTCCTGGTAATCCTACGTCCCTTCCACCCGGATACCTCCGGATACTCAAGTTAGAACTCTAACTTGAGGTTTCCTTAAAACCCACTTGTAGCAACCCTACAAGTGAAATCGAAATACAATCGATTGTCCTTGACTCCCACAACTTGGGAGCAAGCAAACCACTCTCACAACCCGAGAGCAAATTCAATTAACGAAAGTTATGAAATATGAAAGCAACACTTACAATTACCTATGCCTTGAAGTAGAACTTGAAGGAGAAGTGTGTTGTGTGTTGAAGAATCTCTTGGAAGAGAGGAAATGCCCTTTCTCTTGACTGCACCAAATACCTAGAAGATATCTCTTTGGTTCTAGGTTGGAGAGCAAGAGATTGAAGATTGGAATTCTTAGAGCTTTAGGATTTAAGAGCTTTGATCTTGAGAATGAAAGCTTGAATGATTTTGCAATAGAATGAGTAACATCTCAATGGAACAGTAGATGCTCCTTATATAGGTTTCTCAAATACTCAAAACAGAATTAGCAAAAACCCTTTTGGAATCCGTGAGAAAACTCTCAATGGATAGAATCTGCGCTCGCGACAGTCGACTGTTGAAGAAACCACAGTTGACTGCTGCACAGTCAGAGGATAGGTGAGAATTCATAACGGTCACTTACCACGTGGACAGTTGACCGATGAAGGATAGATAGTCGACTGTTAAACCAACAGGCGACTGTAAATCCTACTACTGGCGACTGGCCGAAGATGGGTAAGTTAGGAGAAGTCTGGAAAAACATCTGGGAGAACAGGACAGACGACTGACGAGGAGATAACAGTCGACTGTTAATCAGAACATGCAACTATAAATCCTTCTACAGACGACTGTCAAAACCCTGAGATTTTCCAGATAGTTGAGTCAACAAATTGGCTCACAGACAGACGACTGTTGCAGCATTGACAGTCGACTGGTCCATTGGACAGTCGACTGTAAATTCAACATTAGTCGACTGGCCATAAAAGACAGATCAAACGATTTTGGGCAAAAGACAGACAAGCGACTGATTTACAAAACACAGTCGACTGTCACTTAGACAGGCGCATGTGAATCGTTTATGAGTCGCCTGTGGGAATTAAGACAGAGAAGCCCAAAACTAGATTGTAAAAGTTTGTGCATAACAGGCGACTGTAAAACAAAACACAGTAGATTTTTTTGAGACATGCGACTGTAAAATGTTCAGCAGTCGACTGTTATAAACAATACAAGCACAATCAAATAAAGAAATGAATTAGAGTCTAAGGACGATTGAACAAACAATGTCCTAAGACTGAAATGACAATGTATGTGTGCTCCAACAATGTTCTACTAGAAGAAATTTACATTGACGAAAAACTCTCTTCTATCCAACGCATAAGCTTGAAGTCTTCATGGAGCTTCAATCATCATCTACGATCATCCAATCCATTTCATTTGCTTTCAATGATCTTTGAGTGTCATCCATTGTAAGTAGATCTTCATAATTAGCTTAGGTAATGGATTAACTGCAAAATAGGGGATTAGTGAAAAGTATTTATGTTTACTCATTATTAACACCAAGTAGAGAGAAGTCTAATACTCAACATTCTCCCCCCTTTTGATGATGACAAACAAACATAAACAAAAAGATAAATAATTATGCTTAATGAAAACTTACTCCCCTTACATAGATGCCAATCAAGTTAGTCAACAAATATTAGGGCATCTATATATCAATTGAAGCAAGTGAGTAAGACATAAGTGAAATTAATTCATGAAATCTAGGATTTAAAATCCCTATTCATTGTATCTTACTCCCCCTGAATCTAAGGCAACTTCAATCTTAGATTCAAGTGTTATTAGTACATACTTAGCACATTCATTATGAATCTGTATGTTTATTTCTCTCCCTCTATGGCATTATCCAAAAGATGGGAGTAGATAACAACAACAATCGTGATAACTAAGAACTATCAACAATCAAGGGGTATAAAGATATATATAAAACCAAAACTCATAAAACCACATCATATTCTTATGTGAATAGAGGAATAAAAGTCCAATTTCAACATGTGAGTTATAGGAAGAGAACATATCGTCTCACAATACATCACATCACCTATAACATGTATATTCCAATATCAAGTCCAATATTGTCTCGAAAACACCTCAAAAGAGAATATATCATTCATGGAGACAATATCACAAACATCACACAGATAAGATAAGCAATTATACAATGTGTGAGACATAAGGTGAAATTGCAATATCGTATATATATATATATATATATATATATATATATATATATATATATATATATATATATATAAGGGATATCACAAAAGTACAAGTCATATGGACATCAATATGTCCAACAAAATACATCACGATCAAAAAAATACTACATCATGATCTCAAAAATACAACATGATACTCAGACATCATCACCAAATAACTATCATACAAACACCACTCAAAAACTAAAAAAATCTATGAGTTTGGTCACCCGTTAGGGCCAACAAAATCAAAAATGACACACCAAGTAAGCAAACGCCAAATCACATCACTAAACCAAGGAATACGAGTCCAGACAAGTGCCGTGGGCCCACGCGGTGAAGCGCGAGTGAGTGTGGTCGTGCGCTAGCAGTCCGCGTCACTATCCACGATGTGCGATAAAGCTCGATATACACAAATCCAAGGAATGACCCAAATATCAATTCAATTTGAAATTGCGGTGAATAGTAGCTTAAGCATGCATGAGAAGAGTATAAGAATAGAAGCGTATCATGCATCGGGGACTCCACAGCTAGGGACTAGGAAATCACCACACTATAGTCTAGATAATCGCTAGAAGGTCCCTATGCCAAGTGTTTTCGAAAACGATGGAGGTTGAGATGATGTGGAGAAGAACACTCGGTGCAAATTCTCGCCTTCCCTTTATTCTCGGCAAGTAGGAAAAAATATTCACACTGGAATTTTTTTGGGTTTTGGGTATTTTTATTTTATTTTATTTTCTTTTCTTTTTGGGTTTTCTTTTCTTTTCTCCTTTTTTTGGATTTTTGGGTATTGGGATATTTACATGTGTACTCTCCCAAGTGGGAGAACGGTACACGACGAGGGGATTTGCACCAAGTAAAACAAAAAAAGAAATCGGAATCCAAACACTTGGGCAAAGGAAACTATTCTCGCTAATTAGAGCATGGGCTAAGTGGGTTATCATAGTCCTTAATTGTGGAATCCCGACACATGCGAAATGAAGTACTCGATATATATATATAGCATGCAGAAGCAGACATGGAAAATAAATACCGCATATTCAAATCGAAGCATGATAATATATGGGTCATTCCTGGACATGTATATAAAGTTAAATCACAAAGTAGAAGCACACCAAACAGCTAGGCACGACGCACGACTCACAAAAAGCTAAGTGGACCCGTGATGCATGAAATGCAAGAGGACTCGATATCCTAGGGTTAATGAGTGTGATTATCGATGCCATGCTAGGTGTGTGTGTGATTTTCGTGGCAATTCATCATATGGTTCATCTCTAGGAGAAAGAGATAAAAAGAAGAAAAGAAAAAGAAAAAGAAAAAGATGGAGAAAAACGACTCAAATAACGAAGAAAAAGAAACAAATGACGCACGAAGTGCGACTCCCCCAAGCTAAAACTTGCATTGTCCTCAATGCAATAGTAGTGAATACGAGAGGGCAATGAAAATGGGGGGGAGTAACGCACCGACACAAAAAATGAAAAACACGAAAAACACATGAGCGAAACTAAAAAATAAAGAAAAAAACACTAAAATAAAAGATATAAAACACGACGAAAGAACACATAGACACAGACACACAACAACGACACGCGAAAACATGCACACAAATCGATTCCCCCAAGCTGAACATGACAATCCTAGCGAAGTGATATGATCAATGTGATGCATAAAATACAAGGGGAAGATCGGAAAAGAAAAGAAAGAAATCAAAATGCAGGAGAGACGGTGTGCTCATTCTCCTCGGAAGAGGAAGAGGGTGAAATGATAGAAGGGCACGACAAGAAGGGTTATTAAGATGCAAAAGCAAATCCTAGATACGCTCCCCTCGCTAATGAGAGGAGACGGGATTATTCAAATCTAAACTAGAAAGCGGTAAATTTTTACACTACTGGATTAGGATACAGCTGAGCATAGGCGGATCCAAGATCTGAAGTGGGGCAGGTAGCTGCTCTAACTGCTCCTTTTGTGGCTCCGCCAGAAGTGCTGTGCCACGTGTGCCAATGGACCCAAGCAATGCACCTCCAAGCATCCCTCGTAGGTGTCCACCTGTGACCTGCAAAGGACGAGGTGCATTAGTCCATGGCAAGAAATTATTTCCCAAAATAAATGTATCCCAGAGATAGTCGCCGGTAAATGATGGTAAAATATATGAAATGTGGCGAACACTCCCTGGAAATGGTATGCTATCCTCTGTGCTAGCGACGATCAAATCCCCGCTCTCCATGTGAAGTTGCTCTCCAGGTGGTGACACACCGCAGCATACCTCAAGGGAAGTCGATTCTGTGTCCTGCGAGAGATATGGTGTGTCAAAAATATATAAGTCTAAAAGAATAGGACGTGAAAAGCGAGACTTAAATGTGGAGTGAGAGTGAGTATGAAAATCTCCCTGAATAGGGGCAATATGCTCAAGTAGGTACTCATGCGCAGAAGAAGTGGAGCGTGACGGTAGAAGTAGATGTGGCTCGGGCTCCATGGAGTGGACCATCGTATCCAAGCCCTCATGCACATCCTCCTCGACGATATGCTCATGCTCCACCATCTGCCCGATGTCCTGAATGACATCCTCATAGTTGACCACCGACCAAGGAGGAAGCTGTGACAGAGATGGCTGTGGAGGTGGATGTGGAGCAGACCACTCGTATGTGGTCAGGGTATCGTCGTCCTCACGCACATCCTCCTCGCCGATATGCATAAGCTCTGTGGTCTCCTCGGTGCTCTCATAGGACTCATATGGGGTATTCAAATAAAGATGAAAAGTCTCTCCCACAGATCCTAGAGAAATCTCCCCATCCTGACTATCATCATCAAAAATGCTTCGTCATCCAAGTGGTAGTGTGGGAAAATTGGGGCATCGGCATGAGATGTGTCTATGGTGGCCGATGAGATGGTGGTCTCAACCATGAAAGTGGGTATATCCTCTCCTTCATCCCCTCTCCTCGTGGTAGGCTCGGTGGTTGGTGCCATTAAGTTTTGTAATATTTGGCCTTGGTTAAACATGGCACTTTCAAGGAGAGACACGAGGCTTGATTCTTCTTGTGTTGGTGGAGGGATATAAGGTTGAGGAAATGGATGGGAGGTGTTAGGGCTAAGGTTGTGGGGAAATGTTTGGCCTTGGTGTAGGGGGAGGCTCTCGAGCGTAAATGGGCAATCATAATACACATGCCCCGCCATCCCACAAGTCTCACAAACCACAACCGAATAAGGATCGTATCCTCCCATCTGAGCATCGAAATTTGATCTCCACATGGTTACACCAAAGATACCTGGACAACAAAAATAAGAAAACTAGAGAGGAGCGTCAATAGTACAAGAGAATAACAAAAAGATAATATAATGGTGGGGGAAAATTTCTCGGTTATTGAATATATATATATATATATTTGTTTTTATGCGTAGTCTAACGAACCCAAGCCAAGCTAATATCAAACCGAACGCCTCCCCGGCAACGGCGCCAAAAACTTGACCGGCGCCCCGTTTACGGTTTGGGCGCGGTGTCGTTTTACCGCAAGTGCACGGTTAGTGTAGGGTGCGGGTTTATCGAACTCAGGGAGGTGGATGGCTTGAATGGCTACTAGCCTCGCCTAGGTTGTGTACTAGCTACGCGGATAATGTGGGTGGAAGTGTAGAAATAAAGGAAAGAAATGAAAAAGATACGAAATGAATCCCCGCTAACACGGGCTAGAGCATTCATGACACTTGGCATTTGACTTGACTCAGGGTGAGACATTGCCCCAAAAGGTGGTACCTAGTGTCCATGGCCCGATATTCCGGTCGGTGCCAAGCACGCTAGGCCTACCCGGTTCCGGACGGTGGGCATTCCCATGTCCATTAACACCTTCCGCAACCGGGAGCATTAAGGCCACAATGATATCTCCCAACACTTCGTCCAAGCCGCTCCCGCGTGCTAGGACTCGATGTCTACGCTGGGGGCGTGAGCTATGGCTAGGGAGTCAACCGCCAAGTTTATTCCCCCTTGGCCCGACGGTCAGAGGCGGTCTTTCTCCCGCCAATGACAATGAAACACCCCCGCGTAACCCGAATGGCCAAATAGGTCAAATGTGATTTCTAGCAATACATCGAAGCGGATCTTGACTGGACAAGCACCGGACCCCAACCCCCAACACAACTAGTGTGTCGTCGTACGAATTGGACCCAGATTGCTAGAAATCCCCATTGACGCATTTCATCGAACACATGCCATGCAACCAAGTCAAATGAAACAACCCAAGCATCAATCCTACTCTAACCCGTATTAGGGTTCATCAAGACTACTCCATGATGAAAAACATATAAACAAACAACACAAAAGACATACAAACATTCATCATGAAGCAAAAGAAATACAACACAAAAAATGGAGAACAAGAGAAAGAAATACTTATCTTGATTTTGAACCTCCAATCCAATACAAGATTTATTATAAGAGAAAACCTAATCTAACCTAATCTAAACTCACAAGGGAAAGGGGCAAAAAGCCCTGGAAAAACTGAGAGAGAGCTCCCCAACATTCAGCCAACATCGTGTATTTATAGCCCCCAAAGAAACCCTAGCGGTTCGGGTCCAAAACCCGCAGAAAAATCGCCACCCGATCGGTTGATGGGTCAACCGATCGGGTGAGAGCTTTGAAGATCTTCAACCGGGCGCTGAGGCGATCGGGTGGCGCCGTCGGTTCGCCAAATGAGGAGTTGCGGCTACAGGTTAACCGATCGGGTGATAAGTCACCTGATCGGTAGGAATTACATCAAAAAGACAGAGAGTTCCGTCGCTTCACCCGATCAATGAACCGATCGGGTGAGCCGCTACTCTCCTTCGGCAGCCGTCCGGGTCGGATACGTGTGCATCAACCGACCAGGTGGCTGGTCCACCCGATCGTTTGAGGGCTGAGAAATAGCAACCTTCGTCGTTTGACCCTCTGGATCGCGCGCGGCTCCTCCCGTTGCTCCGGGGACTCATGATATCATCGTTTTACGTCCCAAATGCTGGAAATTCCTGCAAATAAACAAAAAACATGGAAAAGTGAAAGAAAACAAGAAAATACAAGAAAACACGAGAAAACGAATAAAAGACGGCGGAAAATACGGAGAAACACGGAAGAAAACGTGCGTAAATATATGAAATATAAACGCACGTCAATTGCCTATCCTAATCCTGTCATTAGCTTAACCATCGTGCACTTGGTTCCCCATAATACAAATTCATTGTACGCGAGTCCTACCCCGCAACAAGGTGGCCTTCTTCCCATAACTCCCTCCTTGTATATAGCCTTTTATTGCTCAATTAGTGGCTATTGAATTCGTCCATCATGGAGTGTAACCACCACCATCATTCTAGCCATTAATTGCTTAATTCATGGCTATTGAAGTGGGGCTATCATGAAGTTGTAACCTTCCCTCGTAGATGACTCTTTACGAGGGAAGTGTGAGTTGACTCATTCAAACCAAGAGTAATGTGCCGTGGGCCGGCTTGGCAATGGCCGAAATACAACATCCCACATAGGGTGTAACAGAAGGGCTATCGAGCTATTGGGCCGAAGCTCACTTCTTCAAGTAGGCTTCACCTTTCTGTATTTATACAGCTCCGATCCGTGGACCGGATCCATATATCAACAAGTACATACATGAATGAGATAGAATCTCTCAAATAGATATATTCTTAACTACCCACACAACTCACCCATCATTCTCTATTTACAACCTATTTCTAATTTTTGTGAAAGAATTGTTCAGCGTCCGATCCCCGATTGCCGATCAACGGGCTTAATTGATAGCAAACGGGTCTCGCCGGACCCGTTCTTAATAGAGGCTAATTAGGTCGCGATCCATTATCCTTTCCCTCTTCCCCTCTCCCCATCTCACTCTCTTCGATTTCGCGGCGGCGGCGGATAGAACGGCGGGTAGCAGCTAGCAATCGCCATCAGCAAGTATCCGGAGAACGGCGACAGCAAGGATCGGCGGGGGCTACAGTTACGTCTCTCTCTTTTTTGATGCTTCGTTTAGAGATCCCATTCATTCGATTAGTAAAGCACAAATTCGCTGATTCAATTTTTTTTCCTTTTGTGTTTGTAAGTTTTCTCCCATCTTTGAAAGACACAATTTGAACCAAAAAGTTGTGATGCGTGAGATCTTATTTTGTGATATTATTTCTGATAAAAGATTGGGCTTTTTACCATTCTTTGTTCGACATTGCCAGAGTTTTATAGTAGAAAGTCATATAATTTATGTTCAAAGTTAGAATGCAAGCCGATTAACCTTTTTTTGCCATGGTTCAGTATTGATGTCTAGATTTTTGTTTAAAAACAAGAATCATGGCAGTTTTGTTGCGATAACAGAGATTGTCTGACGGTGGCTTAAAATTCAGTTGGTGATTAATGGCTGATGTTCTTTGCATCGTAAGTTCACATCAGCTTTTGTACCGCGGCGGAAATTATTTGATTAGGGTTGTTAGTTGGCAGTAGTTTTTGCCTCTTGCCCTTGACAATTCTTGCCATTTTTATAACAGCTTGGGATATTAAATTGTGGTGTCTAAGCATGACTATGATAGGGGGTTGCTTGTCAGTTTCTGTTTTTTGGATGTTGATGTCATTCAATGAAGGAACTTCTATATTAAATCAGTACTAACTTCATCTCCATGAAATTATGGAATGTTATGCATTCAAGGGTGGTCGAGTGTATATGCAATGTCCCTGTTAATTATTATTTACCACCTCAACAATGTCTAAACTTACATATTAAAAATCAATGTGAACTTTCGTTTGTGCTGTAGATACATGGATATTACTTACACCTGCCATGGAATACGGCTGCCATTCCCCGCTATATTTCTATAGTAGTATTTGGCTGTGGTTGGATTTTTATATTAGTGCACGTTGGGATTCATTTTGTTTTATAAGCGCATGGATATTGTCCAGTTACTTTTTGTATTTTCACAGTTCTCTCAAAGACTAAAAAGTTGTCCATCCATGCAGTTCAGTGTCTGATTCCAAGAAATGGCAGAGTCAAAGCCTGAAATGAGGAAACCCGTGTTTATTAAGGTTGACCAGCTACGGCCTGGCACGTCTGGACATACCCTAACGGTGAAAGTGGTGAGTACGAAGATGGTGTTTCAGAAGGGACAGTCTCGCCAAATGCGTATTGCAGAATGTTTGGTGGGAGATGAGACTGGAATAATTGTCTTTACTGCAAGGAATGATCAAGGTAGGTTTTTTTGTGGCAAAATTTAACTTTCATTTGATAGGGTTTTACTGTCAGTCGGTTGATTCAGAAAGGATCATTTCATCTTTTGTGAAGATCAAATTATAAGCTAACCTTCTTTTATAAATTTCATTATTCTTGTGACATTTCTTCATAACCACACTTTGGTATCATACACATGAAAATGTTTGTACCATTAATTTTGGTGTTTATTATTAATTAAATCTTCATTTATAACGATTAGAAAGGGGGCCATGTGCCTATTAAAGATGGTTATGAAAATCTAGATGCTAATGCTCAATACTAATCAGATATAATCTTCAACCGTTTTTTACATTTTCAACTTCATCAGTCAGAAGGCATGATCATATTTTTGTAGCCACATTGTATTTATCTTATTTAACACATTTTGCTATTCTAAGTTCATTTTAGTATGCATTTTTGTCAAATGAAACTGGGCCAATCAGGGGAAGTCTACTAGCAATGCTTGTAGGGGAAGGGATTTTGGAATACCATAGCAATTAAATCATTGCGGAATTTTAATTTAGGGAATTTGATGATGTTGTATTATAACATAGGTTTTCTCTTAGCTTCTGTTTTTTAAGGATTCAGCCTGCAATTAGTTTAACGATATAATGCAACATAATGAAGCTGAAATAGAAAATTTTCTTTGTATCTGTCCAGACGGGAGAAACATATTGCATAAATTGCCTCATTATTCATAAAGAGATCCTCATTGTTATATCTGTCCAGAAGGGAGAAACATATTACAAACATATTGCATACATATTGCATACATTGCAATTAGTTTATTCTTATATTTGGTTTGCTCGAGATGTCTTGAGATCCCTCCTTTAGTTTTGATATGTGTAATTAGAGAAGGGCATAAATGTTTGGATACTGGAAGAAAAGAAACCAATGCTTTGAAGGTTGTGCAAGAAGTTAACGTCTTCTGATATTTCTGGCGTAATTAAGGATATGTGATCTGCAGTTTAGACAACATTCAAACTAGAGTCCATTTATTATCTTGCTTCCTGGAATACAGCTTGACCAAAGTTTGGGTTCGGCTTTTGTTGAGGTTTTCATGATAAAAAATGTAGGAAGTTAGGTATATAGAATTATGTGAACTACTAAATATTGATGTCAGACGAATAAAATGGGTTTTAAAGAGTTTCAAAAATAATTTGTGTTATGAATATATGGTTTAGACTTTTCAAGGAATAAAAAATCACGTACAAAATCAATTCGAACTAAAATAGCAACAAATAAAGAAACTAATGAAATTTAGAAATAAAAAGAAGATAGAGAGAGCTGTAAGTGGAATATAAATTGAAGGAGCATGATTCTGTAATTGGTTCTAATATAACCTTTTAAAATTACAATTTCCTTTCTTTCCTTTTTCTGCCGTCCCCTTATCCTCGTGATGGACCGTGGTTGATAACTCCCAGAAATTAACAAATATTAGCTAACGGTCTTTTAGTTTCTCTATTTTGTCATACTTTATATATTGCCTTCGCTTCTTTGGCCCATAAGCTTGCAAATGCTTTTCCTCTATCAAATATTTTAAAATATACCACATGTCATTCCAAATGTTTTATGAACAGGCTTTTGATAATTCAAGGACATGAAGACTTGAAACTAATATACACTTGATAGCAAAATTTTCAGCATACTTTTTGCTGCGTCATCACTTGAGCAACATGTAATTCTTCTAGCTTACTTCATGACATCTTATTCAGCCTGATGCAGCTAGCCACCATAGTGACAACTCACATCATATCTTGTATTATTAAGTAGATCTTAAGTTCGATAGTTTGGCTTGAACCCAACGCCGCCACCCAAATCTCTCTTTATAAGGAGTTGCGGCAAGGAACTGATAGGAGTAGGTGATACATTGTGAGGGATGAGCAAGGAAATGTATTATTCCCCTTTTAAGTGCCTCTCCATTTTTACTATTCGAATGTTCAAAACTAATAACTCTTTAAGTACACATAACTGTTGAGGGAACATCATGATTGTAATTGCCTTCATACAACGAGACGGGATCACCAGTCTACACAAATCTCATGAACCAATTCATGAGAAAGCGACAGGTTATAAGCACACACTAACCTAGTATAATTCCACATACATCCTCCCCAATAGTTGATAAGTCTATTCTGTCAAATGGAAGTCTTGGTGCATTCAGAAATGTAAATACCTGATCTAAATCCATGTCAACATTTAGTAGCACTTTCTATCTTGTGGTTCTCAAGTATGCATTTTTAACCATTAACACATTATATTCCCAAATTTGATAGCATGCATCATGTTGATATGCACGAAAATCTTTGGTAGATGTTGAAAAAAATGATCATTTTAGAAATGAAAGCCCTTATATTCTGATTCTATATATTTCCTTTCAGACCTGTTTAGGTTGTAAACAGTAGGACGTTAAGCAAGAAGCTAGACTAGGACAAATTGATTGGTTGAAAATCATGGATGGATGTAATATGAAGCAGGTTGACTATTATTTTATTTCTCTTTCCCATAATCTACAACATATCCTCGTGTAGAAATGGCATGCTGTAACACAGTGAATGATTAAACAATGCTTCTTTGTATGAAGATGGAACTATCAACATAATAAATAATTCATGATCAATAGAGATGCACATAAAAGAATCAGTGACTAATCCTAGCATCCTTGTTCAGTTGTCATTTATCAGAATAGCTTAGCTGAACTAATATATCCCATGGGCATGCCTGTCATTTAGAAGTCATACAAGTAGCAACTTGATCCGTGCTTTATTTTATTCTCTTTTGGGAGTGCAAAAGGTAAGCAGAAGGAAATAGCACAAACAAGTGGAATAGTGAAAAATTGAACCAGTGATCATTCAGATAGAGTGGGACTACATGGCCATGAATTTCAGGTGATTGAGAAGCCCCTCTCTTGCTTGCAACTTCCTTTATTAGGAAATTGGCACCCATCCCATTTAAAGAGGTGATGTTAGATTGATATTGCCTAATATTTAGGAACATTCCCATAATATAGTTATACTTACTAGCCAAACCCATTTTGCAAAGAGGAGGCTTTTATATAACAATGATGATTTGTATTATCATATTATGAATGCTAATCATGTTATCATGTGTATTTAGCAAGTTCTTGTTTTTCTTTGCCATGTTGGTTCCACTTCTCTTTCTTGGTCAGTTGGTCAGTTGCAACCTGGAACTTTCACATGCTACATTTTGTTCATGTGTGCTAGTCCATTATTTAATAGCCTCCTTGGTTTGGCAAAACTATATATTATGCCTGGATAATAACCCCGTGAACTTTACTTCAGTAAAATGGAGGACTTCTCAATATTTTTTATTAGCAGCTTCTAGTTTCAGCCTTTCATTGGTGTTATGTTGATTGCGCTAATGGTTCTGCATTGGATCCATAATGCTTAAGCAATGGGAGTGCAGAGTTTTTATCGAGAGCTAAGGCAAACATCACATGTTTATATTACATTTTAGTGTTAGGTAGTACTGATGGTAATATGTGAACACATGCTATTTTCAAATGACATTGGTAGGATAATATGGAACTATAGATGAAATGTGCATCTTTATATGTTAAAGCTGATATCCCAAACATTTGGGTTAGAAAATCTTGAGCTCCCTTAAAATCTTAAGATAACAATATTGCCAAGAAAACGTCTAACCCAAACATTTGATTTGGCTACATGAATCCTTTCGTCCATTCAGTTCTCAATAACATCTCTCATCTTTTTTCTACAGCTGCAATTGTTTTAGTTTAGGTGTATAACTATCGCTGTTACTCCATCGACTACCATGTTATCACTACTACATGAACACACTCAGTTCTCTCATGAGAGCATGCTCGACCATGTTATCACTCCTACATGAACACACCCAGTTTCTCTGATGAGATCATGCTTGGTTTCTCTGTTGCATGTCTCAATCATCTTGGCTATTCTCTTCAATTTATTCTAAGCTGCAGCGAACTTCTTTTAGTTGCGATGATTTCTTATTTGTCTTTTAATGTGTTGCCATTCATCATCTAAATATTCCTATTCATCGAAGGTCATTTTTATAACATGTTTTATCATTGTCAAGTGTCAACATTCTGATGCACAAAGTATAGCTGACTATAGATGTCTTATGAAGTTTCCTTCTTTTCCTTAAGCTTCAGAGATCTCCAATGGTGAGTTAGCAGCACTACAAAAGCACGTTTCCATTTTGATCATTCTGCACACCTCATTCTCATCATCATGCGAGTATTGAACCTGACCAAGAAAATTGGTCATGCTTATATGTGTCTTGTCCATCAAAAATCTGAGTACGACTGATTCCAACCTACTTATTCATCTTTCTTCTTTATAAATTATCCCATGTCAATCTCATCAAGTAGCACCACAAATCTGGTAAGCTCATCAATAACCAGCAAAGAAATAAGGGTTAATGTTGATGGCTTGATGTTTCTCTTTTGGGTATTTAAAAATTTCACTTTGGTTAGCATGAAATCTGTGATCTCAGATGTGCTTTTATTTTAGAATGATAGTTTCTATGTTAATTATTATTAGCCAAATAATCGGGGAATGTCTAGGTATCTCAAAACATAAATTTTGAGATCCAGTGAATACCAAAAACCTGAATGCAACTATTATCCACGTTCACCATGGCTTATTACGTATCAAGAAGATCCACATAACTTTTGAAGTAGCTGACCTGTTGTGCTCTGCCATCCAAGTGGAACCACCCTAAATATTGGGAAATGTGACATACTTCTTTGGCTAAATTTTCCTAAAATACCAGATTTTAAGGGTGGTTTTTGACATGATTTATTTTTCCTTTAATTTAAAAAATATTTTTGACATGATTTATTTTTCCTTTAATTTTTTGATTTTTATTTTTTAGGGCCCACATGTCTGTTTAGGAGATATTTTTTCTTTGTTTTTATTATTAATTATTTTTTTGCAGGGGCCACAATTCTGTTTCACATAACTCAAGGGTAAGAGTCATTTTTAATTGCACAGTTGACACTGTTTCATAGTTTAGATATAACAAGTTTAAGGGTGGTTTTGATGAATGTAGAAAGTTAATGTGTAGAGATAATTGAAGAAAGTTTTGGTAGTTTAGGAAATTTAGCACACTTCTTTGCTGTTACAACATTTGGCAAGCACACACTCTTCCCAACAACATGTATGCTATCGCTAGCATTTAAAAAAAATACTGCTGAGAGATCGTGATAAAAGGTCCTGCCTAGTTAAAGGATTGCGATCAGTAAAGAAGATGGTCAGATACTAGGGGGAAAAGAGAAGTTCAAAATGGCAAAGAATAGCTACATGTTTTTTTACACAGTTACGCATCATTCAACATCGTTTGTTGGGGTTTTTTTTTGTTTTTGTTGTTGTTTTGGGGGGGGGGGGGGGGGGGTGTGTGTGTGTGTGTGTGTGTGTGTGTGTGTGTGTGTGTGAGAAGGGAAATACTGATCATCTTGCTTGATGCTAGTGATATACAATGATTATTTTTTTTGTACCCTTCTATTACATGCGAACATTGTTGTGATTGTCTTAATAAGATGCATTGTTTACTGATTTTGGACAGACTAATAGAGTATTTAGGCTTCATAAGAAAACATACCTTATATCATACGTTTCTTCAATTTTCATGGAAGCCAGTTTTTATCTAATTAAATCTCCATGTCCAGTTGATTTCATGAAAGAGGGCACAACAGTTATCCTGAGAAACGCAAAGATCGACATCTTCAAAGGGTCAATGAGGCTCGCTGTTGACAAGTGGGGCCGTATCGAAGTCACTGATCCTGCTGGGTTTCAGGTGAAAGAGGATAATAACCTTTCCTTGGTGGAGTACGAGCTAGTGACTGTCGTTGAAGAGTGAAGCCAAGGATGCAGTCAAGGCTATATTACCTGAAGGCAGAGATCAGGTTGTGATGCTTTGGTGTATTAATGGGGAGTGTTCTTCTTATTGGCAGGCTATAACCGAAAAAAATTCCAAAAATCTCATTTTACAAGATGAGTCACCCTTACCGTTCCAACAAAGTATAGCTCATACTCTCCATTCTCCTAGAAAAAGGTTGAAAACGTTGACTATGTTTAATTAGCACATGTTTAACATAGTTTGGGTGTGATGTTTGATATTTCATGTTATGAGTTCCTGTGTTTCCAGCTTTCTGCCATTATTTTCTTAAATTGCTGAGTGCGTCATTGATGTCACATTTGCTCTTTTGCTTGCGCTCTTGATATTGCTTCCAGGATTAATGCCATTTGCCCGCCATGTCAGACTTGCCCTTGATCCTGGACAGACGACAACTTCAATTTTGATTGCAGGGTATCTTCTCTAACTTCTCTAGTATCTATTGTTTGATTTGTTGGATCTCATCCATTCTGCAATGTGATCCGACGATGAGATGAATCGAATGGCTCTCGGTTCATAATTGTTTCATCAAATGAGTAAATATATCAAGCATTTCAAGGCATATGTTTATGCGTTAATGCGTCATCTATGGAGCATTGAGCATTGTTCCCATTCCTATAGGATGTGAGGAGCAATAGAAATCAATGTAAGTGCGAAACAAATATTCTATGCTATTTACCAATGTGAAAATGTTGTAGAAGGCATTTGCATAATAATATAATATCAAAAGGCCACATTTGAATATACTAATAATGCATGCGAACAGAGGCAACCTAGCCTCAATATATGTATATCTGAATTTTGCAATCAAACTATTACATCTACCGTTGAAATTTGCACAAATTTGCACAACAACACGCATAACATGGGCAACTTACATACCCTCTTTACAAAGCTATATTCATATAGCTTCCATTTCGTAGATGTATTAGTTTAAAAATGCTACCTTTTACTTCAGAATTTAACCTAAACTAGCCTAGAAAGTTGGAAAGTATAAGGTCCTAAATTCAACTCAAACTTTAAGATATTTTATATAAACAATTATAAAATTTATGATAGTTTTGGTGAACAATAATAAAAGTTCAAAGTAGTTTTAAGAGAATAATGTGTATCATACGCCATATGAGAGGGTCTCTCATATGCCCTCTCACATAAAGGGAAAAAGTACAAGCCCATGTGAGCTTGTACTTGTTGTACTTTCTCTCTTTATGTGAGAGAGAATATGATGGCATATGATACTCATTATTCTATAGTTTTTAATACAGATTTGTTTGGGATAGTTTAAGCAAAAAAAACAAAGTTTAGGGGGTTTGGTGTAATTCTAAAGTTAGGGGTAGTATTTTAAAACCATGGATACTTTAAGGTAATTTTCGTAAATTAAGCATAGGTTGAGTATATTTTCATAGAAACATCAACATACATTATGCTACATATCCGAAGTTAAAGAGCCTAGGAGATCCCTTTTCCAAAGCAATGGAATTGTCTTTAAGGTTATGATCACTGCATGTATTATGATTAGAAATATGTTGGTATTTTTGGTTGCGAAGATATCTATGATAACAAACGGAATTACAAGCATTACCTTGCCCTATTAGGACAATGGGTTTGATAGAGTGGTGGCCAGGAGTTGGCCACCTCTACATGATGGAGATAAAGGGTTAGGATGTGGGATGCGATTTTTTTTTGTTCTTTTTTTTTTTTTTGGGGGGGGGGGGGGGGGCTGGCTGTTGGGTGCCACAGCAAAACACCCAAAGAAAAAGCTTCCAAGACCCATTATTTATGGGTTTTGCCATTTTTCTTTCATGAACCCAAGGAGCACCCCAAAAAAACATCCATCTTTCTTATATTTACAGGTTTACCATTGGTCTTTTTCCACTTTGCTCCCACATGTTTTTCACTTAATCCCATGCTTTTCCCTCTTTTACCCTCAAACGATAACCACACACAAACCCACACTTCTCTCTCTTCTTTTGCTATGCGGGTGTCTTGAGTTTTTTGTTTGGTCCCCATGCACTATGTGCATGGGTTATTTCTAGTATGCATATATATGAGAGAATATCTGCGAAAATACTCTTTTTTGTTGTGAATGGAAATAACCCGAGTCGGTTAGGATTGCGGGTATCTGGGAGATACGCCCATATCTATGTATTCGATGTATCTACTCTCCTACCATGCCTATAAATAAAGGGCTGGGGGTTCCTCCCCCAGTAGTTGATTCATAACACGTTATCAGCACGAGTCTCTAAAATTTTCCTTCCCACAAAATTTTTTCCGTTCGTTGCGAAGGCGAAGGCGAAGGCGAGACGGGAGATCCACGAGCGCGGTGCAAGGCTTCCTCAAATCGAGCGTCGTCATCCGCGTAGGGCTTCGAGCAACCGTCGCTATATCCGGAGGACGGATATAGAGGTAAAAATACTAAAAACGATATTTTTAATCATACGTAGATTGCACCTCCCCTAGATCTCGCAAGATCGTCATGGGGATTCATCGTCGCCTTGAAAACGACGGATTTTTCATCCCAAAAACTCAATTTTTAGGGTAAAAACCCTAATTTTGAACCCTCCGGCGGCTAGCCGTCGCCGGAAACCCCCCCACCTCGCCGGAATCCTCTTCCCCCCACCTTGGCCGCCTCCCCCTGCACGGGGGCGGCCCCCGTGGCCGCCTCCCCCTGCTGGGGGGCGGCCCCCGCGGCCGCTCCCCCCTGCTGGGGGGCGGCCTCCGCGGCCGCGCCCCCTGCAGGGGGCGGCCCCCGCCGCACCCCCTGCAGGGGGCGGCGGCCCCGGCGGTCGCGCCCCCCTGCAGGGGGCGGCGCCGGCGTCGGCCCCCCCAATGAAACCCTAACATGAAAAAAAAACAAACTGATATAGCCTGTGGGCCTGAAGCCCACAGGCCGGCTGTGGGCTTCAGGCCCACATGCCAATTATTTCTTCAAAAAAAAACGGTGGGCCTGAAGCCCACAGGCCGGTTGTGGGCTTCAGGCCCACATGCCGATTTTTCCTTAAAAAAAGAGTCTATGGGCCTGAAGCCCATAGGCCGACTGCGGGGTTTCAGACCAGCATGCTGTTTTGTCTGAAAAAAAAAATAATGGGGGAAGCAAAGGCTATTAACAAGCCTTAAAAGGCAATTTGCTAGCCTAAAAATTAATTTAAAAGGGGGATTTAAGGGCAAAATATTCGTGAAAAATCACGGTAAATTACGGGACAAATACCGGGCAGGCGAGGACTTTTTGGGGATTCTGGGGGGGGGGGGGGGGGGGGGGGGGGGGGCTTTTGGGATGATGAGGAAAACTTTTTCCTCTGACAAAGAAAATGTTTATTTTGGGCTCTTAATCAATTTAATTGATTAAACCCATTCAATTTACAACCTTTGCATTGTAATGATTTTTTCTGCAAAAATCATATTTACATGCTTTGCATCTCTGGTATATTCTGTTGGATATTATATGCGTGGTTGTGCATTGTATTTAAAACTTAATAATTAGGAAGATCCTGCGACCGCTCTGCCGTTAGTAACCTAACCTAACGGTGTATGACGTTGCCCAGTGGTCCAATAATTATTAAGTGTTTAAATTATTTATCCATCTCTGCGAATATTAAATGTCTGTGATGCCTGTGATGAAAATATCTGATGAAAATGTTGATGAGCACAATATTTCTGCATGAATTGCTAAATGTGGTTTTTGGATCGGCCGTTTAGTCCCACAGTTTATTTCCCGCACTTTTCTTTTATTTTTGAGAGAAATTGTAGTGAGGAATTTATGTAAATGTCAAAGAAAGAAGACCAACTTCCATGAAGACGGAGGCCACGCTTGAAGATGGAGATATCATATGGGACCCACGGGGTTTCCAAAGTTGTATTTTCATTTTTAAAGCTGCAAATTTGTATAATTTGGACTGTGGACTTTTGGACTCTTTCTTGTGGGACTGGCTGATCCACACATTTAGTTTTTCGTTAAATATTGCCTCCGCATGAAAATGTTTTCCCTGATTAATTATTAATTCATGCATGTTTGTGCTCTGCTAGATAAATGGCTAATATTGCAAGCATTAATTTCGAAGTACTGGAAGCATCAGGTAGAAACTATCTAAGCTGGCAGCTAGATGTAAAGTTTCACCTGCGGGCAAAGTCCCTCATCGCTGCTGTGACTGAAAAAGAAAATGTTAGCGATATAGAGAAGGCGCAAGCCATCATCTATATTCGCCGCCATGTGGACAAGACCTTAAAGGCTGAATACCTTACGGTCGAAGATCCACTTGAGCTATGGACTGCCCTTGAGGACATGTATAAACATCAGAAAGATGTTATACTACCAAGGGCACGATACGAGTGGGAGAACCTGAGACTGCATGACTTAAAGTCCATTGCTGAGTACAACTCAGCACTTTTTAGCATCACCTCACGCCTGAAGTTGTGTGGTGAGAAAGTCTCAGAAAATCGCATGTTGGAAAAGACGTATACGTCCTTCCATGAAAAAGATGCGATACTCATGCAGCAATACCGTGAACGCAAGTTCACCAAGTATTCCGAGCTGCTGTCATGTTTACTCATGGCCGAGCAAAACAGAGAGCTTCTTCTCTCCACTCACAATATACGCTCCCCGGCACTGCCCCCCACCAGAAGCTCACCATTCCTCTTCCTTCAAAAAGAAGAGAGATAATAAAAGAAAAGAAAGACCACAGAAGGGGGGTCAACAGAAAAATGCCAAGGGCCATGTACAGCAGCAGTGAAATAATGAAAGTAAGCGGAAGTTCACGTGGCACAGAAATGACAAAAATTATGCACCCCCACCCAAGAGGGAATGGGAAGACCAGTGCCATAATTGTGGCATAAAAAGCCACTGGTCCAGAGTATGCCGAACTCCGCAGCATCTCCAGGATTTGTATAAAGAGAACAAGAAAAATAAAGCTGAAACAAACTTGATGACCTCTGATGCTCCAGTCAAGTTTTCAGCTGACAATTTCGAAAATGATGACTTGCTTGATTAGCCTTTATTTTTATCTTAGCAATTTGTTTTGAGAATAATTTATGAGAGCATTTTAATTATGAAATTTGTTCTGAATGAAAATGTTTAGTAGACAATAAATGAAAATGTTTATCTGAATATTCATGTGTCTAACGATTCATCTTTCAATAGATGAAACTGCTCTCATAAATAATTAGTAGACAATAAACACGTACGATCTCTTTCAATACAAAGCCCAATATCAGGGCTATATTGAAGATCCAGGGACTGCAACACTGTTGCCCCCAAACGACACAAAAATAAAGGATGCACTAATCCCTCCGAATTCCAAAAGAGACTTTCTAAGTTTCAAGGACATCCGGTTCAACGGATTCCACTTAGAAACAACAAATGTAAATGAAAAAAAAAAATTACCGTATGCAACGTCTCAAGAAAAAGGAGTAAAATCCACACTTGAACGTTTTGAGAGCCTTATAGGCCTCCACCATACGAAGATTCGGAGAAAGGAAGCGGAATTAAACGGAGCACCTGAAGTGCCCGACATCAGCCGAGTTTTTACTCCAGCATGATGGACTTGGCCACCCTGGATTTGTGATGATGCATCGCATCTTATCCTATGGGTATGACTTGAAGAACCAGAAGATTCTTCAGAAGGGAAAAAAATCCCTCGCATCCCTTACTATAATGGAAAACTAATTGCAAGGCCATCTACACGATAAGTTGAAAAAGAATCTCCACGCTTCCTCAAAAAGAATACAAGGAGATAGAGGTGGATAAAATCCATCACCCCTAGTGGGCTATTTCAGTACTTCACTGTACTGATAAATGCATCCTCAGAATATTCGTACGTGTGTCTACTACAGACCCGCAACTTAGCTTTTCCAAAGCTATTGGCACAAAAATAAAAAAGTTGCGGGCACATTTCTCAGACAATAAAATGTTGTAAATAAGTCTGGTTAATGTTGGGAAATATACCTCCCAGTCTTTTCAAGAGTACTGCCAATCAACGGGAATTGAAAATGAACATACAAGTGCCGCATGTTCATACCCAAAATGGGTCGGCAGAGTCACTGAAAAGTAGACTCCAATGGACTGAACGTCCATTAAATACCGATTACCTATGGATGCATGGGGACATGCAAACTCTGCATGCTGCATCATAAATGAAAATAAGACCCTCTGGAGGTCAGAGTCTCCAATGCAACTTGCATATGGAATGCCACCGAACATTTCTCATCTGAGAATCTTCGGTCGCGCAGTCTTAAATGCCCATTGCACCACCAAAGAGGACCAAAACGGTACTCAACGTCGCCTAGGTATCCATGCAGGGTTTGACTCACCCTCACTTATAAGATACCTAGAACCCTAAACGGGGGACGCATTTAAAGCACATCTTGAAGACTGTGATTTCGATGAGACGAGTTTCCCAAAAATAGGCCCAGATACTAGAAAATCTGGCGCGAAGAAAATTATAACGTGGGATACAAAAAGTTTGACCCACTATGATCCGGTAACAATACAATGTGTAGATGAGATCCCGAAGATCCTCCACATACAGAACACTGTTTACCAATTACCGGAATCATTTATTGACAACCAGAAGACTGTCAGATCACACATCACTGCTGCAAAAACTCCAGCTAGGATTGACATCCCCGAGAATGGATGCAATCCACCAGCAGCAGAAGTGACTGATCCTCAACAGAAAAGAGGCAGACCACCAGGCTCCTAGAACTAGAAACTCTTGGAGACCTTAAGACAATACTACCACAGGACAATGAGCTCCTGTCCACACCATCACCCTTCCCGGAATCCACTGCAGAGGAATTGCCGGGAAAAAGTGAAATTAAGTAAATGTTGTACGTACTGGGGAGGTGTTGGACAGATAGAACATAAATTGTCAATAATGTATTCACGTATCATATTGCCATATACATCGCAATGGCGATGATGTTTATAAATTATCGTTCCACACTCCGTTGCTAGAAGGCAAACGTAGTGATTGGCCAAACGTGGAACGTGTCAATAAAAGATGAGCTGGACTCACTTATGAAACGTGATATGTTCGGACCTGAAGTCCAGACACCAAAAGGTGTCAAACCTGTGGATAAAACAAAGTATTGCAAACATAAGAAAAATAAATACAAAATCGTATGCTATACGGTACAACCTATAGCCCAAGGAAAATTTCGCTGAAACTAGGGATCGAACAAATTCAAATGAGCATGTCTCATAAATGATGCATCAGTCTCCTTAAGTTATCAAAAGCGAATACCTTACGATTTGGCGAAGGAAAATTTTGGATATGCTGTTATTGGATGTTGTGACGGCATACCTTCGTGGATATCTTGTAAAGATAATTTCCACATTTCCTTAAAATGCCTGAATAGACTTCGGGACGTCTATTCAAGGAAAACAATAAGTACAATAAGTAAATGTACAACCAAGAGAATCACTTGACAAGTCAATGATTCCTACTGAAGGTCGTCTTTGCATCTGTGCAAAGAACAGGATTAGAGATCTTAGTTGTAGACAACTAACATCTCATCGGATCTCCTGAAGAGAAAACCAAAATAAATGTACAAGCCTGACTTTTAAACATGAAATAAAAAGACCTAGGCAAATATAAAGTCATGGCTCATAGAATCCTGTTATAAACGCCCAGAAGTGCGTTGGAGAAATTAAAAGGACCATTGTCATCCAAAGTACACCTACGGTGGTATACTCAATGGATGTACAAAAAAGAACCCTTCCGATCGCTGGAAGAGGGGGAGGATATAACTGGTCCCAAAGTCCCTTACCTAAGTGCAATCAGGCACTCCTGGCTAACTGCATGCGTCTCGATACAGCAATTGCAGTAAACTCATTAGCCAGAGATAGTTGGCACCTAAAAAGGGCCATTAGACCAGAGTTAAGCCTTCTGCGCTTCCTCCATGGGTCAAAAGATTCGGGCTTACAAAATGAAGTATCATCCTCCAATGTTCATGCAAATGCAGGTTTCAGGTCCAGTCCCTATGCTGAGAAATCACAGAACGGGTACCCACAGTGGGATGGCCATCCCCTGCAGATCTGCAAAGCAATTTATGAAGGCGACATCTTCCTATCATTCCGAGATCCTCACCACACCAATGGTGTACTTGAGGGCGCCTGCTGGTACATCACATCCCAATGACGATTGGGATAGAAGCTGGTATTGTGGAGCTAACCACATAATCTGACGACATCATCAGAGGCGACGAAACTTAGCAAACCTCTCCAGAGTTTATGGATTCAGCAGCTGCTTGATAGTGATAAAATTTGTAATCTGTGTACATTTTCGGAATATTGTAAATAGGAGTGATGAGATAAGCCTAAGAGATCTGAAAGCCTAAGAGCTTTTACAGATCAGGGGGAGTTGAGGGAATTTGTACTCTTTTCCCTTAGCTATGGTTTTTCCCACTGGGTTTTCCATAGCCAAAGGTTTTAACGAGGCAAATCACATCAACTCTGGATCCTGAAGTATCCACCCCTCTGTGACGCTCAGAATCCAGAAGTATTCATGAGCAGAGTCACTTGTACAAATCAGGGGGAGTTAAAGAGCGTTTGTACTCTTTTCCCTTAACTATGGTTTCTCCCACTGGGTTTTCCATAGCTAAAGGTTTTAACGAGGCAAACCTCATCAACTCAGGATCCTGAAGTATCCACCCCATGTGAGACTCTTATTACGCTCAGAATCCCGAAGTACTCTTGAGCAGAGTCCACACTAATGGCTGGATAAGGGGGAGTGTTGTGAATGGAAATAACCAGAGTCGGTTAGGATTGCGGGTATCTGGGAGATACGCCCATATCTATGTATTCGATGTATCTACTCTCCTACCATGCCTATAAATAAAGGGCTGGGGGTTCCTCCCCCAGTAGTTGATTCATAACATTTTTCATATTATTAGAATACATACTGTAATGGGAGTGGTTAGAAGAGATGATGTAATGAGAATGGTTAGGGAGTAGATGTAATGAGAGTGGCTGAGAGAACCAACCTATATCTATAAGTTGTTATAGCTTTGTCCACCAAAATCAACAAGAAATTCGTCTACTTTAACAATTCTTTTTTACATGGTATCAGATCCACAAATACCATAACAATTTATACCTCTTAATCAACTCCTCATAATGAACACATAAATCTTCAAAGGCAAGCTTTGCATCAAAAGTATCATTATCATTGTCAGAAGCATGCTTAGGTTCAGAATTTACCTAAACCCCCATAAGGCAATGTTCTTCCTCTTCTTCATCACTAGACTCATTTGAGTCTAAATCTCTCTCTGTATAAGTGGTGTGGCATATGTCATCAAATATTGGCTCCTCATCAGTTAGCTCCTCTTTACATTTGTCTTTAAGTAGACTGCAAATTTGATATGTCGTAGTAGTAGCCTCTAAGACATACTCAAATATAAAGTCGTCAACATTACATAACAAAATACTCATTATCTTGGAGTGTAGAATGGCCAATTCCACTTCTCGGCTTGTTCATTGAGATGTGGATGTTGTAGGCTTTAAGTCCGGGAACTCAATGAAACTCCATGCATTGTCAAGTGACTCAATGTGTCTCATCATGAGTTTACTACAATTTGAATAGTTTGTGCAATCAAATCTCAGGAGTGTGGATGTAACCATTGTTGTGCCATCAAGGTACCAAGCTTTGATAGCATGAGTTGGGATCCCTGTAAATGACAGACAAACACGATGATTAGTGTTTTTAAAAAATTAATGCTTAAATAAAACTTAAACCATCTAGCTATGCCTAAGTCTCATAAGAGAGTTACATCCTTAGGTACTTAATCAACAAACTAACTACTTGCAATAGAGAGATGTGCACAACTGAAACTAAACACAATTGCACATAATATAAAATGAGAAATGAGAGACAATTGATCACAACACAAACAAAGGAATTTATCCTTGTATCTTTTACCCTCAGACGATAACCACACACTCACCCACACTTCTCTCTCCTCTTCAACTACGCGGGTGTCTCACATCCTGTGTGTGGGTTTTTTCTTTGGTCCCCATACATTATGTGCATGGGTTATTTCTAGTATGCATATATATGAGAGAATATATGCGGAAAATACTCTTTTTCATATTATTAGAATACATAATGTAATAAGAGTGGTTAGAAGAGATGATGTAATGAGAATGGTTGGGGAGTAGATGTAATGATATGAAGCAAAGGAATTTATCCTTTTATCTTTTACCCTAATATCTTTTACCCTCAGACAATAACCACACACTCACCCACACTTCTCTCTCCTCTTCAGCTACGCGGGTGTCTCGCATCCTGTGTGTGGGGTTTTTCTTAGGTCAACATGCATTCTGTGCATGAGTTATTTCTAGTATGCATATATATGAGAGAATAAATGCGAAAAATACTCTTTTTCATATTATTAGAATACATAATGTAATGAGAGTGGTTAGAAGAGATGATAATAATGAGAATGGTTGGGGAGTAGATGTAATAACAGTGGCTGAGATAACCAACCTTATATCTATAAGTTGTTATAGCTTTGTCCACCAAAATCAATAAGAAATTTTTCTTCTTTAACAATTCTTCTCTACATGGTATCGGATTCACAAATACCATAACACTTTATACCTCTTGTTACGACCTAAAGATCGTAGGAGTACGACTCCCGCCCCGATCTGCTGACATACCCAATTAACTCACCCCTTCGCGAAAGGGCCGCCATCCCGGAGGTCCGAGGCTACACGGGAATGGGAGCACCTCGCAGCACTCCCCCCCGGCCGAGGTGCACAACCGTAGTTGCTCGGCCCGCCAGGGGCAGTGCGCTTGGGGAGCACCCAGACAGTGCCGCCGGGGATGCTGACGTAGGCACGTGCATATCCCTCCTTGCCAGCGGCCCATGACCCGCGACCAAAAAGGGGCACGGCCGGGCCGGATAACCCCCGAGCAGGTCGACCCGGCTGGTCCCCATGAACCACGGAGCCGGGGATAGCTTAGCCAGACCTTTAATTCATCACGTACGATAAACAACCTAGTGTAAGGACACGACTGATACTAACGCCGCCCGACCATCTGACAAAGCGCCCCCCTGGCCGCTGAGCCCCTCGACACTTAATGCTTTCGGCCCTGACATCCTGACAAAAGTGCCCCTGGCCGTTGCACCGTCTGACAAAAGCAGGGCAGGCACTCCTGTTCCTGACATCCTCGTCCGAAGCTTCCGCTGACAACCGAGCCAGCTCAGCACGTCGAGTCAGCATGCCAGGTCAGCCCCACCTAGTCATCACTCATCAGGTATAAATACCTCCTCACTTCTTACGGTGAAGAGGTTGGCAAATTCTCTCTCTCAATCTATTATTCACACACGAGAGCAAAGGTCGTCCACATCTTTGTTCTCCCACTTATAGCTCGCCACGTACGGTCGACACACCCTCAGTCCAACCGACGTGCCTAGCCCCCGTTTTAAATCCTATTACTGACTTAGGCATCAGAGGGGCTAAGGGTTGAACCCCAACCCTGCCCTTCTGACGGGTTGCTCGTGGTGCAGGAAAGCTCGCCCCTTGGTCGACGTCAGCCTTGGGCTCCCGCCACCCCGGTGAGATTTGACTCCGTGGCCACCCCCGGCGGCAAGTCTAGCCTCTTCACCCCACTAATCACTTGTTAAATAGCTCACCTAAACCCTTGTATCAACATAACCACCGTGCCCTTGGTTCCCCTCAATACAAATTCATTGCACGCGAGTTCCACCTCTTAATCAACTCCTCACGATGAACACATAAACCTTCAAAGGCAAGCTTTGCATCAAAATAATCATTATCATTGTCAGAATCATGCTTAGGTTCAGAATTTACCTAAAAACCCATAAGGCAATGTTCTTCCTCTTCTTCATCACTGGACTCATCAAATATTGGCTCCTCGTCAGTTAGCTCATCTTCACATTTGTCTTTGAGTAGACTCCAAATTTGATATGCCATAGTAGTAGCGTCTGAAACGTACTCAAATATAAAGTCGTCAACATTACATAACAAAATACTCATTACCTTGGAGTGTAGAATGGCCAATTCCACTTCTCGGCATATTCATTGAGATGTGGATGTTGTAGGCTTTAAGTACGGGAACTCAATGAAACTCCATGCATTATCAAGTGACTCAATGTGTCTCATCATGATTTTCCTACAATTCGAATAGTTTGTACAATCAAATCTCAGGAGTGTGGATGTAACCATTATTGATGCCATCAAGGTACCAAGCTTTGATAGCATGTGTTGGGATCCCTGTAGATGACAGACAAACACGATGATTAGTGTTTTAAAAAAATTAATGCTTAAATAAAACTTAAACCCTCTAGCTATGCCTAAGTCTCCTAAGAGAGTTACATCCTTAGGTATTTAATCGACAAACTAACTACTTGCAATAGAGAGATGTGCACAGCTGAAACTAAACACAAGTGCAAATAATATAAAATGAGAAATGGGAGACAATTGATCACAACACAAACAAAGGAATTTATCTTGGTTCACTCTCCCGTGTGCTATGTCCAGTCCCTAACCTCGTTGGGATTTTCTCCACTAATCAACTGTCAAACTAGAGAGCCACTTGTCTCAACTTAAGGGCTTATACAACCACCTAGTTTCACTCTCTAGGAATTTCCAATGCAACTTCTCAAATGAGTGGTCTTCCAATACGACCAAACACAACCTCACCAAGTGAGGACCTCAACACTTGAGGCTTTTCAAAACCAACAAAGACAACCATTAAATCTTACTACCATGCCCTTGTGTGGATCTTACAAACTTTTCTCTTAATGAAGAAAATGAATCACAACCTTTCTATAGCCAATTAATGAAGCGTTTGAGAGTGTGTAGATGTGGCGATGGAGAAATTCTTTTGATCTCAAAGAAATAAAGATTAAAACAAAGAGATCAAAGAAACTCTAATTTGTGTTCTCATATGAGTTAAGATTAAGCTTGAGAGATACACAAATTAGTAAGGCAAATCAATGGCTTAGAAGTTTTTAAAAGAATGAAAATTATTGCCTTGAAAATATTAGAGAGAGACTTAAAGAGAGCTTAGGAAAGATTTAAAACTTAGATTATTTTCTCATAAAGTTTTTGCACAACCCTCAGCACTCTCAACATAAATATGGAAGAAAATCCATTAAAACTGTTTCCTAAATGCCACTCCAATGGAAAAATCGAGAGCTCTCCGTAAAACGTGAAGCTGTATCGAGTTGGTCCACTGGGCAAAAGTAGTCGATTATCCATATAACTGTAGTCGACTCCCCATACTACTATAGTTGATTATTTTTAGGGACAGAACATACTCAGTATTTTCTAAAGAAAAGTAGTCGACTCCTATTCAGAAACATGAGAAAATATCTAAAAAGAGTACTAAAACTAAATATAATATTTTCAAAATATTTTATGAAGTTTAAAACAATATTTAAGTGTGTGTGCAAGCTTCAACTAATAGCTTTAATATTCTAAGATAAGTTTACAAAAATGACGCACTACTTATCTTTCTTTTGGAGTCTTGGTGTATTCATTTGCTTGTCCAACTTGTCTTGAAGTCTTGCACCTCTATGAGTTCTTGACTTAAGATTTTGATCTTCAATATAAGCTCAAGTACTTTGACTCTTCATTATTAAGCTCTTGCTTTGAATCATCAATCATAGCAAGCTTGGATAAATTCAATGACTTCGTTGACTTGATTTCATACACTCACAAATTATCTTACAACAACATCCTTAGCAACCACAATTGTTTGCTTATCATCAAAACTTAGGGGTGATGCAATAACAAATATTCTCTCCCTTTTTTGATGATGCAAACAATTTGATAAATAAGAATGAAATTACAAAGATAAGATACTTCCCCTACAATGATGCATGGTGTTAGCAAATGACTTTTTAAACTCTCTCTGCATCAATGCTTGTTAAAGATAAGTAAATGTAAAGCATGTATCATTCATGTATCAAAGATGTGAGTGTATAAGATAATGTGAGTTAAAATTCAACAAACTAACCTAACACACACATTTATATATCTCCCCCTTTTGACATTATCAAAAAGCAATAGGATGGTGTTCAATAACAAATAGTATTACAAAGGCAATGAAAAGGCATATCATTTCTGTCATTCTATCATGCATACCACGTGTTGTGTCATAGCATACAAAAGTGACATAATCAACAATTGGATCATAAATAAACAACTTTAAAATTCTCTCCCTCTTTTGAAATAAACATGGTGCATAAATATATCATGAACGTAACACCAAAGTATAGCACACAACGAATTGATACTTATGAAGAGTGGAATCTATTCCATTAAGGGTGACTCAATATCTCGAATCTTTTCTTTTGAGTCAAAAAATGAATGTGCCCTTTATGAAACAAATATCCAATTTTCATAAATTTCAAACAATAAAATGATACCAAGTGTTGTACTACATGTTATATCATAAATAAGACATATGACAAGAGGATACACACAAGTCAAGACATATGTCATTAATGATTATATATACTTCACTAAATATGTTGTATAAGCAAGGAATGCGAGCTAAGTGAAGTGAGAACTTAATGTGGCATAAGGGGAAACAAATAGTGAATTACTATGACACAATATCTAGTATGGATCTCACTAATTCAAATCAGCATAAATGTGAAGTGCCATAAAATTTATCCAAACGAGGTCATCCAAATATTTCACAAGCGTTGGTATATCATATAACCATCAATACAATCAACTCAAGTAAGCATTGAGCTATCATAACTTATAGTATAACACAAATCTTTGACATCCGTTAGGTAATGGATTAATATCTAGGAGGGGTGATAAAATATCCATCATTATTTTTCTTTTAGACGAGTCTTAATACTCATTCCCCTTTAGAACATATTCAATATTCATAATGAAGTTCAAGAAATGTGATACTACAAATTATAGCAAATCATAAGTGATATTCAATGAAGCATATATCCTAATATTTCTATCATAACATGAAATAAATCTAAGCAATATAGGAATGAATTAAATATACTCATAAATGTTATGTACCAATATCTCATGAAAGATGCCAAAAATTATAATACCAAGTGTTATATCATTTCTATATGCATCCTAAAAATATACTACAGATTGAATAAACATTTAACATATACACATACTTACAAATTTGAGCTCCCCTTATTAAAGTGCATAATAAATCTTAATCTTCTTCGTTAAGCACTTTTCTTTGTGAATCAAGGAGTTGTATTGAGATTGACCTCAATTTGTAATGAGTACTTGAAAATAAGAAACTTTTGGTACCCGGTGTATTTTAGGGTCCTTGAGATTATGAATTTATTTTAAACTTATCCATGACTATTATAACTTAAAAAAATTCTTTTTACTATGTGTTCGAATATTGACACGATCAATGTAAGCATGGACATTCGGACATAATGGATTCAATAATAATCATGTATTTTAGGTAAACATAGAAAATTATTGAATATCAGATTCTTTCTGAATTATATATATATATATATATCAGTAGTCGACACCTGATAGTATAGTAGTCGATTACTAATAACAAAATGCAAAAAATGATCTAAACAAGATATCCAATCATTCTACCATAATTAAGGATAATCAAATGTTATTCTAAACTACAATTTACCATCCTACACAAGGGTATCATCAATATAGGCATGAAAGCATATGGATACCCCAACATCAAGGGTTCAAATAAAGCTAACCATTAGGAACCCAAATCCGATTTGGATTTGATTTCCTATACATATGAGAATAATCATGACAATCATGCATATTTCTAATAACATTATGAATATAAATATTACTATCATGCAAGCTCAAATGTTTTGGTACACATATCATATCATCATTATTTCTAACAAATTTCCTATCATGATGAGCAAAGTGTTTTTATGAAGCATAATGTATAACATTGTGTGGAGCATAGTGTACATTATGTGCATCATTATGAACATTAACTTTATTATTTATAGCATACTTACCATACATAAATGCATGATTCCTTCTAACATGGCCATGTGTTGATCTAACAATATGAGGATTCTTAACTACAGTATGTGTAATGGAATCATGCTTGTGTGTGGGAGTGGCTTTAGCACTTGGATTGTTTTTAACATTTTCAAGTTTTTGAACAAGTTCTTTATACTTGAGCTTACCCAAATCAACATCATTAGCAAGAGTATTAATTCAATCATTCATGCTAGATATACAAATGACATATTCATCTTTTAAGGAATCATAGTCATGCAACAAACTATCATGATCAACTTTAAGCTTATCATAATTACAAAGCAATACATCATGATCATCAATCAATGCAATATGTTTACCTTCTAATTTCTAACACTTATTTTCTAGCAATTTATACATCTTATTCAACTCCTCATGATGAACACATAAATCTTCAAAGGAAAGCTTTGCATCAAAATCATCATTATCATTATATTGTCATAATCAGGCTCAGGTTCAAAATTTACCTGAAAACCCATAAGGCAATGTTCTTCCTCTTGTTCATCACTAGACTCATTTGAGTCTGAATCTCTCTCCTCTTCATTTGTATGAGTGGTGTGGCATATGTCATCAAATATTGACCCCTCGTCAGTTAGCTCCTCTTCATATTTGTCTTTGAGTAGACTCCAAATTGGATATGCCGTAGTAGCCTCTAAAACATACTCAAAAATAAATTTATCAACATTACATAAGAAAATACTAATTACGTTAGAGTGTAGAATGGCCAATTCTACCTCTCGACTTGTCCATTGAGATGTGGGTGTTGTAGGCTTTATTTAATGAAACTCCATGCCATATAGTCAAAGGACTCAATGTGTCTCATCATGCTTTTTCTCCAATTTGAATAATATGTGCCATCAAATCTTAGGACTGTGGATGTAATCATTGTTGACGACATCAATGTACCAAGCTCTGATACCACATGTTGGGATCCCTGTAGATAACAGACAAACTCTATAGGGGGTGATTAGTATTTTCAAAAAAATTAATGCTTAAATAAAATATAAACCCTCTAGCTATACATAATCTCCTAATAGAGTGACCTTCTTATGTACTTAATCAACAAACTAACTACTTGCAATAGAGAGATGTGCATAGTGGAAACTAAACATAACTGCAAATAATATAAAATGAGGAATGAGAGACAAGTGCTCACAACGCAAACAAAGGAATTTATCCTGGTTCACCCTCCTGTAGGCTACGTTCGGTCCCCAACCTCTTTGGGATTTTATCAGCTAATCAACTCTCAAACTAGAGAGCCACTTACCTCAACTTTAGGGCTTCTACAACTACCTAGTTTCACGCACTAGGAATTTCCAATGCCACTTCTCTAATGAGTGGTCTTCCAATACAACCAAAGACAACCTGACCAAGTGCGGACCTCAACACTTGAGGCTTTTCACAACCAACAAATACAACCAATAAATCTTACCACCACACCCTTGTGTGGATTTTAAAAACCTTTCTCTTGATGAAGAAGATGAATCACAATCTTCCAATAGCCAATTAATGAAGCATTTGAGAGTGTGTAAATGTGGCTATTGAGAAATTCTTTTGATCTCAAAGAAATAAAGATTAAAACAAAGAGATCAACGAAACTCTAATTTGTTTTCTCATATGAGTCAAGATTAAGCTTGAGAGAAACACAAATTAGCAAGACAAATCAATGGCTTAAAAGCTTTTTGAAAGAACGAAAACTATTGCCTTGAAAATCTTAGATAGAGAGCTTAAAGAAAGTTTAGAAAAGCTTTAAAACTTAGATTATTTTCTCATATAGTTCTTGTAAAATCCTCATCACTCTCAGCATAAATAAGGAAGAAAATCCATTGAAAACTGTTCCCTAAAATGCCCATCCAACGGAAAAATCGACAGCTCTTCATAAAACGTGGAACTGTATCGAGTTGGTCCAAGGGCAAAAGTAGTCGACTCCTATACAGTTGATAGTGGACTATGTTGATATATTGAGTCTAACTGTAACGACTGGTTTTCATGTATCTGGATTTATTATATTATATTAAATGTTTTGGTGGATTTTCTCCTCATGTGTGATTTTCGTCCCCGTAGCTTTCATCTTCGATCGTTTCGTCGTATTTTCTTAGCTTCTTCCGTTGATCGTCGATTTCGGAGTAAGTCATTCGTGACGGGCTACGTATCGGTCATATCTTATTGTTAGATTAAGCCTAGGAGTCTTAGGAATAGATCCCAGAGCTCTGCGCTCCATTTCAGAACTTTTGGTGCACGTTAACCGGTGTAAGAAGGGGCACCGACCGACTAGATGACGATCCAGTCGGTCGGAAAACCTTCTTGAACCGACTAGTTGGCTTTCTAAATTTCTCAGGAGTTACGGTTTCTCGTTAGTCGGTCTAAGAACGTTGGTTGACCGACTAGGTTACAAACTAGTCGGTCGGCAATGCTTCTTTAACCGACTAACTCATCAACTATTTTTGGTACCAGTTACTGTTCACTCTTAGTCGGTCTAAGAACGTTCATCGACCGACTAGATGTCAAACTAGTCGGTCAGTAGTTGTTCCTTGACCGACTAAATCTAAATCCTATTTTGTACAGGAGTTACTGTTTGGACTTAGTCGGTCTGCGTTGGTCAACCGACCGACTAGTTCCCAAACTAGTCGGTCAGTGGGTGTTCTCTGACCGACTAATCAGTGTCGAAACCCTAATTTCTGGGCAGCCGCCAGCCCTTCCTATTTAAACCCCTCCCAAACGTTTTCTTCTTCTTCCTCTCGACCTAAAACCCTAGTTTCTCCCCCATTGAGCCCCCTTCTACCTCAAACCCTTATTCCTTCATCCCAAGCCCAAAATCCATCATCCAAACCCTCCCTCAACACATTCTACCTCTCATCTTCCTCAAAATCTCATCAAATCCCCCAAAACCCTATTTCTCCAAACTTCTCCCTCCATTTCCAGATCTGAACCCTAGGTTCCCCGGAGCGTTTCTTCCGTCGCCGTGGTTGCTCGGCATCATTCTTCCGTTTCCTATACGGTAATAAATCGATCTCTTGATGTTTTCATAAACCGTTGTGTTTTGTGAAACCCTAATGAAATTACTTGTTGTTTTGATGATTGTTTCTCCGTAACAGCGATTTCCCCGTAGATTAGCATCCGTGAGACGAACCTTCGTTGATCGTCATCCTCGGTGCTAGGCAAGTGAAACTTGCCACTTAGGGTTTAGGCCATGTTTTAGGCCATTTGCTTGTTGTAGGCGTAAAAGAGGCTAGGCGACGAAATGATACTCGCCTAGGCGCAAATTTAGGAACTAGCTTGACAACGAAGCTAGATCCGACATTTATCATGATTGCACAAATACCATGTCATGTTTAATTTCCATTAACGGTACGCAAATTAATTGTCATGTCATTGCATTCTTTAAGTGATCCCGTGATTGCGTAGCATCGCTACAATACTTGTGTTTCCTGGCTCGTGACCAGAAGCGAGCATAATGAGTTGCTAACCCCAACGTTCGATATTAAGGCTAGGTGTCCCCTATGCCAACCACTTCCTGATTCGTGATATAGAATGCGAGCTCCCGTGCGGGGTAACCCTGGCTCGTTTACATGTGGGTATTGGGGGTAACAGTTAAGCGGTCAATCAACTGGGAGTCTGCCCGATCAGCAACTGCAGTGGTAAGGCGTAAACTCTGGGTTTTGGGGTAGTGTTAAGCGGCCAATCAGCGAGAATGCCAAACCATTCAGCTGTAAGGCGTAAACATCTACAAACAACAGTGAAACATGATTAGTGAAAAGATTGAGATTGTTAGTAGCTTGGCTACACTTGACTTGTCCCGATAATTGTTCTCTTGTACTTATTGTTTCACCATGTCTTGCTTGTGCACTCATGTTATAACTGCCATGTCATGCATGCTAAAACTGCTAGGTTGTTAGTTTGCCTTACTTTCAGTTTCCTTGCGCAAGTCTTTTAGACTTGCTGACATGTGCCCCTTTACTCTTTTGGGTGACACATGTTAGATCCTGAGCCTGAGTACCTTGTTGAGGACGAGGTGTTTGCTGACGCCGAGCCCGAGCCTGTGTTTGACGGGGAGTACGTGGACACCGGGGACCAGTCCTAGTGTCTTCGTTGTGTTTTTTCCTTTTGTTTAGACTGCTGTTTGTTGTCGGTGCGTAGCACCTATACCTTGTTACGTTGTTGCTTTTGTTGGCCGTGTTCTGGTCCTTTAGACTCTTTCTTTTAGCCTGGTGGCTTTTCTGGATGTTGAACTTATTTCATGTTGGACATTATGAGATATGCGATTCTATTTCTGTCCCTCCTTGTGTTATTATTGTTGTTCCGTTGTGGTTACAGGGACCTGCTTATGTTTTATTGACGCTTATCGGGTTTGGGGCTTCACAGCTCCACTCTCGTGCGGACCTTTTCACGTATCGCCTCCATTTTAGGGAAGCGGGGCATGACATGTTTTTGTTGGTGGCCCATGCAGGTCTTTCTGTAACTGCGATTGTCGGAGTGACGATAATAATATTAGAATGTCCAATAAACTAAGTTCGACGTCCGAGTCATAAGCTATGAGTCTAATCTGCTTCGTTTTCTGTGTCGCTAGATGGCAGGAAGGCGATTCACCCGTGGTGGAGGTAGTGGTGCACCCCCTCATGATGAGGAGCCTGAGCGGGAACCCACCAATGGGGAGATGATACGGATGATGATCCAGATGATGCAAGTGCAGCAGGGCATGCTCCTGCAAGTCCAGAATGCTCCACTTGCTCGAGCTGCCCGAGCACTTCCGGATGCCCTTCGCTCCGAGCCAGGAGCGAAGCAATTTCGAGAGCTGGGTCCCGCATATTTTGATGGGTCTGAGGGTCCTCTGGCTGCCGATGAGTGGATTCGGAACATTGAGGATAATTTGAAGATGGCCAAGATCACCCCGGCTGGATGGGTTGATTTGGCGAAGAGGCAACTCAAGGATAATGCTCGGAACTGGTGGGATGCGGAAGAGAAGATGTTGGTGGAGCCGATAGCTTGGACTACCTTTAAGTCCAGGTTTGATGAGGAGTTCTTTCCGAAGGCTGCTAGGAAGGAGATGCTGCAACGCTTCATTGATCTGAAGCAAGGGAGCTTGACGGTGGACCTGTACCACCAAGAGTTCACTAGGCTGAGCCGGTTCGCATCGAAGATGGTGCAGGATGCTGATGAGAGGGCTTAGAGGTTCCTGCAGGGACTTGCTTTGGAGCTCCAGAGTTTTGTGTCTTCCTCCGATCTGGACTCTTATCAGAAGGTTCTGGTCGCTACGAGGAGGCAGGAGCTGAACCTGAGTCAGAGGAGAGGACATGTTTCTGGTGCTGGGAAGAGGCCTATGGAAGAGGCCAGGGCGGTGGTTAGGCCTGGTTTCAAGCCTAATCAGCCAGCTCAGTTCAAGAGGCCAGGATGGCCTATTCTGAAGACTTGCCATTTCTGCGGTAAGCCTGGCCACATCAAGGATCAGTGTAGGAAGTTTCTGGGCCAGTGTCTGGTTTGTGGTGATGCTTCTCATGTCGCGAAGGATTGTCGGCATGCGAGTCAGCTGCGGAGGGCACCTGTTGCAGCACAGCCGTTGCAGCAGCGAGCGTCTGTTCCTGCTGGACGTGGAGCAGCTCTTGTTCCACAAAGGCAGGCTTTTCAGCAGGCTATTCCGCCGAGGAGGCAGGCCTTTCTGATGACCGCTGTGGAGAGCGAGGCTGTGGATGAGGTTATCGCAGGTAATCCTCAATCTAGCTG
Source organism: Scilla litardierei (assembly GCA_030789695.1). NCBI lineage: Eukaryota > Viridiplantae > Streptophyta > Magnoliopsida > Asparagales > Asparagaceae > Scilla > Scilla litardierei. Next base: position 686,691,482 of record CM061142.1, on the reverse strand, counting down.
TTACTTTCCTAGATGGTTTTGATTGTTAGATTGTGTTGTTTGCTTGATCATGATTGTTTGCTAGAATAGGGTTTGATTGTTAATTGCTTGTTAGGCATGGTTTTGGTGTGCACATTTCCTGCACGAGTCCTCTTTGACTCTGGTGCATCGATGTGCATTATTTCTCGGAGCTTCGTGGAGAGGCATTCCTTGTTGACGTCCCCTCTTCCCAAGAGTTGGAATATCGTTACAGGGAATGGCGTGGTCTCGGTGCATCGTGGTTGCAATTCTTGCTCGTTGGTGGTCTGTGGACATGAGCTTTACGCTGATTTCATTATCCACGACATCATCAATTATGATGCGGTTCTTGGGATGGATTGGCTTGCGAGCTTCTATGCTACGATCGACTGTCAGAGGAAGAAGGTGGTGTTCGAGATTCCTGAACATCCATAATTTGAGTTCAGCCGTGGTAGCAGCTCGCTTGGTCCTGTCAGGTTTCGAGCCAGGCCGGTGGAGGTTGTGGCTATGCAGATGGAGCTGGGGAGGCCAGCGGTTGTGCGGGATTTTGATGACGTCTTCCCTGAGGAGATGTCTGGTTTTCCACCTGATCGAGCTCTCGAATTTTCTATCAATCTTATTCCAGGTGCGCAGCCCATTTTGAAGGCGCCTTATCGTATGGCACCCGCTGAATTGGAAGAGCTGCAGAAACAGTTGGATGAGCTTATGCAGAAGGGTTACATTAATCCCAGTGTGTCTCCGTGGGGAGCGTCGGTGTTGTTGGTGAAGAAGAAGGATGGTTCGCGTCGCATGTGCGTGGACTATCGGGAGTTGAATGCGGTGACCATCAAGAATAAATACCCGTTGCCTCGCATCGATGATATCTTTGATCAGCTTGGAGGTTCGAGGGTGTTTTCTAAACTGGATTTGAGGAGTGGTTATCATCAGTTGAAGGTGAAGAAGGATGATGTGCCGAAGACAGCTTTCAGGACGAAGTATGGACACTATGAGTTTGTGGTTATGCCCTTCGGCGTAACCAACGCACCCGCAGTTTTCATGAATCTGATGAACCTGATTTTCTACGACTTTTTGGATAAGTTTGTCGTTATCTTTATTGACAACATTCTGATCTATTCGAAGTCGGAGGAAGAGCATGCCTCGCACTTGAGGACGGTGCTGGAGATTTTGAGGAAGCATCGGTTGTATGCTAAGTTTTCAAAGTGCGAGTTTTGGCTGGACCGAGTTGCTTTTCTCGGGCATATGGTGACTGGAGATGGTATTTCAGTGGATCCCGAGAAGATTAGGGCCATCAGGGAGTGGCCTGTTCCGTCGTCTGCGCCTGAGATTCGGAGTTTCCTTGGTTTCGCGGGATATTATCGGTGATTCATTAAGGACTTTTCCCGTATTGCGGAGCCGATGACCAGGTTGACGCCGAAGGATGTTGCTTTTGTTTGGTCGGGTGATTGTGAGGATGCCTTTGGTGTTCTGAGAGAGCGTTTGACGTCAGCCCCCGTTCTTGATGTGCCTGATCGCAGTGGAGGGTTCGAGATCTTTTGCGATGCTTTTGGCAGTGGTCTCAGTTGTGTTTTGCATCAGCATTGACATGTTGTAGCTTACGCTTCTCGTCAGCTCAAGGTTCATGAGAAGAATTACCCGACGCATGATTTGGAGTTGGCTGCCGTTGTGTTTGCTCTTAAGATTTGGAGGCACTTCTTGCTGAGTGAGAAAGTGAAAATCTTCACCGATCAAAAATGCCTGAAGTATATTTTTACTCAGAAGGAGCTCAACATGCGACAGCGTCGATGGTTGGAGCTTATGGCAGATTACGAGATTGATTTGCAGTATCACCCTGGCAAGGTGAATGTGGTGCCAGATGCTTTGAGTAGGCTTCCCGCGGTGATGATGTTGACTTCGTGATCACTCCGTGTTTTACACCTTTTTTCCGCATGATTACATGCCATTTAGATCGCTCAAATCACGCTTTTCACGATTTATCGACAATATTGCGATACTTTTCACGATTTGTTGTTTTTGTCGTATTTCAGGAGATTTGGAGCGATTTGGAGTGATCCCGTGATACACCTACTCCAGAGTGTCACCGATGACTTCCCCGAGGGGTATTTTGCTATTGGAGAGGAGCGGAAGAAGAAAGAACGTCGTAGGAGCGACGAGGAGGCAAAAACAAGTTGTTTGGGCATTTTTGGTGTCTCACTCGGCCGAGTGAAGGAGTCACTCGGCCGACCGGCGAGACCCCGCTCGGCCGACCAGATCGGACACGCTTCATGTGTGCACTCGGCCGAGCATTGGAAGCCACATCGGCCGAGTGATGGAACCCCGTCCGCCCGAGTGGCACTCAGACGACGCCCATCAAAAAGAGCCAACTTACTGTTTTTCGTCTGCCTGAGCTTCAGAAGACCCACTCGGCCGAGTGGAAATTGCCGACCGCCCGAGTGAATAGAAGCCATCGGCCGAGTGACGACAACTCACTCGGCCGAGCGACGCCCGAAGTGAAGACCCCCGTGACCCCAGACTTACTAGAAATTCTCAGGGTTTCTCACTCGGCCGAGCGACTTTTGTCACTCGGCCGAGTGAGCCGCGCTGCCTGTAGCGTAAATTGCGATTTTCAGGCTGCGCAGGGGCATTTTGGTCACAGTTTTTTGGACGATTTTGGGGGGTATTTAACCCCAGTTTTTAACCTAGGTTAGGGAGCTTTTTCCTTTGCTTTTTGCAGCTTTTTAGATTAAACTTTTTAGCTTTTGATTCTTGTGATTGGAGAGGAGAGGAAAGTTTATTTTTGTTGGATTCTTGGAGAACTCTATTGGTTTGTCTCCCTCTCCATTAAAAATCTCATTTTATTGCTTATTTGCATATTGTGATGAATTCTATTGCTATTTCAATTGTTTATTCTTGCGTTTGTGATATGAATTGTGAGTAGTCTATACGTCTTGGGGCGTGGGGATGAACCCTACGAGCCCAATTTCCGATTTGTGATGATTTGGTAGAAATATTGCTAGAATTGCTATTAGGGTTAGTTTGGGATCGATTTACTACGGATAGCTAGGTGTTCATATTGATTGGGATTTGCAAGAGATTGGATCCCAATTCGATAGAAAACCCTAGAAATCCGAATTGGGTTGAAATTGAGTTTCCGTAGTATCGGTTTGCAAGAGATTGGACCGATACTAGGGTTCTCGGTTGAAATTCCGTACCGATACCTGTTTGCAAGAGATTGGACGGGTAGGAACTATCCCAACCTAGGTCGTGGCCCGAGTTTGCACGAGAGTGGGCTCGGAACGCGATTGAACGATGATGTTGATCCTAATGCTAGCTTGCCTAGGCTAGGGTTTGCAAGAGATTGGACCCAAACCTAGGTTAGCTATAGACCGGCAACATCGCGAGAGCGTGAGCTAGGTTTTACATTCAGTTGCAACTAGTTCATCCAAAATTCTACCCTAGCAATTGTGATACCAATGAATCACATTGACGAGATACGGTGAGTAGCGGGGATTCCCCATTCCCTAGGCGTCCTTAATTGATTTTATATCTCCATACTTTGTCTGACGATTGTGACAGGATCGCCAAAAGGCAAATTCTCTCTTTTCTGTTCTTATAGCCAGGTTGTCTGGAGAAGGCACTGTCATTCGTCCTCCCTGTGTTCGATAACCTGCTCGCCGCTACACCGTGCGCTTGCGGTAAAACTACACGGTCGCCCTTTTGGTCCCCGCCGTCGTGATCGATATCGCGAGCTGGTTTTTGGATCGCATCATCGTATCGGTGGGCGCTCGCTCACCGATATGCTGCTGCGGTCTGATCACCCTGCTCACTCTTATGACCGGCGAGGACCTTCCTGCGGACCTGCGACGAGCCCCGGGCCCCACTTCACTGTCCATAGATGTCATGGCCCGGATGAAGATGCTTCGTCCGCATGGTCAGCGGCACTGGGTTTGGTTGCACGGTCCATTCGGTGCGGATTACATGATCCTTCCGAGCCCAGCTCGGACTCAGATAGCACCAGCACAGGTGGACTGGCTTCCGGCGATGGATCTCCTGATCCCCGCCGCCTATGTGCTTGAGGCCGAGGAGGCTGAGCAGGCTGAGCATGCCCACGCTGCCCACGCTGCCCACGCTGCACCCGCTGACCCCGCTGCTCCTACTGACCCCGTGGCCCCTCAGCAGCCCGATATTTCTGCTGCTCCCGACGCCTCTGTCCACACTTCTGCCGGTGTCGGGAGTACCCTCGCTGAGCCCACCTCCACTACCTCCACGCCCACCACCACTGCTGGCCCTCTGTCCGTTGAGCCCGTTTCCTCTGCCCTACCTGAGCGCCCATCGACTATAGTTGAGAGCGGAGAGCCCTCTTTTGCTGCCGTCGTGGAGACCGTCGTTTCCACCTCTGTCTCCACCACAGCCGTTTTTTCTGAGAGTGTCGCGACGTCTGTCCACACGTCTGTGTCGCCGACCTCTCTGGCCGCCTCGTTGCCACTTTTATACTCCACTTCCACTGTTGTTGCCTCCACTTCTTACCAGCCTGCGCCCCGGCCTCACACTGAGGCTAGGCCCACTCTTGCAAGCACAGCACCTTTCCTCCACCTACCTGCTGAGCCCATCACCTACGCCACCCGAGTATGCCAGCCTCGTCCTGCACAGCACAGACAGGTGCGTCCCTCTGCACCACCTCCCCCTGACACTGTACTTCAGAGCATTCGTGCTCTCGAGGGGGCGGTGAGCGGCCTCAGAGGTGACCTTAGGACCCTGTCCGCCACCGTCACCGATATGGCTCGCCGCTTCGACCTCCTTCCGCACATTCACTATTGCCTCACCCAGGTTCTCGAGTGGCTCCCTCGCGTACCCCCACCCACCCAGCAGGTACCCACCCCCACTCCTACACACACCCAGCCTGCTTCCACACCCACACCCACACCCGCTCAGCAGCCAGTTCCCCAGCCACCACCACCACCTCCTCCGCCTCAGGACGGAGACGGCACAGCCCCACCCTCTTAGGCACCCTTGTTGCCATGGATCCTTTTTGCCGTCGTGCTGCCCGTCTCTGCTGGGTCCTGATGTCTTTTGCCCACCCCCTCCCCTCACTGTTTTTTTGGGACCACATGTTCATATCTTTATATATCTTTTTTGGGAGAGAGGGAGAGTTTTTGGTGTCACACTTTTATATCTGTATCACTCCTGTATCTGCATGCATCATGTCCGCATCATATTTTTCATTTCGTTATTTTTTATTTTCTTTTTCATCATGCATGCATCCTCATCTGCCCCTCACTTTACACATCTCTCGGTGTGCCACAATTCGCACATTGAGGACACTGTGCACTCTAGCTTGGGGGAGTGAGTTCTCACGTTCTTTTCGATTTACCACCTTTATTTTTAGTTTTTTCACGCCATTTTCCACTTTTGCACTTATTTTCATCATTTTTTCTTTTTTTTACCATGCATCACATTTTTCTTATTTTCTTTGTGTGCTGCATTGTAAATAGTTTCATTTTCTCCCTTTATCTTTATTTCTTTTTCATCTCATGCTAGAGATGACTTTTCTGTGATGATGACGACGTGGAGTTCACTTTCTCTATATGCGTGCCATATTTGTCATGTCATAGATTTTATTTCTGATATCATATGCTGTGATTTGCCTTGCATTTAGAGATAGTAACCCACATTTTTTCAGCATGAAAATGGATGAAATTTTATTATTAGCTGAGTCTGAATATTCATATGTATGCTATCGCAGAAAACACACCAAGATTCACGCATTGAATGCTTATATCTGGAGTACCGTTTTCTTTGCCTATATCACTTCTATTTGCATGATTTGTACATTTCACTTCAGGATGATTGAATGATGTTAGCTATGATAAATCTGGATTAGTTTAGCTTTTTTGTGATCGAAACTGAGTAGATTAGATTACCCTGCTGAAGTTGTCGTGCACGTCCTATAGAGTGAACTGAGAGACATATTTACTTCTTTCTCCACATATCTTGAACATCAATTCTCTATTTTAAAATCATTGGTGAATCTTCCCTTAGCGATTCTAATATATGGCATTTCCCCCGCTATTAAATCCTAGCTCCAAATTTCCCAAAACCAAAGAAAGAAAAAGAAAAACTCTTGTATATCCTTATTTCTCTTTGATTTGGGATCATTGTGTATATATGCTATTAAAAAAAGAGAAAAAGAAAAGAAAAAGAAAAGAAAAGAGAAAATAATCTCAATAAACGATCCCGTCTCATGTTCTCTCTTTCTTCTCTCTTTTTGTTTTTATTTTCATTACTTTTGGAGCTTCATAAAAATGGGGATGTAAATATTGTTTTTTATGCCACCACGCTTATAGATAAGCTTGGGGGATGGAATCCAATGATGTGTGAGAGTGTGACTACTTGACGGTGCACGAAAACCTAGGCTAAGTAATATTCTATACTCGGTGAGATTGTTTTAGCTCCACGAAATCCAGAAATCTATGCCTAGCACTCATTTCATGAAATCCACACTTTTCTATTCTTACTATTCTATTGCGTGATATTCTTATACTCCTCTTAGAAAGCGTTCAATTGAAAAGTGTGTGATCTGCGATATTGTATACCGCTTTAAATGATTCAGACGATGTTAATTTTAAAATTATTCCGTTTTCCATGCTATATCAATATTCTCGGGTTTTCTACTTCTATTTGCACCATTATACTATGATATCGAAATAAAATTCTTCGACATGTGTTTTACATTCGGTGCATGCTATATGAGTAAGCAAAACCCACGTCCTGAGAAAATGATCTAGCAACTTCCCTCTTCACTTTCTTCTTTCTTCTTCGTTTTTCGTCGTTTTCGTTTTCTGAATCCACCGGGTTCGCCTTTTACTTATCTTCCTCGAGGACGAGTAAGAGGTAAGCTTGGGGGATTTTGATCACTCCGTGTTTTACACCTTTTTCCGCATGATTGCATGCCATTTAGATCGCTCAAATCACGCTTTTCACGATTTATCGACAATATTGCGATACTTTTCACGATTTGTTGTTTTTGTCGTATTTCAAGAGATTTGGAGCGATTTGGAGTGATCCCGTGATACACCTACTCCAGAGTGTCACCGATGACTTCCCCGAGGGGTATTTTACTATTGGAGAGGAGCGGAAGAAGAAAGAACGTCGTAGGAGCGACGAGGAGGCAAAAACAAGCTGTTTGGGCATTTTTGGTGTCTCACTCAGCCGAGTGAAGGAGTCACTCGGCCGACCGGCGAGACCCCGCTCGGCCGACCAGATCGGACACGCTTCATGTGTGCACTCGGCCGAGCATTGGAAGCCACATCGGTCGAGTGACGGAACCCCGTCCGCCCGAGTGGCACTCAGATGACGCCCATCAAAAAGAGCCAACTTACTGTTTTTCGTCTGCCTGAGCTTCAGAAGACCCACTCGGCCGAGTGGAAATTGCTGACCGCCCGAGTGAATAGAAGCCATCGGCCGAGTGACGACAACTCACTCGGCCGAGCGACGCCCGAAGTGAAGACCCCCGTGACCCCAGACTTACTGGAAATTCTCAGGGTTTCTCACTCGGCCGAGTGACTTTTGTCACTCGGACGAGTGAGCCGCGCTGCCTGTAGCGTAAATTGCGATTTTCAGGCTGCGCAGGGGCATTTTGGTCACAGTTTTTTGGACGATTTTGGGGGGTATTTAACCCCAGGTTTTAACCTAGGTTAGGGAGCTTTTTCCTTTGCTTTTTGCAGCTTTTTAGATTAAACTTTTTAGCTTTTGATTCTTGTGATTGGAGAGGAGAGGAAAGTTTATTTTTGTTGGATTCTTGGAGAACTCTATTGGTTTGTCTCCCTCTCCATTAAAAATCTCATTTTTATTGCTTATTTGCATATTGTGATGAATTCTATTGCTATTTCAATTGTTTATTCTTGCGTTTGTGATATGAATTGTGAGTAGTCTATACGTCTTGGGTCGTGGGGATGAACCCTACAAGCCCAATTTCCGATTTGTGATGATTTGGTAGAAATATTGCTAGAATTGCTATTAGGGTTAGTTTGGGATCGATTTACTACGGATAGCTAGGTGTTCATATCGATTGGGATTTGCAAGAGATTGGATCCCAATTCAATAGGAAACCCTAGAAATCCGAATTGGGTTGAAATTGAGTTGCCGTAGTATCGGTTTGCAAGAGATTGGACCGATACTAGGGTTCTCGGTTGAAATTCCGTACCGATACCCGTTTGCAAGAGATTGGACGGGTAGGAACTATCCCAACCTAGGTCGTGGCCCGAGTTTGCACGAGAGTGGGCTCGGGACGCGATTGAACGATGATGTTGATCCTAATGCTAGCTTGCCTAGGCTAGGGTTTGCAAGAGATTGGACCCAAACCTAGGTTAGCTATAGACCAGCAACAGCGCGAGAGCGTGAGCTAGGTTTTACATTCAGTTGCAACTAGTTCATCCGAAATTCTACCCTAGCAATTGTGATACCAATGAATCACATTGACGACATACGGTGAGTAGCGGGGATTCCACATTCCCTAGGCGTCCTTAATTGATTTTATATCTCCATACATTGTCTGACGATTGTGACAGGATCGCCAAAAGGCAAATTCTCTCTTTTCTGTTCTTATAGCCAGGTTGTCTGGAGCAGGCACTGTCATTCGTCCTCCCTGTGTTCGATAACCCGCTCGCCGCTACACCGTGCGCTTGCGGTAAAACTACACGGTCGCCCTTTTGGGTTACATTCCGGAGCGATCACTTCGCAGTGGAGATTACATCAGGATTTTTGCGAGTCCGACGTAGAGATTGTTCTTCCCAGGGAGGCTTCTTCGTTGATGTACATGCAGGTGCAGTCAACGATCGTGGATCGGATTAAGGCGAGTCAGGCTGGAGATCCGAAATTGGTAAGGATTCGAGGGTAGGTTGAAGCTGGTCTGCGGACTGACTTTCTGATTCATGGGGATGGCTCGCTGAGGTTTGGAGCCAGGTTGTGTGTGCCAGCTGGGGATATCAGAGAGGAGTTGATGGTGGAGGCACACAGTTCGCCGTATTCCGTGCATCCTGGTGGGACCAAGATGTACCAGGATCTTCGTCTGAACTTTTGGTGGCATGGCATGAAGAGGAGTGTGGCACGGAGTGTGGCCAAGTGTTTGGTTTGCCAGCAAGTGAAGGCGGAGCATCAGCGTACGGCAGGGTTGCTGCAACCACTTCCGATTCCAGAGTGGAAGTGGCAACACATCACTATGGATTTCGTGACTGGACTACCTCGGAGTCCGAAGCAGAATGACGTGATTTGGGTGATCATAGATTGATTGACCAAATCCGCGCATTTTATTCCATTCTGAGTAGGACAGTCCACTGAGGCGCTAGCAAGGAGATACATGGAGGAGGTCGTGCGACTTCATGGAGTCCCCGTGAGTATCATGTCGGACAGGGACACGAGGTTCACATCTCAGTTCTGGCAGAGTTTGCAGAAGATTTTGGGTACGTGTCTGAGTTTCAGCACGGTGTACCATCCGCAGACGGATGGCTAGTCCGAGAGGACGATTCAGATTTTGGAAGACGTGCTGAGAGCGTGCATGTTGGATTTCAAGGGTTCGTGGGAGGACCATCTACACTTGGTGGAGTTCTCTTACAACAACAGCTACCAGGCGTCTATTGGCATGTCGCCTTTCGCCGCTTTGTATGGGAGGAAATGTCGATCGCCTTTGAGTTGGGATGACGTTGGCGATCGGGAGCTGTTGGGGCCTGAGATGATTTTGGAGGCTGTGGAGGTTGTCAGGAACATTCGGGAGAGGTTGAGGATTGCTCAGGACCGTTTTAAACATTGGGCGGATGCTAAACGTCGTCCTTTGGAGTTTCAGCCGGGCGACCATGTGTTTCTGAGGATTTCCCCGAATTGTGGAGTGATTCGTTTTGGGAAGCGGGGGAAGTTGAGCCCGCGATACATTGGACCGTTTGACATTCTGGAGAGAGTTGGTGAGGTAGCTTACCGCTTAGCCTTGCCACCATCTTTGGAAGGAGTTCACAATGTTTTCCATGTGTCGCAGCTTCGTCGATACATTAGCCATCCATCTCATGCTGTGGATTTCTCGGAGATTACCGTTCGCCCCGATATGACGTATGACTAGCAGCCAGTGCAGATTCTGGACATGCATCAGAAGTCACTTCGGAACAAGGTTGTCAATCTTGTGAGGGTGATGTGGCGACACGGCTCGCCTGGAGAGTCTACTTGGGAGAATGAGGATGAGATGCGAGAGCGTTTCTCACTTTTGTTCACGGACACGTGAGTGTTGGGAAATTCCGAGGACGGAATTTTTCTTAAGTTGGGGAGGATGTAACGACTGGTTTTCATGTATCTGGATTTATTATATTATATTATATGTTTTGGTGGATTTTCTCCTCATGTGTGGTTTTCGTCCCCGTAGCTTTCATCTTTGATCGTTTCGTCGTACTTTCTTAGCTTCTTCCGTTGATCGTCGATTTCGGAGTAAGTCATTCGTGACGGGCTTCGTATCGGTCATATCTTATTGTTAGATCAAGCCTAGGAGTCTTAGGAATCGATCCCGGAGCTCCGCGCTCCATTTCGGAACTTTTGGTGCACGTTAGCCGGTGTAAGAAGGGGCACCGACCGACTAGATGACGATCCAGTCGGTCGGAAAACCTTCTTGAACCGACTAGTTGGCTTTCTAAATTTCTCAGGAGTTACTGTTTCTCGTTAGTCGGTCTAAGAACGTTGGTTGACCGACTAGGTTGCAAACTAGTCGGTCGGCAATGCTTCTTTAACCGACTAACTCATCAACTATTTTTGGTACCAGTTACTGTTCACTCTTAGTCGGTCTAAGAACATTCATCGATCGACTAGATGTCAAACTAGTCGGTCAGTAGTTGTTCCTTGACCGACTAAATCTAAATCCTATTTTGTACAGGAGTTACTGTTTGGACTTAGTCGGTCTGCGTTGGTCAACCGACCGACTAGTTCCCAAACTAGTCGGTCAGTGGGTGTTCTCTGACCGACTAATCAGTGTCGAAACCCTAATTTCTGGGCAGCCGCCAGCCCTTCCTATTTAAACCCCTCCCAAACGTTTTCTTCTTCTTCCTCTCGACCTAAAACCCTAGTTTCTCCCCCATTGAGCCCCCTTCTACCTCAAACCCTTATTCCTTCATCCCAAGCCCAAAATCCATCATCCAAACCCTCCCTCAACACATTCTACCTCTCATCTTCCTCAAAATCTCATCAAATCCCCCAAAACCCTATTTCTCCAAACTTCTCCCTCCATTTCCAGATCTGAACCCTAGGTTCCCCGGAGCGTTTCTTCCGTCGCCGTGGTTGCTCGGCATCATTCTTCCGTTTCCTATACGGTAATAAATCGATCTCTTGATGTTTTCATAAACCGTTGTGTTTTGTGAAACCCTAATGAAATTACTTGTTGTTTTGATGATTGTTTCTCCGTAACAGCGATTTCCCCGTAGATTAGCATCCGTGAGACGAACCTTCGTTGATCGTCATCCTCGGTGCTAGGCAAGTGAAACTTGCCACTTAGGGTTTAGGCCATGTTTTAGGCCATTTGCTTGTTGTATGCGTAAAAGAGGCTAGGCGACGAAATGATACTCGCCTAGGCGCAAATTTAGGAACTAGCTTGACAACGAAGCTAGATCCGACATTTATCATGATTGCACAAATACCATGTCATGTTTAATTTCCATTAACGGTGCACAAATTAATTGTCATGTCATTGCATTCTTTAAGTGATCCCGTGATTGTGTAGCATCGCTACAATACTTGTGTTTCCTGGCTCGTGACCAGAAGCGAGCATAATGAGTTGCTAACCCCAACGCTCGATATTAAGGCTAGGTGTCCCCTACGCCAAACACTTCCTGATTCGTGATATAGAATGCGAGCTCCCGTGCGGGGCAACCCTGGCTCATTTACTGAGTTCGTGTGCAGGGACCCTGGCTCATTTACATGTGGGTATTGGGGGTAAGAGTTAAGCGGTCAATCAACTGGGAGTCTGCCCGATCAGCAACTGCAGTGGTAAGGCGTAAACTCTGGGTTTTGGGGTAGTGTTAAGCGGCCAATCAGCGAGAATGCCAAACCATTCAGCTGTAAGGCGTAAACATCTACAAACAACAGTGAAACATGATTAGTGAAAAGATTGAGATTGTTGGTAGCTTGGCTACACTTGACTTGTCCCGATAATTATTCTCTTGTACTTATTGTTTCACCATGTCTTGCTTGTGCACTCATGTTATAACTGCCATGTTATGCATGCTAAAACTGCTAGGTTGTTAGTTTGCCTTACTTTCAGTTTCCTTGCGCAAGTCTTTTAGACTTGCTGACATGTGCCCCTTTACTCTTTTGGGTGACACATGTTAGATCCTGAGCCTGAGTACGTTGTTGAGGACGTGGTGTTTGCTGACGCCGAGCCCGAGCCTGTGTTTGACGGGGAGTACGTGGACACTGGGGACCAGTCCTAGTGTCTTCGTTGAGCTTTTCCTTTTTGTTTAGACTGCTGTTTGTTGTCGGTGCGTAGCACCTATACTTTGTTACGTTGTCGCTTTTGTTGGCCTTGTTCTGGGCCTTTAGACTCTTTCCTTTAGCCTGGTGGCTTTTCTGGATGTTGAACTTAATTTTAATGTTAGACAAATTCTGAGATTGGAGATTTTATTTCTGTCTCTCCTTGTGTTATTATTGTTGTTCCGTTTGTGGTTACATGGACATGCTTATGTTTTATTGACGCTTATCGGGTTTGGGGATTCACAGCTCCACTCTCGTGCGGACCTTTTCACGTCTCGCCTCCATTTTAGGGAAGCGGGGCGTGACACTAACCCCCATGTGGTTTTGATTATGTACAACAATTAGTGTATCTTACATCTTTTGGGTGTAGTAGCTTAAGGAATCATACTATAGCATTCAAAAGACTAGGCGATGAGTAAACAAGGCCACTGACCAAAATGGAGCTAGATATGGGCAAGAAAAATGAAGATTGCATCACTTTGGACTTTCATGTAATAAATTTAGAGATTCATTTTCATTTATTTTGTCTTAGCATGTTAAAGCCTTGTTAGAAGCTCTCTCACACTTAGGATCATACAAAAAATATTTTTAAAATGTTTTAAAATATTTTTGAATTATTTTTAATGCTAAAAACTATATATCAGCAAATGAGTCGCCTGCTTTAAAATAATACTCGACTATTTTGACTGGGAGAAGAGCTTTGCTCTCTAGACCCCAAAAGAGTGGACCATAGTTCAACTGGGAGTCGACCGTAGTACATTGGGGAGTCGACTATCAGTTGTATGATGGTCGAATACTTTGACTTATAGACAGATTTCAAGATTTTTCAGGATCTTGTTTTTTCACCTGTTTGAAGGACATTTTGGGATAAATTTACAACGGGGTTTCCACCTCTATTTAAGCTGAGTTGCTGAGGATTTTATGCCAAGATTTATAAGCATTAATTGAGTTTTAAGAGCTTTTATTAAGTTCTTTCAAAAGTCCTAGAAATCTATCTCCGCCTATGTTTTGATATTTTTCTTAAATCTCTTTATTTAGGCCAAATTTTTGATATCCCAAAAGCTTTATTTTCTTCATCTTTGGAGATCATCACTATAGCCAACATAGACTCAACAAGCTTCAAAGTAAAGCTATAGGAAAAGTGTACGTCTTGATCAAAAGAGTAAGTAGAAAATCCTCAAACTGTTGAGGTGTTAAGTTGTAATTTCTTAAGAAGAAATTGGTTGTAAGAAAGACCTTTTGCAAAGAGGCAATAGTAACTATTTGGAAAATAGTAATTGAGCCGAGTGGGACTCTAGTGGCTGGAGTAGGATACAGTGGCCAAGTGAGACTTGGGTATTTGAACCATGGTATACTCGTGTTTGCGTTTGATTCAATTTTTTAGGTTGCAATTTTATTTTACTTGTGATTATTATTCTACTGCATACTTTTTTTACAAGCATTATTTTTGTTGATTAAGTTAGATTTAGGTAACACCATTTGCTAACTTAGGTAGAACTTTTCGAGGGAACTTTTAATATTTCTTTGGACACTTATCACCCCCTTCTAGTGTCTATTTATCATCCTCCATTGGAAGTAGGGTCCAACAAGTGGAATCATAGCCCAAGTACTTCAAGCAGAACGTGGTACCATTGTTTTTCAACAATTGGTATCAGAGCTTGGTACAAGGATGATATCAACAAGCAACAACAATGACATCTACCTCGAAGGACAATCAACCAATCGTCCACCTCTACTCACCGGATCCAACTACGACACATGGAAGAATCGGATCCGAATCTACTTTAGATCCATCTCCTACGACATTTGGACCATGGTGGACAAATAATATGTGGAGCCTTCAAAGCCACCAAATGAATGGACCAAGGCCGAGAAAGAGAAGGATGCACTAAGCTTCAAGGCGATGAACACTCTTCTTTGTGTATTAAACAACAATGAGGCCAACCGAGTAGCACGTGCAACCTCGTGCATGAATTTTGAAAATTTCTTGAGGTAACACACGAAGGTAATTCTTAACTTAAATCTTATAAAATTGTTCTCAATGTGAATAGATATTAGAATTTTGAGATGAAGCCGGGAGTGTCAATTTCAGGGATGTTTACACACTACACCGACATAACCAACGCCCTTGCAAGTCTTGGCAAGGAGTACACCCAAGAAGACCACATGACCAAGATCCTTGAGTGCCTCACACCAGAGTGCGAAAGAAAAGTCACGTCTATATAGGAAGGGAATGACACTTCCAAGCTCACTTTAGAAGAATTGATCGCCAACCTCACCGCATATGAGAACCCCCTCCAATAAAGGAAAGATAAGCAGGAAGCTAAGAAGAAAAAGACCTTAGCCCTCAAGGCTACATCTGAAATGGAGAAATCCGAAGATGAGATCGAGGACCAACTAGCTCTCATTTCCAAGGATTTTAAGAAAATCCTAAGGGCATGTAAGTCTCGAAATTCAAAACATAGATTATCTAATAAACCTATTTGTTTTGAGTGCAACAAGTTTGTGCATTTAAAGAGAGATTTCCCAATTCTAAAAAGAAAGGGAAAGGACAAGAATGAGCTCAAGAAGCCAAAAAGAAAAGCTTTTACCGCATGGCATAGGAGTCCCGGTAAAACAGATGTATCTTCATCATCTTCATCTGAAAGTGAAAAGAAATGAAGGCATATATGTGCTTCATAGCCAAAACCGATAACGAGGTAAATTACTATGACTCACACTCTATTGATAGTGCTTCTAGTGATGATGAGTGTGATTGGGAGGGTGAGTATCGCAAGCTTTATGCCGAATATGAGAGCAAATTAAGATAACTTCTTACCCTTAAGAAAAAGCATAAAGAATGTAATACTAATTCTTCTAATCTTGACTCAGAGAAGATGAGGGAAGAAAACATAAAATTGGCTAGCAAGAATAAAGAATTGGATGAATTGAATAGGAAGCTTAATTTAGAATATAAAGACATGAGTGATAGGTTTAGTGACTTAGAGAACACTTTGACCGCCATTAGAGCCAAACATGATGATTTGTGTAGAAATGTTGCAAGGTTCAACAAGGGTAAGGAAAAACTAGATGACTTAATTAGCTCACAATTACCCTCTAGTAGCAAGCATGGCCTAGGATATAAGACCAATCAAAATGCTAAGGTTTCTCATCATCCTAGGATTCGTAAAACCACAAATGGATTCATTAAAGTTCGGATACCCAAGAGAGGGACCATCCAAATGAAGGATGAATATCTTTATGTGTTTATGAACAATGTTCAATATAACAATGATTATAGATTTTCATATGATATGAAATCTAAACCCAATTGGGTTTGGTTCCTTAATTTTTGATTGCTAACCCCATAGATTCAAAAGAAACGAGTACCAAAATTTCATGATTTTTACGTACTCAAGTGCACTTGGGGAAAAAAAGATTGATTGCTTGCTTGCCTCCAAACGAAATTTCATAATTTGCATATTTGCACGGGGGATGATTTATATGAATAATCTTATTTGAAGGGGGGGCTATTGCTAAAACTTTTGCTAATTACTTTACATAATTATTTTTCATGCACTTTCCTTTAAAGATATTGAGTCACACTTATTTTTTTGGACTCATGCACACATTTAGGTGGAGAGTTTTGCAATATGGGGTAAAATTTTAAAACTTCATACTTTTTTCAAAAGGAAAGAGAGATCAAATTAAATATCTTTTTGTTGATAATAAAAGGGGGAGAGATAGTAAATGCCATGCATAACTACACATGCATAACTACATATGATTGCATAATTTTTTACATATTATGCATGCATTGTTTGTCATAATCAAAAAGGGGGAGAATGTTGAGATATTGAGTCTCACCCCATGTTGTTTTGATGATTTACAACAATTAGTGCATCTAACATCTTTTGGATGCATGAGCTTAAAGAATCAAACTATAGCATTCAAAAGATTAAGTGATGAGCAAACAGCCATCGACCAAACTGGTGCTAGACATGTGCATAAAGAATGAAGATTGCATCACTTTGGACTTCAGCTTAAAGAATCATAATATAGCATTGAAAAGACTAGGTGATGAGCAAACAAGGCCATGGACCAAAATGGAGCTAGACATGGGCATCAAGAATGAAGATTGCATCACTTTGGACTTCCATGTAATAACTTTAGTGATGCATTTTCATTTATTTTTTCTTAGCATGTTAAAGCCTTGTTAAAAGCTCACACACACTTAGGATCACACACAAAATGTTTTTCAAATGTTTTAAAATATTTTTGAAAGATTCTTAAAGCTAAAAACACATATATCAGCAAAAGAGTCGACTACTTTATAATAATAGTTGACTATTTTGAATGGGAGAAGAGCTTTGATCGCTGGACCCCAAAAGAGTCGACCACAGTTCAATTGGGAGTCGACCATAGTACATTGGGGAGTCGACTACTTTGACTTGACGATAGTTTCCAAATTTTTTAGGATCTTGTTTTTCAACCATTTGAAGGGCATTTTTGTGATAAATTTACAACAGTTTTCCACCCCTATTTAAGCCGTGTTCCTGGGAATTTTATGCCAAGATTTATAAGCATTAATTGAGTTTTAAACGTTTTTATTAAGTTCTTTCAAAAGCCCTAGAAATCTCTTTGGCCTATGTTTTGATATTTTTCTTGAATCTCTTTAGGCCAAATTCTTGATCTACCAAAAGCTTTATTTTCTACATCTTTGGAGATCATCACTATAGCCAACATACACTCAACAAGCTTCAAAGCAAGGCTATAGGAAAAGTGTAAGTCTTCTTCAAAAGAGTAAGTAGAAAATCCTTAAAGTGTTGAGGTGGTAAGTTGTAATATCTTGAGAAGAAATTTGTTGTAAGAAAGACCTCTTAGGAAGAGGCAATTGTAACTATTTGGAAAATAGTAAATTGAGCCAAGTGTGACTCGGATGGCTGGAGTAGGATACAGTGGCCAAGTGGGACTTGGGTATCTGAACCAGGGTATACTCGTGTTTGCATTTGCTTCAATTTTCTGTATTGTAATTTTATATTGCTTGTGATTATTAGTCCGATGCATACTTCTTTTACAAGCATTATTTTTGATAAAGTCAGATTTAGGTAACACCATTTGCTAACTTAGGTAGACCTTTTAAAGGGAATTTTTAATATTTCTTTGGACACTAATCACCCCCTTCTAGTATCTATTTTCCATCCTCCACTGGAAGCAAGGTCTAACAGACTATCCATATAATGGTAGTCGACTTTCCATACTACTACATGGAACAATTTTTGGGGATAGAACGCACTCAATATTTTCTACAGAAAAGTAGTCGAATCTTACTCAAGAAGTGGTCGAATCCTATTCAGATGCATGGGAAATACCTGAAAAGAGTACAAAAACGTAATCTAATTGTAACGGTCGGTTTTCGATCGTAAGTCCTTCGTGCACGTGTGCTTGACCGTGCACGTATTTATTTTAGACATTGTTTGTTTCCGAACCCTATCGTGTGATATGTCGTTGTGACTCTCTCTGAGAGTACAACATATGTCGTGTTGACTTGCAACGTCAATTCACGGGCCGTTCGCCCACGATTTGACCTTTTCCGAGGAGGCGTCGCGTATCACATTTTTGACTTGAGACGTTTTTATTTTTAATTTTGTTTCCCGACATCGAAATTGTAATCCGTCTCTTCCGACTTCTTGCTCTTGTCGCCCCGGTCGCCCCGGTATTTTTCTTATAATTTTCGGACACCGTTTGACCCTTGTGCACTAATAAAGCCGGTTAAATTACGAGAATACCCCTAACAAACTTAGCCCTATTAAACCCTAGCTAACCCTAATAGGCAGCCCTCACGTGTAAGCATCCCCTAGGTCACGTGGGCCCCACCCCTATAAGAATAACCCTAGGTTTCTTCTAAGAATTTCTCACAGCCGCAATAATCCACAGCGCCGGCCCTAGAAGCTCAAACCCCCACGCAAAAACCCTATCCCCTCCACCTGAGCCGCCGCCGGAGGCCCCCATCGCCGCCGACCAACTCGCCGACCTCCCCTCTCTCGTTTGCGCCGCCTCTCGCCGCCGGTAGCCGCCGCGAACCGCCTGAAACCGCGCAGCAGCAGCTGCAGCCCGCGACGGCCGCCGCCGCCGCCGCCGCCGCCGCCGGAGCCTCCCCTCCGTCGCCGTGAACCCCCTCTGCCCCCCTCTCGCCGTTGACAGCAACCCCAGGCCGCGATACCCTCTGAAACAGCGAGTATACTCGCTGTTTTGCGTGTTTGGCGT
Organism: Scilla litardierei; assembly: GCA_030789695.1. Lineage (NCBI taxonomy): Eukaryota > Viridiplantae > Streptophyta > Magnoliopsida > Asparagales > Asparagaceae > Scilla > Scilla litardierei. The sequence continues at coordinate 686,672,771 of CM061142.1, read as the reverse complement.
CGTACCGTCGCGCCGCCGAGATCTCGCCGCCTCTCCTCACTGTTGGAGCCCTCTGACAGTCTCCTTCACCTCCTGGGAGTATCCATCGTCATCCCGGACTTTTCCTACGACTCCCGACGTCGTAGGCGTTGGGTACGACGAACCGTTCATCACGGTTGCCGTTGCAAGTTCTCCGGAAGCCGTAGTACGCCTACCCGACGCGCTGCTCGCTGTTCACGCGTCCCGTTCGCTACCCGGAACGTGTCTGGCTACGCTGCCCGTAGCCGAGACACCGCTAGGAGACGATCCGTAGCCGTGCCAGTCAGATCGGTCGCCGTTCAGACAGTACGTCCACTCTACCCCAGACTCCGGACAGGTTGGTTCCCCTATCTCGTAGCAAAACCCCCACAGTAGCAAAACTGAGAACCTAACTAAAACTGGCAACTTAACTCGCTAAATTTAGTTTCTGCTCTCTTAAATCGATGTATAACCGTAGACCGACGTTGGACTTTTTGACTGTGCACATAGGATAGAATCGTCAGATAGGCTGATCGGACAACTTGTCTCGTGACGGTTAGGGTAGCCACGTTCAACTTAGAAATGAACTTAAATAGGATTTGACGAAAATCGCGACTTGACGCCGTCGCCGTGATCTCTTTCAGACGGACTACCGTGAACGCGACGACTGGACGAGACGCCCCGGACAGACGACGCACCCGCTGTTTCAGGCAAGTGTACTCACTTGCGATTTGACTGTGCCTTAGTTCTAGTTGTAGAACTGTTAGATTGTGTGTGATGAGAACCGGACGTGAAATGATAGCGTCCGGGACGACCGTGACTGCTCAGACTTGACGACGAAGTCTGAGCCTGACAACAATGAACTGCTGACAACATAGGACTATCTTGTGTGTGCGTGCGTGTGGACACCCTAGAATAACTTTCCCTACACTTGTCATGTCGTGTCCTGTCACACAAAAAGCCTTCGGGCGTTTCGGATGCTTCCCTAGCGGAAGTGATCCCCGTGATACAAAAAGCCTTCGGGCGTTTCGGATGCTTCCCTAGCGGAAGTGATCCCCGTGATACAAAAAGCCTTCGGGCGTTTCGGATGCTTCCCTAGCGGAAGTGATCCCCGTGATACAAAAAGCCTGCGGGCGTTTCGGATGCTCTCCATGCGAGAGTGATCCCCGTGACTGTTATACAAAAAGCCTGCGGGCGTTTCGGATGCTTCCCTCCGCGGAAGTGATCCCTGTGACCAAAAAGCCTTCGGGCGTTTCGGATGTTTCCCTAGCGGAAATGATCCCTGTGAATCTTGTCCTGAGTTCCTGGGTTGGGGTTGGGTTGAGCGTGCGCACGGCAAGAGGGTCTGATCCCCCTCGAACCGTAAGGCGTGAACCCTTTCGTGTCTTGTCATGTCCCGTCTTGTCTTGTCCTGTCCGTCACGTCCCGTCTTGTCCTGACACCTGTAGGTTAGTCCCGTAGTCGGTAGCACACGCTACGTCTACTGTTTGCTACGTTTACTTTTCCTGCTACGCTACTTTTCGTTTCTCAGTTATAACCCCAGCATGTTAAAACAACCAGTAAATCATTGTTAAAAGTTGATACACTTGCAGTAGAGTCTGACAGTTTGTGTAGACTTTGCCTGACGTACAGTTCCCTTCTTTTGGTGCTGTACGTCAGGTGTGGAGCCAGAGTACGAGTACGAGGCGGACTTGCCAGCTGACCCAGAGCCGGAGGACGTTGATCCGGAGTATGACCCGGAGGAGGACCAGAGTTAGAGGCCTCGTGTTGCTGATCCAGATTTCTGTTCCAGTTTAGATTGGGTGGGTAGCACCTGTTGCTTTCTTGTTTAGGTTGGGTGCTTGCACCGTTAGTTTCCCTTTCAGCAGTTGTAGCCGTTTACGGCATTTTCTTTAGACTCTCAGTACTTGATGATAAATTTTGGAATAAAATGAAATGTTTCCTTCTGTACTTTTGTTATTTCGTACTAACTTGCAGGGACCTGTACCTTCGCAATGGAAAACTACAGACGCTTATTGGGTCTGGGCTCTTGCCCCGGCCTAAGCGGGCCTTCGTCACGCTCCGCCTCCGTGTTTTTGGGAAGCGGGGCGTGACAGGTTTTAGTGGTGGCCCATGCAGGTCCCCTCTTCTGCGAGTACGAAATAATTGAAGTATTAAATTTCATTTTTATTATTATCATCCAGAAATTGTATGAGTCTAATCCGTGTCTTTCTGTCAATAGGATGGCAGGACGACGTGTTACCCGATCAGGGAGCTCTGGAGATGGGATTCAGGAAGACCAGGGCGGAGACTTCCGTCAGGTTCTGGGCGTGATAAGAGAGATGCTGGAGGTGCAGCATCAGTTGGTTCAGCAGTCTCAGCGTGCTGCCCAGGCTGCTCCAGTTGCACCACCGCCACCTCCACCTGCCCCTCGAGCTGCTCCAGGAGTGAAGCAGTTCAACGAGCTCCAGCCGAAGACATTTTCGGGGAAGGAGGGACCACTAGCTGCTGACGAGTGGATCCAGAGCACGGAGGAGAAGTTAGTTGCTGCGAAGATTCCAGACGATACCCGAGTGGAGATAGCGAAGATGCAGCTGACGGAGAATGCGAGGAACTGGTGGCGCCTTGAGGAGAGGCGCCTGGTGAAGCCAGTGGATTGGAAGACCTTCAGGTCTATGTTCAGGACGAAGTACTTCACCAAGACTACTAGGAGGGAGCTGCTGAGCAGGTTTATAGATCTGAAACAGGAGAACATGACCGTCGAGGAGTATGAGGCGGAGTTTGAGATGCTGAGTCGCTTTGCTCCGCATATGGTGAAGAAGGAGGAGAAGCGAGCTGATCGCTTCCGTCAGGGACTGCGTCCGAAGATTCAGGCTTCTATGTCTTCGGCGAGTTTCACGACTATGAGGGAGGTGCTGGATGCTGTGAAGAATTATGAGCTTATTTCACTCCTACCTGACCCTCCAGCTGATAAGGGGAAGCGTCCTATGGAGCAGTACCGGCCACCTGCTAGGCCGGCGATGAGGCCAGTTCAGACAGTACCATTTAAGAGGCCTGGAGCACCCATTCAGAGTCAGAGCAAGGGACCGTGCCATTACTGTGGGAAGCTGGGACACGTTCAGAAGGACTGTCGGAAGAGGATGGGACTGTGCCTAGTTTGCGGAGATGCTTCGCATGCTGCGAAGGACTGTCCGAGAGCCCGTCATGCTATAGTTGGAGCACCAGCCCCGCTGCAGAAGAGAGCGCACGCTCCAGTTCTGAGAGGACCTGCCGTTCGTGGACCACCCTTGGCGCCACAGAGGCAGGTGTTTCAGAGAGCAGCACAGCCCCAGAGGCCGGCGTACACCATGACAGCTGCTGAGACTGAGGAGCTGGATGGAGTCATTGCAGGTAACTCCTTAATTCTAGTCCTTCATTTCATAGTTTAGCTTTAAATTGTTAGTCTTGTTTGCCTGACTTGTTTGTTAGAATAGCTTGGTTTGACCGTAGTTTCCTTTTAATATCTTAGGCACCATTCTAGTGTCTTCTCACCCGGCCCTGGTCTTGTTCGACTCCGGTGCATCCATGTGCATCTTATCCCGGAGATTCGTGACAAGACACTCCATTCCCACCCATACACTTCCCAAGTGTTGGGACATCACCACAGGGAACGGAGTGGTGACAGTAAACTTGGGATGTAGATCTATTCCTTTGGTGGTCAGTGGACACGAGCTCTTTGCAGATTTCATTGTCCACGACCTGCCACATTTTGATGCCGTTCTTGGCATCGATTGGTTGGGAGATTTCCACGCCTCGATCGATTGTCGCAGCAAGAGGGTGGTGTTCCGGATTCCGGGCCATCCAGAATTCGAGTTCCGTAGCAGAGATGAGTCGCGTGGGCCCATCAAGTATCGGGCCACGCCGATGGTGCCGATTGTGACAGCCATGCAGATGGAGATGGAGATCGAGCGACCAGCAGTCGTCAGAGACTTCGACGACATCTTCCCGGAGGATATCTCGGGTTTGCCACCCGACAGAGCTTTAGAGTTTGGTATTGATCTTATGCCGGGAGCGCAACCGATATCGAAGGCGCCGTACCGTATGGCTCCCGCCGAGCTCGAGGAGCTGCGGAAGCAGTTGGATGAGTTGCTGCAGAAGGGTTTCATCCACCCTAGTGTGTCGCCATGGGGTGCACCAGTTCTACTCGTGAAGAAGAAGGATGGGTCCCGCAGGATGTGCGTGGACTATCGAGGATTAAATGCTGTCACTGTGAAGAATAAGTATCCGCTGCCGCGCATTGACGACATCTTTGACCAGCTTGGAGGTTCGAGAGTCTTCTCGAAGTTGGACTTGAGGAGTGGATACCACCAATTGAGGGTGAAGAAGGACGATGTTCAGAAGACGGCTTTCCGGACGAAGTACGGACATTATGAGTTCGTGGTCATGCCGTTTGGCGTGACCAATGCGCCGGCTGTGTTCATGAATTTAATGAATTTAATATTCTATGACTTCCTGGACAAGTTTGTTGTCATCTTCATCGATGACATTCTTATTTATTCGAAGTCTGAGGAGGAGCACAGCTGTCATCTGAGGACAGTGCTGGAGACGCTGAGGAGACATAAGCTCTATGCCAAGTATAGCAAGTGCGAGTTCTGGCTGGACAGAGTCGCATTCCTGGGACACGTGGTGTCCGGTGATGGCATATCTGTGGATCCGGAGAAGGTCAGAGCAGTCAGAGATTGGCTGACTCCGCAGTCAGCATCAGACATCAGGAGTTTTCTGGGATTAGCGGGCTATTATCGGCGTTTCATCAAGGATTTCTCGAAGATTGCGGAGCCGATGACGAAGCTGACAAGGAAGGATGTGGAGTTTCTCTGGTCAGATGCTTGTGAGGAAGCCTTCAGTATCTTGAAGGCGAGATTGACCACGGCACCGGTGTTGGCAGTACCAGATCGAAGCGGAGGCTTCGAAGTTTATTGTGATGCATCAGGGAAGGGCCTAGGATGCGTCTTGCATCAGCATGGCCACGTGGTCGCGTACGCTTCTCGTTAGTTGAGGACTCATGAGAAGAATTACCCGACGCACGATCTGGAGTTGGCAGCAGTGATTTTCGCACTGAAGATTTGGAGGCACTTCTTGCTAGGTGAGAGTGTGAAGATTTTCACCGATCACAAGAGCTTGAAGTACATCTTTACGCAGAAGGAGCTCAACATGCGTCAGAGGCGATGGTTAGAGCTCATGGCTGACTATGAGATTGACTTGCAGTATCATCCGGGGAAGGTGAACGTTGTGCCTGATGCCTTGAGTAGACTCCCCGCCGTGATGATGCATACAGCCGACTGGAGGATTCAGCAGGAACTGAGGGGGATGGATTTGGAGGTTGTCCTACCTGGTGTAGTTCATTCATTCATGAATCTGCAGATTCAGTCCACGATCGTGGATCGGATCAAGGCAGCACAGGCGGGAGATCCGAAGCTGCAGAGGATCAGGAGGCAGGTTGAAGCTGGATTACGGACAGAGTTCGTGATTCATGAGGATGGATCTCTGCGGTACGGCAGTAGGCTCTGTGTACCTGCAGGTGATGTTCGCGAGGAGCTGTTGAGCGAGGCTCATAGCTCGCCTTATTCTATACATCCTGGAGGTACCAAGATGTATAAGGACCTCCGTCTAAATTATTGGTGGATTGGCATGAAGAGGAGCGTGGCACGGAGCGTTGCCAAGTGCCTGATATGCCAACAGGTGAAGGCTGAGCACCATCGTACTGCTGGGTTGTTGCAACAGCTTCCCATTCCGGAGTGGAAGTGGCAACATATTACGATGGACTTCGTGACTGGTTTACCTCGGACCCCGAGGCAGAACGACGCAGTTTGGGTGATCGTGGATCGGTTGACCAAGTCTGCGCATTTTATCCCTTTCCGAGTGGGCCAGTCTACGGAAGCTTTGGCGAGGAAATATCTGGAGGTACAATTTCGTTTCTACTTTTATTTCCACTTTGATTTCCCCTTTGAGATGGTCGTGATGTAGACCGTGTACGTGCAGGAGATTGTACGCTTACATGGAGTCCCTGTGAGCATTGTGTCTGACCGAGACACGAGGTTCACATCTCAGTTCTGGAGAAGTCTGCAGGAGAATTTGGGTACGAGTCTGAGCTTCAGCACGGCATACCACCCGCAGACTGATGGCCAGTCCGAGAGGACTATTCAGATCCTAGAGGATATGCTGCGAGCTTGTACGCTCGATTTGAAGGGTTCATGGGAGGACCATCTTCACTTGGTGGAGTTTTCATATAACAACAGCTACCAGGCGAGCATTGGCATGACGTCATTTGCTGCCCTGTATGGAAGGAAATGTCGTTCACCACTGAGCTGGGATGACATCGGTGATCGGGAGCTGTTGGGTCCAGAGATGATAGTGGAAGCTGTGGATGTCGTGAGGGACATCAGGGAGAAGCTTAGAGTTGCACAGGATCGCTTCAAGCATTGGGAAGATGCTAAGAGGAGACCTTTGGAGTTTCAGCCTGGTGATCACGTCTTCCTGAAGATTTCTCCGAACCGCGGAGTTATTCGTTTCGGGAAGAAGGGAAAGCTGAGTCCGAGGTATATTGGGCCGTTTGATGTGCTAGAGCGTGTGGGAGCAGTGGCCTACCGCCTTGCTCTGCCACCATCTTTGGAGGGTGTTCACGACGTTTTCCACGTATCTCAGTTACGTCGGTATGTCAGTGATCCATCGCACACTGTGGACTTCTCAGAGATTACAGTTCGCCCGGATCTGACATATGACCAGCAGCCTGTGCAGATTTTGGACCGTCGACAAAAACAGTTGAGAAATAAGGTAGTCGACCTGGTGAGAGTGATGTGGCGTCACGGATCACCTGGAGAGTCCACCTGGGAGCGTGAGGATGATATGAGGGAGCGCTTTCCGCATCTTTTCCCGAGTGATGTTTGATGTTGATTCCGAGGACGGAATCATTTCTGAGTTGGGGAGGATGTAACGGTCGGTTTTCGATCGTAAGTCCTTCGTGCACGTGTGCTTGACCGTGCACGTATTTATTTTAGACATTGTTTGTTTCCGAACCCTATCGTGTGATATGTCGGTGTGACTCTCTCTGAGAGTACAACATATGTCGTGTTGACTTGCAACGTCAATTCACGGGCCGTTCGCCCACGATTTGACCTTTTCCGAGGAGGCGTCGCGTATCACATTTTTGACTTGAGGCGTTTTTATTTTTAATTTTGTTTCCCGACATCGAAATTGTAATCCGTCTCTTCCGACTTCTTGCTCTTGTCGCCCCGGTCGCCCCGGTATTTTTCTTATAATTTTCGGGCACCGTTTGACCCTTGTGCACTAATAAAGCCGGTTAAATTACGAGAATACCCCTAACAAACTTAGCCCTATTAAACCCTAGCTAACCCTAATAGGCAGCCCTCACGTGTAAGCATCCCCTAGGTCACGTGGGCCCCACCCCTATAAGAATAACCCTAGGTTTCTTCTAAGAATTTCTCACAGCCGCAATAATCCACAGCGCCGGCCCTAGAAGCTCAAACCCCCACGCAAAAACCCTATCCCCTCCACCTGAGCCGCCGCCGGAGGCCCCCATCGCCGCCGACCAACTCGCCGACCTCCCCTCTCTCGTTTGCGCCGCCTCTCACCGCCGGTAGCCGCCGCGAACCGCCTGAAACCGCGCAGCAGCAGCTGCAGCCCGCGACGGCTGCCGCCGCCACCGGAGCCTCCCCTCCGTTGCCGTGAACCCCCTCTGGCCCCCTCTCACCGTTGACAGCGACCCCAGGCCGCGATACCCTCTGAAACAGCGAGTATACTCGTTGTTTTGCATGTTTGGCGTCGTACCGTCGCGCCGCCGAGATCTCGCCGCCTCTCCTCGCTGTTGGAGCCCTCTGACAGTCTCCTTCACCTCCTGGGAGTATCCATCGTCATCCCGAACTTTTCCTACGACTCCCGACGTCGTAGGCGATGGGTACGACGAACCGTTCATCACGGTTGCCGTTGCAAGTTCTCCGGAAGCCGTAGTACGCCTACCCGACGCGCTGCTCGCTGTTCACGCCTCCCGTCCGCTGCCCGGAACGTGTCTGGCTATGCTGCCCGTAGCCGAGACGCCGCTAGGAGACGATCCGTAGCCGTGCCAGTCAGATCGGTCGCCGTTCAGACACTACGTCCACTCTACCCCAGACTCCGGACAGGTTGGTTCCCCTATCTCGTAGCAAAACCCCCACAGTAGCAAAACTGAGAACCTAACTAAAACTGGCAACTTAACTCGCTAAATTTAGTTTCTGCTCTCTTAAATCGATGTATAACCGTAGACCGACGTTGGACTTTTTGACTGTGCACATAGGATAGAATCGTCGGATAGGCTGATCGGACAACTTGTCTCGTGACGGTTAGGGTAGCCACGTTCAAATTAGAAATGAACTTAAATAGGATTTGAAGAAAATCGCGACTTGACGCCGTCGCCGTGATCTCTTTTCAGACGGACTACCGCGAACGCGACGACTGGACGAGACGCCCTGGACAGACGACGCACCCGCTGTTTCAGGCAAGTGTACTCACTTGCGATTTGACTGTGCCTTAGTTCTAGTTGTAGAACTGTTAGATTGTGTGTGATGAGAACCGGACGTGAAATGATAGCGTCCGGGACGACCGTGACGGCTCAGACTTGACGACAAAGTCTGAGCCTGACAACAATGAACTGCTGACAACATAGGACTATCTTGTGTGTGCGTGCGTGTGGACACCCTAGAATAACTTTCCCTACACTTGTCATGTCGTGTCCTGTCACACAAAAAGCCTTCAGGCGTTTCGGATGCTTCCCTAGCGGAAGTGATCCCCGTGATACAAAAAGCCTTCGGGCGTTTCGGATGCTTCCCTAGCGGAAGTGATCCCCGTGATACAAAAAGCCTTCGGGCGTTTCGGATGCTTCCCTAGCGGAAGTGATCCCCGTGATACAAAAAGCCTACGGGCGTTTCGGATGCTCTCCATGCGAGAGTGATCCCCGTGACTGTTATACAAAAAGCCTGCGGGCGTTTCGGATGCTTCCCTCCACGGAAGTGATCCCTGTGACCAAAAAGCCTTCGGGCGTTTCGGATGTTTCCCTAGCGGAAATGATCCCTGTGAATCTTGTCCTGAGTTCCTGGGTTGGGGTTGGGTTGAGCGTGCGCACGGCAAGAGGGTCTGATCCCCCTCGAACCGTAAGGCGTGAACCCTTTCGTGTCTTGTCATGTCCCGTCTTGTCTTGTCCTGTCCGTCACGTCCCGTCTTGTCCTGACACCTGTAGGTTAGTCCCGTAGTCGGTAGCACACGCTACGTCTACTGTTTGCTACGTTTACTTTTCCTGCTACGCTACTTTTCGTTTCTCAGTTATAACCCCAGCATGTTAAAACAACCAGTAAATCATTGTTAAAAGTTGATACACTTGCAGTAGAGTCTGACAGTTTGTGTAGACTTTGCCTGACGTACAGTTCCCTTCTTTTGGTGCTGTACGTCAGGTGTGGAGCCAGAGTATGAGTACGAGGCGGACTTGCCAGCTGACCCAGAGCCGGAGGACGTTGATCCGGAGTACGACCCGGAGGAGGACCAGAGTTAGAGGCCTCGTGTTGCTGATCCAGATTTCTGTTCCAGTTTAGATTGGGTGGGTAGCACCTGTTGCTTTCTTGTTTAGGTTGGGTGCTTGCACCGTTAGTTTCCCTTTCAGCAGTTGTAGCCGTTTACGGCATTTTCTTTAGACTCTCAGTACTTGATGATAAATTTTGGAATAAAATGAAATGTTTCCTTCTGTACTTTTGTTATTTCGTACTAACTTGCAGGGACCTGTACCTTCGCTATGGAAAACTACAGACGCTTATTGGGTCTGGGCTCTTGCCCCGGCCTAAGCGGGCCTTCGTCACGCTTCGCCTCCGTGTTTTTGGGAAGCGGGGCGTGACACTAATCTTTTGAAAATACTTTCTGTTGATGCATGGGTTCGGCCTACGAAGCGGGAATGTGACAACGTGGCCAAAGAGGTGAAGCCCACTAGATGGGATAAGCCTCGTCCAAATGACTCGAGTGCCCATCAACGAGGACAAGCTAATAATTAGTCAAAGGAATAGCTCATTCGCCCATTGGGGTCCCGCTGATTACGTGGGATTGGTTAATGGGGGACAAGTAAATGGGCAGCGGTTATCAACAATCACAGAGAATATCCTGCCACCTTAAATGAGGAGCCGTTATATGATAACGAAGAAAATCATTAACTACAAATAGGTGAGAGGACAACAGAAGAAGGGTTCAGATTCCAGAGGTACGAAATACAAAGTAACCTGGCAACTTATCTCCTTCCACTCTTAAAATTCTTCCTCCAAACGCTTGAGGTGACTGACTCGGGATGAACCCCATTGGGTCGATCTTGACAGCCCAAAGCCTCTCTTAAGTCAATAAGCATCAGAGGGGATTTGGGTCAGAACCTAGATCCAACCCCCTAACGATTGTCTGTGGTGCAGGTTGTTCGAGGCTTGACCCAACTAATAGGTCGATCGGTCGTAACACTGGACCGTTAGATCGATCGAGCTCCAGCCCAATGCCCTCAGCTCAGCCTTCATCGACCCTGGTTCTTCCAACCGAGGGTCCCACTTCATCAGCTGATGAGACTCTATCTTGACTGAGAAGTCCACGTCAGCCCCTTCTATGTTGACCAAAACACAGCCGTCAACACTTTCAAAATATTTTAAGAAGTTTAAAACATTATTTAAGAGAGAGAGAGAGAGAGAGAGAGAGAGAGAGAGTGTGTGTGTGTGTGTGTGTGTGTGCGCGCGCGCGCGCGTGTGTGCAAGCTTCAATTAATAGCTTTAATATTCTATAATAAGTTTCCAAAAATGACATACTACTCACACTTTCTTTTGGAGTCTTCTATTTGTTTGTCCAACTTGTCTTGAAGTCTTGTACCTCCATGAGTTCTTGACTTGAGCTTTTGATTTTCAGTATGAGTTCCAAGTACTTTGACTATTCATTATCAAGCTCTTGCTTTGAATTCTCAATCCTAGTAAGTTTGAATAAATTTCATGACTTTGTTGACTTGATTTCCTACACTCACAAATCATCTTACAAAAACATCATTAGCAACCATAATTGTTTGTTTATCAGCAAAACTAACCACCAAAAATATCCCTAAATTTACTTAGTGTATATACCAAATTACTCACCGCGTACATCTCGACCCCCCTCAAAAGTTACTCGACAAACATACCAAATTACTCACAGCACACATACTGACCCTCCAAATTACTCGGTTCACATACCTAATTTCTCACAACGCACATTCCAGACTACCCTAAAAATTTCTCAAATCACGTATCATTTTGCACAACGTGAACATACGTGAGTTCGGTTAGAAATTTTCTCAATGCGCATATATCTAGTTGCAACGTGTGAAAAGGCAATTGCTAGGTTTCATGTTTTTTTCCTAGATATCCAAATAATTTCAAAAATTTCTTGAGATCCAAGAGAGATTCCAAGAGTTCTTGAGAAATTCAACTAAGTTATACTGCAAGATCAAAAGATTAAGAGATTTTCGTGCCCTAAAATTGTTCAAAGGAAACTGGAAGGGACTTGGATCATCATACAGTCGTAAGTAAATTTATGAAGTTTTTAAGAATTAAAATGAATAGGGAAACAATGGTTGGTGAATGAAATTTTAGTAAAGAAAAAATTATGGAGAATTTTTTTGGGGAAATGTTTTGGGAAATTATTACCCAATATTAATTGTCGGTACTTCAATACATGTAAATTACTCAGATGGAGATGTAAATTTATAATATAGATGGTAATATAGAAGAAGAACAATAATTGAATGTACGAAATAGTTGTAATTTGTTTATCAATAATAGACCTTCATAACTTTACGTCATGTTCAAATAGTGTATGTTTAATGTAAAATTTAAGATAATGTATCTAGCAGCACTGGGTCAGATAGCCTTATAGATTTTACAAAGAAGTTTATAACCATGAACAAATTTAAAAGTAGAGATGCACTTGTTAGTTGGATATTTGTTATTGGAAGTGAAAATGGGTGTGTGATTGTGAAAAGGGCTACGAATATGAGTACAGTGGGTAATATAATCCTAACTATGTACTTTGCTTGTGAAAGAAGTGGGAAATATCGTGGCCACAAGTATAAGAGTAATGAGAAAAAGACCAAGAATATGACTAGAAGCAAGAAGTGTGAATGTCTGTTCTCTTTGAAGGCTAGGATGGTGGGCTAAACATGAGTATATATGAACAATCTTATGTGGCACGCACAACCATCCAGCTTTGACATATCTCGATGGACATTCCTATGCAGGGATGTTACAAGGATCGGAGATAGAAACTGCGATAGACATGTCGCATAGTTTGGTAAGGCCGAGAGAAATTTAAAATTATTGAAGCACCGGGTTGTGTATAATGTGACCACAATTAAAACCATATACAATGTACGACAAAGGCTAAACGTTGTGAAGATGGCTGAGAGATCTCAAATGCAACAACTAGTGAAGAGCTTGAGTAAGAAGAATTACATTGAATTTCATTCTTTTGATGATGATACATCGTGTGTTAGAAGTTTGTTTTGGGCCCATCCTATGTTAGTGGATATATCAGGGGTATTTCCATATATTTTGATCATGGACTACATGCATAAGACAAGCAGATGCCGTTTTCCATTGTTTGTAGGTGCTACCTCAACTGAAATGACATTATCAGTCATAATAGAGGCCGAAATGGAGGATTGCTACATATGGGCATTGGAGTAGTTGAGATCATTGCTTGTGGAAAACATGATTCCTCAAATTTTTGACAAATAGAGAGCTTGCTTTTATGAATGTCATTAGCAACATATTTCCCTCCATGAAAAACCAGTTATGTAGATGGCACATATCTAGAAATGTGTTGACAAATTGCAAGAAATGTTTTGAAGTTAAAGAGAGATGTGATGCATTCTGCTGCGGGTCAAATCCGCATAATAATAAATTTTTGTATTAAATGGAAATCACGGGTATAATGATTACAAGTTAGGGGGTTATGGCGATGTTAGCACGACTTGGAGCACGCTTTAGAGGTGAATAATCCAAGGTTGCCCAAAGGTCGCCGACTCCGATAGCTGAGGCGAGCTTCCTGCGAGAATAACAACTCGTCAGAAAGGCGGGGCTAGCTGTCATCCCGTAGCCTCTCTGATGCTTAAGTCAGTGGATAACTTGTAATAAGTGTGTCAGACACGCTTGACAATCTTAAGGCAGATCGGCGAGGCGTGGCAAGCTTATGAGGAATGCACGAATATATGGGAGATATCCGACCTTGAATATTGGAAAGGAGTTAAGGATTTCAACTAACTAACCACATCCTTGGTGGCTGGAGGGGTGTATTTATAGGGTTGAGAGGCGGTTTCTCACCATCCAATCAGCTGTCAAGTCTGCTTCGCTGGAGCACAAGTGGAGAAGTGATAGGTCGACGCGGGGTGTGTCAGAGATATTTACGCATTAATAGGCGTCAGACTGTGTCAGACTCATTAATGCATTAATGGGCGATGTGATTGGCAGCCATCAGTTCTCACCCTTAACCTCTGGCATTAAAGGGGGGTAGGTGGCCCACGTCATCCTGTCAGAGATATTTATGCTAGGCCGCCTTGGAGAGAGTCAAGCTCAGCGACCGAGCTCGACGCCTTCGGACCGTCTGACCGTGCTTCCTGCGGGGAGAGTGGGCGACCTTAGTTAGCTTGCCCTAAGGGCGAGCTTGTCGCTCGGCGAGGCGAGCTTCCCTAGATAGAGGCGATCTCTCGTTCAAGCTAGTATCCCTTCCGGATGGTCGGAGAGCTGTTCGCTTGGGCTTTCAGTGTATGTGGGCCTCAATTATATGGGTCGGCCTTAAGACCGTAATAATTTCCCCCGTCATTCGAGTTTGAAACTGCAAGCCCGACTCGACTTGGATGACATGTCGCATTCTCATTGGATGAAGGCTAGTCGGCAGCATTTAATTCGAACTGAGTGCCAGATCTCATAAGTCATGATGGCGATTTGGTGATGGGCAGAATTCGAGGCATCCAGCCGCTCAGAGGGTGACGCGTGGCTGACGTGATTGTGGGGAGAAGTCGAGGCACCAGTCTCGCTTAGATCTCGCCATGTGGCCCACGTTCGACGGCTGAGATCACCCGACTCTCTCTATAAATAGAGACGGAGGGGCGCGGGATGGAGTTTTCTCACAAATTTTCGAAATTTTGACTTCCTCCTTCGTTGCAGAGAGCAGTCTTCGTCGACCGTCATCGTCCGTTCGCAACCGTCAGAGCTCCGATCATCTTCCTAGGTACTCTTTTGATCCGTTAATGCCTTCGTCTGCTTCTTCTGCTTCCAATTATTTCGTTGCAGTGGTTCGGGAAACTTGATGAGGGTGGCGCCACCGAATCGGATCCGGTGGTATCGGAGGCCCCATCGATGTCTTGGCTGGAACAGCGTGAGGAAGACCTAGCGGTCGGGCATGCTACCGCCTCATCGTTGGCGATCAGAAGGTACCCCAAGAAGGGAAAGGCACCCAGGTCGGCCACCAAGGTCCGAAGCAGTGGGCGGAGTCACGACCGCAGTCCTTGCTAAAATCCTGGCCCAGATGTCTCAATTGTTGCCCTCTGCCATCCCTGAAATCCACTCCAAGTTCATCCGGGCCCCTACACAGTTTGTCCCCCTCGAACTCAACGAGCAGGTTTGCTCCCTAAGGAATAACGAGGTCGGTGTATACTACCCGACCTTCGACTTGGGGCTCTGCCTCCCGCTCCATCCATTCCTCCTTCTCGTCCTTCACTTTCTCGAACTCCCACTCTTTCAATTGATGCCGAACTCCATCAGCTAGATGGTCGGCTTTCTCATTCTCTGCTCCACCAGCGGCGTAAGTCCGACGATGCCACTATTCCAATACTTTTATGAGGCGAAGAGGAAGGGGGCGTACTACTACGTCTGTGCGAGGAGGGGTCGGCATCTCGTCTTTGATCTGTCGGGCAAAGTGATAGACTGGAAGGAGAGGTTCGTATTCATCTCGATGCCGACGAACTTGGCTCTGAGGTCGAACTGGGAGACTATGAATCCCTTAGTGAATGTCGAAGTGGTCCTCGAGCGGAGCGACCTTGAGAATGCCAAGATCCTGGAGGAGATCCTCAGGGAGAGCAGGGTCTTGAAGGACATAATCAAGGACGAGTAGCTCGTCCAGCATGTCTGGCTCGAAGGTACTTCGAGCTTTACGAACAGCTTCTGATATGCTCACCCTGATCTGTCTTCTTTTTGCAGGTGTGACCATGAGTCTTTCGATGGAGGAGATCATAAAGATGGCGAGGGATGCGACATCCAAGCAGCCGCTGACCAAGGCCAAGGGCAAGCAACACGCGTCCAAGAGCTCGATGCAGGCCATGCAGAGCGAAGCCAACGGTGGTGGCCACCGCTCGGGTCGAGAAGGAGGAACAGAGCAAGAAATCGAGGAAGGAGCCCATGGCAACCACTCGCACTTCTCGCACGAGTAAGGCGGCGACAGGCAGACTCATCAACCTTAACCCGACTAAGCCTATGACCGACCTCACGACCGCCAGGTCGTAGGGCCCATCGATCGGTGCCATTGCCGCCCTCCCCATCAGTTTGACTGCCCATTTGCAACCTTTGGCTGCGCCGACCAAAACAAGCTGGGCTCTAGTTGTGCGCTGGCCCTTCGGGTGCCTGCCGTTTGGGCTGGGGAAGCTGGCCCACCCGAGCTGCGAGGTGACGCTTGCGACCTTCAAGTCACGGAAGGAGATCCTCGCCTTCGCTCCAGAGAAGTTCATCGTGCCACGCTACCCGGTGGGCACCCATGAGTCCGTCTTCGATGATGACAGGGTAGCGGCCCGCCTGGCAGAGAACAACACTCTATCGAGGGACCGAGAATCCCTGGTCAATGTGGATGCCAAACACCTCTACGATACGGCCATCTGGTACGGCATGCAGGTTCGTCACCCCCTCAATTCACATTGCCGGTCTTTCTTCTTGTCAGTTGTGCTTACGAATTTGGTTCTTTCTGTAGGCGTTCGACGCACTGGTGTCCCTCCAGCCACATGAGTCGGTGGCGAGCAAGGCCGAGGCCGCCTTGGCGAGGAAGGTGACCGAGGCGTATGTGAAGACCCTCAACAACAAGTTGGAGAAGGTCCGGGGATACTATGCGACTCAGAAGGATCAATTCGCTAAGATGGAGAAGGTCACTTTGGAGCTGGAGGGGAAGGCCAGTGACGAGGAGGCCCGGAGGGTCTCTATCGAGAACCTCCTGGCCTCGATGAGAGGCGGCCGCGACGAAGATCGCCAAGCTCGAGCTGCGGATCACCAAACTGGCGAAGGTCGACCTGAACAAGGTCAGGAATGAGGCCATCCGCTTGGTATGACCGTCCACCAGTACCAGGTCGATGAGCTCGTCCATGCCCTAATGGCTATGCGAGCTGAGGGCTTTAATGAGGGTCTGAAGGCCAGTCTCGAGAGGGTCAAGGTGAGGTTGGGGACGCTTTGCCCCAACCTAGAGATTGACTTCGCCCGCTTGTCGACGGCCTCTGATGACGAATGGGAGGCTTCTCGTGCTGCCAACGTCGAGGGGGCAGAGACTCCGACTAGCAGCGACCAGGGGGCGACCAGGCGGATTCCCAGGTCCCTGAAGGAAGCAGCCAAGAGGGTGGCGACTGAGTTGAAGGCGCCGTAGGCTGGGGGGCGTCAATGTATGGCCGGCCCTGCGGCCGAGTTTGGAGTTTTTTAGACTAAATAATTTCCTAAAATTGACTCAAATCTTCGAGTTCAACCCAAATAGTTGCTCAAATATATCATATATCATATATGATATAATGTATAATATGTATCATAAGTATCATATGTATCATATATGTATCATATACTATATATGCATATGATACATATATATACATATATAATATATATGATATATGATATGTATTAGAGTTTTTCAAATATAAGTTCGTTAAATCTTCAATATTTCTATATTTATCCTTTTAGACAAAATTCTTTCATAAAATGGACTCGCGTTCAACCCAAATAGTCCCTTAAATATATCATATATCATATACCATGTTGTTAAAGCCAAAAATGTCTGAAACAATAATGATGCTGACGTAGACCCTTACTACTGAGTTGGAGCCTTATCAGCGGGTTGAGTGGGACCCTAGGTTAGTAGAACCGTGGTCGTTGACAGTTTGTAGTCGACTTGCGATGCTCGTTCGACCCTCGAATGGATCGAGCCTCTGTCAATTGATATTTAGAGCACCCGCACGACCTTCCCACTGGTAAAAGGCAGTCGTGTGAGCCTCCCATTGAATCGAGCCTCAATAATCTACACCACAAGGAAGTGTCAGGGAGGTCGGATCTGGGTGCCGACCCAAATCCACTTCGATGCTTAAGTTAGATGGGAACTTAATGAGAATTTTGGGCTGTCAAGATCGAGCTAGGGAGGTTCGCCTTGGGTCAGTCCCCGCAAGATATAAGGAGGAAGAAATATGTAGACAATAGAGGGTTAGAGTGTAGGTTATCATGTACCTTGGGAGTTGGGCCCCCTTTGCATTGTCCTTCGGGTATTTATAGATGTTGATCTGTCGATTGCGAACAACCGTCCCTCATTGATCAGGGCGGTATCTTCTTCATGATTGACGATAATGGCTACCCATTTACTCGGTCCCATTAACTCCTCCCTAAGTATTAACTGGTGTCCAATGGTCGAATGAATCATTCCTTTGATTGAGTATTATTCAGTCTTAATGACAGGTTTCAGATTGAAGGTTCTAACTGGACTGTGTATCTTGATACCGCTCATGGGCCATACCTATGCACCAACAATGACCCACATCATTTGTGTTTCAGGAAACAACGCTGATTGAGACCGCATGATGTGTATTCTTATTAAATGGGCACATCATTCGAAATGGTTGATTTGATTTATGCTGCCAAAACCCTTCATCTCTAAATCAATCCTCATCGTTTCTTGAGGTCGGGCTCAGACAAGTGTCACTTATCAGACAATTGTTTGTTGGGCGTCTCTGTATAAAAGAAGGGGATGAGAAGCAAGAGGGTTTCTTGTTCTGCCTCCAGTTTTTTCGAAAGCTTAACTCCTCCATTGCTTCCTTTGGTGTTTTCCTGATCTCAAAGGTATCTTCATTAATTGATCTATATTCCTCTTTAAATCTATATGGACAAGTTTCCACCGGTAAGGATACATGAGCTGTCCTATGAAGAGCTTGTGTTGCGCCTTCGACCTCCTCAATACGAAGAGGTTCCTAGCAAAGGAAAAAGGTTTCCAATATAATCAGCGCCCTCAAATCGTCGGAGGGATCTGAACTCAGAGGTTCTCAAAGCGATTCTGGAAAAAGTACCAGAGTTCTCCCATGATCTGGTTGCTATGGTTTGGTAGGATTTCCTCTGTCCCCCTTATAGGGTTAGGTTGCCAGAGTTTGACGAGAGAGTTCGCTTTCTTTAGAGGAGCGAGGTTGGACTGTACCCCAGAGCTTTCTGTCTCGAGCTTCGCTTTCCTCTTCACCCCTTTATTATAGACATTCTATGCTCTTTGGGACTTTCTCTCTGTCAACTTGCACCTCAAGCCATTCCGCATATGGTTTGCTTCGTTGTGCTTTGTAAGCTTTGTGGGGTTCAACCATCCATTTGGCTGTTTAAGCACTTCTTTCGGATAATAGTCGACCCTCGCAAGGTGTGGTACCACATCGTCGCTCGCCCTACGAAGGGACTCATCTACGACATCCCGCTTTCTGACCCTAGTTGGGAAGACACTTTCATATTTGTTGTTCTCCCTGACATAGGACCGATGCTTAACGGTTGGAGTTCTCCTAACTCTGATATGATACCGCTGAAGAGTCCGGGTTAACACCAGGAGAGGTCGAAGCGGCTAAACTTCTTTTGAGGAGACCGAGGCAGGAGAGGTCGACTTCGTATTTGTTGGATAACCATCGACTGAAGACCATTTTATGGAGTCTGGGTAATGCATACTGCTTCTATGCCCCCATTGCAGCCACTTAACGATAATTATATTCATTGTTTGGAGATATGGCTGGTGGAGCTCATAGAAGCATGGACCCTGGACTGGGTCAAATCTGGAAGGAACAGCGTAGGAAGAAGAAAAGTGCTGAGGGATCGAATGCTCAGTCTCCCCTTCCCATCAGTCAGAGCTCCTCCTCTAAGGGAGGTGAGGCCAGGGGAACCTCAAGGTCATTATCTCGTGCCTCATCGAGGGAGGTTCCGAGTCGAGCTATCGCTCGCTCTGTCCCACCCATTGCCTCCATCATTGTTTCAGAGCCTTAGATGGTGTAGGGTGTAGATGTTGTTGCGTCTCTCAAGCCTACCGAGGTTGTTAGCACGAAACTGGGTCCTCCCTCTCATGAAGGGGTGGACTCCAAAAAGAGGAGGGTCGTGGAAATGAACCCTCCCCTTTCGCTCATGGTGAAAGGTTATAGCTCTTCGACCTAGGCTTTGGTGGGTCGAGAGGTGGCACCCCTCGATCCTCAGGGAACGGTTGAGAGCCCCATGACTCCTGCTCTGGATAAATGGCCATGGGGCGGTATCAACCGACCTGTTCCCCTTGTCAGCCCTATCCCCTCGGAGTTCGATCGAGTTCTGATGGTGAATCAGCTCTCAACTTGTTCCTCGGGACCTATTCGAGGTGAACCTCATCAGCCTCCATTTATTGTTGGGAAGGAAGAGTCTGCCTTGTCAGACTTTGAGACGACTGCTCAACTGGTGGAAAACTCCATTCTCCCTCATGATCTGGAGCTCCTTCAAGGATTGGACATTGAGAAGGTGGCAAACTTCTTCGTGGGATGCAGTTATCAGGTTAGTTATTTGCCATTTGTCTCTTGACTTGTAATTTGGCATTTCTTGATCAATGCTTTCCACAGATGTACACCTTTAGCACAGTATTACGCCACCAGGCCATCGACATAATTGAGGGACGACGACGGACAGAGGCCGTTGAACGCAAAGCCTCTGAGCTCGAGGCCCAGATGAAGAAGATGGAAGAGGACTTGGGGAGAGCGCTTGCGGCCAAGGCTGAGGCCGAGTGGGCAGCTTAGGAGGCCAAGGCTAGCCTCTCATTTATATCTACCGTCAGAAAATCGGCCGTAGTCCAATGGGGAAGGGAGAGGTCCCAGCTCCAGGCCGACCTTGAAGCCTCGAAGAGGGAGATAGTCGAGCTTCGAGCCAAGGTGACTGAATCGGAGAAGTCAGCTGAGGCTTACAAAGCAGAGATAGCGGAGCTTCGAGCCAAAGATACCGAATCGGAGAAGGCAATCGAGGTTCATAAGGAGAGCTTACAGCGAGGTTCACCGCGACGATGGAAGCGTTCCAGAACTTCTTTATGCCGAAGAATGATCCTCCCTCTTAGGCTGGTAGATTTTTGATACAGATTTTATGTAACCATTTTGAATGAATAAAAAGAACTCTCGAGTTTCTTCTATCTTCATTTGAGTGTGTGAATGTGCATGTATGGCCCCTCAACGACCCAAAGTTTAATTTAAGAACCAATTGAAATTTGGGTCGTGGATGTGTTAAGCATTTTCACCTGATAGAGATGGTCCCAAGATCGTTAGCCATTGGGGGCCATCGTCGTTCAGTAGCGAAAGGAGTGGTCCTTTCGACTTATGGCCGACGACGATCGTCGTTCATAGCAAGGGACGTGGGCCTTTCGACTTACGGCCGATGACGATCGAGGGTCGTTCAGTGGCAAGGGTCGGCCCCTTGGCTTACGGCTAACGACGAGGGTCGTTTGGTAGCAAGGGATGTGGCCCCTTCGTCTTATGTCCGACGATGAGTGTCGTTCGGTAGCAAGGGGAGTGGTCACTTTGACTTACAGCCGACGACGATCAAGGGTCGTTCGGTAGCAAGGGGCGTGGCCCCTTCATCTTACGGCTGACGATGATCGAGGATCATTCAGCGGCAAGGGTCGGCACCTTTGGCTTACGGCTGATAACGAGGGCCGTTCGGTAGAGATGGGCGTGGTCCCTTCGACTTACACCCGACGACGAGTGTCGTTCGGTAGCGAGGGGCATGGCACTTCGACTTACAGCCGACGATGAGTGTCGTTCAGTAGTGAGGGGCGTGGCCCCTTTGACTTACGGTCGACGACGAGTGTCGTTCGGTAGCAAGGGGTGTGGCCCCTTCGACTTACGGCCGCCGACGATCGAGGGTCGTTTGATAGTGAGGGGTGTGACCCCTACGTCTTACAGCTGATGATGATCGAGGGTCGTTCGATAGCAAGGGGAGTGGCCCCTTCGTCTTACGACCGACTACGATCGAGGGTCATTCAGCGGCAAGGGTCGGCTCATCGGCTGACGGCTGATGACGAGGGTCGTTCGGTGGCAAGGGGCGTGTCCCCTTCGACTTATGGCCGACGATGCCTAGGGACTAAATAGACAAGAGAAATGATCAGCCTCGTATTTATTAAGAATTTTCGTTAATAAAGATAGGAAAATTACGATCATCATAGTGCATCTACTCTTGCTGGTACAATCATTGTTAGTACTTTTGCAAATGCTCGACATTCCAAGGATGAGGAAGCTCCCTACCCTCCATTGTGGCAAGTCGATAGGTGGCCGGGCTGAGGATATCAACCACGTGGTAGGGGCCCTCCCATTTCGCAGCAAGCTTTCATTGTTTAAGGATCTCGGGGGTGAAGATGGATTTCCGTCACACCAGGTCGCCTATACGAAAACTGCATCCCCGAACTTTGGAGTTGAAGTAATGAGCCATACGTCCCTTCTGTTCAATGAGGGTTGCAAGGGTGCGTTTACAAACCTCATCGAGCAACTACAGGTTGAGCTGGAGTCCTTCTGAGTTTCTCTCTTCATCGAAGGAACAGAGATGGAGTGGTCGTTCGTTGACTTCCACCAGGACAACAGCTTCATATCCATAGGCTAGCATGAAGGGTGTTTCACCTGTAGAGGCTTTGTAGGTCGTTCTGTATGACCATAGGATGCACGAGATCTCGTTTAGCCATGTCCCCTCGTGTCTTTCTATCCTCTTCCACAGGGGTCCAAGGATGCACTTGTTTGCAGCTTTTGCCAGACCATTGGATTGGGGTGGGCGACAGAGGCGAAATGTAACTTGATTTTCAAATCAAAACAGAAATCCCCGAAACCAGTGATGTTGAATTGTGTCCCATTATCTGTTATGATGGATTGAGGGATACCAAACCGACAGATAATGGATTTCCACACGAAGCTTCTGACTTCCTTCCACGTAATTTGGGCAAGGGGCTCTGCTTCGATCCACTTAGTGAAGTAGTCGATAGCCACGAGCAAGAACTTTCGTTGTCTGCTTTGCTGGCTTGAATGTGCCAAGGAGGTCTAATCCTCACTTAGCGAATGGCATGTGGCTGACAAGAAGAATCAATTGGTTGGAGGGGCCAAGCTGATCTTTGCAAATTTCTGGCAAGTCGGGCATTTTGTTGGATATGGACGACATATATACACACATGAGGGGATGTATGAGGGCCTATGGACCTCAGATGTCACATGCACGAAAGCGTGCGTGAAGGGAACCTTTTCTCGTGTGAAAAGGACCACTCGATAAGTGGAAAAGGTCACTTTATAAGTGCATAAAGGCACTTGATAAGTGAATGAAGAAGAGGATAAGTAAATGTGCTAATATAGGCTAATAAGCTTATATTTAGTTATTTCCTACAATAACTACCCCTAAAGCCTATAAATAGGACCCAAGGGTAAGGCATTTACAATAATCTTACCATGCCATAAGTTTGCATAAGGCAACTTGTGTTCTTCTTCTCCCTTCCATTAAATTCCTCTTCTAAATAGAGATTTAGACGGTGAAACGCTGCTTCGATCCTCCGTGACGAAGTACCGACCGTTGTGGCGAATTCGAGGGTGAAGTTCAGATACTACGGTGCAGCATACGCTAACGTAAGTCTATGTTATTATTCGATCCTAACGTCCTTGATTTGACAGTATCCTACATTGGTATCAAAGCCATACGGGTTCGCCCCGGTCTAACCGTCGCCCCGGTCTAACCGATGAACGAGGCGTTGTCTTTTTCACGAATGAGTTTCCTACCATTATGGATATGGTAGGAGCGCATCGTGACGGAGAGAATCGCAGCAGTTGTTCTTTTCATGTTAGGGTCTTCTGTCATTACGGATATGGCAGGAACTCTCCGTGACGGAAAGAACTGACCGTTCATCTCGCCAAACTCGCACTCTTCATGGATGCTGAGTCTCCATTCAATAGGGAATGTGAACTCTCTTCATGTGGAGCGTGAAGTTTGCGGCCTTGAAAGTGTGTTATTTTTTCATTTTGGCACACGGCCATTAAAGAATAACTACTTTCTCGACGAACGGGTGCCTCATCGGAGAAGAAGATGGCGGTTGGAACAATTCTCATCGGAGAAGAAGACCTCTTTGGTGCATGATCGCCATGGCCATATGGGCCATGGAGGCTATGCATCCCCCCTCCCCATGCAGAGGGGGTTGGCTACGGCCAATAACAACCACGGCCACCCCTCCGGTAGGGGTGTGCGGCCAACCCCACGCAAGGGGGAGGCCGGCCATGGCCATATGGGCCAAGGCCAGCCATGGCCAAGGGGCCAAGGCCAGGCCATGGCTGGCTATGGCCAGGCCGCGGCCATGCCAGGGCCCGGCCGGCCCTGGCAGCGGCCAGGGCCACGGCCGGCGGCTGGCCCTGGCAGCGGCCAGGGCCAGGGCCGCGGCCGGCCCTGGCACAGGCCAGGGCCACGGTCACTGTCGACCCCGGCCTCGGCCCGGGCCAAGCCCCTGTTGGCCCTGTATTTTGATGGGGGAAGGGGGGCTTGCATGACCGGAGGGGGGTGGCTTGCATGGCCGGTCTCTACGGAGCCAGCGGCAGTTGTCTGTGGCAAAATTCTCCTGTAGGGGGGAAGCGCCTGGATCCATACGGGAGCCGGCGACAGTGGCTTGCAGAAAAATCCCCTCAATGGGTGTTCGGCCTTGGCACGGCCACGACACGACCCCGGCAATGGCCGGGGAATTGTCGAAATATTTCGGCTATGTCACCCTGTAATGGGGTATAGGCCCTGCAAAATACATTTGAAAAATACGTTTTCAAAATATGTTTTTCAAAAACGCTTTTCCGCTGCAAAGTACTATAAGAGTACTGTTATTTGATAAAGTGATGGGGAAATATTGAAAGTTGTTCTAGATGGTGATTGGGATCGTAATGACTTTTTCGATTCTAGAACAACATCTTCAATATTTTTCGAAAGTAACTTATCAAATATAATAATATCATTTCACGTGGGTTTTTCCAAGTGGGAGTGATATTAAACTAGTCTGAAAATTTCCACATTCGATTGATTCAGCATCTCAATGGATCATGATTGGACCAGTGGTCTTTTGGACTAGTTTGTGGGACACCTCAGCTTAGTCTGGGGGTAGTGAACCATGGACTAGCCATTTCCCTGGTCGGTCCGCTGGCCGAGACTAATGAATCATGAAAATGTAACAATATGATGACTATGTATATGAAATTAATGCAATGTTTTTTATCAAACCTTTCTTTTCATATCTTTTGCAGCATTTTAAAGCTAAAATGTCTTCCACTTCAAAGAACATCGTCGCTGAGTTAAACAGAGGTGAAACACTCAACGGCGATAATTACAAACTATGGTCCATAAAGATACAATATGTTCTAGAGGAGCAAGATGTGCTCGAAACTCTAAAGAACAAAATGATTGAACCAGAGTTGGGCACTACGGCCCAACATAGAAGAGATAAGGAAGCTTTTGATGCTTGGTCTCGGAAGAACAACATTGCTCGCATTACGTTGCTATCAAGTATGGCAGACGGCATAATGTGAATCTTCCGAGAGCATGACCTAGCCATGGACATATGGTCCAAGCTTGAAGAGAAGTTTGGTGGCACCTCGGTGTCCAAACTTCGTTCTTTAACTATAAGATTTGATTCATACAAGAAACGTCCAGATCATTCCATGGGGAAACATCTGCGACATATGGCGAATCTCATCTCAGAGTTAAAGGATGGAGGTCATGTGCTCACTGACGAGCAACAAATCCAAGCAGTCATACGTTCCCTACCAAATGGGTGGGACCAAATGAAGATGCATCTCACTCATAATGAGAGCATCAAGAACTTCAGTGATGTTTCTAAGCACCTCGAGTTAGAGGAAGAGCGGCTTGCGGCCACCAAGCCAAGTGTAGAAGTGCACATGGTTACTAGTTCCTCACACGGGGGAAAGAAACGGAAAAATCGTTCGAAGTTTACTAATGAATGTAATAAGCAACCTGAGTCTACCAAGAAACCCAAACATAAAGGTGGGCACAAGAAATGGCACAAGAAGAAGGACTTGAAGAAGATCAAGTGTTTCAAGTGCAACAAGTTAGGTCACTATGCTCGTTCATGTACGAGTGGAGGTGACGAGGTAACTTGTAATAATACTAGTTACATATGTGTTTCTAGTTTAATATTTCTTGTGGAATCTAATCCCTTTTGGATAATTGATTCAGGTGCCACCGACCACATAGCAAGGGACAGACGGTCCTTCGTGGAGTATCACCGGATACCCCACGGAACGAAGTGGATCTATGTAGGAAACAACACACGTGTTGAAGTGAAAGGCGTTGGGACGTGCAAGCTCTTCCTGGATAACGGCCGCACTATCCTACTTCATGATGTTCTCTTCGCTCCGGATATTCGAAGGAATATTATTTCTGTGGTCGTTTTAATGGGTCTTGGTTATAGTTGGGTTTTTCATGATTGTAAAGTGGACTTGTCTTGTAATAATACTCTAATTGGTTCTGGGTATGTATTTAAAGGATTTATTGTATTAAATACAATGTATGATTCCTCATTTAATAATGAAAATTTCCTTGTTGCAAATTCATCAAATTATGAATCAGATGTAATTTGTTGGCATGCAAGGCTTGATCACATTGGACCAACACGAATGGATAGACTTGCCAAACGTGGCCTTCTATCCAATGTTTCAAAGGTCGAAATGTCGACTTGCGAACATTGCCTTGCAGGGAAATCTTGTCGCAAGCCATTTGGAACCGGCACAAGGGCCGAGGTTCCATTACAGCTCATCCAGTCGGACATATGTGGTCCAATGAATGTCAAGACAAGACACGGGAAGTCCTACTTCATCACTTTTATTGATGACTTCACCCGATTCGGTCATATCTATTTGATATCCCACAAAAGTGAAGCATTAACCTGCTTTCAAAACTATATGAGTTTGGTGGAAAATTAATTAGATCGCAAGATTAAGGTCTTATGAACCGATAGAGGCGGTGAATACCAATCAACAAGTTTTAAGGAACTTTGTGATGAAAAAGGCATAGTTCATCAGGTAACTATGCCTTATACTCCTCAACAAAATGGTGTTGCAGAAAGGAGGAATAGGACTTTAATGGAAATGGTCCGTTCAATGATGGCGCAAGCTAACTTGCCAATCACCTTTTGGGGTGATGCATTATTGACGGCCGCTTTCATCTTAACCGCGTACCCTCGAAATCAGTTAGCTCCACTCCTTATGAGTTATGGAACCAAAGGTCTCCTGACTTAAACATTTTAAAACCTTGGGGATGTGCATCCTACGCACATATTTCCTCCCATAAGTATGGAAAACTTGGGCCACGGGGGAGGAAATGTATCTTTATACGATACGCAGAAAACTCCAAAGGTTATGTTTTCATTGGTCAGGAAGACAATGGAGGTCTAATTGAATTTGAGTCGAGTGATGTCACTTTCTTGGAAAATGAGTTTCCAAGAAAGGGCGAGATAAGTCAGGACTTATCTTTATTTGAGATTAATGATCAAGAAGGATTACCTCATTCGAGTGGGAGAATTCTTGGTGAAGACGAAAATACGTTTCTACCTTCACCAATAGATGATACGAATGATGCTGATCCTATTCCATACGGGAATAATGATCCAAGTGGGAGCAATTCTAACGACATTCCAAGTGGGAGTGATATTAGAATTGATCTAAATTCAAGTCAACAAGGACTTGAAGAATCTCAAATATGACGTAGTAGTCGTACAAGGTTAGCTCCTCTAAGATTTGAGGATGAATTTCTGCAAACCTTTATGACTTTACTACAAGTAGATGACGAGCCTGCTACTTTCAAACAAGCCGTATCATGCCCTGCAAAAGACAAATGGATGGAAGCGATGAAGGAGGAATTAGAATCCATGAAAGTTAACCAAGTCTGGGACTTGGTTGATTTACCCAGAGGACGTAGAGCTATTGGGAACAAATGGGTTCTCAAGATCAAGCATAAGGCTGATGGCTCTATAGACAGATATAAAGCTCGCCTTGTCGCGAAAGGTTTTACACAACAGGAATGAATATACTATTAAGAGACCTTCTCACATGTTGTTCGTTTTACCTCGATTCACTTGATTCTGGCCATGGTAGCTTGCTTAGACCTCGAATTACATCAGATGGATGTAAAGACTGCCTTTCTCAATGGAGAATTGGACGAGGAGATCTATATGGAACAACCAATAGGGTTCGTAAAAGAAGGAAACAAACATAAGGTTTGTAAACTTCGTAAGTCCATATATGGTCTTAAACAATCCTCGAGGCAATGATATATACGATTTCAAGAAGTTGTCTTATCAAATAGTTTTACCATGCTTGATGAAGATAACTGTGTATATATCAAGAGGATTAAAAGCAAGTATGTTATTATGTCTCTATACGTAGATGACATTTTAATAGCCGGAAATGACAAGGGCTTTGTGATGGATATCAAGGCTTGGCTTTCATCAGTTTTTGAGATGAAAGACATGGGAGAAGCCGCATATATCCTTGGAATTAAGATTTCAAGGAATCGTTCGAAGAAACTTCTTTCTCTTTCACAAGAGACTTATATAAAGAAGGTTCTAGAACGTTTTAATATGCAGGACTGCAAGTCCATTGATACTCCTATAAGCAAATGAGATAATTTATGTCTGAAATCGTGTCCAAAGAACCAAAAGGAAAAGGAAATTATGGAAAAAGTTCCATATTCCAGTGCAGTTGGTAGTATTATGTATGCTATGATGTGTACAAGACTGGACATCTGTTTTGCCGTTGGAATGGTAAGTCGTTACCAATCCAATCCAGGGCAAGTACACTGGAAAGTGGTTAAGATGATAATGTGGTATCTTAAAGGAACTGCGGACTATGCTTTATGCTATCAAGGAGATGCCTTGAGGATCGAAGGCTACACTGATGTTGATTGGGCGGGTAATCTCGATGAGCGACGATCGACCTCAGGATATGTTTTTCTACTCGGATCTGGTGCAATATCCTGGAGTAGCAAGAAACAATCCTGCATCGCACTTTCAACTATGGAAGCCGAGTTTGTAGCATTTAGCATAGTAGTCCAAGAGGCTGTTTGGCTTAGGAAATTCTTAGACATGCTAATTGATGCAAGTGACTCAGGTGCTATACCAATACACAGCGACAGTCAAGCATCTATAGCCTATGTCAAAGATCCAAAATTCCATTGTAAGACCAAACACATTGATATCCGCTACAAATTTGCAAAAGACTATGATAAGACCAAGAAGGTAGACATAAGGTACATATCTACGCATGAGATGATAGCGGATCCGCTTACGAAGGCGATCCCCAGAGATGTGTTTTACAAACACTTATCATCTCAAGGATTGCGTAAGAGCTGAGTTGTACCAATGTGAATTCCCATGTCTGTAAAAGATCAAATTTAATAAAAGAATAAGTTCTTTTCAACATTACATATGAGTTTCTAGAAAATGTTTGTGTACATTTTGAAATCTCAGCTATATTTTCTAGTATGTCGGACAGATTGAGGTTGGCTCTCTCACATGAGCAACCGCCTTTATTATATCAGACGGATAAAATAAAGATGAGACCTGTTTAAAGTCAAAATTGTCAGACGGATGATTTAGAGTCATGACTTAAACAAAATGGTCGTATGAAAGATCTGCATCATATGGATGCTTACAAAAGATCTAAGAGGATTCTTAAATCTGTCTTATGCGGGATGTGGGTCCAGAAGATTATTTGAGTAGTAAAAGGGACTCAAAATCAGACATTGTGGTGTCTGATCATCATCCCTACAACATCATTAAGACATACGCTCCCTGGGAAAGGAGTGATGTTGTAATACGTATTCATACTACGTCTGCATTTGACCATTGGGTTAGAATAGTAATTGTATTTACTATTATGTGAGACCCAAAGACCACATGGGTCTTAACTCATTACCCTTATGGACTCTAATGGGTTCCTTTAGATTTGACTGGGTGATTGCTATCTTAGCATGTTGCTTATGGACTATGGTCAATTCGGTCCGGCGGGGCATGTTAGAAAAGCAAGTCAAGTCAAGATCGAAAGGATCGCAAGAAGAGGAAGATTAATTTCATATTCACATTTGGACTTTAGAGATTCAAAGCTGGCCAGCCAATTGTAATCCAGATGGGATTCAATTGTTGAATATAAAGTATAAGAAATGTGAAGAAATAATCTAGGGTAAAACATGCGTTGATCTACTCAACTTTGCACCTCGAGGAGTGTTGTGTATCTCTAAAAAGTGCACAACAGCGGACTCTATGCGCATGACGGTCACACGGTCTATTTCTCGGTATGATAAACAGAAGAGCTAAAGGAAAATATGTTTCCTTACAATCCCCTCAAGTGTGAGTGGGAGATGTTGGATATGGACGACATATATACACCCATAAGGGGATGTATGAGGGCCTATGGACCTCAGATGTCGCGTGCACGAAAGCGTGCGCGAAGGGAACCTTTTCTCGTGTGAAAAGGACCACTCGATAAGTGGAAAAAGTCACTTTATAAGTGCTTAAAGGCACTTGATAAGTGAATGAAGAAGAGGATAAGTAAATGTGATAATATAGGCTAATAAGCTTATATTTAGTTATTTCCTACAATAACTACCCCTAAAGCCTATAAATAGGACCCAAGGGTAAGGCATTTACACTAATCTTACCATGCCATAAGTTTGCATAAAGGCAACTTGTGTTCTTCTTCTCCCTTCCATTAAATTCCTCTTCTAAATAGAGATTTAGACGGTGAAATGCTGCTTCGATCCTCCGTGACGAAGTACCGACCGTTGTGGCGAATCCGAGGGTGAAGTTCAGAGACTACGATGCAGCATACGCTAACGTAAGTCTATGTTATTATTCGATCCTAACATCCTTGATTTGACAGGATCCTACACATTTTTGTGCGTACTCGATTGCCTCTTTGAATATGGTGGGCCAAAAGTAACCCTGCCTCAGGGCTTTCAAGGCCAACGTCTTTCCTCCACAATGGTTTCCGCAGTCTCCTTCGTGGATCTCCTGGATCACATAAATGGCTTCCTGAGGGGTTAGACATTTGAAATAAGGGAAAACATCGTACCTGGTCCCTCGTCTTTTGTACAATGAACCATCGAGCAAAACGAACTGGTACGCCTTTCGTTCCAGGTTTCGTGCTTTTACCGGATCAGTCGGTTTCTCTCCCGTATTAAGATAACAGATTATTGGATCAATCCAAGTGACTCCTTGGTCGACATTCAGCATATCCTGCTCTGGTAGACTAGGATATGGCAAATGTTGCACGTACACTATACGACCAAGTCCTACAGGTGAGGATGAAGTTAGCTTTAAAAGGGCATATGCTCGGTGGTTCCTTGACCACGACACATGATGGATTTCCACCAGTCTGAACTTGGCGAGCTCAGCTTTAGCAATCTACATGTACCTTTGCATCGTGTCCTCCGGGCCTCGAAACTTCCGTTCAATTGGTGGACTCCTAGATTGGAATTGATGAGCAGCTGGACCACCTTTGCTTCCAGGGCTCGTGCCAATTGGAGCCCATTAATCGTTGCTTCATACTCTGCTCCATTGTTTATGGTTTGGAAGGAGAAGTGAAGGGCATACTCGAATATATTGCTCGTCGATGTTTAGACAATTATTCATGCTCTGCTTCCAATTTGAGTGGCAGAGCCATCCACTTGCAAAATCCACGTCCCCTCGTCCTCAGTCGTGTTGGTTGGAGAATTGAGATCTATCGAGGGAGAAGAGGAAGTATTGGTTCGTATGTTAGAAACATGTACCTCTTATTGCAGGTTGTCGTCATAAGTGAGTTCGACGATGAAGTCGGCTAGGGCTTTCCCTTTGATGGCAGTTCTTGGCTTGTTCTGGATATCAAATTCACTTAGCTCGACTCCCCACTTCGTCATTCTCCCCAACCGATCCAGCCTCTTCAGAGTTTGCTTCAAGGGGTATTGGTGAGGACCAAGATGGTGTATGCTTGGAAGTAGGGTCGTAGCCTCCTAGAGGATTGGATCAATGCAAATGTCATCTTTTCTATCCTTGAGTAATTTATTTCTGCACCCCAGAGGACTTGGCTGACGAAGTAGATAGGTCGTTGCACTCCCGAGTCCTCCTTGACGAGTGCCGAGCTCACAGCTTCCATGGTAGCAGCCAAATAAATGATGAGTTGGTTATCCTTATTCGGCTTAGCTAGGAGCAGTGGGCTATGGAGATATTCTTTCAACTCAGAGATAGCTTTCTTGCAGTTTGCGTCTCACTCGACCACCTTCTTGTCGTTCGTGGTGTCGCCTTTCTCAGTACTTTGAAGAAATGTAGAGATCTCTCAACCGACTTGGACAGGAATCAGCCCAAAGCCGATATTCTTTCGTTCAGTCTCTGAAGTTCTCTGATGAATGAGGGCTCCTTCATCGCCACGATCATCGTGATTTTGTCGGGGTTAGCCTCAATCCCTCGATCCGTTAGCATGACCCTGAGGAACTTCCCGGATTGAACCCCAAAAGTACACTTGGCTGGGTTGAGCCGAAGGTTGTAGTGCCAGGCCTGTGTAAATGCCTCTTGAAGATCTGCAATGTGATCTGACGGCTTCTTCGACTTGGCCAGCATATCATCAACATAGACTTCCAAGTTTCGTCCGATTTGAGTCTCGAAGACCTCGTTCATCATAGGCTGGTACGTGGCCCCTGCATTCTTTAAACCAAATAGCAGCTTTGTATAACAGAAAATACCTTGATTTGTGATGAAGGAAGTCTTTTCTTCGTCTTCTGGTGCCATTTGGATCTGGTTATAGCCTGAAAAAGCGTCAATAAAGCTTAAGAGTTCATAGCCCGAGGCATTATCTACCAGATGGTCGATTCGGGGCAAGGGGTAGCTATCTTTCGGACAGATTTTGTTGAGATCGGTAAAGTCGACGCACATCTGCCATTTGTAGTTCGCCTTTTTCACCATCACGACATTTGAGAGCCATTTGGGATATTTGACCTTCCGAATAAAGCCTGCCTCCAGAAGTCGATCCACTTTCTCGACCGCGGCCTTCATCTTTTCGCCCCACATGTTCCTCTTCTTTTTCTTCATGGGTTTAGAAGTCAGGTCAACCTCCAGCTTATGGAAAATTATCTGGGGGTCGATGCCGGGCATATCCCTCGGGTACCAGGCGAAAACGTTAGCATGCTCTCTCAGGACAGCAATCAACTGCTCCCTTAGGTCGAAGGGGAGCATCCACCCAATGGAGATGGTTTTTCCTTCGTCGGAGATTCGGATGCTCTCCGTCTCTTCAACTGCTATGGGTCGTTGCTCATCGTCTCTACTTTCACCTTTGGGATCGACTGGGTCTGTCTACCCCACCCTTCTTAAAGCGGTGGATATAAGGTAACATGACCGAGCCTACTTCTGATTCCATCTCGCCTTCCCAGCTCCCTCAGGAGTTTGGAATTTAATCATTTGATGGAAGGTTGAGACAACTGCCTCTACTCTGTTGAGCAGCGGTCTGTCGATGATTCCGTTGTATGGTAAGTTGATCATCACCACTATATAGTTGGTCAGGGGAGTGACTTGTCGTAGATACGAACCATGGGTCACTGGCAGGGTAATGATGCCTGCCACTAGCGCAAAATGCCCGATGAATCCTACGAGAGGTCCCAGACACGCTCTCAACTCTGATGAAGACAGCCTCATCCTTTCCAATGTGGTGAAGTAAAGCACGTCGCATGAACTTCCCGTGTCCACGAGTAGCCTCTTTACAGCTACCTCGTTAATGGTGGTGGTGATGACAACGGCGTCGTCGTGTGGCAGCTCCACGCCTTCCATATCTTTATCCGAAAAAGATATTGGAGGCATAGAATCTCTTAGACGCTTCTTTCCAACTGAGATGGTCATCAACCTCCCAGCGTAAGAGCTTTGGAGCGAGGTAGATAGCTGCAGTTGTGGTGGGCCTCCCATTATCATGTTGAAGGTATCGATGTCGGGAGACGCCATGGTATCTTTGGAGAGTGTTGATGGGTGAGTCGACTAAGTCATGGAATTCGGTTAATTGGGATGTCGACTCCGATTTCCCACAGACGGCGCCAACTGTTAAAGCCAAAAATGACCGAAACAATAATGATGCTGACGTGGACCCTTTCTGCTGAGTTGTACCCTCGTCAGCTGGTTGAGTAAGACCCTAGGTTAGTAGAATTGGGGTCGTTGACAGTTTGTAGATGGCTTGTGATGCTCGTTCGACCCTCGAATGGATCAAGCCTCGATCAATTGATATTAAGGAGCACCCGCACGAATTTCCCACTAGTAAATGGTTGTCGTGCGAGCCTCCCACTGAATCGAGCCTCGATAATCTGCCCCACAAGAAAGCGTCAGGGGATCGGATCTGGGATCCGACCCATATCCCCTCCAATGCTTAAGTTATATGGGAACTTAAGGAGAATATTGGGGCTGTTAAGATTGAGCCAGGGAGGTTCGCCTTGGGTCAGTCCCCACAAGATATAAGGAGGAAGAAATATATAAAGTAGACAGTATAGGGTTAGAGTGTAGGTTATCATGTACCTAGGGAGTTTAGGCCCCCTTTACATTGTCCTTTCAGGTATTTATATATGACGATCTGTCGATTACAAACAACCGTCCCTCATTGATCCGGGCGGGATCTTCTCCGGGATTGATGATAATGGCCACCCATTTACTCGGTTCATTAACTCCTCCCTGAGTATCAGCGGGAGTCCAACAGTCGAATGAGTTATTCATTTGAATGAGTATTATTTTGTCTTAATGATGGGTTTCAGGTTGTAGGTTCTAACTGAGCCGTGTATCTTGACACCACTTCGTGGGCCATACCCGTACACCAACACATTTATATGTATCATATTTATCATAAGTGTTATATATGTATCATATACGATATATACAGATGATACATATATATCATATATGATATATATGAGATATATGATAAATATATAGGGTTTTTACAATTATGTGTGTGTGTGTGTGTGTGTAAATCTTCATGTGAGAACATTTCGCACCGTGCGAAAATGTTTTTAGTTTTTTTTTTGAAATTTTTTTTTCAAAAATTCTTTTTTCCACCCTCATTATATGTTGTTATACCCCCCTCAAAAAATAATTGTTGAGAAATAATGTCATTTGGCCTTCGATCAAGGCATTTCATCAAATTCGCACGTTTTGAGACCGTTAAATTTGTAACGGGTGGATGGGTGCTTTAATGCCCAACGGGTTCACCCATTATTTTCCCTGGGGTATATAATTGTATGGATTAAACATCAAAAAAAATTTTGAAAAAAAAATTTCAACAAAATAAAAAAAAGATTTCGCACGGCTTTCGCACGGGGTTTTTCGCACCCGAAGATTGCCCATATATATATATATATATATATATATATATATATATATATATATATATATATATATATATATATATATATATATATATATATATATATATATATATATATATATATATATATATATATATATATATATGAGGAGGGATCAAATAACCCCCTAAATAATAAAAAATGTTGCCCTCCGACTCTGGTGGAGAGGCGATTAGGGCTGAGCCTGGCGGCGCATCTGGCGGCCAATCTGGCAAGGGTTCTGCTGACGAAGGGGGCATTGCTGTCATGGGTGATTCTTCCTATGAAGCTGGGAGCGATAGATCTAAGAAGACCTTTGCTGCTGAGGGCGATTCGTTGAAGTCTACCAAGAAGGATGCGGGGGATAAGATTCTGCCCCTAGGGATCTCTTCCGATCCTCTGGGGCCAAGCTTGATGGAGGCACTCATCTTGCAGGAGATTGGAAAGTTGTTGATCGCCGGAGAGGACGGGGCAAATTGGGAAGCAGATTGGGTGGCGTCGGGAATGGTACGGGCGTGGGTGCTGGATCCTACCATGGTAGAGCACACTTGACTAAGCCCCCTGACGGTAATTTCTCCATCCCTTGGGGCGCCCCTAAGGTGTTTGATAGAAAGCCTAGTAGACCCCCTATTGATATCAAGATTGATACCACTATCCCAAAGTAGTCAATGGGCTAAGTTTGTTCCAATATCAGAAAGTACGACCAAGATGTGGGTATGACATTTGTGCCTCCTATCACCAAAGAGGATGGCACCTTAATGGCCATGGTACTGAAATCGTCTTTGGCTATGGGAGCGGATCAGTGGAAGTCTACCCTTGTGGGGTATGTTTTGGGGGAAGTCCCGTTCTATGGGCAGATTTGTGCTTGGGTTGAGAGGTTTTTGAATCTCAAAAAGTGTTTGAAAATTTATAGCCGTGATAACGGCTTTTCTGCTTCAAATTTGAGGATGAAGGGGAGTGTGAGAAAATTCTACATGGATGCCCATGGATGTTTGACGGAAGACTGGTGGTGCTACAACGCTGGAGTTCTGGCATCAAACTGGAGCGGGATATCCTCTCTTATGTTCCAGTCTGGGTCCAACTACATGGGGTCCCCTTGGAGATGTGGACACTAGAAATTCTTAATTGCATTGCTTCTTTAGTAGGGAACCCTATCTGTTTGGACAAGCTCACGGCGAAGAAGGAGCGACTGTCTTTTGCTAGATGTCTGGTTGAAATTCATGCGAAGCAGGCTATTCCGCAATCTATGTTGGTTGGAATCGAGGATGGGCCTACTTTAACAATCTCTGTGAAAATTAAGGGAGAGCCTCCGAGATGTTCGAAATGTGTGTGTTTTGGACACTCTGCGAAGCAATGTCCTGATGCGGGTGAGCCCCCTTCAATCCAAGTATCAGAATCGGCTGACAGGGTGAAGGAAGATGAGGGTATAGAGATAGCTGCAAATGCATTAAACAAAGGACTTGGTGATAGAGCAATTGAAGCACATGCAAATGCTACTACTGTTGGTGATAAAGGCAAGCGGATTATGAATGATGTTCTGCCTAGTAATTCTGTGCATCATCTTCAGGCCTCTGTGAATTCGGATATGGGAGGAGCCTCGTCCAGCGGCTCAAGATGCAACGTCCTTCTTCAGGTTCATGCTCAGGATGCTACGGCTCAGGATGTAATGCCTGATTCCGGCGTAGGCAAGGCCTTTGGCTCGGTTGAGGGGGGTGCAGAGGGTAGATTGAAGCTTACTGAGGAGCCCTCGCATTCTCCTGGGAGTGTGGTGGACATGACACTACCTGGGAGAGTTGCGGACATGTCTCTATCTGGAGACACTTTCGGCAGCGGGGTTCTGAATGCAGAGTAAGGGTTCCTTTGGGTCTACAGGAGTTGGCAAACCTCAAGTGAACTCTGACCCAGTAAGTACCAAGCTGAATTTAAGCTGACCTTTGCCCTCACTCATTGCGGATGCTACAGGTCCTGAAATGGATCAATTTCCAGAGGGTTTTGTTATAGATAATCCTGACTGGGAATTTGAAGTTGAAGACCAAATTCAACTTGCCATGGCTCCCAAACCTGCTAAGAAGAGGCAAGAATGTGTGCCTCTTACCTCCTCCAGGAAAAGCTCTTGTCTGCAGGAGAATGGCCAAGGGTGAAAACCATCCGTTTAGTTATGACTGTCTTCTTTTGGAATACTAGAGGATTGAACAATTCAGTGAGGAGGAGGGATTTACGAGACAAACTGAGGATTCTGAAACCATCGGCATTGGTCCTGGTTGAGACTAAGCTCAAGTCTCCAACTAAGAGGGAGAAGATGGTGATGCCGAAAGACTGGCACACATTCAATAATTTTGACCAATGTTCTGGAGGTAGGATCATTATGGGGTTTGATCCCAATGTTTGGAGAGTGGGGCTGATGTCCTATTCGGACCAGCACATTTCAATTTCTTGCACTAATATGGGGGGATTTGCTTGTGTTATTACTGGAGTATATGGTCATAACTCTATGGAGGGGAGGAAGAATCTTTGGAATAAGTTGGTATCTGATTGCAGCAATATAAATAATGTGCCATGGCTTGTAGGGGGTGACTTCAACAGTGTTCTATACTCTCGAGACAAGGTTGGGGGTCGCGGGCTTGAGGCTAGTATGGTGAGGGATTATGAAAACTGTATTTCCGGGTGCTGTCTCCAGGAGCTTAAGAGTATGTGGAATAGGCTGAGCTGGTGTAACAACCGGATTGGGGCTGATCGGATTACGGCGCAACTTGACCGGGCTTTTGCTAATGCTGAATGGATTAATACTCTCCCTTCTACTTATGTTGAATATCTTGATGCGGGCACTAGCGACCACTCCCCTATGTCGGTATATTTGCATGATCAGGTCCCTTCTAAACCTAAACCTTTCAAATCGTTTAACTATTGGTCCTCTTGCCCTGGGTATAAGGATATTATATACTCCCACTGGAGCTCTGATGTTGTTGGTACTCTTATGTTTCGGTTGGTACAAAAGCTCAGTAGACTAAAGCCAATTTTAAGGGACTGGGCAGGTAAATTCAAAGCTGACATGGTGTTTGAGAAGTGCAGGGTGAAATTGAATGAGATCAGACATAACCCAAGTATTCACGATGACATTGACCTGCAAATGAAGGAAGCTCAGCTCATTAGAGATTTGGCTCGTGCTTTGAAGATGGAGGAGGATATGTTTAAGCAAAAAATTCGTCAGGATTGGCTTACACTTGGAGACAGGAATACAAAGTTTTTTTACTCCTATATGAAAGCAAGGACCAGCCGAAACAACTTGAGACATCTCGTGGATCAGAAGGGAATGCAAAACAGAATGTATGGGGATCTGAAGGAAGAAGCGCCCTTGTTTTTCGAAAGGCTATACAATCAGAACATTAATTTATGCCCCCTTAAGAAAATTGTGCCTAAACGTATCTTAACGGAGAAGGCCTCTTTATGGCTTAGCAGGACGGTATCTAGCGAGGAGATTAAAGGTGCTGTCTTCCAAATCGGGGCAGACAAGGCGCTTGGGCCTGATGGTTATAATGGTTTCTTCTTTCAACATAATTGGGATCTTATTGGGGAGGAGGTTACTACTGCTATTAAATCATTCTTCTACTCTGGATCTCTTCTCAAGCAAGTCAACCACACATTTCTAACGCTGGTCCCGAACCAACGCATCTTCTTTGGGAGATTACAGGCATATTGCCTGTTGTAATGTTCTTTACAAATTCATCAGCAAAATCATCTGCAACAGGCTATAGGTGGTGGTCCATGATTTGATATCTCCTAATCAAGCAGCATTTCTAAAAGGGAGGCTACTCTCGGATTGTATGCTTATTGCCCATGAGCAGATCAGAGACTTCAGTAACCCTATGGGGGGAGAGCTTGTCTGAAGCTGGATTTACGAAAGGCGTTTGATAGCATGAGTCATGAATTTCTCTTCTACTTCATAAAACAGCTTCGATTTCCTGACATTTTTATATGCTGGATTAGAGAATGCATCACTACGTCGTCATTCTCTGTTATGGTGAACGGATCTCCTTGTGGTTATTTTGGAAGTAATAGAGGGCTACGTCAAGGTGATCCTCTTTCCCCTTACCTATTTGTTATTATTATGGAGACATTCTCTATCCTTGTAGATAAAGCTATCAACTCGCGCAAGATCTACCCTATGAGGCGGAATGGTTCCATTTCGCACCTATTGTTTGTAGATGACTTGCTGGTATTCTGCAGAGCCAACAAATCTTCAATTTTGGGCATTAAAAATTTACTGGATGAGTTTTCAAATTATACGGGCCTCGAGGTAAACTGGGAGAAAAGTGCAGGAATGTTTTGTAAGGGGACAAGGAACAAAGAAATTCTTGCGGACTATCTTGGAATCAAAATAGCCACTACCATCTCTACATATCTTGGGCTCCCTCTTTCCGTGAAGTACCCAACTGCCGCAAATTACAAGAAATTGGTGGACAAGTGCAAGAAAAGAATGGCATGATGGGCTTCCTCTTTTCTTTCAATTGATGGGCGTATTGAGCTTGTAAGATCGGTAATCTACGGTATGGTAGCTTTCTGGATGCAGGTGTTCCGCTTACCTGTTAGTGTTTTGAGAACTATCACTGCCGCTTATAGGAGGTTCATTCTTGGAAACACGCGATCATGGGCTTGGGATGATCTGTGCAAACCTAAATCTGAAGGTGGAGTCGGAATACGACTGTTAGAGGATCTAAATGAGGCCGCTGGAGTCAGACTTGCATGGAGGTTTCTTACTTCGAATGGCATTTGGGCGAATCACTTGAGATCCAGATATGCGGTTACTGTTAGCCTTTTTGCTGCTAAGGAAGCGGTCACACATTCGGGAACCTGGAAGCGATTACTTAAGGCCAGGCAGGTATCTCAAAGGCTCATACGAAGAATTGTGAGAGACGGGACGTCGACATTTTTCTGGCATGATTCCTGGCTAGAAGGAGGGCCTCTAAAGCTTCAATACCAAATGCCGCCGGCTGCTGATCTAAAGAAAGTGGCGGACTATTGGGGAGAGTCGGGTTGGAGCAATGATCCGGCTTTGGACCCATTTCGGCACAGATTGCGGAATATTAGGCTAAGGCCGGGTGTAGATGGCTGGAAGTGGATGGAAGGTGAGTACTTTACTTTCAAACAAGCTTGGGAGGGAGTTAGAAGGAGGAGTCCAGAGTTCCCTCTTCATAAATTAATATGGTATCCTAACTTCTTTCTGAAATTATCACTCACCCTACTTAGAGCGTTGAGGGATAAGCTACTTACCCGAGATAAGATTGTCAGATGGGCGAATAATTTCCCTTCCAATTGCGTTTTATGTGATGATAATGCAGAGGAAAATATTGGTCACTTATTTTTTGACTGCAGCTATTCAGGATACATTTTCCACAGGGCTATGTTAAAACTAAAGGTGCCCTTACAAGTGCCACCCTCCTTACCTGAAGTTGGAAAATACATTCTAGCTACTTTTGGCAGTACGGGTTGTTTGAGCATACTTTCCAGAACTAGCCTAGCGTCTATGGTGTGGCATATCTGGCGAGAAAGGAACCGAATGATCTTCGAAGATGAAAGAAGATGCAAAACTGTCCTGTTTGAGGAGATTGCAGCAAATATTAGAGTTTCTCTACATAGCCAAGACCCAAATTTAGCAGAGGAGAGAGAAGCCTACTCAAATTGGGAATTTAGAGATAATGGGTGATCTTTTGATGTTTTATATTGTAAGATTATTCCATGTGTATGTATGTTTCTCTATGGGGATGATTATACTATTAGGGAGTGACGACGCATGTGTCCTATCCCCCCTTTAGTGGACTCATCACCCATACTCTTTAGGTTGTATCTTTTGTACTATCATCAATAAAACCTAACGCTTACCTTCCAAAAACCCCCCTAAATAACCCCATAGCAAAAAGTCTATGCCCCCCTATTTTTTCGGAAGATCTGAACCGTTCATCTTGATCTACACCCTCTAAAATGCTGACCCACCAATTTTCAGCCCTATCCC
This sequence comes from Scilla litardierei, assembly GCA_030789695.1. Lineage (NCBI taxonomy): Eukaryota > Viridiplantae > Streptophyta > Magnoliopsida > Asparagales > Asparagaceae > Scilla > Scilla litardierei. The sequence continues at coordinate 686,632,124 of CM061142.1, read as the reverse complement.
ATGTGTTTTCCCCGTTCATCCATCCGACCCAAATTTAACGGTTTCACATGAACATAACTTTTGTGAATGGTTGATGAATGGGCAAAACACATAGGATTGGGTTGAAAATTGGTGGGTCAGCATTTTAGAGGGTGGAGATCAAGATGAACGTTTCGGATCTTTCGAAAAAATAGGGGGCATAGACTTTTTGCTATGGGGTTATTTAGGGGGTTATTTGATCCCTCATATATATATATATATATATACACACACACACACACACACATATATATATACACACACATATATATATATAACGCAGAAAAATCCCCAACCCCCTCCCCCACCTTCGGCTTAGGAGGGTAAGGTGAGAGCCTGGCCGAGACTATGCAAACTGGGGGGTGACCGTCGTGCCCTCAACGGCCCCCTGGTTAGTCCGAGAGGGGAGATGTAGCCCCAGGGTAAATAATTCCACAACAATTTCCACAACAATTACCAAGTCACGGCGGCCATAGGCCTCGAACCCCGCACCCCTTGCTTTGGAAAGGAATGACTTACCACTGGGACATCCTCTCGTGGGCCATATATATATATATATATATATATATATATATATATATATATATATATATATATATATATATATATATATATATATATATATATATATATATATATATATATATATATATATATGGTAAAGTGTTCCTAGGGTGACACCTTAGATGAAATCTAAGGAGTCACGTCGCCCCCATTTCCCCATATATCCCACATTTTTTCGAATTTATATATATGGTAAAGTGTTCCTAGGGTGACACCTTAGATGAAATCTAAGGAGTCGCCCCCCATTTCCCATATATCCCACATTTTTTCGAATTTATTTTCTTGGGATTGTTGTTCATCTCATGGATGATCAACGTATCAAAAATCAAGGCATTCCAATACTTTTATAGCCTCCATCTACCCTTTGCAACTTCATGGGTTTTAAGCATGTTTTCATACCGTTGAAAAATAAAATCCAAAAATATTGTGGGATATATGGAAAAATGGGGGCGACTCCTTAGCTTTCATCTAAGGAGTCACCCTAGGAGCACTTTACCTATATATATATATATATATATATATATATATAGGAAAAAGGGGATCTAAGGTGCCTCCTTAGATGAAAATCTAAGGAGGCGCCCCCATTTCCCCCCATCTCATACAATTTTTTTGGAAATTTTTTTCATGGGTTTGTTGTTCACATCATGGATGATCAACATACCAAATTTCAAGGGATTCCAATACTTTTTGAGCCACCATCTACCTCTTACAATTTCAACGGTTTAAAAACGTGCTTAAACCCCCACGAAGTTGCAAGGGGTAGATATGTGCTTAAAAAGTATTGGAATCCCTTGAAATTTGGTATGTTGATCATCTATAAGGTGAATAACAAACCCATGAAAAAAAATTTCAAAAAAAATGTGTGAGATGGGGGAAATGGGGGCGCCTCCTTAGATTGAATCTAAGGAGGCACCTTAGGATCCCTTTACCCATATATATATATATATATATATATATATATATATATATATATATATATATATATATATGGTAAAGTGCTCCTAGGGTGACTCCTTAGATTAAATCTAAGGAGTCGCCCCCATTTTCTCCCATCTCCCATAATTTTTTTGGATTTTATTTTTCATAGGACTGTTGGTCACATCATGGATGATCAACATACCAAAAATCAAGTCATTCCAATACTTTAAAAGCCCCCATCTACCCATTGCAACTTTATGGGGTTTTAAGCACGTTTTCAGACCGTTGAAGTTGCAAGGGGTAGATGGGGGCTTTTAAAGTATTGGAATGAATTGATTTTTGGTATGTTGATCATCCATGATGTGACCAACAATCCTATGAAAAATAAAATCCAAAAAAATATGGGAGATGGGAGAAAATGGGGGCGACTCCTTAGATTTAATCTAAGGAGTCACCCTAGGAACACTTTACCCATATATATATATATATATATATATATATATATATATATGATAATCTTACTTGCACAACATGTGCATCTCATTAATATATTAAAAAATTAAAAGAAATCTTTAAAACGATAACGCATAAATAAAATCAAAATAAACCAAGACTCTGAAGCAGTCTGAACCGGATTCTAGTAGCAAATGGTTTCTAATTACATTGTTGCGCAAAGCCATAACCACTTAGTTATATGGCAGGCTCTCATTATTGAGTATTGGATCCCCCAATTTGGTTTTGATGATGAGCAAACATAATTGCCGGGTGGGGATGATGAGAAGTTTGGGTTAGGGCTTGGTGTAGAATGGAGAGATGGTGGAGGATTTGGTGGTTTGATGGAGTTTTGAGGTTGGTGGTGTAGGTTTATCTGGGTACTTAGGGCCATAAATACGATGTCCGGCCTAAGTCGGTCGGACGAAGTTATCAAAACAACAGCGGAAAACCAACTTAAAACAATTTTAAGTCTAGCCCTAAAGGGAACAAACCCTAGCCAAGATCTCTACTATCCCAGGCGTAGGTCCAACCAACCCTTAAGGATAGATCTATCTAACAATTGCAATTTATAAACGCATGCTTAATTTAAACTACATACCTTTCACTTCGTTTCCATAGAATACAAAGCGTCATTTTTAGCAACACTTCTTTGGCCCCCGCGTTGCTTCCCAAGCCGAACCGCTTCCCAAGCCGCTCCTTATCCCGAGCCGAACCACTTTCCGAACCGCACTGCATCCCGAGTCAATCAACACCCTTGTCGATGAGCCAACCATGCGCCGAAGAAGATTTCACCTTGAGTGAATCCTCTGTCAAGACTTCGGATCCGATCCGAGCTCCTTCGTAGCTTTGCTAGAGCCTGAACAGGAGCAAGACAGAAATTTAGGGAGAAAGAGAATATTTATTTTAAGCTCAGATCCGGGCTTGCTCACGTTTAATGGAGCTACCCAGATCTGGAGCTTGGGACGAGTTTCAAGGAGGGGAGTAGGCCTCTATTTATATAGGCGACTGACCCCTCCCCTTTACTCCATATCCGATGTGGGACTAAAAGATTTGGGAGAAAAATTAATTAAAGTTTGCCTTTCACAAAGGCCAAACTTTGGTGAATTCTTCCTCCCTCACCGTTGGGCTTCACAAGTGATACAACCTATCAAATCGAAGAGGGTTAAACGGTGAACGCGTAGGTTCAAACGGCACTCAATTCCGACTTCGTTTGACCCCTCAAACATTGTCTCAAAGTTGCCCAAAACACAGATTTTCGCAAAAACTGCAGCCGCCAAAAATTCTGCCTGTAACCCTAGGCTGGGTGGGGCCCACCCACATACTGCGGGCGGATCTGAGGCTGGGCGCTTGCCCCAGCTCGCCCACTGGGCGGGCTAGACCTGCCTAGGGGCAGGCTAGTTGGGTGCCCGCCCTTGCAGGCGGGCCCTGACCCGCCCAGCCTTGGGCGGGCTGGCCCGCCCATGGGCCGGGCGCCCATGCCCAAAACAGGCCTGGGTGCCCAGCCCAGTTGGGCTGGTGTGCCCAGTCCCCTTGGGACTGGGCTGGGGGCTGTTTTTGCTCTAAATCCTGTGTTTGGCATCCGTTTTGGACGCCATTCGAACCTGGGTTTAGACTGGGACGTTCCCGTCATCCAGATAACATTTACTATGCATTTATTATATTAAATATGTATGTAAACAATTTACGACACATTTAATACCATTTGCATCATATGCAAAATCTCCACATCTAATATATCGCAAACTCTTTGCGACTTATAAAATCCATTTGCATCCTATACAAATGAACTGATGGCATACATCCCCTAACATCTCCCACTTGCACTCTGGATCATTTATCCCGAATGCAGGAGCTAACTGCAAACTCTTTGCAGTTTTCTATCCCTTGCATCAAATGCATATTCTCCCTAATTTCTACATATTACTTGATGAATGTCTCACTCTATATGGGACCCTACAGCCTGACCATAGTACAGGTGGGGTTCGAAACCCCAGACGGCAGAGACCACGAGCAGCAGGTGTCGTCCCTATTTCGGTATCATACTTATGTGGTTAACTCGTTGACATGAGTATAGTCGGGACCACCCTGACTGTGTCCGTAATGAATACCACAGTTATAGTCTTTTCGTCAAAACTATGCTGCATAGTCAAGCCTAGGGTATGGTCAACTGTCAACCCTACCAGTTCGAACTTGGTTAGTCTCCATCGATCTTTAGTCAAATAATGTTGGACTTCTTCCAACATACTCTGGCCAGAGTTTTCACTAAAAGATCGACTAACACCGCGACACTAACTCCCATTGACTGGGAGAGACGAATCCTTTCTGATAAAGTTACTAGTCAGATTCATAATCATATCATCGTACCTTACGAATAATCCAAATAAGTTACTAGTCATTAAGTCGATTCATAATCATTTCTGATAAAGTGTCAAACTCTTTGAACACTTTGTCAAATGATATGTTTCGGCTCTTTGATGCCTCACATGCTTTTATTTGATCCCACTGACCTTGAGAACTCTCTAGCCGACTCATATAAGTTCGTTCTTTTAAATCATATTTAGAAAATAGACTATACATGAATGGTCCAGTTTTCATGGTCATCATGATCATTTACATCGAGTTTGGTCCGAGTAGATCTGTACATATCTGCTGGTGAGACAGTTTCATCATAATCCGTTTATAGGAGTTAGGATGATAACCGTTCTCAACTAACATAAGTTGCACTTCACTATTTTCTTTCTGCACCAATCTTCTTGACTCAAAGATTCACTTGCAGCCAATAAGAACCACTTTCTTTGGGCACATAAACTAAATTCCATACTTTATTTACGTGCACGGACCCTTTTCGGATTGCATCAAGCCATTTCTTAGAGTCACTACTCTGAATGGAATCTTGAAAGTTGACTAAGTCATCAACTATGATGCTTTACTCGACTTATCGTATCATGAGACTCGAGTAATCTTTTAACTTCCTAACCATTGATTTAATGAATATCTTATTGATAAGTCCTCATAGAACCTTATCAAGAACATGTGCATTACTATCTAGAACTTAATCTAGAGGGATGATTGTAACTCAGAGCTACTTGCCATGCATCACACCATGTCTAACAAAGTGCGATTTATGCTCTCCAACATACCGATATGTTAATAGACTTGACCTGAAAGAAAATCACATTTTCTTTTAATTATGAAAGAATTTTAGAGCTAAGTATTCGACTCTTCGATCTGATCGAAGCAGTTTACATACTTCTTTCATTGTGTTATCTATTTTATCAGACTTGTGTTTCAGCAAGAACACGTGTTGTAATAAAATAGGAACATCTTATCCTGGCTAACTTAGACTTGGGTCCGGGTACATCAGTATGTACTAGACTACGAGTTTACCAACTCATTCTCCCACTGTCTTACAGATGAAATTTTGGCCATCAGACCTTTGAGACAAGATTCACAAGTGTCTATTGACTTCATAATACGAGAGGTCAGACCCCTCTTTATGTGACTTGTGAAGCTTAGTATCTTTAGTACGGCATAGTCTATTTAGCCATAAAAGTTTTGCTATTATCTTGTGTATTCATGTATTAACATTTAATACATTATCGTTATACAAACCTCTCATTGCTTCACAAGTAAGGTGACGACATTCGCCAAAAATGTTAGACATCTTCTATGGTCCAAGAAACAACAATTGCTCCTTTTTCATAATGGTTATCCTGAAGCCGTGACATCAAATATGTCACATTTTCAGTTCCTCCTATTTTTGCCTTTACTAATGATAGATAAAATTTTCTTTCTCAAATGACTTTCCTTACTGCCTTCTTCCTTTTCTAAATCTCATTTAGATATTATGCGTCTCAACACAAATAATAGCCGTGCAAGCAGCTCATGTATCCAAACGCTTGTGCTTTGCAACCTTGAGTGTGCTCAACAAGTTGCTCATCTCAAGACCTGGTTGGGATACATAGTCTTGCACCGCTCATGCACTAATCTTCGATTCAAACAATTTTATCGAATTTTCGAACCTTACGAATCGAAACCTTTTTCCATACAACCTTGAGTTAACTCAACAAATTGTATGGAGAAACATGCTTTGAACATGAGTATGTTCAAGATGCCCCTCATAGAGACGAGTGACAGGTAGCATGCATTTATTTTGTTGGACCTAGAGCTTAAGGAAATCATGGTCCTTAAGTCTGTTCTTAAGAAGGTCATTTTAATGTCAATGAGAATATAGTTTAGTCTATCAATTAGAATTTGAGTTGATATTCCATTAACAAATCATTTGACCAGTTAACTTATACTCTTAGGATATCATACTTTGATTCCATCGGTAAACATAGAACTATCCTAATTTAGCATATGTTCAATTTTAAATATAGATAGAATAGCTTTTATCTAACTATATCCTCCCACTATTTTTGTGATCATTTTTAGCCATAATAATGAACGATTTATTTAAATTTAATGGGAAAGAGATCCAACCAACTTGAGCCTCACAATCTTAAGTGTGCTTAACAAATTGCTTGACTCTGCGATTGGTAGATGAATTTTCATCAATCATATCATATATGATTCCCTTATTGATTTTTACCCCCAGCCACTTGTGATCATGGGTGTGCTCATCCAAATGACAATGACTAGTCTAGTCACACCCTTGTTTTCGTGTCTAGCCTAACTTACGTCGGTGCTCGATGTATGGGCACGACGCGAAGGTTTGAGTTAGGTCTAGACTACATCTCATGTATTGAGAAGTTGGTTTCCATAAAGTATCTATGACATAGCTTGAGTGTGCTCAACAACTATGACAAAGAACATACAGTTGCCAACCTCTAAAACAAGGAGTGTTACGGCTAACCTTGAAGAAGATTTTTAACGTAATTGACTAGATATAATCGACAATGTCACACAATCATAAATCGCATCCTTGCGGTCCAGCGGAACACGGCCAGGGATTTGACTAGGCTAGGATCACTATCCCAAGTCAAGCAAGGGTGATCTTCAACACTAGTCAAAACACACTTGACCAGATCATGGTCCATTGAAGAAAACTCATTATTCATATGTGTCTCGTACGATTATTATTGGCTTCATTAAAACTAGTTAATCCTATTAACTAGTTGAATCCTAAAATTCGAAATTATTAGGATTTGTTAATAACTTTTATTAATGTCCTTATCAACTATAAGGATTTTTAGGTGCTATCCTAATCATGTATTAGGCATTTTAAAATTCAAGGTGCAACAATTTTAAGTCATAGCCTTTTGTTCGAAATAATTATTAAAACAATTAAAATAATAATTTAGAGAGGGCTATCCTAAACATGAATTTAATTTGTTGCAACAATCTTTAAATCATAGATGTCCAAAAATTATCTCATAATTTTTCTGGAATTTTTTAATGGCTATCCAAATAGTCTTTCTTGAATTATCACATAATCAAAACTAACTAATATAACCATTAAAAACATTAACTAAACAATTTAGCATGGCATAACAAAGCAATTTAAATTTTATCTCATAAAATATCTTGCTAGACATGCAACCTAAAATTTATCACATAAGTTTAAGTTACATCCAAAATTATCACATAATTTTAAAAGATTTAATTTTAAAATAAAATTAAATCTAATTTTCAAAAACAATTTTCAAAAATAAAACGTTGCTTTTAAAACGACATTTTTTAAACTTTAAATTAAAACCTCCATCTTATGGAGCAGCATGATGTATCATATACAATTTTATAAATTGCAAATCTATAGATCAAAGTAGACCAATGGCTCCGATACCACTGTAGGTTTATCTGGGTCCTTAGGGCCATAAATATGACGTCCGGCCTAAGTCGGTCGGACGAAGTTTTCAAAACAGCAGCGGAAAAACAACTTAAAACAATTTTAAGTCTAGCCCTAAAGGGAACAAACCCTAGCCAAGATCTCTACTATCCCGGGCTTGGGTCCGACCAAACCCTAAGATAAATCTATCTAACAATTGCAATTATAAATGCATGCTTAATTTAAACTACATACCTTTCACTTTGTTTCCACAAAATACAAAGCGTCATTTTCAGCAATACTTCTTTGGCCCCCACGCCGCTTCCCAAGCCGAACCGCGTCCCGAGCCGCTCCTTGTCCCGAGCCGAACCGCTTCCCGAACCGCATCACGTCCCAAGGCGAGCAACATCTTTGTCGCTGAGCCAACCATGCGCCGAAGAAGATTTCACCTTGAGTGGATCCTCTGTCAAGACTTCGGATCCGATCCGAGCTCCTTCGTAGCTTTGCTAGATCCCGAACAGGAGTAAGGCAGAAATTTAGGAAAAAGAGAATATTTATTTTAAGGTCAGATTCGGGCTTGCTCACGTTTAATGAAGCTACCTAGATCTGGAGCTTGGGACGAGTTTCAAGGAGGGGAGTAGGCCCCTATTTATATAGGCGGCTGACCCCTCCCCTTTACTCCATATCTGATGTGGGACAAAGAGATTTGGGAGAAAAATTAATTAAAGTTTGCCTTTCACAAAGGCCAAACTTTGGTGAATTTTCCTCCCTCAACGTTGGGCTTCGCAAGTGATACAACCTATCAAATCGAAGAGGGTTGAACGGTGAACGAGTAGGTTTGAATGGCACTCACTTTCGAATTCGTTTGACCCCTCAAACGTTGTCTCAAAGTTGCCCAAAACACATATTTTCGCAAAAACTGCAGCCGCCAAAAAATCTGCCCGCAACCCTAGGCTGGGTGGGGCACACCCGCATCTTGCAGGTGGATCTGGGGCCGGGCGCTGATCGCTCCGGGATGTAACCCCAAAGAACGGTTGTAGTTTTACCGCAAGCGCACGGTATAGCAGCGAGCGGGTTATCGAACACAGGGAGGACGAATGACCGTGCTTGTTCCAATCAACCTGGCTATTTAAGAAGAGAGAAATTTGCCTTTGGCGATCCTGTCACAATCGTCAGACAAAGTACGGAAATATCAAATCAAATAAAGAACGTCTAGGGAATGGGGAATTCCCGCTACTCACCGTCTTTCGTAAATGTGGTTCGTCGGTATCAAAATTGCTAGATTAAGATTTTGGATGAACTAGTTGCAACTGAATGTAGAACCAAGCTCACGCTCTCGCGCTGTTGCCGGCCTATAGCTATCCTAGGTTCGGGTCCAATCTCTTGCAAACCCTAGCCTAGGGAAGCTAGCATTAGGATCAACATCATCGTTCAATCGCGCACCGAGCCCAATCTCTTGCAAACTCGGCCCGCGACCTAGTTTGGGATAGTTCCTACCCGTCCAATCTCTTGCAAACGGGTATTGGCACGGAATTGGAACCGGAAACCCTAGTATCGGTCCAATCTCTTGCAAACCGACACTACGGAAATTCGATTCCAACCCAATTCGGACTTCTAGGGTTTCCTATCGAATTGGGATCCAATCTCTTGCAAATCCCAATCGATGTGAATTCCTAGCTATCCGTAGTAAATTGATCCCAATCTAATCCCTAATAGCAATTCTAGCAAAATTCCTACCAATTCATCACAATCATGAAATAGGGCTTGTAGGGTTCATCCCCACGCCCCAAGACATGGCGACTACTCACAATTCATAGCAAGATCACAAAAATAATCAATGAAATAAGCAATAGAATTCATCACAATATTGAGATATGCAATAAAAATAGAATTTTTAGAGAAGAGAAAACACAAACCAATGGAGTTCTTCAAATAATTCTACAAAAATCAACTTTTGTCTCCTCTCCAATCTCAAGAATAAAGCTAAAAAGTTAATCTAAAAGGCTACAAAAAATCTAAGAGAAAGCTCTCTAAACTAGGGTAAAAACAGGGGTTAAATACCCCCCAAAATCGTCCAAAAACTGTGACCAAAATACCCCTGCGCAGCCTGTTTTCCGCAATTTTCGCTACAGGCAGCGCGTCGCACTCGGCCGAGTGACAAAAGTCGCTCGGCCGAGTGAAAACCCTGTAAATTTCCAGTAAGTCTCGATCTTCAGGGGTCTTCACTTCGGGGGCGGTTCGGCCGAGTGAGTTGTCGTCACTCGGCCGATGGCTTCTTGGTACTCGGGCGGTCGGGATTATCCACTCGGCCGAGTGGGTCTTCTGAAGCTCAGGCAGCCGAAAAACAGTAACTTGGCGATTTTTGAATGGCTTCGTCTGGGCGCCACTCGGGCGGACGGGGTCTCGTCACTCGGCCGATGTGGTATCCGTTGCTCGGCCGAGTGCACATATGAATCGTGTCTGATCTGGTCGGCCGAGCGGTGTCTCGCTGGTCGGCCGAGTGACTCCTTCACTCGGTCGAGTGGGACACAAAACATGCCCAAACAGCTTGTTTTGGCCTCCTCGTCGCTCCTGCGACGTCCGTTCCTCTTCCGCTCCTCTCCAACAGCAAAATACCCCTCGGGGAGGTCGTCGGTGAACCTCTGGAGTAAGCGCGTCTCGAGATCACTCCAAATCGCGCCAAATCACCTGAAATGCGACAAAAACAACAAATCGTGAAAAGCATCGCAATATCGTCGATATATCGTGAAAAACATGATTTGGGCGATCTAAATGGCATGCAAACATGCGGTAAAAAAGTGTAAAATAAGGAGTGATCAAAATCCCCCAAGCTTACCTCTTACTCGTCCTCGAGGAAGATAAGTAAAAGGAGAACCCGGTGGATTCGAAAAACGAAAACAGCGAAAAAAATGAAAAATGAAAAACGGAGAAGAATGAAAAACGAAATAAAAATAAAGAAGAAAGAAAGAAGCGAAGAGGTAAGCTGCTAGATCATTTCCTCAGGACGTGGGTTCCGCTTACTCGTATAGCATGCACTGAATGAAAAACACATGTCAAAGAGTTTTATTTTGATATCATAGTATAATGGTGCAAATAGAAATAGAAAACCCACGAACAACAATATAATCATGAAAAACGGAATAATCTTATAATTAACATCGTCTGAATCATTTAAAGCAGTATACAAATCACAGATCACACACTTTTCAATTGAATGCTTTCTATCAGGAGTATAAGAGTATCACACTATAGAATAGAGAGAATAGAAAAGTATGGATTTCATGAAATGAGTGCTATGCTTAGATTTCTGGATTTCGTAAAGCTAGAAATAATCTCATTGAGTATAGAATATTACTTAGCCTAGGTTGTCGTGCAACGTCAAGTAGTCACTCTCTCACACATCAATGGGTTCTCTCCCCCAAGCTTATCTATAGGCGTGGTGGCATAAAAAAAAATTTACATCCCCATTTTTATAAAGCTCCAAAAGTAATAAAAACGAACACGAAAAGAGAGAAGAAAGAAAGAAAGTGAGATGGGATCTTTTATTGAGGATTTTTTCTCTGTTCTTTTTCTTTTTCTCTTTTTTTTCATTGATGCAATAGCATATATACACAACGATCCCAACTCAAAGAGAGATAATGATATACAAGAATATTTTCTCTTTTCTCTTTTTTTTTCTTTTTTTTCCTTTTTTTAATAAGAAATTTGGAGCTAGGAATTAATAGTGGGGGAAATTCCATATAATAGAATCGCTAAGGGGAGATTCACCAATGATTTTAAAAGTAGAGAAATGATGTTCAAGATTTGTGGAGAAAGAAATGAATATATCTCTCGGTTCACTCTATAAGACATGCACGACAACTTCAGCAGGGTAATCTAATCTACTCAGTTTCGATCACAAAAAAAGCTAACTAATCCAGATTTATCATAGCTAACATCATTCAATCATCCTGAAGTGAAATGTACAATTCATGCATATAGAAGTGATATAGGAAAAGAAATCAGTACTCCAGATATAGGCATTCAATGCGTGAATCTTGGTGTGTTTTCTGTGATAGCATACATATGAATATTCAGACTCAGCTAATAATAAAATTTCATCCATTTTCATGTGGAAAAAGTGTGAGTTACTATCTCTAGATGCAAGGCAAGTCATAGCATATGATATCAGAAATAAAATCTAAGACATGACAAATAAAGCATGCATATAGAATAAGCTAACTCCACGTCATCATCATCACAGAAAAGTCATCTCTAGCATGAGATGAAAAAGAAAGAAATAAAGATAAAGGGAAAATAGAACTATTTACAATGCGGCACGCAGAAAAATAAGAAAAACGTGATGCATGGTAAAATGAGGAAAAATGATGAAAATAAGTGCAAAAGCGGAAAATGGCGTGAAAAACTAAAAATAAAGGTGGCAAATCGAAAAAGAAGGTGAGAACTCACTCCCCCAAGCTAAATGGCACGGTGTCCTCAATGTGCAAAGTGGGGCACACCGAGAGACAAGTAATGTGAGGGGTAAGTGAGGATGCATGCATGATGGGGAAAAAAGGAAAATAAACGAAAAATAAAGAAACGAAAAATATGATGCGGACATGATGCATGCAGGAATGGAGTGATACAGATATAAAGGTGGGGCACCAAAACTCTCCCTCTCTCCCAAAAAAGATATATAAGGATACGATCTGAATGAGAAACCCAAAATAAGTGAGGGAAGGGGGGTGGACAAAAATGCAACAGGACCCAGCAGAAACGGGCAACACAACGGCAGGAATAATCGATGGCATCAAGGGTGCCAAAGAAGGTGGTGCTGCGCCGTCTCCGTCCTGAGGCGGTGGTGGTGGTGGTGGTGGTGCAGGCTGCTGAGAGGGTGTGGGTGTGGAAGTGGAAGCAGGCCGAGTGTGGGTGGAAGCGGGGGTGGGAACCTGCTGTGTGGGTACGGGGACGAGGGGGAGACGCTCCAGGACCTGGGTAAGACAGTAGTGAATCTGCGGGAGCAGGTCAAAGCGGCCAGCCATCGCAGAGACGGTGGAGGACAGGGTCCTAAGGTCGCCTCTGAGGCCACTCACCGCCCCCTCTAGAGCACGAATGCTCTGAAGTACAGTGTCGGGGGGAGGTGGTGCAGAGGGACGCACCGGTCGGGGCTGCGCAGGGCGGGGCTGGCGTACTCGGGTCGCGTATGTGACGGGCTCAGCGGGGAAGGGAACGAAAGGCGCTGCACTCGCAAATGTGGGCCTGGCCTCAGTGTGAGGCCGGGGCACCGGCTGGTGGGAAGTGGAGGCAGCAGCAGCGGAAGAAGAGTGCAAAAGTGGCAGCGAGGCGGCCAGAGAGGTCAGTGGCACAGAAGTGTGGACAGACGCCACGACACTCTCGGAAAATACAGAAGCAGTGGAGACAGAGGGCTCTCCGCACTCAACTACAGTCGGCGGGCGCTCGGGTGGGGCAAAAGAAACGGGCTCAGCAGACAGAGGGCCAGTGGTGGTGGTGACAGGCGTGGAAGTGGCGGAGGTGGGCTCAGCTAAGGTACTCCCGACACCGACAGAGGTGAGGACAGAGGTGTCAGGAGCAGCGGAAACATCAGGTATAGGCTGAGGGGCCACGGGTTCAACAGGGGCAGCAGGCTCGGCAGGGGCGACAGGGTCTGCGGGGGCAGCGTGGGCCTGCTCGGCCTCCTCGGCCTCGAGCACGTAAGCAGCGGGGATGAGAACATCCATCGCAGGGAGCCAGTCCACGTGGGCTGGTGCAATCTGAGTCCGAGCTGGGCTCGGAGGAATCATGTAATCGGCACCGTAAGGGCCGTGCAACCAGACCCAGTGACGCTCACCGTGCGGACGAAGCATCTTCATCCGGGCCATAACATCAATCGACAAAGAAGTGGGGCCCGGTGCTCATCGCAGGTCGTCAGGGAAGTCCTCGCCGGTCATAAGGGCAAGCAAGGTGATCAGGCCGCCGCAGCATATCGGTGAGCGAGCGCCCACCGATACAATGATGCGGTCCAAAAACCAAGCCGCGACATCAATCACGACGGCGGGGACCAGCTCATCGCCATCCCTAGATAGAGCTCTGGGTCGTGTCATCGCGTAGAGCATGTAGAGCTCTGGCGTAGACATCGTGCCCGGCTCATATCTGGCCAAAAGGTCGTCGCCATAAGGCGCTGAGCAATACGGAGGCAGGGATGGACAATGGCCGAGGCCTTGGCCCTACTAGGGTCAAAGGCAGCGTGAAGACCCGTAATCCGGGCCCAGAAGGCATCGGCGTCGAAGGAAGGTGGGGGGATATGGGTGGGGCCGTAACCGCGATCGGCTCCGGGGACATCGGGCCACGAGAAAAATGCTCTCATCTTACCGAGAGTGACCTGGCACTCCCGGTCCATGAACCGAAACGAGCATCCCTCGTCGGTCCGAGCGATCGAACTAAGTACCTCAAGTATCGGACGGATAAACGTGTCCGCCGACACCTGAAAGAAATCTCGCCAGCCCACGTTGTCGTACAACGTGAGCATCCCCTCTAGTACCCCCAGGCGTCCTAGGTCGGCAAGGTGTGCAAACCTGGAGGGTACGATTGAGCGCTGGGAGATACGCTCGAAGACGGCGCGGTGTGCGTCGTCTCGGAACGTAATCCCGAGCGGCCCGACCAGTGGAGCCGGAGGTGGTGGCTGTGGAGCGGCAGGGAGTGGCTGTGCGGGCTGTGTGGGCGTTGCAGGCTGTGCGGGGTGTGCGGGGCCTGCAGGCTGTGCTGGGTGGATGGGATGTGTGGGAGAAGGCGGAGGAGAGTCCTCCAACTCGTGGGAGGGGCCGGCGTCATCCGACCGCTTCCGCTTGACGGAAGCTCTCCTCGACCGCGGCCGTATCCGGGGTGGCATATGTGCCCCGAGCGCGCGCCGAAAAGTGTAAAATGTGCGGCGTGTGCAATAATAAAGGAAAGAGTATACCCCGACACGCCGCGAGTGCTAAGCAATGGAAGCGTGCGAAGACAACGCCTCCGCGAAGCCCAAATCAGTCCGTAGAAGCTCCCCTGGGCTCCCCTAAGCTCCCAAAAACAACCTGCGCATGAAATGGCGATATCAGCGTGTAATATTCAAAACGTACGGAGCATTAGGGGTATAATGGATAGATATAGAAATCGATTTGGGTTTGGGGGTCGTTTAACACATGGATCCTCGAAAAATACACAAAAAGAGGAGAAATAGGCGAAATAGTCGATACCGGAGGTGGCCGGAGTGGTGGCCGCCGGCGGCGACTCGGGCGAGGCGCGGCGGGGCTCGGCCGGCGGTGGCTGGCCGAGCGGCGGCGTGTGGTGGCCGGTCGGGCGAGTGGGAGGCGCGAGCGAGGGGAATCGGGCGAGGGAGCTGAACGGTCGGGGCGATTTGGGTTTTTTGCGTTTCGAAAAACGTGCCCCCCCTCGGCCCCTTATATAATAAAAGTTACGACTCGGCCGAGTGACTAGGTCACTCGGCCGAGTGGGATCAATGGAAAATCATCCCCGCTTACGCTTCGGCCGAGTGGCTTTACCAGCCTCGGCCGAGTGGAGTAAGTCCATTCGGCCGAGTGGCTCAAGCTACTCGGCAAGACTCGCCTTAGGAGCGTATCCGTTTTACTCGGCCGAGTGAAAATATATACTCGGCCGAGTAGCAGTTATACTGAAATTAGGAAAATAAATAAAGAGTTGGGTACAGCAGACTTCCCTCGTTCGTGAGCGGCTCGGCCGGACGAACTTGTGTACTCGGCTGAGTGACTAGTAAACTCGGCCGAGTGAGCCTTGTTTTCTGCTGTTTGTCTTCGTTTGGGCTCTAAACTCCGTCTTTCTTCCTCCAGTCGATTTCATCTTACTCCTAAGCATCGAGCGTCTTCCTGGGGCGCTCCTCGTCGTCTCGTTCATCCTCCTCATGATGGATTTACCTATCTCCTCTCCTGTCAAGAAAAATAGGACCCGTTATCACAAAATTTTTGGGGCGAACGACTCAAAACACTAAAAATTTCTAAAACAAAAATAAAGAAAAAGTAAAAATAAAGCAATAACCGTCGGGTTGCCTCCCGACAAGCGCTCGTTTAAGGTCGTGAGCTCGACCCCCTATGATTTTCAATTAATGCGGGATGTTTGGTGCATATGAGATGCACCCATCAAACTTTCCGGGGAGAACGCTTGGATTCGGAAGTTGCGACGGCGTGTTCTCCCGCGGTGGTCTCTCGTCTCGAATTGTGTTGGGGGGAGGCTCCCCCAAGCTAGCGTTTGCCCCGGTCAACGGCTTCACCGGTGACGCCGATTTCCGTATCGGCGGAGCTTTCTTCGGAGACTTCAATTTCGAGAGCTTGCAGAGCTCTCGAATCCTTGCGACATCAGCGTCGCCTTCATCATTTTCAGCGGAGAGGTCGGGAGAATCATCTATCTTCTCATCTTGGCCTAAATCCGGGCCTTCCTCGAAATCTTCATCAAATAGAGCGCCAATCGAGTGGGGGGTCGCCTCTTCTATCACCTCATCAAGGAGGTCCATGTAGTCAAGTTCCTCGTGGTAAGGCATGTGTTTCATAGCCTTAGGAATGTGAAGCTCCACCTCGATGTTGCCGACGTTTAAAGTTAGGGTACCTTCGCGCACGTCGACAATGACTCCGGCGATGGCGAGGAACGGGCGTCCAAGTATCAATGAAGTATCTCCCTCCTCCTTAACGTCCATGATCACGAAGTCACATGTCAAGCATATTCCCCCCGGGACTTGTAGCGGGATGTCTTCGGCGATCCCTACCGGCCTTGTTATTCGCCCATCGGCCAATTGTATCCGCATGTCGGTAGGTTTCAACTTCGTCCCGGTGTTTAGCCTTAAGAACATGGAGAGAGGCATAAGGCTCACACTAGCCCCTAGATCTACCAACGCCTTTTGAAGAGGGACGCCGCCCAAGGTGCAAGGAATCCGAAAACTCCCCGAGTCTTTAAATTTGGCCGGCTCCTTCTCTCTTTTGGTGAACCAAGAGCCCTCCTCGGCTAGCATAATCTTCTCCTTCCTCTTTCTTCCCGAAATCAAGTCCTTTAAGAATTTAGCATATGTGGGGATCTCCACGATGGCGTCGAGGAAGGGAATGTTGAGGCTAACTCCTCTCAGATACTCGAGAAACTTTGCTAGCCTTTTCTCCATTTTCGCTCTAGCAAGCCTTTGGGGAAATGGGACCGGTGGCATGAAGCGCCTTTCCTCAATCAATTTCTCCGCTCTAGATTTCTCCTTTTCTTATGGCTCTTTCTCCTTATCAACTTCAACTACCGGCTCAATTGGCTCCAAACTTTCCTCCACGGGCTCCTCGGTAGGAATCATGGCGGGGGTGGTATCCTTTCCGCCTCTAGTAGTAACGGCAACTACGGCATTGATGTGGCCGGTGTTGCCCCGTGGGTTTTGCTCGGGTTGCGCCGGCAATCGTTGAGTGTTCCGATTGAGCAACGCCAATTGCTCCGATATTTGAGCCACAACGGTATTTAGGGAGTCTTGCCCCGCCTTCAAGGTAGCATTGACCTTATTTTGCTCGACCATAAACGCCTCCACTCTAGCTTCGAAGTCGGATCGTTGTTGAGCTTGTGGAGGGTTTTGATTTTGATTCCTCCACCCTTGATTGTATCCGGGCGGCCTATATGGTGGAACTTGTTGCTTCGGTTGGAAATTTTGTTGTGGAGGCCCCCTCGGCGGATAGTGTTGTTGTTGGGGTGGTGGTGGTTGAGCTTGTTGAGGTGGTTGTTGTGGCGGGTTCAAAGCTCCTTCATTGTTGGTGTAAGAGAATCCGGGATGATTTCTTGTGGCCGGATTGGCCCAATATCCTTGGTTCCCCGCGACATATTGTACTTGCTCCAAGGATCCTTCTCCTTGCTCTCCTCCCACATACATGGCTTGAGATTGGTCTTGCCAATCACTCATTTGGTTCGTTGGAGCGGAGGTGGAAGGGGTTCCTTGGGGCTCCGTGATAAACTTCTCCAGTCTCTCCACTACCTTGTGGAGAGAATCAAACTTGCTTGTAAGCTCCGCTACGGCCTTCGCCTCATAGATACTAGTTGGCTTCAAGGAGGACGTGGAGTGTCCTCGCTCATCGCCCCATTGTTGATTGTTTGAGGCCATCTCCTCAATTAGGGCCATAGCTTCCTCGGGAGTCTTTGACAAGATAGCACCATTCGCCGCGGCATCAATAATTTGTTTGGTCCCCGGTTGGAGACCGTTGTAGAAGCTATGAACTAGCTCCCAATCTTCAATGCTATGGTGCGGGCATTGATGCTGCAGATCCTTAAAACGCTCCCAAGCCTCATAGAGCGTCTCTTGGGGTCCTTGCTTGAAGGACATGAGAGCGCTCCGGATCTTCACCGTCTTGGATGGCGGATAGAACTTGTCAATGAATGCACTCGCCAACTCGTCCCAAGTGGTGAAAACACCCTCAGCCTGCGTCCTCAACCAATAGAGTGCCTTTTCTTTTAGCGTGAAGGGGAAGAGACGCAGTCTGATGGCATCGATGGAGACCCCCGGCATTTGGAATGTGGAGCACTTCGACAAGAATAATTGGATGTGGAAGTGAGGATTTTCATGGGCATTCCCATGAAATGGATCCTGCTGCATCAGAACCATTAGTCCAGTCTTTAGCTCGAAGTTCTTGTCAGCCGCCAACTCTGGCATGGCAATGGATGAGGTCGTAGAAGAGGTCTTAGGCCGAAGCTTATCTCGAATAGAAATTATCCTCGCCATCCTTACCGCTAATTGGTCCGCAGTTTCCGGGTTGGTCATAAACCTCCCTTCCGGATTTTGTCTCCTTTCCGCTCTAAGTCTCCGCGCGATACGTTCGATCTCGGGATCAAATAATATAGCTTCAGGGTCCGCCGTAGATCTCGTGTACATGCACGGGGAAAACAGAGTTTCAAAGAAATGATTAGTACCGTGGAAGGGTTAGGTAAAAATAAAGAAATGGAAATAATAATAATAATAATAATAATAATAATAAAGAAATAGCTAGGGTGGTAAGATCAAACGCAATCGCCTCCCCGGCAACGGCGCCAAAAACTTGATCGCTCCGGGATGTAACCCCAAAGAACGGTTGTAGTTTTACCGCAAGCGCACGGTATAGCAGCGAGCGGGTTATCGAACACAGGGAGGACGAATGACCGTGCTTGTTCCAATCAACCTGGCTATTTAAGAAGAGAGAAATTTGCCTTTGGCGATCCTGTCACAATCGTCAGACAAAGTACGGAAATATCAAATCAAATAAAGAACGTCTAGGGAATGGGGAATTCCCGCTACTCACCGTCTTTCGTAAATGTGGTTCGTCGGTATCAAAATTGCTAGATTAAGATTTTGGATGAACTAGTTGCAACTGAATGTAGAACCAAGCTCACGCTCTCGCGCTGTTGCCGGCCTATAGCTATCCTAGGTTCGGGTCCAATCTCTTGCAAACCCTAGCCTAGGGAAGCTAGCATTAGGATCAACATCATCGTTCAATCGCGCACCGAGCCCAATCTCTTGCAAACTCGGCCCGCGACCTAGTTTGGGATAGTTCCTACCCGTCCAATCTCTTGCAAACGGGTATTGGCACGGAATTGGAACCGGAAGCCCTAGTATCGGTCCAATCTCTTGCAAACCGACACTACGGAAATTCGATTCCAACCCAATTCGGACTTCTAGGGTTTCCTATCGAATTGGGATCCAATCTCTTGCAAATCCCAATCGATGTGAATTCCTAGCCATCCGTAGTAAATTGATCCCAATCAAATCCCTAATAGCAATTCTAGCAAAATTCCTACCAATTCATCACAATCATGAAATAGGGCTTGTAGGGTTCATCCCCACGCCCCAAGACGTGGCGACTACTCACAATTCATAGCAAGATCACAAAAATAATCAATGAAATAAGCAATAGAATTCATCACAATATTGAGATATGCAATAAAAATAGAATTTTTAGAGAAGAGAAAACACAAACCAATGGAGTTCTTCAAATAATTCTACAAAAATCAACTTTTGTCTCCTCTCCAATCTCAAGAATAAAGCTAAAAAGTTAATCTAAAAGCCTACAAAAAATCTAAGAGAAAGCTCTCTAAACTAGGGTAAAAACAGGGGTTAAATACCCCCCAAAATCGTCCAAAAACTGTGACCAAAATACCCCTGCGCAGCCTGTTTTCCGCAATTTTCGCTACAGGCAGCGCGTCGCACTCGGCCGAGTGACAAAAGTCGCTCGGCTGAGTGAAAACCCTGTAAATTTCCAGTAAGTCTCGATCTTCAGGGGTCTTCACTTCGGGGGCGGCTCGGCCGAGTGAGTTGTCGTCACTCGGCCGATGGCTTCTTGGTACTCGGGCGGTCGGGATTATCCACTCGGCCGAGTGGGTCTTCTGAAGCTCAGGCAGCCGAAAAACAGTAACTTGGCGATTTTTGAATGGCTTCGTCTGGGCGCCACTCGGGCGGACGGGGTCTCGTCACTCGGCCGATGTGGTATCCGTTGCTCGGCCGAGTGCACATATGAATCGTGTCTGATCTGGTCGGCCGAGCGGTGTCTCGCTGGTCGGCCGAGTGACTCCTTCACTCGGCCGAGTGGGACACAAAACATGCCCAAACAGCTTGTTTTGGCCTCCTCGTCGCTCCTGCGACGTCCGTTCCTCTTCCGCTCCTCTCCAACAGCAAAATACGCCTCGGGGAGGTCGTCGGTGAACCTCTGGAGTAAGCGCGTCTCGAGATCACTCCAAATCGCGCCAAATCACCTGAAATGCGACAAAAACAACAAATCGTGAAAAGCATCGCAATATCGTCGATATATCGTGAAAAACATGATTTGGGCGATCTAAATGGCATGCAAACATGCGGTAAAAAAGTGTAAAATAAGGAGTGATCAGGCGCCCGCCCATGCGGGAAGGCCCTAACCTGCCCAGCCTTGGGCGGGCTGGCTCGCCCCTAGGCCGGGCGCCCAGGCCCAAAACGGGCCTGGGCGCCCAGCCTAGTTGGGCGTGTGTGCCCAGCCCCCTTGGGACTGGGCTGGGGGCTGTTTTTGCTCTAAATCCTGCGTTTGGCGTCCGTTTTGGACGTCGTTCGAACCTGGGTTTAGACCGGGACATTCCCGTCATGCAGATAACCTTTACGACACGTTTATTATATTAAATATGTATGTAAACAATTTACGACACATTTAATACTCTTTGCATCATATGCAAAATCTCCACATCTAATATATCGCAAACTCTTTGCGACTTATAAAATGCATTTGCATCATATACAAATGAACTGAGGGCATACATCCCCCAACAGGTGAGAGGTTGAGGGATATGGGTGAAGAAGTTTTGGGAGATGGGTTAGAGTGGATATTGAGAATGAGGGTTTGAAAAGAGGAAGGCGCGAAGTGGGGAAGAAGGTGGGCCAATGATAAATTTGGTGATTTCCGGGGGTGCACGGCCGTGCACGATTTTCGCATGGCCGTGCCGCTTTGTCAAAAAGGGCATCAGACCTTTTCCTGTAGGGTGCACAGTCGTGCCGTTATGCTGCACGGTCGTGTCACTTGTTGCATAACTTCCCAGATTTTTTTCATCGGTCTGCACAGCCGTGCGGACCGTCCGTACAACTTATGGGCCTTTGTCCAATTTCCGCTCTGGCGTCACGGTCGTGCACACAGCTATGCCGATGTCGATTTTTTCTGGGCCCTCCTTTTTCTGGGTGACATGGTCGTGTGTGATTCTAGCACGGCCGTGCCCAGCTCCAGCACAAAAATTTGGTGTAAACTGTCAAGCGCACAACTCTCCAAAACGTTCTACTGTCTTTATTTAACTAAAACAAAATAAAAACTATACGAAAGCGGGTTAGAAAAGTGGGTTGCCTCCCACTAAGCTCTTTGTCTAACGTCGTTAGCTTGACATTCCGCGAATTTTAGGTGTTTGATGTGGCGGATTGGTTGGGTGTTCCTCCGATATGCCCCATCCGTCGAAATGGTGGCACGTAGATCTCCTTTGCCCTTTGAGGGGGCTTATCAGTGCGGACAGGCTTCTTCCTTGTGGCCTTCTCTCCGACGTCTTTAGTGCTCAGCTTTTTGATCGAGGCGGGGTTTTCAGCGATACCCGGCCGTTTTCCCTTACTCGCCTTAAATATTCCCTAAATTTGAGAAAAAGGGTTAATGAAAAAGGAAGTAGGCAAACACAAATTTGAGATCGACGATATTGAAGAGCAAGAGGTAGAGGGTTCTCCCTTCGAGGTTTTCTTATTGTGCTCCTTCTTGGGTGCTGCAAATGTGTCGATGTGGAGGCACACCTTAGGTAAGGGTGCCTTCAAGCTATCTTGGAACTCATAGTCGAGTTTCTGGTTTCCCACGCTAAATTATAGCTTCACATTCTTGACGTCAATGACTGCACTAGCGGTCGCCAGGAACGATCTTCCCAGTATAATGGGCTTCCTATAATCTTCGTCCATGTCGAGGACAACGAAGTCACAAGGTATCATGATCCCCTCTACTTTAACCGGGACATCGTGCAGCGTCCCTATGTGATACTTGATGGATCGATCAGGAGCTACAACATTATCATGGTTGGCTCATGCTCTCCCATTTCTAGCTTCCTGCAAATAGACAAGGGCATCAGACTCACACTAGCTCCCAAGTCGCATAAAGTGCGACGGGTAGAAATATCTTTAATCAGCCAAGGGATCGAGAAACTCCCTGGATCATCCAATTTTGTTGGCAGCTTATTTTGTAAGATTGCGCTACCCTCCTCGGAGAGGGCCACCATGGAGGCTTTTCTCTTCTTTAACAGATATTTAAGGAACTGGCCGAAAGATGGAAATGTCAAGGCATCCAAAAATGGGATATTTAGGCTCAACTGCTTCACGGCCTCAGAAAACTTCATATACTTCTCTTCCAATTTTGCTCTAACCAATCTCGACGTGAATGGTACCGGTGGAACATAAACGTGGGTCGGCTCCGCGACGTCCTCCTTATCCTTAAGCTCTCCAAAACCAACTTCCTTTTCAGGGATGCGGTGCTCACCTTGGGGTCACACTAGCTTCCTACCACTCCTAAGCATTATTGCATTCGGTGTCCTTGGGTTTTGCTCGGGCTGAGCAGGGAGTGATCCTTAGTTAGTCATCATGGCGTCTACTTACTGTGCCAACTGAGCCACCTGGGTCCCCAACATCTTGTTAGAGGTGGTGAGTGCATCCATTCTTGAGTTGTTTTGCATGAGGGCTGTTTGGAATATATCGTTTCTCTCCGCCTTCTGGGCCATGAAGCCTTCAATAGTAGTCTCCAGTCGAGACTTTGGCGGTTGTGGCAAAGCGTTCCCCATCGGCCTTTGTTGTTGAAACCCAATCTGCTGAGGTGGTGGAGCTTGAAAGTTCCCTCCTCGATATGAGAAATTTTGGTGGTTTTGCCACCCTTGTTGTATGTTTGTGAATATGGGTTTCCTTGAGGCCTTTGGTTTATAAGGTGTTCATCTGCTCCAATGACATCCCCTGGGTCTGAGCTGTCCTAAACTAACATTCAAGAGATTGATATCCATGAATTCCGCACACCTCACAAATTAGCCACCATAGCAGATGAGGAGGAGGCTCCTTTTGCTTCAGCCGTGATCTGGAAGATTTGTTGCGCCAGGCTATCAAAATTGCTTTCAAAAAGTATAATCAACTTGTCGCCCTTCTTGGTGGACTCCCTCTCATTGCCCCAATGGTGTTGTTGGAAGCCATTTCTTCCAACAATGTCGTTGCCGCCATTGGGGTCTTTGTCATAATGGCGCCTCCCGCTGCTGCATCAATGGATATCTTTGTCTGATGCTTCAGCCCATTATAGAAAGTCTGTATAAGCAGCCATTCTAGGATCCAGTGGTGGGGGCATCGTCTTTGGAGCTCTTTGTACCGCTCCCACGCCTCATACAAGCTCTCCCCGTCATGTTGACCAAATGAGGTGATCTCATTCCTAAACTTCATGGTTTTTCCGGCGGAAAGAACTTGTTCAGGAAGGCTCTTGCTACAGAATCCCATGTGGTAAAAATATCCGCCGCATTGCTTTTCAGCCATTCCTTAACTTTGTCCCTTAGAGAGAAAGGGAACAACCGTAGTCTAATGGCGTCCTTAGAGACGTTGTTCAGCTTAATGGAGTCACATTTTTCAAGGAAATTCGTCAGATGCTCGTTGGGGCTTGCTGAGTGGTGACCGCTGAACTGGTCTTGCTGTATAAACTGAATAAGGCATGGCTTAAGCTCAAAATATGTCGACGTGACTGGGGGACGCCTAATGCTGGAGATAGTGTTGCTTAAAGGCATGACAATGTCCATAAGAGATTTCGGAGGTTTTGGTTCGTTAGCCATTCTTTCTTACAATTGTCTTCTGCACATCTCCCCGTTTAATCTCCTCAATGTGGCTTCTATTTTGGGGTCAAGGGGTACTAAGTCTCCCGAGCAGAAGCACCTCCTGGGCACAAGAGAAAAACAAGGACTAAAACAAATGTTAGTAGTACTGTTAGTATCAAGAAATAAAAATAAGAGAAGAAAGCACGGTCTACCGAACACTCAACCAATGCAAAGTCAAGCCATTTGCCTCCCCGACAGCGGTGCCAAAAGCTTGTTGTATGCTTTAAACATGTCTGCAAGTGTACGGTGTCATGTGCCGCGGGTGTCGAACACGAGGAGGCAAGGGTTTGAAATCTAAGGTTGGCGTCGAGTTTTATGTAGCCTTGTGAGTGTGTATGTCGAAATTGAGGAGCAATTAACTAAGGGAAAATTTGATGGAGGAAGGAGCTAGGGCTAGCGTATCACCGCTACTGCAGAGATTCAGGCAATGGATCTAATTTCTCAACGTAAGGATTGTAGTCAACGATGAGGGTTAAGCCTCAATCCTCGTCTCCTCAACGTCTAACCATGAAGGAGGATACTCGGAAGATAGGTTGGATCCCTATCGTAGCTCCGATGGTTAGTCGCGGGCTACGATATTGGTAATTCTAGTGATTGCGCCTGATTGGTCGTCGGCGCCGGGCACTAGATAATCAATCCTCCGTTTGAGGTGTCAAATACAAACCCAAGGGTTAGTTGTCGGTTTGGATTATATAACATCCTAACGGAATGGATTGAATTAAGCTCAACATCCAAACCTATAACGAGACCAATCGACATTGGGTCGATATCTGGGGCGATCCATTGCAATCAATCCTCACAATAGGGCT